>HG995388.1:6465029-7665029 GCA_905333075.3 Atethmia centrago
CCGCCCAGAGCGGGAGAAGTTAATTGATGATTTCCCACCCTCAGAAAAAAAAAAAAAGTCACTTGAGCCGCCATGACAGAATACCCCGTTTTGGCAATCAAAAACGTAAAAAAACATTATGAAAATTTGTTCTGTTAATGTTAATACTTTGCTGAAATATTCATATTTTGATGTAAATAAATCCTTAGAACATTACTAATTGTTTTTTCAAAATCCTTTAACTAGCCTTATAACTAGACATATAACTAGACATATGTTTGAAATTCGTCTGCTCGACAACGTAAATAACGCAAGCATTGCCATCGTAAGTTATTGTTACACAATTACCCTACAACCCTGCTACCTACTTGCTGACTGTATGTATGATCTTTTTACCGAGACATGAACTAATATTGTGCAAATCATTGCCTAGGTATACATGAAAGAACGAAAAACTAAATCTCTCCAAGAAAACAAACATTATTGGAAAAATATGTTAGTACAAACATGCATCTTTATTGCAAAAAAAAAATGTAACTGATTATACGTTCTATTTTTAAATGTCGTGGAATTTCCAACCATTCTACATAAATAATTTACATGAAGAAGAAGCAAAAGAGGTTGATGCCTTTTAACCTTCATGAAGAAGCAAATTCGTAGAACGAACATTAATTTGCTAAAATATGCTTTGTGTGTTAGAAACAAAGCATAGTAGCTAGAAATAAAGTTATTTTTCAGAGATATTGTAAATTCCATTTCGTAGAAGATTTTACTAACGAGCTATAATAAAATCGAATTATTACATTTTCCTAGGAAAATCCCTAACTTTTTACAAAATATTATATACTTTAAATGAAGCAGGGACGCTTAATGGCGACTAATTATATTTTATGAGTTGACAAACTAACTAATAATGATGCCTATTAAGACGAACAATTTAAGGTAGTGTCCCATTAAGATTTTTCTTGTACTGTGGATAACTTTGTATAGTAAATACTGAAATTGGTAACAATTACATTAAACATTACATAACATGCGATGTATTAGAATACAAGACACAAATCTTAATAATTTCATACCCATTGGAAACAAAAATCCAATATGTTTTGTGAACAATTTTAATGACTGCTTCCACTATCGGATGTTATTGAGTTTGTTGCGAAACCGTAATAACCCGGTGAACGTCTTGTGTTACTGTGCAATAACATCGTTGTAGAACCACGGTGTATTTTTTTCCGTACTGTTGATATTTATTTGGAAATTGATAGTGCAGTATGTGGGGCATTTGTTTGTAGAGAAATGTAGCTTTTTTAAAAGTATTTAAAAAATATGCATGGATTAAAATGAGAACCTTGATTAAAATCTGTCGGCAAACACTTAAAAACCAGTCAACTAAGGCTGAGACAAGTAAAAATCTAAGCAAAATCAATTATTATTATCATCGTAATTTTAGTGGCAACACAAAAAAAGTCGAACACAAAATTCAAATCTTGTGTTTAATTTTTCAATCATCTCACCGTGTAATTACATCTAGATAAGTACATTTTTAAACATACAAAGTACATAAAAGCCTTGTGCAAAAAAATCGTCATACGAAAATCTAACTGAAAACCTCAAACCCACACCAACATGGATCCAGCAAGGACCTTACTTATAAATGCAAACAACACAAGTACCTACATACCTACCTACTCGTTGTCTGACCCTTCGCGAGATTAGGTGACCGCTGCCCAAAACTTTACTAATTAAGAGTACCCAACACCATTCAGTGTCTGTTAATTAAATGTTACATACGTACAATATGTTGAGAAACTTGTGTGGCACGTTGTACATGCGTGAGCTTACAGTTTTCGATAAGTGATTTGCCTAGAGGTCGGAGTAATGGCAAATATAGGAGCAGAGTGGAAGGAAATTAATTGTGTTTGTGGTTAACTAGGTACTACATACCTATCTACATATGTTCTTAAGGGAAATGACGATACTTTCAGTATCAGTAAAAAAGTAGCCGTAACTAACGGCGGCTGCCGTTAGTTCTGGCTCTTCTCCATAGGAAACGACTAGTGAGAACCGTGCACCTAGCTTCGGACGTTTTTATAATTGCCCATGTAGGTCATTGTAGGTGTATGTGAAATAAAATATTTTGAATTTGAATCATTGATTTGGCGACTCTGTGTTTGCTGTTGGCCCTTATATATTTTTGTGGATAGATCTTCAAATAAATAAACAATGGTTTTGAAACATTAATGAAATCTTTCCAAAGTTATTCTTATTAAGTTTGTTTAATCAAATTGCCAAAGTTTATACCTACCACAGGGCAAAGCAAAGGACGTCGTGTTCTATTTGTCTGAAAATTTATTTGATCATTAGTTCTTCTATGTGATATGAAATAGCTCATTTTGTAGTTAAAGATTCGCTAGTCTCAAAGGTTGGTAGCGGAGCAAATCGACTGTTTCCACAAACCGTTAAAAAAAATCTTAGTAAATTTTTAATCGTTATAAGTTATATAAAAACACAAACTCAAAAACTTCCACCACCAAACACAACACCGAATCTTTTAATCCTCGCTATCATCTTAAGCGATGAACCAACTTCCTAATAAAAAAAGGAGAATATCAACATCAAACTTTACGTAGAGCCCGTCTCGTCTTCCTACAGAATCAATTTACCTGTATCTACGTGTGTACGAGAATGTCCCATAGGAAATAAGCTAAGTTTGTACTACCAAATTGACTTCGAAGTGGCGTACGAATAACAAAAGGTATACCTTCGACGATCCTTTTATTTGATGTCCTAGGTAAGGATGATATGCGAGGCGATAGTGGGAAGAAAAAGAGGTTTTACCAAAGTGTCATCATATTCGATGAAAGATAGCACGTAGAGTAGATGAAACGATGGATCATGACGTTACTACACACATCTACCTCAACGTTAAGACAGTAAGAAGCGAGTTAAGTTTTTAAGAGGCGCTAGTGACAGAAAATGTTTAAAGGATTCGTTTGTCGTGGTATAGACATGTGATGAGAAAAGATGAAACGCATCATACCTTCTAATTTAGCGATGAATTTGAAATCAAATGCGTACGCCTCGTAGATAAAGGGGAGAGGAAGACCAAAGAAAAGATGGATTGATTGTGATAATTAGGAAGTTGGTGAAAGTGCGACGTAAGAGGGGAGAGCGGAGGAGGAAAACATTTTGCGCTGATCCCGAGAAACATGTGCTGGCAGAAGAAGTTCTGTTGATTCGCATAGCATAGTATCGCTACGCGCTCCTCAGGTAGGACAATAGGTGGAGCTCATACCAAGTATACAACTCTAGTGACACGTTACGAGTTAGGGGTAGCAGCCCCAACAGTTAGATGTTTTTTGTTGTTCTTCTCAATTTATGGGACGTGTTACGTTAAAATGGATATTGAGTAGTTTGTGTTTTTGTTTTAGGGCCCGAATAGTTTTGGGAATGTAGGCTACAATTTTAGGTTTAACAGAGCTTGTAAAAATATTAAAATGAGAAGATGTTGTTTTCTATTTTATCATCGGACATCCAAATAAAATGAACAAACATTAATTTCAACATCCAATCACGCTAATTTTATTTCGGTTTGTGTCAAGGTTATTAAGGTAAACATTCATTCTTATTTATGTAAATATAGCAGTATAATGGCCTTTAGCTAGATTTTTGCTGAGCCAAAAATAATTTAGTATTATTATAATCTACTGAGTTTCACGACTCTTGAGCAGAATATTTTTGTACAGCAAAAAAAATAGTAATATCGAGTGTATATGGGTTATGTGACATCAATCGATATTACTTAATTTCTTTGCTGTTGTTTAGATTTAGAATTATTATTATTGGAGCCCACAATGGGTACCAAAACCTTTTCAGTTACAGACAATAGTGCTGCCAAAGCTACTCTTTGAATTCATCTTTAATCAAACCTTGAGCATAACTAAAAGAAAAACAATAATGATGAGATCGTTCAAATCATACACAAGGACTTATGAAGTTTAGTTCACCTACATAAATAACCATTCACATAAAATAAGTTTAAATATTTGCGTAGTATAAAAACTATTGTATGTCTTTTTAAACATATAACCTAATTTCCTTGAAAAAATATGGACTCCAAAAGCGCAACACAATTTTTTGACTCAAAAATTAACAATTCCCTTCAAATTGCTTAGGAAAAACTACTTTGACAGAAAATATTAAAATACAAAAAACAAATACTTTCAGCCATTCAGAAATCTTCCTAAGCTTCCCTCGCTCAAAGCCCCATTCCCAAGATTTTTTAGAGCCATAACGTCCCATAAAAGGACAACTTTACAGGTGTTTCTGATATACGTCAATGGCATCTCGGGAGCAAGTATTTGGAGAATTTATCCTTAAACTCCTTTGATCTTACCTTCGGATTTCATCCCGCTATCATAATATATGTAGGTATCAAAGGTGACAATGGGTCCCACAAAATTATTGGGGCCCTTCTCAAACTTTCATTGGCTTGGATATTTTAAGAAACTTTTGGGCTCAAATTCCTTTGATTCGGAGAATTTTGGCGTTCGCTGTTGTGTTTTTGTGGCAAAACGTGTTCGTAACAAGTTAAAAGTTTTTTGTAGGATCAATGGCATGTTTTTTTACTGAGAGTGACAGAAAAATGATATTTGATATCAGTTTTTGTTGTATGTGTGGTTGTATGGTGTTGTTGAGGTATCGTTGTCAGTCTTGACTTTTCGAACTTTGTTCTACCATGTCAGCTTGGTTTAAATATTCTGGTCAACATTTTTTTTTACTGAACAACTAACGTCTAAAATTCAAAACAGGGAATATTATTTAACCGCTCAACCCCCGAACGGCGCGCGGTATGTCAGTTAGCCCAAACCGTCAAACCCCACCGGCGCGCATGTGAGCCACCTCAGGCGCGCGGTTTGCAACTCTATTATAACGTACAGTAAGTGCTCATATCGTCTGTGGGCGATTTCACTCGATGGCTTGAAGGATATTCTTGTTGACTAAACGACTGCCAACCAAAAATAAACGATTAAATATTTTTAAAAAAAGTTAAAAAAATTAAAAAAATGACGTCAGTTAGCTGTCATCGCGAGTTTTTGCTGTGTAATTATTTCGGATTCAAATGTGATTTTTGTGTGTTATTGAACAATTAGTTGGTATATTTTCATTCATAAGTTGTTATTACATCGTTTTAGATAATAATTGCAAAAAATCGCATCACAAAAACCCCAACCTTCAAGCCCCAACGACACCGATTCGGTGTCCTCGGGGCGCGCGGTTTGTAAGTCTATTTTCTCATATAAATCAGTGCTAATACCGTTAGTTGGCGATTATACTCGATGGTCTGGAAGATATTTTCTTAAACTACAGGGTTTTAAACCAAAAATATACGTCAAAAACTTTAAAAAATAATGTTCAAAAGTGACATTTTAGATTGTTGCCATCGCGAGTGAGTGCTTTGTAAGTGATTTCAGTTTGAACAGTTTGTGTACTTTTTGTGTGTTATTCAATGGTAAGTGGGTATATTTTCATTCACAAGTTGTTATTACATCGTTGTAGATAATATTTGCACTAAATCTGTCATAAATACTTATGAAATGTTTGAAAAGTTTACCGTTCCAAAAGTTATCATTATTGATGAATTTTGACTGTTTTACAGTGAATTGAGTGTATCTGTCAGGCCTATGAGGCTCTAACACTGATAATAACTATATGTTCTGGTCATTCCAGGTCTATTACATACTATATTTTATGAATTTCAATCATTTACATGATTGGGTGGTTCACCGTTGACCGCTATTTATATATTTGTTTTTTGTACATAAGAATAAAAAAAGAAAGAAAAATTGTTTATTCTGCACAAACAAAACGCACATTATAAAAATTTACGTAAAATAGACACATAATATACAAAGTAGCTAAAGGCCTCGTAAGTTAGAGTAAGTTTTTGTAGTAATAGGAAAGTATAGTTTGTTCTTGTGTAGTTTTGACTAGTATCCAAATTCTGAAACCCAAAATACGTAATAGGTTGGGGGAATCACTTTTTTTTTTGTTTTAGGGTGGGAAATCATCAAATAACTTCTCCCGCTCTGGGCGGAGCGGGAGGGTGTGTCAGACTCTTACTGACTAAAACCCACCCGTATTCCTTCCATTGTCTGTATTGCCAGGGGCCTCGGTAACCCTTTAGTACCTTCCCGCGACCCCGGCAGGTATCGGCCCTAGTGGACCCTTACACTTCTGCTGACGACATCTCTTTGAGGCGCGCGTGGAGTACAATGCGCAGTCAACCCGGGCATGGTCCTTAACCGGATGGTGAACTGCCCATTGCTCACCGTCCGCAAGCCCGCGCCTATGGTGGCCGGAAATCCGCCCGGGATTCCCGACGCCCAGGGTGTCTCCTGCGGCGGCTAGGTGCAAGAGGGCGCGAAATTTGCCTTTCCTTCAACCGTCCCGCCTTCTTCTTTGCGACTTTGCTTTTGTCGAAGTACAATTGAAAATAGAATACCTAAAGAACTCGATTTGTATTGAGACATGAAGTATTCTGTTTGAATTTAGAACTTAACGGCAGGCTTGTTGTGTAATACAGGTGATATTCAGAATGGCATGGAGTAAGCCCACGTGTCGGCAAACGTAGTGTGGGACGCCCTCAGCCAAGACCAACAACCTTAAAAAAAAACAAAGCAGGACTAACGACCTTAAAAAGGTGGCTGGAACAGATTGGATGCGGAAGACAGGGTGTTGTGGCGCAGCCTGTGAGAGGCTTATGTCTAGCAGTGAACTGTGATAGGCTGAGTTCACCTCGCTCTTTCAGGCGGATGGCCAATCGGATAAAAATCTGTCTTGGTATCGGATTACACTTGTCTTCTAATAACTGTCTAATGTAATAACCCTGCGGGAATCTAGATAACTGCACAAGATATTATAAAACCGTAAATACTTCAGATAATGTATTTCAGCTAGAAAAGTTATCCGCGAAAAATATGTCTTACAAAACCATCGCAAACGGAAATATCTTCCTTCTAACTCAAACAATAATCGACAAAGCCTGAACACAACACGAAACGAAACTTTGGAACAATTACTTTTTGCTATAGCCTCTGGATCGTGTCAAGATGTCTGTGAAGAGTTAGTTCGGAATTGAAGAACAACAGGGTTTTGGGTTACGAGGATACTAGTGTGTTTTGTTACGAGGAGACTTAATTTGGTTCGTGAGAAGAGGCTTGATCGATTTTGAAAAAACTGTTAGTGTTCATAATAAAAAAAATGTAGAGTTGTAAATTCCTGATTTCCTCAAGTGATTTGCGAGGTTAATAAGGTTTTATTCAAATTCAAAAATATAGTTTTTCATATTAGGCTAATCCGCACTTTTGAACGTCTAAATTAAAATTAAGACAACCCCCAAAACGCTTGCCCTTCACCACTTCACCGTTAATAATCAGTAACTCCAGCGTAGGTAAAGTCAGGGAAATTAATTGTTAAGCAAATTAACTGCCTACGTAAATTGTTCGTTTATTCAAATCACAACACTCATTCTTTGGCAGTTGTATGAAATGGAACACGCAAAATTTGATGTTGGATGTCAATTTGGCTTTCATTTCTGTAACTGTACATCGGGGTTACAAGAGTTCTGATGGAGAACGGACTTATCTGGCGATCACGGTAAAATAAAGGTTTGTATAGCTGAACATTAACACGGTCTAAATATTTATTCCTACGAATCCTATCTTCCTAGAAAATCAATACGTTATGCTTTTAAGTTATCCAATAAAAGCAACGTTGAGAAAACATTTTCAAAACGCTTTTCACCTTTCTATTATTCATCATATACTATAAAGTCTAAAAAAAAGTTAAACTCAGTATACACATAAATAATTTAAAAATTTGTCTACCACTTATCATAGACTAAGAGTATAGAAGCGAAACTCCTATTCCAAGTACATTAAATGTTATGTTAGGTTTATTTATTAATAAAAAGTTTACAGGAGTCTTAGGTATACTTAACTATGACCCAAAAAACGGTTTATATACGTAGTTTGTCCGTGGGAACAGATCATACAAAATAAAGATAAGTTTATTAGTGCGGATACTTAATAGTACGTTTTTATACAAGTAGGAAAAGTTTGTCATTGCCCTCAAAGCGGGATTGAGGGTAATAGAGCCGACGAGAGTGTAGTGATAATAACAAATGCTTACGCGTATGAAGCGAATCTTTTTTTATTTAAATACCTTTTGAAATAAACGTTACACATTCATGAATGTCTCTCTGTTACGGCAATCGTAACGTGTTGTGTGCTATATTTTCGAAAATAATCACACAACAAGCAACAAGGCAAGCGTGTGTCATACGGGTAGGTGATTATTTTGATGGCAACGGCGCGTGCACTAAGAAAAGCACAACACACTGGCGTTAATAGGACACATCGAACTTTAAGGTCAACACACACGTATCAGCATCGCATCAACTTGAGCCATTTAGGATTCGATTCTTTCTTCATGGTTTACGACGAGCCAAGCGTATTCAAGCGTTTTTTTTTTTTTGGATGGGAAATCATCAAATAACTTCTCCCGCTCTGGGTGGAGCGGGAGGGTGTGTCTGACTCTTACTGACTAAAACCCACCCGTATTTTTTCCGTTGCCTGTGTTGCGGGGGCCTCGGTGACCCATTAGTACCTTCCCGCGACCCCAGCAGGCATCGGCCCTAGTGGACCCTACATTGTGCTGACGATATCTCTTTGAGGCGCGCGTGGAATACGACGTGCCGTCGACCCGGGCCTGGTCCTTACCGGACGGTGAGCTACCCATTGCTCACCGTCCGCAAGCCCGCGTCTACGGTGGCCGGAAATCCGCCCGGGATTCCCGACGCTCAGGGCGTCTGCTGCGGCGGCTAGGGGCGAGAGGGCGCGAAACTTGCCTTTCCCTCAACCGCCCCGCCTCCTCCTTCGCGAGCATTACTGCTTCGCAGAAGGAAGTGACGGCTGCCCATGCCCTCTCGCTTCATACGATGGCCTGAACCAGGGCCGGACGCGTGAGATTTCTGCCGCCGATCGCCTCCACGAGGACACGGCGTTGCTCTGCCCAAGCCGGGCAGACCTCCACCGTATGCACCACCGTGTCCTCCGGGCGATCCACACAGTGGTGACACTCGGGCGTTTCCTTCCGCCTTATCCGACACAGGAACCTCCCGAAGCTGCCGTGTCCGGTGAGAACCTGCGTCAGGCGGAAGGTGAGGACGCCGTGGCGCCTCTCTAGCCACTCCTCAAAGAGGGGACTTATCGCCGCAATCGTGGCGTGCCCAGTCGTATTCAAGCCTGGGTATTGAATAATAATGTCGCTTCTTTTATGTGTTTCTTATTCTATGCACTTACCTAAAGCTTTGTCCCGTAAGTCTCTCGACTCGAATCTGAAAAGAACAAAAGAGGTTTTTATTTTTTATCTACAAGAGGGAAAGACTTATTCACAGGACAATAAAAAACTTATTGTCCTGTGAACGATCAAGACCAATTGGACCTTTGCCGGTAAAATCGTTCTTGAATGTTCAATCTTGCCCGGTCGTTTTATTGAAAACTAGATGTGCCAACGGCTCCGTTCACGTAGATTAAAAATATAATACGAAAATCTACTCAAAGAAGATATTAATGATTTAAAAGCAAACTCACGAAAAATATTTTATATTACACTAGCTATTGCCCGCGACTTCGTTCGTGTGAAATTTCATGATAAAACTGGACAACTTTTCTCAAGAAACATAGGTCGAAATTTTAAAATTGTAAATCGACTTTTCACACAAAGTGGCTGGTCACGTGACTTATGTTTGTATGAGAAGTTGAATTTTATTTTTTAGATTTCGACCTGTGTTCCTTGGGGAAATTTGTCCAGTTTTATGCACCTGATTACCTCCTAAAATATCCGCACTACTACTACTACTATTAAACTTATCCTGTATATGCTATTGCCGTTATTTTTTTCACATATCTAAAAACAACCATTTAGCTGGCAGGGGAGGGGGGACACTTGACTCTAAAAAAAATGAGCACTTTAAAGCTTAATATTTCAAAAATGGATCCTTAACTCGAAAATGGTATTCACACACTCGCAATATTTTTGAACAACCTTTCCAACGACACCCCACATAACGACGAGAAATACCACTTTGTCAGCCTGATTAATATGTGTATCTCTGCCAAATAACAGCTTTCTAGTACTAAGAGTCTCTGAGCTAGACCGCGTACAGTCAGACAGACAGACGGACATGACGAAACTATAGGAGCTCCTTGTTAACTACAGGACCCTAACAACAAACTCTTCAGCTTCATTATTAGTATAGATTATATTTATATTTTACTGATATTTATTTTATTTAGAAGTATGTATGTATAACGTATGCAAGTATATTGGCCTCTGGCAAAACAGGCAACTGAAGGAACATGGGTGGATTTAATTTCCCACCCAAAAAAAAAGTAATTTTTTATGAAGAGTTTTTTTTGGTTTTATGTATTTTAGTTTCTCTTCTAGTCTTACACACGGTGTCTACACATCTCTAGCTATTCTTCTATTGCAGGTATGCTGGTAGAGTCTTCAGCAGGTTTCTTAAGCATCCCCTTTGTACGTATTTTTTTCTTTTCATTTATTCTTGTCTGTTTATGTGTGTACGTAAACTTTTAAATAAATATATTTCAAAAAATAACAAAGTTTACTTTTGGCCGTAAGTTCTGCATATTGTGGTCTCTTATAAGTGAAGGAGTACACCTACCTGATGTTGACCTTTATTTATGAGATCACAAATAAATAAATAAAAACCATTCGTTAATTTTTCACACAAAAAGTGCTAAAAATAACTTTTGCCATATTTTAATCACATCAGTGACGAATGAACCAAGCCTCGCGTGGCTATTGTGGGAACTGTTTGGTTAATAATTCATAACCTGTATGTGGAGGTCCGTCAGTATAAATCTAAGGGCAAAGGAATACCGCACAATCAACAATAACGCCTACAATGTTACCAATGCTGTGACACAGGCCTCCTCTGTGTAAGAAGAAGAGAGCTGTAACTCTAAAGTAACTCTGACTGACACTTTGTCCGACTGTCTGTTACCTTTCACGCCTTAATGGCTGAACGGATTTGCATGAAATTTGGCAAATGGAAAGACCATGACGGGTTCCGTAGATGGGATGAATTTATTCCAAGAACAAACTTAACTTTTTAGTTTAAAAAATGTTCTCCCATACATCGATATACGTCATGGTCAATTCTCCAACTGCAAATGTAAGTTGGAAATCCATTAAAAAAAAAATGTGTAAAACTACAAATTAACGATTTTCGGTCTTTTTCCTTTACTTGTGCTGTGAGACCATGCTTCTTGCCAAATTTCATGATTCTAGGTCACCGGGAAGTACCCTATAGGTTTTAATTTATTTGCGAGTATCAAAATAATGTCGCATAAATTGGGGTAATTTTTTTGCGTTCACTTAGAAGCTTGGTTTTTTTATAGCTCCAAGGGACCGTAAAGCTGTATTTGATATTAATTTCCACTTGATACCTCCACGTGTTCCTGAGAAAAAGGGTCTTGACCGACTGACTTGGGTCTTGACAAAACGAAGTGATCAAAAGGGTCCCGTTTGTACGAAATCCTAAAAAAGTGTGCGGTCGGAGGACCTCCGTCAGGAACAAAGTTCTGTACGCGACTCTCACGCACACACACTCGTATATAATAGAAAGAGAGAGAGAGAAAGTCGCATGGAGGGGCATAACGCTTTTTCCTTACGTGACGATTTCTACCAATATCCAAGGCATGATAAATTAATAAACCATAAAATTGACCAAATGTTGCTTTTCCTAAGCTAGCGTTCATATGGAAGTACGTAAAAGTTTATAGAATTGTAAGAAGATTATAGATTACTTTACTGCCATCACCAACTACGACTGAAACTTGTTAATGACTGACATTCAATAAATGCGTGCATTTTCTCGCTTAGCACATGCTATCTAAAAGAATATCATCTCAAGACGTAGTGAAAAAAAAAATGCGCCCTCTCGCCCCTAGCCGCCGCAGGAGACGCCCTGGGCGTCGGGAATCCCGGGCGGATTTCCGGCCACCGTAGGCGCGGGCTTGCGGACGGTTAGCAATGGGTAGCTCACCGTCCGGTAAGGACCAGGCCCGGGTCGACGGCGCGTTGTATTCCACGCGCACCTCAAAGAGATGTCGTCAGCACAAATGTAGGGGTCTACTAGGGCCGATGCCTGCCGGGGTCGTGGGAAGGTACTAATGGGTCACCAGGGCCCCCGCAATACAGGCAACGAAAGGAATACGGGTGGGTTTTAGTCAGTAAGAGTCTGACACACCCTCCCGCTTCGCCCAGAGCGGGAGAAGTTATTTGATGATTTCCCACCCAAAAAAAAAAGACGTAGTGAAAATGAGTCAGCAAGGTTTGTCCGTCATGAAAGTTCTTTTAATACACCCCATTGTATACTCGTATTTCCACACAAAAAATATGTTACACCACGGTAATAACAGCACTTGTACCGATCTTAACATAACTTGGCTCGAGCTGAAGCGAAACGTAAACATATCGGGTCAGTAAACATGTCCTTACGTGCTGCATAGCGCTCGATTCCGGCGAATATTCGTTTTAAATCGATCTCTGTAATCTTTTTAGGAATACGGTATCGTATTTATTTACGTATTTATTAGGAACAGCAACTGCATATTTACAATACATTTTACTTCGTTGTTCTGTATAATAAGTCGCTTTGCGCGCTCATGTTGTGTACACCTTGTACACAACATGAGCGCGCATGGTGCGATTTATGGTGTACGTATATTATTAGACATTACGTAAGTTTAAATTGGATTAATAAATTAAATTGAAAAATGTCGTTGTTATGTTATGTTATAAATTCACATTAGTATTAAAAATAATAATGATTATAATTTGATAGATACATTGGATTTGATTTAATTTATTACATACATTCGATTATTTTCATAAATAATTCATTAGAGAGGTAAAATTTAATGAACAATATTTAAGAGCGTTAACGTTACATTTACTAAACCGATCTATTAACCCCTATCAATGTTAATAGATCGGTTTAGTAAATGTATGACCGTATTTCATAATAGGGTCGCCCCCTATTACATGGGACTTAAACATAACTGGCGAAATGTGGGTGTACTACAGGTACACCCCTGCCCAACCCTTCGGGGAAACAAGGCGTGATATTATGTATGTATTCCATAATCCATGTTTGACGAATGAATACAAAACGTTTCGGAAAGACTTTCATTGTGCGTAAAATCTCCTTGACGGAATCTATTTTTCAAAAGCTTTGTCTTCAAGTAATTATTGAAAAGGTTCCTGCTTCTAAGCAAGAATGCACTAAATATAATACACCCTTTCATTTATAGAGAGCAAACAGATACTGCTTATAACGTATTCCTCCACGCATTTTACGTAACAGTCTCACTGACACAGCAAAAAACCTTCCCGCATACCCAGTACCCACTTCTCCCGACAATAGGTGACTTATACAATAAATTATACCCCGACTACATACACACATACAGTGTGACTGGTTAAACGACGAACACATTGAATTTATTCAGTAAGTACCGACTCGATTCTCGTTCCAAATAATAGGACCAAACTGACAAAACTGTGGACACTGTTCTAATCCCACTTCGAAGTACGAAGGGACCGACCATGCCATCCCGCCTCATCACAAGATGTATCTCGGTGCAGACGCTCAAGCAAGTGTACTAACACTTTACGAATCTTGATGAAACAATTTCATAAAGGTTTTATTACGATTCCCAATGAAATAACCAATAACACGCCTCACCTAGGGATCTAACCCAGAACCCTTTTCTCGATTGTCACGCTTGTGAACACAGAACGTATAACTATTAAGATATAATAAATATTCTATGCTTGTGACCACGAAAACAATTTCATCTACCTATGCGATTTACTAAATATTTCAAAAAAATTGTAACCTACGAGTATGAGCATTAAGATTATGTCATTCATCATGTCCTCGTTTACCGAGTCACCCTGCACAGTAAAGCGATCACTATCCAAACTGTCCCTTCATCAATTTACCAGCCCTTCGTCCTTATTGAGAGGGTGTCTTTCAAAACAGTTTCAATAGCCGTTCGGAACATTTAGTTAGTTAATGTAGATAACACGTATTAGGTGTTGATTAGAGTTTTACTGTATACTGTATAGTTTATGTTTTTATAGGATGTTTGGGGAGATATTTTGAATAGGTGTAGATAGGGAGTAATTTGATCAGTCGATGCGTTATTTATATTATGTCTAGCTATAAAGGACAAAAGTTTTTATAGATGGAAAGAACGAGCTAATGTGGATTAACAAACGTATTTGTAGTGCCACTTACAAATGAAATGCTTTAATTTTATTATTTGAATATTTAAACTCGATATTCTAATTTTAAATCACCTTAAATATGTTTTTCATTTGACTATTGAGGTTAAATTTAAAACCTTAATTTTCGTCGATGATTTTTCAACTATAATTTATTTATTTTATTTAAACAGTAATTGTTGGACAAAGTGGTAAGATATAAAGTAGAAATATTCTAATACAGATTAATGCTTTAATAATACCCACCCCCCCACAAATTAGTGAGTGATTGCATAAGAATTTAACCAGAACAAGTTTTTTTTACGATTTCATCAGATACTTTTCGCATGTAATTATGCCAAATAAACTGGTGACATATAAATTGACCAAACTAAGAAAAAACTCACCTCACCTCAAACAGACAGTCTAAATTATTTTCAATTAGGTATAAAATATTATAGCCTGGTTCTCGTTTGTCACCTAGCGACTTTAGCAATTAGGTCTCCACAGGTATTCCGTAAATGCATATAGACAATTGTGACGCAAATCGAATCTGTGAGGCACCTTCCTGTATATTGATGGAAAGTGATATATTCTGGAGAGGAGAACGCAACTGTGTTTGAGGAATGAATGATTAAGGAGTGTGAGTGAATGATAAGCTTTAAGGCAATATGAATAATGCGAACGTGATGTAAATGAGATGGTTCACTTCCAACAATTTTAATCGATCGTCATGTTTGGATAGATATTGTTTAGGAGGCGAACAAAGCCTCAAAGAAAGCTAATCTGAATGAAGTTTCTTTAATTGTCTATTTTTGGTTGTTGTTGAACCCTGTCAGAACTATTACTGAAACAGTCACGTTACTGTAACATATAACAATAATAAAAATGCAAGTCTCAGTCAGACACATTGATCAAATTAAAACGAAAGTTTATTCAACTTACTTTTCTAAATGTTGCGTCGCAGATCTCACTGCATCTTCATAGTGTGATAAAGTTGTACCTGAAACAATAACGTTTGTATTGTAATAAAGATTTTTAAAACGTGCTTAGTGCATTTATCGCTCGCTGATTCGCAATACTAATTTCCTGGACTTGTCTTTGATTGAGCAAAGCTATAATGCAATTTATTTAGTTTTGTCGGGAAAAATTGTTACTGTCACTATGAATACCTTAAAACAAACAAAAACCTAATAATTAGTTTAAACACGACAAAAAATAACTTTTATTATAGCCCCAAACATCAAACGAACTCCCGGAATTCTTTACTAAAAAGTGTTTGAGCAAATTATATTTATTTTTCACTTCAGTACCTCAAACATGTAGGTTTTGCTGCCTGAAATCAGTGAGCAAAATGCGATTTTGCTCACTGAGTCAGACCAAGTATCTTTTAATTTTTTTTTCGGAAAGCTGCGTATATCTTATTCATCCTTCGGTTTTTTTTTTTTTGAGGGTGGGAAATCATCAAATAACTTCTCCCGCTCTGGGCGGAGCGGGAGGGTGTGTCAGACTCTTACTGACTAAAACCCACCCGTATTCCTTCCTGTTGCCTATGTTGCGGGGGCCTCGGTGACCCATAAGTACCAGCCTTGGGTTAATCATACAATTTGAAACATCCACACTCTATCTCTTTCCCGCCATTATAAAGAGAGAGAGACGAAGACCAACCCTTTTGAAGTTTCGATTTTGAATTCGACCTCAAAGACAAACACGTTCGGAATTTCGTACAAACTAAAGAAATTTTGCAAAAGATATTTATGTCTTTTAATGTAATTTATTTAAATTTTTAACCTATTGTTTTATTTAAACGAAAATAAGTATTTACAGCAAATAAAACTGATATTTAACCTGTAAATTTGTATTTCTAGTTTCAATAACGTTACGTAATATATTTTAAATAATAAAATATCATGGGTGCTATTTCCGAACACCCCTTAATTTAAATAAAAGAGCGGGAAAAAAATATCGTTTCTGGCGTAAAGAGTTGAATAAGTTAAAAAATATTAAAATAATCGTAACATATGAGTGAAAATAGCGACGAGAACAGTATTATAACACCGGAAGAGTTAAAACAACAAGTTATTAATGCAGAATTAAGTTTCCTACCTGAGAAGTCTCGCGAGAAATATTTGAAAGCATACTATGTCTTCAATGAATGAGGACTTACAAAGGGCGCAAGCAGTTTTTCGGAAACGGTGTTGCTATGTTATTTTTTATATTCATCGCAGACGAGGCGATTATCTACAATGTGGAGTATTTACTCAATGTTGAAAGCTACTTTAAAAATAAAACATAACGTGCATATTGAAACATACGCAAAACTCGTATCTTTTCTAAAAAGAATGTCAGTTGGGCTAAAAATAAGGCTAAAAAGTCCAAAATTTTCACGGCCCTTAACATAGAAAAAATTCTAAATGATGCTCCGGACTGCAATTTTCTTGCCGCTAAAGTAAGTGGTACCTATGAATCTATGTTGTTAGTTATTAAAACTTGTGTGTAGATTGTTATGTATAAAGGTACTTACTGCCTACTACTAATTTTTGGAGGCGCAATGACTCCTAGTGTGTGTGGCTTAGCAATACTGTTAAAATATTTATTACGATATGTAGAAGATGCTGTAAATGTTAAATTATTCATATTAATTATGTAATATTTTCATTACAGGTTGTACTGATCATAGAAATTAGTGGAGCGTGTCGCAATAACGAGCTATTACAGCTAACAGTTAATAATATCGAAAAGCAGATAAATTACTGTTAGTAAACATGAAAAATACGAAGACGAACCTTGACAGGTCTTTTGTCGAACTTGAAGAATATGTAACTACTCGTATAGTAGAAAAATACCAAAATTTAAGTCCAGCCAATATAAAAACCGACCGATTTTTCATACAATACCATAATAATAAATGCTCAAGACAGCCTATGGGAGTAAATAAAATAGGTGCTTTACCGTGAGAAATTGCCACTTTCTTAAAACTGGAAGAGCCCCAGCTATAGCTACACGGGTCACTGCTTTCGGAGAACTTCGGCAACGCTATTGGCTGATTCCGGAGCCGATCTCACCTAAAAAGTCCAATACGGTTGCAGAAGGCTATATTGAAGACTCAATAGAAAATAAGTCGAAAATCTGTAAACGTATAGTGGAAACAATAACAGTCTGAATTCGACCTCGGATCCTTGGTCTCACCCACGCCCATCCACTTCCAACGACGCACAGTGTACTCATACAGAAAGCCGATCAGAGTCACCAAAGTTCACCGTTGTTCCTTCTCAATCTGCCACCGAAACAGAAACCTTAACCCCAGATAATCAAACTCAACTCAATGCAACTATAACGTTGCCAAATAAATCTGTCACACTCAGGATTCAAAATCAGCACTCGCAGCAAAAAACGACTTTGCTCAATTGTTGCCCAAATAACTTTTGTATACTTAGAGTACAAACAATCTTTTATAATACTCGTACTTCAAAGGTAAGAAATAAGTTCAAATGTTCTAGTGGAACTTGAAAATTTCAATTGCTGTAACCTTTTCTAAAATCTAAAATCTTATGCTAAAATCTATCTACATCAATTAATTTAATTCAAAATAGGAGAGATTAAGTTAGAAGCATCATAGCATATCCGCTTAACCTGAAAATATAACGTAATTTAAGTAGATATGTTCATACAAATGTATTCACCACAATTATCAGCGGAGACGCATTTACGACTGTGCCCTTTAGATAAACTATTCAATCGGTGAAGTGATAATATTGAGCTTCAAAGACAGTCTTCGGTCCATTTGACCATATATGACCATTGTCATACGAATATCTATTATAGCTGTAATGAATAGTCAGAAGCTCGAAAATCTGACAACTGTGGTGTTAGAGCCTGTCCAGATAGAACGATTTAAGTGCGTTTCATTCGTGCGTATAACTAAATGCATATTATGTACGGAACCATACTACTATTACAGACTTTTAGTAGCTGCTCCTAGGATACGCGCGAGGTTGGAGGAGTATCCATACGCGAATAAAACGCCTTCTATGGTCCAACTCAAGCTCATCGTCTTCGACGCTACTTAAAAAAACGTGTAACAAATTGAAAACACCAATGAATAGCCAGAATGTCACAGCAGTATTTCAATGGCGGGCCGAGCCGGCCGTACTCCTCAATTATCATTGCGGTATTCGAACGGTGAATCCGCGATGTTCTACTTTAAAAATAAAAATGTTTGTAACAAGTTCGTTTTCGAATTGTGAGCGGCCACTTGAGTGAGGTTCGAAGTGAACTTTACAGAATAATACTTCTGATTTACCCATATGAGGTGGGTCAGTAATTGGGCTATGGAAGTGAGATGGCAGTTCTGTGTAAAATATTCAACCGGGCTGGAAGTTGAGTCCAATATCGATGGGAAGACTTACGTAGATGATCTTTGAATTTCGTGCTGAATTCATTAAATAAATGATAACTTTAAATAAAAAATAAACTTTATTGACATAAAAATGGAAACTAAACAATAAAAAGAAAAAGCGGGCGTATGACTGCGTGTGTGTGTGTGTGAGTGAGTATGTATGAGAGTTTGTGTGTGTGCATGTGTGATGGTGAACGCATGTGAGTGCACATGAGTGTATGTGTGAGTATCTTAATGTATTTTTTTTTTGCAAATTCTACGTGTTTTTTATGATAGTGATAAAATTAACTTCTCAGTGTCGTAATAACTTAAGGACTGAAGCCAAGATCTTAAAATTTGTTTTACCTTAAATATCTTAGCTTATAAATCGAGAAAGATTTATTAACCCGGTTGTAGATCTTTGAACGTAACACACAAAAGTGTCTGGACGCGAGATCAGTGCGACATTTGGTAACTCAGCCAGTGCGTCTACTTATTGCATCTGAACTTATTGGTAACATAGTGTGTCTACGTAGGACAGAACGGAGTATAAAATATACAATTATCGAACTGTGAGGACTTGGGCTTCTGAGTACAACTGTCTAGTGGGATAGATTTTTTTTTGAAGGACATTAGTTTAAGTCTGCAAGTTGTGCCCGTTTCGCTCTAAGCATAGTTGTTTTAACATTATAACGTAGGTATTTATTAGCAACGAAAAAGTACAGTTAGCCTTAAAAAGTTTATACATCGACAAGAATACATTTAATTGCCTATCATTTGTGTTCCATAATACTGTATCAATGTGCAGCTACAAATAAGGCGCAGGTATATGATTTTAGAGACTTTTAAATCTGTTATTACGCCTTCGTATAATGCAAGTAAGTTATGCAAAAACACGTATGTTAAACTAGAACGCGTCAATTCTTTATGTGAATATTTAAGTATTGTAGTAAAATAATTTATGAAATAAATTCAGGAGCCCAAAGCATAAAGGCTCGTGCAGACTAGCGCGATATCTCTATAATATTGTATCAATATGTAGCCACAAAACTTAATACAAATTGGGTACTTAAAGGTCGCCGTTGACCTTGGCCATACAAATGCGCATCGCACTAATGCCGCGCCGCCGCCGCTGCCATCGTTCGGTTTCATAGAGAACATTATTTTTTAGTAAAGAAAATATGAATGTTTAAAAAAAATTATATAAATAATAAAAAAGACTATTCATACAAAAAAAAATACATAAAAATATCTTAAGTAGTTTGGAAGTAATAACGTGTTAAGGCTCCCACAGACTGGGGCGATATCGCGGGCGCGCCAGGCATATTGCTGCCTGACGCACATTCATATTTTCTTTACTAAAAAATAATGTTCTCTATGAAACCGAACGGTGGCGGCGGCGCGGGCGTTAGCGCGATGCGCAATTGTATGGCCAAGGTCAACGGCGACCATTAAGTACCGAATCTGTATTAAGTTTTGTGGCTACATATTGGTACAATATTATAGAGATGTATATCAGGTGGCCTGTCGAGCCGTTTGCCAACCTGTCAACAGAGAAAACCATTCACCAATAATAAGCCATAACTATATTCGTCACAATTCTCGCTAGGGCCTTATCACACTAGCGAGTTGCGAGCGAGTGGTAAGCGGGGCGAATGCGCAGCGAGTCGGTGATCGCCACGAGTGCGCAACGAGTTCGCCGCGTTTGCGGAACGAGAGCGCTTGACGTGAGTGTACAGGAGAGGGCGAGACAACCGAGTGTAAAATATTGTGAAACGTGGCGAACACGTTGCGCACTCGTGGCGATCACGTTGCGAACTCGCGGCGAGCTCGCTGCACACTCGCCCCGCATTCCACTCGCTCACAACTCGCTAGTGTGATCAGGCCCTAAAGCGACACATGTCATTATACCTACATTCCAAACTGACGCGCGGTAAGCCGACTGTCAACTAAACTGATATATCGGACTGCAGCGGAATTACATGGATTATATTGTCAATACTGTACGCCGATATGTTTTATTGCTATCTTGGGATTCGCACTAAGTACGCCTGACTAATGCCTTCGGGAATTTTGCTCCGAGAAAATTATTTTTCGTGTGAGTACGGTACTACGATTGGTTGGTTGCTCGGAATTGAGTTGAGGTCCTGTCTCTGGAGATTGTGAGGTTATGTTTTATTTTTCTGTAGATTTGTTCGGGACTGAACGTTGTGTTGGCATTTTTTTTGTTTCGTAAGTATCTGTATTGTGTTTGTTTAAGCTTGGTTATTAAATAGTATATAAAGACAAAGATGATAAAAAAAAACATAAGATTGGGAATCAGGCGTTACTTTTCAGATATCCATGAGAGTAAAATGTTATGTATCAATATTTAGTTTTAATGCTATAATGACTAGATCCAGGCTTGGTGCAGAATAACCGAATCTTCTGCATGTGCATATTTTTGCGGATGGGAGCGGGTGCTGCATTTTATTTTAGAAACATGTGAGATTTTAGAAAAAACTGTTGCTATTTTACTTGTTGAAAATGAAGTCACTTAAAGTCAACTTTTCAAGTCACTTTAGGTCAACGTTTTAGTTTGATTCGTTGAAATGAAATACATATCTAGCTATAACAATCAAGCTACTTGTCTCGTCCAATATTTCCATGTAACAGATAAGCCTGGATCACGTCTCGACTGAAATACCGAAGTCTGCTCACCCTGACGAGGGTACATGATGATTCATGAGACGAGGGGACACAGATATTTTGACAGCAGTCCTGTCAGAATTGACAGGACTGCTGTCAAAATATCTGTGTGCATGCATTGGGCAGATTTTTTTGTTATTTATTTGGATTTCTAATTGCTTACAAGGTGTAAGAGAAAAATTTAAGAATAATTTTTGTTTTTAACTAAATCTATACAAATAAATAAAATTGAAGTGTCTGTTTATGTGTGTCGAAATAACAGGTTTTCACTAGATTCATATGAAAGTATATACGGTACTTGTAACAATATTTTTTTTTTTAAATGTATGTCTGTCTATCTGTCTGTTTATTGCGGCTAATCTCTGAAACTGCTGGACGGGACCTTCAATGGCAGATAACTGATATTTTTATTTTAGAAAAAGCCAAACGAGTGAAGGCACGGGCAGCAGCTAGTATAACTAATGAAATTAATGATAGAAGAGTCTCGTTTAAAACCCCTGTCGTATGACCCTGACCCTGTCCTGACTCTGACCCTGACCCTGACACTGTCGTATCAGTTATTCGAATCATTCAATAAACCATTTTCAAAACCTTTGGGTACTGTGTAGCTATGTGCTCTTGGGGTATTTGTTTACACTTAATTCTCAGAAAATACCTAACAATACTTAAGTCTAACCCCGCAAATTATTGATTTCAGTCTTCACACTCTTTTACAAGAAGCGATTAATCATTTAGACATCCAATTAATGTTGTATTTAAATGTATCATAAAATATTCATAAAATGTTATAACACTATTTTGGGTGGTAAAACTCAGTAGACCTTCGTAGACCTTCGTAGACACGACGTCTACGAAGGTCTACGAAAGTCTACGTAGCACTACTTCAGACGGTTCGTAGACGCTATATTTATTTCAGAAAATATTTTATGAAAGTTAGAAAGAGTCTTGTATAAAATACTATATTAAAGAAAATTCTTAATTTTATTATTGTGTAAAATGGAGAAAGGTTTTATAAAAAATACTGTTATTACATTTTTAGTTGCTTGTAGTTTTGTATATGATGGCAAAAAATGAACAGAAATTATATTTTTTAGCTGATTATCTCACCATGAAATTGTACCCAGATAATGTTTTATTAACAAAACGCGTTTGCTTTATTATAACTGCTTCAGTCTGGTTCTCTTTACGATATTCAGCCAGCGGGGTTGGGAAAGGGTGGCATTTTCTTTGATAACAATCATACGATAATTCTATTCTTTAGATTAGAATGTATATACGGGTGCTGTTGGGCAGTAACTTTGATTTCAGAAAAGTTAATCTAGAAAATATTAACGCATACTCTCATTTCAGTAATCAATCCAGAGAAAAACGTTCCAGGAATTGTAATCTATGTTTTACTTTTTATCGAATACAAAAATAAAATATAAAATGAACTCCTTTCATCCCATCGGTCTCTTCACATTCCATTACATTTTCAAACATAAACAATCACTAACTCAAAATAAAATAAAAAGGTCCACTTACTAAACCCATCCTGAACTCCTGTCATAAAGAGAGTTCAAACAAAGAACTACTTAGGAATATTAAGATCCTACATGTATGTACTTGTAACTGTAATACGCAAAGGATCCCTTGTAAATCCTCTCTCAATCACAATCAGCTGCTTGTTTTATTTACTAAGAAATAAATGTATATGCTATTCACCATATATGTAAAAGTCAGTGAGTGAAGTGTGGTGTAAGTTACAACCGGGGTGACGTTTCCCATATTTGTTTTTCTCTGGTGATAAAAGGAAAGTTATTTAAACCGGACAGCAGTCAAATAAAAATTAAAAATGTTAGAATCGCTTCGTGAAACCTAACGTCTGCCTGAAATTCTGCGAATTAAAATAACTTAAGGCTCAGTCTGAGAAGTAGTCAAATCCTGAAGTTCAATATTAGTAAAACATCATCTTTGACAACATCAAACAAATGAAAACTGTAAGCGTCAATAAGTCCTCACGCAAACGAGCTTAAGGCTGACTCATTGAATTTTACAGGGTCAAATTAAATCAGCTAGCATAACTCCGCGTATGTGATGGGTACACTACCAGCGGCCGTTGACCCTGTATAAAGTTGTTGTTACTTAAAATTTAACGCATTTAAGCTATGATTCTACGTCTACGTCAACTATTGACAGAAAAGAGATAAGATTTTTACCCTAATGCACCGAAACTATAAAACGTGTTAAAAATAATTGCCGTCGCTGTCGTACCTATTCAACCGACAGAGACAGCATGATACGTAGCTGAGTTGTGTTTTTGAGAATACGGCCATAAGTTTTATATCCTCCTCCATACATTTAACAACAAAGTCTCCTTTACCTTCAAACCCCAGTAAAACAATAGCGGTAGGTAGCCGGCCGCTTCTCACACACCTACTAATACATAATTCAGGAAAAAGTCTACCGCCTAATGTATTAGAACCATTGCTAAATATTTATATGTGATCTACCAATCTACTAATGAAAGTTAGTGCAGCAGAATAATTGTGATATCAAACTTGTGTTCATGATGTATTCAGTGCAATTTGTTGGAATTATTTCGTGGAAGGTGGGTGTCAGGTTATGTATGAGAATATCGAGCGTGAAGTTGTTGCTTTGTATTGAATGCTTTTATATTTGTAGTAACTTGTTACTTAGTACCACTGATTGAAAATAACACATGGTTTTATCAAATGAATAAGATTTGAGTATCTGTCCAAACTGTCAAGGGTCAGAACCTTGAAAGTTTGTAAAGTCAGAGAAATTAATTTTTAAGCGTTTTAACTACTAACTTAAATTGTCTGTATATTCAAAGCACTAATGTATTTCTGTGACAATTGTATGAAACGTCTATAACACCATAAATTGACGTGGGTGTCAATTTTGTAAACAATAAATTGCCCTTACTGTACATAATTAAATCACGCAAATAAACAAAATTACATTTACAAGAATTAAAATTGCCGATGTTGTTCTAGGTTTAAAAAACAAATGAGTGGTTTCGAGTCGAAGCTTGTTTATATTGTTTTTCGTTGTACGTACATATTTTTAAGTGGCCATGTTTGTAATGAGAGCAGTGGTGGCCCAGTGGTAACGGCCGCGATTTACGAGTTGTAGGTCATAGGCTCGAACCCGGGCAGGCGCTTTACTTTGTTTAAATTATTATTATAATTATTGAGGAAACCAGCATGTCCTAGAACCAAAAATTCGAAGACATGTGACATCTACCAACCCGCAATGGGCCCGCGTGGTGGATTACGGCCTACTCCCACTCACAGAGAGGAGGCCTGTGTCCCAGCAGTGGGAACATTATAGGCATTAAACCTACTTGTTGATTGATTTGATTGTCAACAAAGAGTTAAATTTTTATTTTTGCTGTTAAGAGTGAGCTCACACATACCATATAATTATGGCGTTTCCATGGCAGTCAATTCAAATTGTGTGTGTGTGTCACAGGTGTCAAAACGAAACAGAAACGTAACCATCTCATGATGCGGATTACCGCATCATGAGATGGTCACGTTTCTGTTTCGTTTTATTTTTTATTTGCCTTAGAAAATAAATAAAAATAATATAATGATAAAAATAAATAAATAAATCTTGCCTATCAAGCGATTATTTCATAAAGTAAGCACCTACATATCTATTCAAATATTATAAAGTTTGTGTTCGAATATATTGTTCTCTATACATCATCTTGCACGTACACATCTTAACATTCACACCGCTTTCACAATAGGACGAGACAAACAACACACAGCGCTAAGAATGTCAAGTTACCAAGTTTTAGATAATAGCAAACTTGGTGTAAACAGCTCGTAATAAGACAGACTTGTTGAGAAGTTTTGGTAAAGTTTGCTGTGAGGCAGAAGCTTTATGATTTTATGTATTATTATACTGCATATGTTTGCTTTTTTTTTCAACACTTTCTGTGTTTGCGAATAATAATAGTTTATTTCCCACAACAATTACAAAAATATAAAGGTGTTTCAAACATTGGAGGTACAAAGGTTTGTGGGAGTCAGGAATCCAAACTAGGATACCCTGTGCTATGGACTCCTGGCCCCCCTCGCCGAGATTTGGATTATGATAATTGCAGAACGTAGGACATGTAGAAAATAATAACAAGAAAAGTTACTCATTAAACAAAATCAAAAATTTTAAATATAAATAAAAGTGCGTGTGTATGTTTGTAAGTGTGGGTGTGAAGTGGAAGTGGAAAGTGTCGTGTATGTGGTGTGGTGTTGTATGTGAGTGTTTGTGTGTAAGATAGTGTAGTGTGTTTGTACGTGTAAAGATGGGTGTGTATACGATTTTTTAAACGCTAGACTAGGATAAGATAGTAAGCAGTTTTTCCGTTTCTTCATAATCTAGTTCTAAAAGCCACTGTGTTAGCTTCTTTTTACATTCTACCCTAGGCAAATCAACAATTGCAAGAATTTTGTTAATTTTGTTATACAGTCTGCTTGCTCTGAAATTGAAGAAATTATGGGCAAAAGATGTTTTTACAGGAGTTGTTTCACAGACTTCATAGGATCGCCTAGTATTAACCTTCTTTCTAGCCGTAGAGACATCTATAGAGGAATGTTTTTTTTATAACTGTTTGTAGTATATAAAGCTGCCTGACTGTGAATACCTTTGCTTCGTTATAAAGGGTTGATGTAGCGTATAAACGTGGTTTGAAGAGAGCAACTTTTAGGAGAAGTCGTTGAGCTCTTTCAACGTTTAGGATATTCGTTTTATACGAGCCGCCCCAGGTGGAAATACCATACGACAAGATTGATTGGCAAAGGGATTCGTACACAGTTTTAACCAGTTTCCAGCTCGCAACATGCCTAAGATTTTTAAATATATGAACGAGTTTTCTAGTTTTCTGGACCAGATGTGAAATATATTGTTTGAAAGATAAGTTTTTATCGATTATTATGCCTAAGTATTTTATTGATTCTGTTTTTGATATCATTGGGCACATGGTACAGAATACATCTGTGTAGAAGAATAATACAGCATTTCTGCTATTAGGAACTGTAACTGTATAAACAGCGACTGTCTCGTTGCTCGCTACTGCTGAGCATGTGATCCTGGGTTTGATTCCCAGGTCGGGCAGTGGTATTAGGTTTTTCCATCAGGAATTTCTCAGTATCAGCCCTAAGTCTAAATTTGTGCGCGTTTCATGACAATAGGCTCATATCATGGGACTTAAACATAAATAGCGAAATGTGGGTGTACTATAGTAACAACTCTGCCTAACCTGTCGGGGACTACTAGACTAGGCGTGCTGTTATGTAGACTTACTGTAACTACAGAACCTGGCCGTTGACACGGAGAGCTTTAGAACAAGACAATTGCACAGTTGTTTGTGACAGAGACAGCCATTATACACAGCCGAACTTTTTTCGATTCTATCTCAATATAGATAAATACAATATATGATTCTCAAATTATAATCATAATATCGAACAGAAATACAAATAGAAAGACGCTTTGTTTTATAATAAGGAAAACGAAAATTTGCTAAAACTTTAAACTCACTATGAGTTTTAGTATCATTCTCATTCCCTCATAATACCTACTAATTTAACAGTTCAAAATATACACGTATGCTTAAACAATATTATGTATTGTGATAATTGTTACATAATATTGTTAATTAATTGTAATAATATTGTTATTGTTAAATTATCTCTTTAAATGTTGTGTCAATTTCGGTATGAACTAGAAAACAACTAGTAAAAAATCTTCTTTTAAATTAAAATATTTTATAATATCATCAAAAATGCTCTATATTCGTCGTCAGGTCAGGTTTAACATTTATTTATTTTATTATAATAAATAAATTTAATATGGAAATATGTCGAACCATTAACAAAATTCACACGAATTTAAAAGAGATACAGTTTTAAATAATAATGTCGTGATACTAATTTATTAAACTAAGCAATTAATAGTATCCGATAAACAAATTTAATGAATGACAGAGTTCTTATTTTAATTGTTCATTTGGAATAATTTCAATTTGTAGAAAAACTTTTGATTTATTTATTAAATGAAAACCAATACCGAGTCTGGATTTGTGTCCGGTTATTGACAATAAGCTCGCCCTCTATTATATGGCACTTAAACATAACTAGCGAAATGTGGATGTACTATAGGTACACCTCTGTCTAACACACACACACTTTGCCTGAACCCACAAGGATTAGAGTAGGCAGGTACTAATTACGTTTTGTCAAACGAAAAGATCGTTTGACAAAAGGAAAACCTACTTCTAGGCCTGTCTACTCTCTTCACTTCACAAAGACTTAAGCTTAGACCTCTGCCTAACCCTCTGCCTGACCCGTCTTAACGAACCATCCTACATACACTATACAGCCAAGAACGCTAAACCAACATACCTACCTATACCCTTATATTACTACCTAGCTACATCGCCAGGTGCACAGCAGCAGTGAACAGATTTGGCTGACTAAATCAGATTGTATTTGCCTAATTCCCTTTCAATATGGAGGCATATACTTATATACATTATGTAAGTATGCTGGTAAGTATTATAATATTAAATTGACGGGTAAAGCTGGTGCTTGGAAAATAGGGAATTAATGTCAATCAATTTTACAATCCTAATGATAAATGTCTCACTTCGAAAGTTTGCTACGCAAAACTGTTTTTATCGACAACCCCATGCCCACTTCTCAGTGGAACATGTGACGTTAAGTTTACCTTTGAAAGAAGATGGGTAACAGCGTCATAAACTGTTGGTGCTTGTTCTTATGCCAATAAACTCATATTCTTTCTTTCTTTCCAACTACTACCACCAATACAACCAGCAAAATATGTTGATTATTGAAATTCTGCCTGAATTAATTTAACACTATAGGTACAAAGTTTCACCGGAGACGATGATTTCTAAAGAATAGGCTCTGTCTTGCAGAATCAAATCGTACTATATTGGTGTCTACATCGGCGATAGTCAAAACCATTTCTGTTACTTTTTAGGCGATAAAAAAAGAAAAATATTCTATACGAATTTTTGTCCACGTCCCTAAACATCATAAGAGCAGTTTTTCCGCTCATCCGTCGACAAAAAACGATAAAAACAAGTTTATGACGTCCGTTTGTAGGTCATATGAACTTCCGCACTGACAATGACGCAATTATGATTCAGAAGGTCTATTTCGTCAAAATGGCTCAAAGAAAAGATATATGTATGGATTGTATAAAAGATGGTATGGCCTAAATGCGTATGAATATATAATGATGATAACGACTGCGAAAAATGTATGGAAGAATAAGACATGCTGTACTGACTCTAAATTAATTTGATTTAGAACAAGAGGATGATGACTAGTGTCAAAATGTAAGATAATTGATTGATTTTGTTGTTTTGATTCGTCAGCGCAGAGAGTTTGTTTATGTTGTTTTCCCTACTCGAGGAATCCACTTCTTCTTGTCTCACTTCCTATAAATTCTCTGCCCATAGTAAAAATCTCGTTCCACCAACAATCGTCTTCTACGATGTCCTTCTCACCGCTCTAGTTTCATTCACTCTTATTTCTTTACAGGCTGTTTTTCTTTGGAATGCTCTCCCTCTGAACCTTAGGATAGCACCCAGTATATTATCATTTAAAGTGACGGCGCGGGAATATATTCCTAAGAAGTTGGCAGAATCATCCCAGCGCAGATTCGTTTTCTCCCTGCCAATCGATATTTCTCCAGAAACTTTTATTTTGTTTATATGTATGTATGTATCTATGTATTAGTTTAAATTTTTGATTTTAGATTTATCTATGCCTTATGTTGCACCCTTTTTTTTTTTTTTACTCTTATTGACTAAAACCCACCCGTATTCCTTCCTGTTGCCTGTGTTGCGGGGGCCTCGGTGAGCCATAAGTACCTTCCCGCGACCCCGGCAGGTTTGCGTCACCCTAAGGTTGACTAGTAGAAAATGCCTCAGGCATTAAGTCTGCCTTTGTACAGTATTTTTTTTACTTTTGCATAAAGGTTTAATAAATAAATAAATAACAATATGTTGTGAGTAAAGAACGTACTACGACACGTGTTCCTCTTTCAACGTCACTTTCAAATTCGAACGAAGTCGCTGAATCAGCGATGATTTATTTTAAAAACAAATAAGTACCTTCTTTCGAATTGTATAGGCGGTCACTTGAGTGAGGTTCGTAGTGAACTGTACATAATAGCACTACAGTAATCATAGATAGTTAAGATCTAGAAATAAGTAGCGGAACTTCTGTTATCTCCCTACACAGTGGCGCGTGCCTGTCTTAGAATATTTATTAAGTTCATGTGTGGTCATGATGTACTAGGAAAAGTAAGGTTTGCTCTCGCATACCTACGTTATGTTTGTGAGAAAATAGTGTGTGTTGTACACCGTGTTGTACTTATTGCTACTGTGTGTGATGTTTTGTATGAACTGCTTTATTCCAGCAAAGCAAACAAGGCTATAAATTGTACCACATGATCGTTCATGCTTGATCGCCATGCTTGCTTACCACGTGTAAATGATTTGGGACCTAAATAAAGTCTGGGTTCCCTCAGAACCACAAATCTACTAATAACTGTTAATCCCTAATGGTCTAGTTATTTGTCCGCCACCTTATTTTCTCGAATTTTCACAAATAATAACCACTAAAAACAACTCTCCATAAAATTTACATAACATAATATCACGCGTGTAATCCCCGATGGGCTGGCGAAATGTGGGTACTCGTATAGTACACCCACATTTCGCCAGACATTTCGTGAGACCCATTAAAAGAGGGCGAGAAAAATTAAAACCTATCAAAAACAGTACTACAAAAACCAAAACACGTAAGAAAGGTTTTGCGGCACTCGCGCCCCCAACGATAAATTCAAGGCTTAGAGTCTTGCAAGCCAGATTTAGAATAATCCCTCAGTTTCACCTAATGGCCTTGCATCGTACAAATAATATGCTGAATGCTTAGTTTTCGGTGTATTCTCACACTGTATTGTATTTTGAATTGATTCGGGAATATTTGGGGTGAATTATTGAAGGCATTAAGGTTTTGAAATAGAATAATGAAATTGGTATCGAACAATGATTTGGTTTCTTTTACATAATCATGTAGGGAGATAGATAAATTGACACCATTTTCGCATGGGTGTAGGCAGATTTTTTAAGCCTATTTATAAAACCGTCAGACAGGTGACAGGTGAAAATTCCACAATTTAACAAGTGTCTCACATACGTTTTCTCCTTTATTAAACAGCATCTGTCGAGAAAACGTGCAAGTTTATGATTTTCTTGACAAATACGACGTATTGTCAGTTATATTATGTAGGGCCGGTGCTACGACCAGGCACGTATCCAGACTTTTGGTTCGGGGGGGGACAAACATTGAAACAACCATGTGAACTGTGTGAAAATCGCTGTAATCACTGTACTATAATTTTCACTGTACTATACTATAATTATATAAGTATTTTTCTGTTTCCGCTGGCAGCCATTACGTCTAGTACCATATCAGGATCTGGCGCCAAAGCGGAATGAATAGAGCGAGACCAGTAAGCCTCTCGCCCGCCATTCTATTCCTTAGGAAGGATTTTATTCTCTTTAGGCATGAAAATGACCGCTCCACAGATGCCGTTGAAACCGGAAGGGTGGCCAGAATATGTATTAGCCTGTTAATGGTAGGAAAGAAAACTATGTCACACGTGTCTAAAATTTCCATAATTTCGACTGGTTTCTTATCTGTGTTTTTCCACTTGGCACACCACATACTATACTCTGCTTTTATTAGTGATTCTCCAACACTTTCTTCCCAATAAATTTTCATATTTTCTAATTCACTTATTTTCCTCTCGTCCACATTTTTCGGAAAAATAATTTCTAAAGAAGAAAGCAGCTCTCTTTGATTCGCAAATCTATCATTCATGCCAGATATCAAATCGTCCAAGCACGGTATAAAAATAGTTCTTCTGAAGTATTCTTCAGCAGTATCGCTGGGAGGGTTGCTTCGTGCAGTTTGGTGGGCAGTAACTCGAGGACGCTGAATTTCTATTTGCAAGACATCTTCCGCTATTTTGCAGCATGCGTTATATATTTCTGAGAATACCGGGTTAACATCGTCACGTATCTCTTTTAGTTTTCCGATAATGTCATCGGAAAATTTCATAGCAGAGGCCAGGTCGTGTGTAGGGTTCTGCAAATATGCTGACAGTGGGAGAGTATAACTGAAAAATCTTTCACATGTTTTTAGAGAAATCAAGAAACTACTCTTTTCCATCGCAGCTATGAGTGTAGAGGCAGTTTGGGCGACAGTTCTGTTTGTGTAGGATAGTTCTCTTAATGTAATGACAATAGGTTCGAGTAACTCACCAAATACATTTATAGAGTCGTGACGTTCTATAAATCTAGTTTTACACATCACCAGTCTTTTTTTCTTACTTTCTGGTGTGAGCTTTTCCACATTTTCCTTGAACTGTTTCCCGGCCATTGCATTGTTGCAAAGTAAATTGCAGACTTCCTTCACAACGCCTATTGAATTTCTCACCTCGGGAACTGAAAGTGCTTTTGAAAGAACTAGGTTCAGACGATGTGCTGAGCAATGTACGTATGTGGCCTTAGGAAATTCTTTTCTGATTCTCGTCTGCACACCACTGATGTGTCCTCCCATGGTAGCAGCTCCGTCATACCCCTGACCAACTAGTTTATCGAGATTCAAACCAATCTCATGACATTTCTTTAAAATTTCTGCACTTATATTTTCGGCATTTATATTTTAGGTCGTGTATTTCAATGAAACTGAGAAAGTCCTCCCTCAAAATACCTTTATAAACGTATCTCGCACATAAAGACAATTGCTCAGTTCCACTCACATCTAAAGTTTCATCGCCAAGAATCGCGAAACACTCTGAACTATTTATTTGTGTCACAACTTTTTTCTGAATTATCTTTCCGCAAGTATCTATTATTTCATTTTGAATAATAGGGCTAAAATACGTTGCATTTTTAGGGGTTGTAATGATATGATCTTTCAGGATATTATCATAGCTTGCTCGGTATCGTAGCAGAGCCCTGAATTTTCCATCTTTACCAAGTGGCTTTTCTAAAGTCAATGGTCCACTGTCTTTGTCTCCACGAAGCGGCAACTCTTGCTCTCCACAGAAGATGATAGTTTCGATTATAGGTTTTAGTGCTGTTCTATTTCTTTCCTTTTCTTTGAGCCTTTGATCATTAAGCAGCGATGTAACGTCTATAGCTGCTGAATCCATTACGCGTAAGAAATTTTCTGCGCATAACTTAGAAAACTGGTGATATTTAGCAGCAGAATGTTCGCGAAATCTCTCTGTTGCATCTTTCCAATTATCAAATGGTTTGCTGACAAAACTTCCAAGTGTTTGGTGGGAACCTTTTCCAGCGGTGCCTGATGAAAAGACAACGCAATATTTGCAGAACACACCATTCCTCCTCGGCGAATATGTTAACCATTCCCATGATCCCATCCATTCTCTTCGAAATCTAAGTTTCCTCTTTCCAAAGCTACTAGCCGGAAACGAAAATGACTCATCTGGGACATGCGGCTGTGTAATAATATTTTTTTTCTGTTCATCTGTGAGTACAAGAGGAGGATACTGTGTGTTATATATGGCATTAGAAATCACGCCGATATCAGGAAAAGTTTCACTTATAATCATTGTATCTAAACTGCACGTTTTTGAAGTTGAACATTCTCCTTCATCTCTACATCTTCCAGCCGGTTCGGCTGAAATCACATTTTTTTCTGTAAATTTTGACGAAGTTGTTTCTAGTTGTCTACTATCAACAGCAGAAGCCATGCTTGGAGTAGTTTTTTCCTCGCTAGTAGTAACAATTTTTTTTGCCACTGGCTTGAAAAAGTTGTCAATTCTCTTCATTTTAGCAGCAGCAATTTATATATGTTCAAACAAGCACAAATCAAGAAGCACTCACATTTCACACATTACTTTACTTTATTTAGGTAAGTAATCTGTGATGGATAGGGCGAACGGTCCAACAAATTATGACGTCTGCAGGTCCAAAATTGTCCAACACTATCTCACGTACGTAACGGACTGGCGATTTGGCGAATCCAATGAAAACAGTGGTTTTGAAGTTTTTTTCCTTTATTTCACGGCACGGGCAAAGTATCAGGTGAACCAAGTCGGAAGGAATTTACTCTACTCTCTATGAAACTGAAACCAATATCAAAATAAACTGGTCTATTGCACTATACTGTCACTATTGCAGAGGTATTTCACTTTTCTTCTCGCTTGTCGCTCTCGATTCTCACTTGAATCGCTCTCGAAATAAACTGACATGCAGGTTCCCGGACTCCCGCCCCCGCCGTATTTATACTACATTTTCGTATTCTGGAACACTGTGGAATATTGCGCCATCTACTACCTGGTAGCAGAAAGTTATGGAAGCTTCTCGATATTTCGCTACTCAACGCGACGATCTTTCTACTATTAGTTTTTCTACTCGACGATAGATGTCGTTCATTACTGTTTTCGTTCTCGGTTTCTCTCTAAATAGGTTAGATGGCGCTACTAGTAACGTCGCTTACATAATCAGATCAAGATCTATCTATATTATTATTTTACCTACTTATTGAATGAACACGCAAGCGAATAAATAAACAGATGGCTTAAAACGTTTTTTTTTTCAGTCAGATTTCGGGGGGGGATAAATCCCAACTATCCCCCCCTCTGTATACGTGCCTGGCTACGACTCTTACATACCTACCTAGTCCTTTTACTTCGTCTGCGTTCATAAATCGGTTTAGTTATTTGTATAAATGTCAAATCTTTATTATTTTGGTAGACTTGTAGGCAGAAGTTTACTATAAAGCATTTCTTTGCGAGATTCGATATCTATACGAAACATTGATAAATGCTATAATACGTAGTTCTTGATTTATTTTCCGCAATAATCGGTCCGCCCAAACATCCGTGCTTTTAAAAACAATCTAAACCGGTTCATTTTTCATGATAACATTTTCTTCTTCCGCGTTACTTACTAATATCCAGTTTCTGTATTGAGAATATTATGAAGTTCAGAACTTGTCAAACCCTACTTTAGCATTACTTATTATAGGGTGAAAGTACTTTTAAATGATAATTTCTTTGCAAAAACGTAATAAATTTTGAATTTCGCGGGCTATTTTGAAGGATTCACCTAGCCGGATACAGCTGAATACCAGTAATTTACATGGAGTGACTGCCTATCTGTCCGCCATAACACAGTAACTGCGTAACACGCGAACCCTTGGTAAGACTGGTTGTTACGATGTAAACTATTGCATTTTATATTCATAATATTAAGTACCTAGATTTGATAAACCAATAACACGTAAAACACTATTGTATAAATTAAGGATCGTCAGTGCATCGCTGACTCGACCGCAGCTCCGAGTCCATGGAGCATTACATAACGTGACGACCTGTGTGCTGACGTATTATATTAACATAGTATACGGAGTCAGTAGGATGGGAAAAGTGACTTTGTCAATTTATTAATGTAGGAACTATTTCTGAAACTATAAAGGGTAGGAATGTAGTTTCATTATTGGCTTTGTAGCCACGCTATACTCGTAATTCATCAGATGATTCAGCTTCATCTAAATGTAACCTAATATTATAAAGAGGTAAAATTGTTTGGATTTTGACGTGATAACGTCATAAATATCAATGAACGCCGGCTGCACGCACGGAAAAGCATGACTCATTATTACGTTCCGCCTGAGTCGACCGTACAAACGAGAGCGCGGAACTAGCGATAGAGAGGCACGATCGGCCTAAGCGTTTTGCTTGTGATCATCACTCTCTCTCGTACCACGTTAAATTATCGTTCGTAAACCGAATTCACAGACAAGCAATTTTTTTGTAAGAGATAAACTCTGGAACTATTGAACCGATTTTTCAAAAATTCTTTCATCATAGAAAGTTACACTATTGCCGAGTGCCATACGACATTATTATGTTTCATGTATAGGTGAGTTCTACGCGGACAAAGTCGAAGCTAGTTTGTGATAATTTTAAACGAACTAAATACTATCAAACTCATGTCAGATCACAACACAGTACACATTGTAACTAGAAATTCCCAAAGAACTACACAATCACTCAACACTACATTTGAATGGACTAGCTACCGAGTCAGCGAAGTGAAGCGGAAATCGACCTTTACCTGTCTACATACGAGCCTAAATACACAGAGTGCAATATTGTAATGGCGACAACAATACATGATATTGGATCTTTTGAAAATAGTTTTAAACGAAAACAGATTATGGGCCGACTCACATAAATGCGTTGCAATGTCACATCGCAAATATTAGCAACGTTACCTAAATTGTTTTTAAGGGAAATGCCTGAAGTTTTTACATTGCGACGTCACGTCGTACCGCAGAAAGTGTTACGCGATTTCACCGAATTTTGCGTTGCGTGGTCGCAGATTTATGGGGTGTGGAAGAAACTACTTTCGATAAAGGTACCTTGTGTAGCGCATGTAAACATTGCATAACATACCAGCAACCTCGACAGCTGATTAAGGGCGTTCCACAGATCATTACAATGAACAACTTGGACAGATACACCCTGTAAGCCGGGTGGCAAAATGCCAATTTGGAAAGTAAGGAGTTTGAGGTTGGGGATTACAGAAACGGGTCCTTGGAGTTTAATAAAGCTTTAGGTGCATTTAAAGACTCAATTATATGTGGACATACTGACATTCGTGTTACCCAGTAACTGGGTCGTGGGGGTTCAGATAGGCAGTCGCTCCATGTATAATACCGGTATTCAGCTGCATCCTCTTAGACTGGAAGCCGACCCCAATACAGTTAGGAAAAGGCTAGGCAGATGATGATGATGATGATGATGCGAAAACTCAAAAATGTATTGGATTGACATAAGCTAGCGAAAAGCTTATGTCAATCTTGTTAAAAGTCATTTTAGAAATACGACACGCTTTAAAGGCGCTTGTTTTGACCATTTGGGCAGTCAGTGCGTTTGATGACTGGCTAATATTTGTACCAAGACATAAATGGCGTGCGATTGGAGAGGGTCGGGCTGATTATGATAATGTTGAGCAATTTATTCTTAAATGGAAATGTGTTATGCGAATGTTTATATTGATTGAGAGAAAAATAATAATTACTAGATATAATATACCGACTGCTACACACAGAGCACACATACGACTTCCCAAAAATGGTCGTCCTAATTAAATGACCAATCCATCTATTTTCTTTGGGCCCATCGTACTAAGCAAATGGCTAGGCTGTTGTCAACCCTTTACCTAATGTATTTCATTCAAATCATCACTCAATAATCACAGAACTATAAACAATTTGAACGCATGAAGAAAACTTTTGCAGAAACCACACTAAAATACATTTTTAACTTTTGGATCTAAACGTCATCAGGTGCACGCATGCGGTGCAGTACAAAATGTATCATTTTGATTGCCTTGCGAGAAATATGCAATATTAGATTCGTCGCACACACGATATGTTATGTTTTAGCGATCATCAGCGCCATTCATGCAGAATGGCGCTGATGATCGCTGAAACAAGAATTTACGATAGTTGGTAGTGCAAAATGTGTACATGTGTAAATGTGTACTCAATGAGCGTTTGTGGACATGTAGAAAAGTTAAGTTTCATCTTTTGAGTAGGTTTTGTTTCAGCTTGGACTACTTTTGAACACCTGTTTATTTTTTGGTTGAGACCAGTAAGTCCATTACGACAGTACGCTGTCTAATTTCGTTTTCATAGTAATTTTGTCCACGGATATCTATGGTGTCCACGCATAAATTTAGAACACAGTGACATTTTACTGAACAAATTGGTGGTACTTATTTATGGTAGATGTTCCATGTAAGCCTAGGGTTAGAGTGACGGACTAAAATTGTTTTATGGTAATTTTGGACGCCATGTTTTTACCTGACTACGCCAAAAGGCGAGTTATGTTTTTCAAAAGTTACATTGAAGCACTACTAAAACGCAAAACGAAGATATAAAAAGTTAAAAGCTGAATTCTTAATTATTAATTTAAAAGAATTATGAGCTATTCATGAACATAAAGCTGCTCTAAATTTTCTTTTGATCTTAAAGCTGTTACTGGAAAATAAAGTATCCAGCGTAAAGCGTAATGAAATAAATCATTAATTATTTAATTACTCCTAAGCCGGAAACACTTTTATTTCGTACCACTTCACCTTACACACTTAACCTAAATTACGGAAAAAGGTAATTATAATGAATGTAAATTAACTGTAATCCCGCAATTACCAATGTTTGTTTAAATGATAAGTCAAAATCAAAATCAAAAGTCATTTATTCAAACTAGGCTGAGAATCAGCAATTTTCGAACGTCAAAATTACATAAGACAGTCCCCCAAAACGCCCACCCATCACCACTTCCTAGTGCTTTAGCTGGGAAGAAGAAGTGGTCCACAAAATCCCAGCAGCACAGCTGTCTGTTCAGTTAGAGAAAAATAAATGGATTCTATAAAACAGTATGCAAAACAATTTACATTACGTGCAACACAAAACATTCAATTATTTGCCATATCAGCTAGCACACCACTATACCAACAAAAAAAGAGAAAAGGAAAACATCGAAAACTATAAATTCTCAAGCAGAGATAAAAACGTAAACAGAACTTAATGCCCAAATAAAAGCCTCCAAGCATAAAGGGCGTGCCCGCTTACATATAGCTATAGCTGTAACAGTCACAAATGATGAACTAGGACCATCAAAGTAAAATAAATAAACAGTTAATTACTAATAACAAGACAAAACAATGGTCAGCAAGACGACCAGTCACCACAAGCAGCAGCCGTTCACGAGCATAACGCAATAATCAGCCATTACCCCCTCGCCATATTTGAGGGAAGGTGGCAACCTGACCCCCGACGCTACCGCAAGCAGTGACATCTAAGAGAGCATGACGAACTTGTTGCCGGTTGTAAGAAACACGGTTGTAGGTGTTTCCGACAATAACATAAGGCTAATCATGATTAACTGAGATTAGCGTTCTCTGATTGGCCGTTTGCCGGTAGCGAGCGTCGAAATCCGGTCCAAAGCGGTTTAATCCAGACATATATTATATGCAGTTGTACATAAATTCGAGACAAAGCCGTGTTTGCAATTTCGTATATAAATGTATCAATTGTTATGCTACGTTGAATATTTTGCGAACGTTTTTTTACGCTCAAGTTCATTGCATTTTTGTTAGAGCAGTTTTATGATAGTATTGACTTTTATGAAATCTCATATTTTTTTTTGCAGAAACTCTCTTATGTATGATGAAATATAAAAGGTGAGTTTTTTATTCTTTAGACATTATTCGTAAGTAAATTGGTTCGTTTTTTTTTTGGATTTCTAGGAAAGATATAAAACTCTTGATTCTCTGCAAAAAAGTGTCACCTCTATTTTGTAGATGTCGTTAAGGTGACTTAAGTTTTATACGAAAAAGATGAGCTCCCATCTCAATGCTATTGAAACTTTTGGTTTTTGTTTTACTTTTGTTTTAGAGGTAGAATAAGTAGTAAAATTTATTGATTATTTATTTTTAAGTCAAGGATTCTAACACTGTTCACACATTAACAACTAAGAGTAATTTAATGACTTTACACCTGTTGTGGTCACATTAATTAACTTTTCTAAATCTGTTACACTTCCTGCGTCGGATAATTCTTTTCTTTTACCTGCTTCCCATGCAAACATTTAATTTTCCTTCAAATAAACAAATCACTTAACTATTTGCATTTGTGTTACGTTCCATAAAACCACAAACAATTGACAATTCACTCCTGCCAAAATCCGGCGCTTCCCGCTGGGTCTAACCAGATCTATGGAGTTCAAACTGGCTTCAGACTTGAGACGGAGGAAATGCAAATACGGATTTAAAGGTTGATGTACCTTTATATCCGCATTTGCATTACCTCCGCATTTTTCTTCTCTTTAATGCAAAAGTTTTAGCCAGTCAGTAAGGTGAGGCTGACTGCCTTAACTGCGGTAGACGATAACATTTAAGAATCGTAACACATGTATACAATATTGTGTCGTCTCATGAAAGGTTTCCACAAGGGAAAACAATTAATTATTTGATCCAGCATGATCAATCTTCAACAAAACATTCTTCTAGAAAACAATGGTTAAAAGTATTTTAACGGAATCCTCTTGTATACTCCACGTGAAAGAGATCTCAAAAACATTTGACTAAGGGGTTGTTATGAATACTTCAAAGTTTTCTTTGCCTTCGTACGGAATAAATTACTTGTGATTCAGACAGTGTTTGGTTCATAGTCTGTTTTTTTTTTCACACTTCAATGTATTTCGAATTTGATTAGTTGGAAATGGAGAGATGAAAAACATAAAGAAAGTGTTTTTTTTTGTTTGTGCCCAGGTTTTGTCCACTAAACTATTTCACTAAGGCCGATATCTATAAACGTTACTCAGATCGTACTTTGGCGAAGCATTACGCTAGTTATTGACGCCCAAATGTGCATAGAGACGGGAACATGTCTAAGTCAAAGGACGGAAAGGTGCTAAGTAACGTTTATGGATCCCGGCTTGAGAGTCGGCTTCCTAAAGAAAAAACTTGAATAATATTGCTATAAATACCTACATCTCCTGTTAGTGCGAATTATAAAGCGATGAAGCTACTAATTCTATTGTTATTTAAATAAACACTTACCATTGTGATCTAATCTTTGGCTTTTAAATCTGAAAACAGAAAATTCTATGTTAGAAAATGATCAACGCTTTTTAAATACCTAAATAATCGTTTTTGCTCGCGAAATTTTATTAAATTAAGTTAAAAATGATTCCATAACATCGCGTATCACACCTGTATTGCCCGAAGAGATAAGTAGGTCTATAGATTCAAAGTTATTGAGTTTTTCAAAAGGTAATTCTCAGTAGCAGCCCGGAGTCTGAATTGAAAGACGTACATATTGAAAACTGGTGAACAAGGGGCGGTCTTATCGCACAAGGCGATAATGTATACATAGTACCTACCTCTACCTATCGAAGAATACAGGCGAGGTTCTGTAATAATAGAAGTAAATACCCAGTGTTTCTAAAACTGTATTAGTTCCAGTGAATAAGTCCAGTGTCTTAACACAGTAAGGAATCACAATATTTGATCTACAACCTAGGTAAATCCTATTACCAGCCAAAGTCGAGTTTGCAACTTTTTCCAATCGGCACACAGGCTGGTACTGTTGTGTAGAAAATTGTTAGCGTTCAAGCGAAAAGGATTTTATTCCATGCTCTGTTTTATAGTCCATTGCATGCTTTAAATGTTTTGCTGGATAGTTTTCAGAGTATTGTAATTTTTTTTTTGGGTGGGAAATCATCAAATAACTTTTCCCGCTGTCTTGTGTCAGACTCTTACTGACTAAAACCCACCCGTATTCCTTCACACATCTCAAAGAGATGTCTCGTGGAATACAACGCGCCGTCGACCCAGGCCTGGTCCTTACCGGACGGTGAGCCACCCATTGCTCACCGTCCGCAAACCCGTGCCTACGGTGGCCGGAAATCCGCCCGGGATTCCCGACGCCCAGGGCGTCTGCTGCAGCGGCTAGGGGCGAGAGGGTGCGAAATTTGCCTTTCCCTCAACCGTCCCGCCTCCTCCTACGCGAGCATCACTGCTTCGCAGAAGGAGGTGACGGCTGCCCATGCCCTCTCGCTCACATAAACCTACAAGGGCACTTATGAAACGTCAGAAGCTAGGTGCACGGTTCCAATTGGTCGTTTCCTATGGAGAAGAGCCGGCAAGAAACTCCACGGTTACTCTTTTAAAAATAATTGGCTTTTACAATGTTCTCAAATTACAGTGTTAATAGGTATGTGAGGACAGTGTAGGCCTGTCGATAAGTACTTAACAAAAAAAAATAACTAACTTTAATATTAAAAAACTATACAGATTTGGCAAATTTTTTTCTTAAGAGAAGCCAATTTTGGTCAATTGGGTCTTGTCAGCGCCTTAAAGGTCTGCTCGAGCGAAGATAGCCAGCAAGATAGATATCTTAGGAGTCAGCTTTATAATCAACTGGCTAATAATTTTTCCACGATATGAAGTTCGCTTTGCCTTCCGAGTATAAAAGAGTTTTTTATTTTACAAAATCCTAAACCTAAATCCCCTTACGACTCGTGAAACAAAAAAGAAAGTTAGAATCTGGTTACTGCGTTATAGACGCAACTGAAAATTTAATGCAATCAACATAAATATATAAGAACACAAAAAAATGGTATTCACACACATACACACACACACACACACCCACTCACATCTACGCCCACATGCACATTGACATACCTTTTTTTTTTTTTTTTTTTTTTAGGGTGGGAAATCATCATATAACTTCTCCCGCTCTGGGCGGAGCGGGAGGGTGTGTCAGACTCTTACTGACTAAAACCCACCCGTATTCCTTCTTGTTGCCTGTGTTGCGGGGGCCTCGGTGACCCATAAGTACCTTCCCGCGACCCCGGCAGGCATCGGCCCTAGTGGACCCCTACTATGTGCTGACGACATCTCTTTGAGGCGCGCGTGGAATACAACGCGCCGTCGACCCGGGCCTGGTCCTTACCGGACGGTGAGCTACCCATTGCTCACCGTCCGCAAGCCCGCGCCTACGGTGGCCGGAAATCCGCCCGGGATTCCCGACGCCCTGGGCGTCTCCTGCGGCGGCTAGGGGCGAGAGGGCGCGAAACTTGCCTTTCCCTCAACCGTCCCGCCTCCTCCTTTGCGAGCATTACTGCTTCGCAGAAGGAGGTGACGGCTGCCCATGCCCTCTCGCTCCGTACCATGGCCTGAACCAGGGCCGGACGCGAGAGGTCTCTGCCGCCGATCGCCTCCACTAGGACACGGCGGTGCTCTGCCCAAGCCGGGCAGACCTCCACCGTATGCTCCACCGTGTCCTCCAGGCGATCCACACAGTGGTGACACCCGGACGTTTCCTCCCGCCTTATCCGACACAGGAACCTCCCGAAGCTGCCGTGTCCGGTGAGGACCTGCGTCACGCGGAAGGTGAGGACGCCGTGGCGCCTCTCCAGCCACTCCTCAAAGAGGGGACTTATCGCCGCAATCGTGGCGTGCCCAGCACTGGGTTGCAACAACCGTACTTTCCATGACACCATGAGATCCCGCCGGAGCTCCGTCCGCTGTGCCGCGATTTCTCGCGGCAGCGGACTTACGCCCCGGCGTTTCGCCTCCTCGCGCCACTCCCATACGTGCGCGAGGACTTTTGCCTCCAGATCCCATGGCGGCAATCCGGCAAGGAGGCTCGCTGCCTCGCAGGAGACCGTGCGGTATCCTCGGACCATCCGGATGGCCATGACCCTTTGGGCCGCGCTCAACCGGCGGGCTGGCCGCAGCGCCAGAGAGCGCGCCCATACAGGTGCCCCGTAGAGGGCCATGGACCGCACGACCCCCGCGTAGAGCCTCCGGCAGGAGGCGTTTGGACCCCCTAGATTGGGCAGGAGCCGCTTCAATGCAGCGCCCGCCCGCTCCAGTTTGGGAGCCAAACGTCGGAAATGCTCCACGAAGTTCCACCGGCTGTCGAGGACGAGTCCCAGGTACTTCATCGTCGACTCGACGCCGATAGAAACCCCTCCTACCGTTATTTGGGACCCCAACGGTGGCGCGTTCCGAGGACCATGAAAGCACATGGCCTCGGACTTGTGCAGGGCCACCTCGAGTCCCAATTGCCGGATCCTTTCGACGATTGTCGCAACCCCGCGTGCCGCTAATTCGGCCGCCGCCTGGTGCGACCTCCCCTGCGCCAGGACCAACGTGTCGTCAGCGTAGCACACTACGCTGACGCCGCTAGGGAGGTCGGCGCGCAGCACCCAGTCGTATCCGATGTCCCACAGATGCGGCCCCAGGACCGATCCCTGTGGGACACCGCACGACATCTCTTGCCGGTTCCACACTCCCTGGTGACCGGGGTAGATGACGGCCCTGTCCGTCAAATAGGCCTCGACCACACGACAGAGGTAGGTCGGCATCCGGTGATACCGGAGTGCCTCCCTGATGCAACTCCAGGGCAGGGTATTGAAGGCATTGGCGATGTCTAGGGACACCGCCAAGACGACCCCACTCTGGGCAACAGCATTCCCCGTCGTCAGGGCTCGCACACGCATGATGGCGTCCACCGTAGAGCGCCCTCTGCGGAAACCAAACTGGCTCTCCGCCAAATCCGGCCCCACCCGCACCAGCTGGCCGACGAGGCGGTCTGCAATTACTCTTTCAAAGAGCTTGCCCACCTCGTCGAGCAGCACGATGGGCCGATAAGCGGACGGAGAGTCCGCAGGGCGCCCTGCCTTCCTTATGAGGACCAGTTTCCCCGTCTTCCAGCGAAGCGGGAACTGGCCCCTCTCCATGCATGCGCTTAGGAGCCCCCTAAGTCGAGGCCCGAGAGCCTCCAAGGCCAGGACCCAGGCCTTCCCAGGTAAGCCATCGGGTCCTGGGGCGGTATTTTTGGCATTAAGCCTGCGTACCGCCGCTCTCATTTCTCCCTCGGACATACCTGCACCCATAATTCTAATATTATTTTGTTCATCCTAGCTGAATTGCAATTTATTCATATTTTATTACATACTTTTATTTTTGTACTACTATTTTTTATTTTTCAAATTAATATTGTTTTAAATTCAATTATTAATCTAAATTTTAATCCTGATTTTATTCTAATTTATTTTTCAATTATATATTTTTTTTGTGCCTAATTAAGTAAATGTTTAATAATATTGAACTTAATTTAAGATACATATTACTATTTTGTCACCTTTTGATGCATAACACTTGCTAACCTTTTTTTTTTTTTTGTTGCCGGGGTGGAAAATCCTCATGGATGTCCTCCACCCAGGGGTAGGCAGAGGGGTCTGTCAGACTCTTACTGACTAAAAACCACCCCGGTGTTCCCGTCCCACACTTGCACCGGGGATCATGGGATCTAATGCGACTTCCACGATCCCCAGCTAGTGCCGGCCCGCCTCTGCGGGCCACCTCAAGTCTGGGGGGGGTGAGGTGTTTAAACCCCCCCCACAACGTCTGAAAGGGGCGCGCGTGGAACACTACGCGCCGCCACCTCGGGTCCAGTGTGATGGGGGGCGGCGGACGTCCCCAAGTCCGCCGTCCCTGGACCCATTTAGGGGGGCCGGAAGAGGGCGTTGTCTGCCCTCTGCCGACGCCCGGTGCGCCTGCTGCGGGCCGGGTGAGCGGAAGAGATCTCCCGCTCCCGTTCCGCAGCCTCCTTCTGCGACACGACTGTTTCGCAGAAGGATACCACCGCGTCCCAGGACTCCTCGCTGCCGACCATCGCCTCGACCACGGCCGGCAGCGACAGGTCACTGCCCACTCCTGAGATGAGGGCACGGCGTAGCTCCTCCCAAGCGGCACACTCTGCCAGCGTATGCCGCGCCGTATCCTCCCGACAGTCGATGCAGTGGTGACACCGGGCGTCCGGCTCCCTGTTTATGCGACACAGGTACTTCCCGAAGCAACCATGCCCCGAGAGCACCTGCATCACCCGAAACGACAGGGAGCCGTGCCTCCTCCCGAGCCAGGGCTCGAGCACTGGCCGGACCGCCTCGATGGTGGCGAGGCCGGCGGTAGGGCGTGTAAGCCTGTCCCGCCATTCCGCCACCAGGGCTGCGCGGAGCTGTGACCGACGCAGATCCATATGTCGCTGCATAAGCCACTCGCCCCGCGCCCTCGCTTCCTCGCGCCACTGGTACAGCGACGCGAGTACTTTCGCCTCGAGGTCCCAGGGCGGGGATCCGGCCAGTACGCAAGCCGCCTCGAAGGAGATCGTGCGATATCCCCTGATGACTCTGACGGCCATCGCTCTCTGCGGCTTCCGCAGGACTGCGATGCTTCCGGCCGTCAGGTCAGCCGCCCAGATCGGGGCCCCGTAAAGGGCCATCGATCGCACGATCCCCACGTAGAGCCGCCTACAGGCGGCGCTCGGGCCCCCCAGATTGGGAAGCAGCGTTGACAACGCCCCAGCCGCGCCCAACAACTTGGGCGCCAGCCACCGGAAATGGGGGCCAAAATCCCACCGGCTGTCGAGCACCAATCCTAGGTACTTCATGGTGGACTCGACAGCGATTTGAGCCCCTCCGACCACGATGTGTGATCCCGGCGGCGGCGCCCGCCGGGGGCCATGAAAGATCAAGGCCTCCGACTTGTTGAGGGCAACCTCCAGCCCTAGGCGACGTATGCGACTCACCACCTGTGAGACCGCAGCCGTCGCTAGCAACGCTGCCTCCCGGTACGAGCTCCCCCGGGCCGTGACCAGTGTGTCGTCCGCATAACACGTCAGGTCCACGCCCGGCTGGAGCTCGCCCCGCAGCACCCAGTCGTACCCGATGTTCCACAGGAGCGGTCCTACGACCGAGCCCTGTGGAACACCGCACGACATGCGGCGCTGGTTTCCGCCATCACGTCCCGTGTAGGTGACACACCTCTCCGCCAAATAAGCCCCGACGATGCGGCGGAGGTAGGAAGGCACCCGATGGTAACGCAGTGCCTCCCGAATACAGCTCCAGGGCAGGGTGTTGAAGGCGTTGGAGATGTCCAAGGACACCGCCAACATCACCCCGCCCCGGGACACCGCTTCCTCCGCCAGGACTCTCACCCGTGAAATCGCGTGGATGGTGGAGCGCCCGTGCCGAAAGCCGAACTGGCTCTCGGCCAGGTCAGGCCCCTCTCCGCACAAGTGGCTCAAACATCTTACCCACCTCGTCTAGCAACACTATGGGCCTGTACCCGGACGGTGAGTCCGCAGGGCGCCCCGCCTTCCTGAGCAGGACCAGACGACCAGATTTCCACAAAGTAGGAAACTGGCCCTGCTCAAGGCACGCTGTGTAGAGTCCTCTCAAGTGGGGCTCTAGCTCCTTCAGAGCGAGGGCAAGCGCTTGGCCGTGGATCCCGTCGGGCCCCGGAGCCACGTTCTTGGCTCGGAGCCGCGTCACGGCTGCCCCCATCTCTGTTTGTGTCACCTCTGGGACGCTGATGGCGTTCTCTTCTTCTGCAGACTCTGCGGCTGTGGGCAAAGCCATCGGCGGCGGAGTATGCTCCGCTCTTGCCGGGAAGAGGGCTGCGACGACCTCCTCCAGCAGCTCAGGTTGGAGACTCTCCGTGAGTGGAGGCGCCGCGGCTCGAAGTTTCCCTCGAACCACACGATAAGGGCGCCCCCACGGATCTCCGTCTAGAGTCTCCAACATCTCCTCCCTGGCTCGCGTCCTCGCTTCGCCGATGGCCAGCCACAAGGCCTGCTTCGCCGCGCGGTACACCTCATACAGCGCGGCTTCTTCGTCAGGGACCCGACGACGTCTCCTCCGGTATCGGGTGTACCGGCGTCTAACCGCTACGCACTCGACACGTAATTGTGCGATCTCGGTAGACCACCAGTACACCTGGCGCTTTGCTGGATGTGAGTGGACGCGGGGCATGGACGCGTCGCAGATTTGTGTCATCGCCCCGCGGAACCACAGCGCCTCCTCTTCGACGTCGATGGGTCCGTTTGTTGCCGACTCCCGGATCCAGGCCTGAACAATAGCGGCCTCCTCGAGAACCTCCCTGTCGATGCGCTTACGCGTCCAGCGCGGACCGTCCCTTCGCGGGGCCGATGAACAACGACCACCGGTGGTCTGGGTGGAGACGTCGAATCGGATGTATCGGTGATCCGACAACGTCTCCACCTCCACGGCGACACGCCAGTCACGGACACGGCTCGCGACAGCAGGGCTAGCGAACGAGACGTCCACTACAGATCCGCCCCGCTGCCGCACGCACGTGTGGACCGAGCCCCGATTCAGGACGACCAGGCCAGTCGTGACCGCCCACTCCTCTAGCGCCTCACCCCTAGCATCGGTCACCTGAGATCCCCACGCCGCAGACTTGGCGTTGAGATCCCCGAGCAACAGCACCGGGTAAGGGTGGAGTCGGCCCACGACGGCACCCAACTCGACAAGGAAGTTCTCGAAGTCGGCGAGACTCTTGTTGGGCGAGAAATACGCCCCAACCGTGCCAATGCCGTCCGCGAGGGCGGCCACCCAGCCGTGTCCTCGGGACGGGTTGACGAGAGCCCCGCCAATGATGGCCACCAAACCGTCCAGGTCTCCCACCCAGTTATCCCTGGGGGGGACAAAGTACGGCTCGGCGACCACAGCCACGTCGATCGACCACTCTGCCATGCTCTGGAGCAAGAGATCCTGAGCTCTGGCAGCGTGGTTGATATTGCTCTGGAGGAAATGGTACAGCGCCATTAGACGCAGTCCATCCCCTCCGCACCATTCACAGGCCGGGAGTCGGCCGTAGGGCAGCCAGGCTGAGGGGGGGGTAAAGAGCCCCCGGCAGCCATGGCTCCCCTCTTCTTTTTTTGTGCTGGCGCACGACAGGCCTTGCCGCCAGCCCTGTGCCCCGCGGGCCTCCCTGCAGCTGTACAGAGGCTGCAGTTTGGTGCCGCGGAGCACTGGGCCGCCTTGTGGCCGGGCTGACCGCAGCGATAGCACTGCTCGCTGCGGTCTATTTCAGCGGTGCACCGTGCCCGGACATGCCCCATGTCCAGGCACCGGTAACACCGCAATGCCCTGGGTTGCAGCAGCTTGACTCTTGCTGCAACCCATCCCACCAACAGACGCCCACCGTTGGCGACCTTGTTTGCCGCCGCCACCGGGCACCGCACCCAAATCGTGCCAGGCCCGGAGGCGTCGGCGCGGATCTCACCCGTCCGCACGTCTTCCGGTGGACATCCACCGGCCTTGGCAACGGCCGCCACGACGTCAGCTGGGGTCGCCGAGTCATCCAGTCCGTCGACACGCAGCTCAGCAGTCTTCATAGGCCTGGACACCCGGACGTCCTCCGGGTTGAGGACCCCTCTCAGTTTGGCGGCCAATGTGTCCGCCTTCTCAGCGCTGGAGGCACCCGACACCTCGAACAGCCGCGCTCCCGTAATGGCTTGCTTATAAATAAAGCCAGCTGGTGTGCCAAGGTCGGGGAACGCGATCTTGCTCCTCACATCAACCATTACCGCCTGATAGGAGAGGCCCCTCGCGATGGCTGCGGGCTGCAGTGTTACCACCACAGCCGCGGAGCGTGGGGCTCTCGTCCTAGGCGGCTTTTGGGTCCTCCTCGGTGCTGGTGCCGGTGCTTTAGCGGGTGCTGGCGGCGGCGCCGTCTTCTTCTTTTTTTTCGTCTTCTTGACGACCGTCGTCCAGGCCTCTGTGGTGGTTCCGGGCGCGGTTGCCGGGGGAGCAGCCATTCGGGAAGTGGGCACGGACTTTGCCTCCGCGGGCTTCTGGGTCCCCTTCGCGGGCTTTTTGGCCCCCTTCCCGGGCTGGTTCGGCTCAGCCACCGCCGCCGCTCTCGCCTCCGCCTCCTTCCTCCGCTTATCTGCCGCAAGCGGCGGTCGGATGATTTCAGCCGGGGGGAGTCGCGACTCTATGGCCTCCAAGCGGGCATCCAGTCGCGCATCCACCATGCCCCCACACTGCACCATGCAAATTCTGGCCACCCTCTCCATGTCGTGGTCCGACCAGGCAGGTGGTGGAACAGGTGCAGGGGCCGACGAAGGCGCGGCAGGAGTGGGGCCGGTGGCTGCGGGAGGTGCTTGCCGCTGCCAGTCTTTCCTCTGAGCAGCAAACTCCCGTTTGAGGTCCTCCAGCTCGGACCGGAGACGGCTATTCTCCTCCCACAACTTTGCCGTCTCCTCCGTGCTCGTGCGACTGAGGAGGACCTCAACTGCCTCCCTGATGTCATCAGCCGCCTCCTTCAGAGCACGGGTGAATGTGCCCTTCAGGTTGCCCGATTTGGTGGCAACCTTCAGGACGACATCCACGCCGTCCAGAGCTTGGCGACTGAGAGCCACCGCCGATGGGCTCTCCCCAGCAGTCATCCGGGCTGAGCGCCGCTCTCGCGCCTGACGGGCCAACTCGCTGATTTCATCAGCCGCCACCGCCTTGCGCTGCGCCCGCTTAGCGGCATTCGCCTCCGCCTTGTTAGACCCCAGCAAGATGCCCTCGCTAGGGTCCACGGTCGTGGGCCCGGGGTCACTCCCCACGCCCTCGGCCTCCACCGGGGCCGGCGTATCGGGTCGGGAAACCGACCTGAACCGACCCCGCACGCCGCGCTCCGGTAAGCGAGCGGGGGCTCCACTCGCCACTGCACGACCTCGCCCACTAGTGAGTGTTGGGACTTTAGCAACCGGCAGGCTCTCCTCACTAGAAGAGCCTGACCCCGCGCGCTTCTTCTTTCGCGTGGTTTTTTGCCAAAATCGGCCACCCACCTCTTCTTTAGTTTGCGAGCGCTTTGAGCTCACGCTCGCCACGCTCACCAAACTCATCTCGGATGCGGTGTCAGAATCTGACACCAACAGTCGGTCCTTTTCAGGACATGAGCCTCCTCGGCTGTTGTTGCCATCAACGACGGCAAGCGGCTTTGTTGCGTCGCACAGTCGCTCCAGGCTAACCCGGAGCTCCTTTTCTTGCGACGCAAGAGGTTGTTGACGAAGACCGGTGGTCTGCCGGCCTACGAGGCTATGGGTGCCCCCCCCAGATACGGTGGGGCTGCCTTCCGTGGAAGGGCGGGATTGTGCCTCCTTATGGAGGTTGCCCGCCTGGGGAATATTTCCATTAGCCTGCATTTTTCCATTGTTTTCCTTTTAAGGGTGAGGTCCCTGTTCGCGCTAGCGACCGGATAACCCTCCGGCCATTCATCCCCTCGGCACGCTAGACCTTGGGATTGGGACTCCCCAGTGTACGCCAACTCAACTCCCCTCTGTAAGCAGAGGGGGAGTAGGCGTACGACCAACTCTAGCCCTGTTCCCTTCACCGACCATCGTGGATGATCGGTGATTGGAAACGTGACCCTTCCCCGTTTGTTGAGAATTCGCCGCCAGCACCAAGTGTCCACCAAAACCTGGTGGGCAGTTGGAGCCGACGTTGCCCAGGGTGCGCCACGAGGAGGCTTCTCAACATGCACCCCAACACTTGCTAACCTAACCTAACCTAAACGGAAGAAGTCACTGGCTCCTGAAATACAGGTACTCTAACCTAGCTCTGGAGCCGGGGTCTCACATTTTTCTGTAACGTGTTTTTATGCCAAAAAAGATTTATTATTTATTATTATTATTAATTTTGAAGGAGTATTTTTTTTTTAAACTGAGAAAAGAAACTAAAGATCAATGAACGGATCATACAGTAAATGTGAAAGTAACATTATTTATTGACGCCTCAATACATTAAACCCTACATAAATACATACATTGATGTTTTGTTTGCAATGTTTAGTTATAACACAGAAAGTTTCACGAGAATCTGTTTCATGAGCAGCCGGTTATTTTTTTTTTTTATGAAATGCATTTTCTTCTACCGGTTTCTTCCACAAGTGTATGTTTCCCCACACCGTGCGCTCGCTAGTTGTGCGTCCAGCTTACATTTTTACACAGACGAGTGTTGAAAAGCTATTGTTACTTTCTTTGTCTATATAAAAAAAAGCTTTATTGGCAAGGCGGACATTTATACGTCGCAAAAAGACATGATATAACCTAGATTTTATAAATGTTACGACTCTCTGACTGTTTATCTGTCTATTTTATCATCATCAGCTTACCCTTCTCCCAATCATGTTGGGGTCGGCTTCCAGTCTAACCGGATGCAGCTAAATATCAGTAAGTATGTATGGTTATGAAGAACAATGTCGAACTCTCCACCAAAAATCATTTGTTTTGTTGACATTTTTTTTTTTTGCGTCTGCCGATGTTAATATTTAAAAGTACAGAGTTTGAATTCCTGAACAGTTCCGCATTCAGTTATTTTTTTATAGGAAGTCAAGAATTCCAGTTTGAAGTTCTAGAATCTAGAGGTTATGTCTTGTCAACAATAGACCCTAACTGAAAAAGATATATATATACGTTGTATGTCTTACTTTATAGATATCATGTTCTCTGCCTAGGTTTTACTATATAATATAAGTCCACAAGAGCACAACCACGGGCACAGCAAATATTTAAATAAATGAAGTGACTAAATACGATTTTATCTCACAAACAACTTAGTCTAGTTCAAGAGCATAAAGGCTCCTACATACTGGCGCGACTTGTCGCGCGACGCGACGCGACACAAAGACACCGCGTGTAGCGCTACAAGCGGTGCCTTTGTGTCGCAACGCGTCGCGCGACAAGTCGCGCCAGTATGTAGGAGCCTTAAACCCCTTTATATTTTATCTGTTAGAAATCTTAAAAAAAATTTGCTAACAAACGGTTTTCTTAGTGTTAACTTTTTTTTTTTTATATAACCCTGAAACTGACTTTAATTCTAGAGAAAAACCATTTCTCTAGAATAAAAGTCAGTTTCAGGGTTAAAAGAAAAACTATGTTTTTTTGTGTCAAAGAATAATCTTTTATTCTTGGTTTATATTTTGTGTACTTATGTTTAATATATTGATTTTTATGTATTAGTTAATTCACTAAAAAAAGCGACATCAGGGTAGACCACAGTCTGGAAGGGATACCGAGGCCCCTGGCAACACAGGCAACAGAAAGAACACGGGTGGGTTTTCGTCAGTAAGAATCTGACACACCCTCCCGCTCCGCCCAGAGAGGGAGAAGTTATTTGATAATTTCCCAAAAGAAAAATGGTAGACCACAAAAGTAATTACGAGACACGAGATAGATTAACCATCAACTGGGCAACACTATAGAAAACAGTACAGTTGGAAGATAAAGAGGGCCTTAGCTTAACAATGGCCCTACCATTGTGAGCCTGAGCATGAGGTTCGGGGTTCGATTCCCAGGTCGGACAAAGTGTTATTCGGTTTTCCATTAGGAATTTCTCCGAAACAGCTCGAAGCCTGGATTTGCGCCTGGTTGATGGCAGTAGGTTCGCCCGCTATTATATGGGGCTGAAACATAGCTGGCCAAATGTGGGTCCTATAAGTGCATCTCTCTCTGCCTAAGTCTTCTAGAAATACAGGCGTAATGTTATGTTATTTGACATTATATTTGTAATATCAAGGTAGCAGTCAATTGCAATGTCTAGATTGTGGTTAAGTTTTGGTTTTGTTATCATTTACTTTAAGACAACCTCCACCATCTAAAAATAAAAAATTCCGAATCGGTTTCATCAGTTTTCGAGAACCGATTTACTGAACTACTTTATCATTGAACAAGCATCTACGTAGCTGAAGGTTTAACCGACACCACAAACATAAAATGCATTAATTCCCAATCCTATAATTAAATTCCCTCAGAGTCGAAATAACTCACCTCCGTCCGGAAAAAATACCGGCTGCGTGTAAAATTTCTTACAAAACCGTTCACATAAAACCCTATTACTTTTCAGTTCACTTCACGTTGTCATTATAATATTAATAATCAAAATCATTATAACATTGTCACTCATAACTTTTAACTTTGATGGATAAAGTTGAAATTCGACTGAGAGTTTGTTGCAAAAAAAAACCAGTAGCCTAGAGATGACTTCTGCACTTTCCTCCTCCAAATTGTACCTTAAGTTCTAAAAAATTAGGTTGAAAATCACACTTACGTGTTGAGACGATATTTCGTACCCACTGCGTCAACATTGGCCAAGTCAAGTGTGCTGGGGACAAGCAATGCATCTGCAAACAAACAAAATACTATTAGGAATACATAGATAGGGATTTACGGTAGTCTTGCATGCTGAGCTTGGCTGAACAAAAAAAAAAAATACAGAGTGTACACAGGCCATTATCTCCTGGCTGTTACATTGGGTAAGTTGACAATTTTATAGAGGATTTTTTTATGCTATGTATTTTTATTTTGTTGCTTTGAACAGCTGACGTTCATTGTTAATGTGTACATTATATAGCCAATGTAACTTGAAACATAATTCTGGTCTCTGTTGGACGAAATTTAAAGTTTCATGCTATCGTAGAATATTACGCCAATTTATAATTTGTTGTAAAAGATAACAAGGTAAATATTTTTTTTTTGAGTGAGAAACTATCAAATAACTTCTCCCGCTCCGGACGGAGCGACAAGTTGTGTCAGACTCTTACTGCCTAAAACCCACCCGTATTCCTTCCGTTGCCTGTGTTGCCAGGGGCCTTGGTAATCCTTTTGGACTTTCACGCGATCCCGGCAGGCATCGGTCCTAGTGGACCCCTACACTTGTGCTGACATCTTTATGAGGCGCGCGTGGACCACAACGCGCCGTCGACCCGGGTCCAGCCCTTATCGGACGGCGAGCCACCCATTGCTCACCGTCCGCAAGCCCGTCCGTCCGCGCCTACGGTAAATACTTGGTTTTTTTTCCCGTTTAGGGTTAACTCGTCAAACTTTTATACCTAGTATAAGTAAGTCTTATCTTGGGAATAAATACATTTTTGACAATTTTCCATACTAAAACTGTCAATTTTATTCCACGATTATATGATAATAATATCCTTTGGTAAAATCAGCCCTCAGTCGCAAAACATAATCAGCGCATTGAGGTCTAGTTCTACAAAATCCATGCAATATTTTCTAGGGTTTTTGATAATAATCTCATGTCTCAGAGCATCATTCGAGTTTGAAAGAAAGAAAGAAAAGTTTTAAACTTTTATAAACATCATTTAGTCTCGCGAAACTAATAATAAAGAAAAACATTTTCTAAATAGGTAGCTAAAGTCCCCAAACTTTTTTTTTATAAACTCCCAAAAAGCCCAAAGAAAATCTATATTTTTTTTAATTTCATTTGAAGGTTGTACGAGTAATTCATTACCTCAAAACCAATAAGTCGTAACAAGCAAAGTTGTTATAATCCGAAATAAAGGGCTCTTTGCTGAGTAACTTAAGTCGTTGTTGTTTGGTGGAAGTTTTGAAGCTACATATGTTCGTGAGGTGTCTCCATTTAGGGAAGAAAAAAGTATGGAATGATTTGACACTTAACGTACTTGTCACATCTGTTTTCCTAAAGTATGAAGCAGCTGAGGTTCCACATTTTCCACGGTCAGTATGAATGCTTAAGCAACTTCCACTTAACGTATAAGTTATGGTTTCTTTATTTATAAAACGTTTAGAACAGTCTTAAACTTAAAACTACTTATGCCCCACAAAAACGATTTCACAGTTTGTCTGTGAGAACTGACATTATAAAAGAAACTGGATATTTTAGTCACTCAAATCTGTGTAGTTCTTTCCTCAAAAGACCATTTCAGACGCTAATCTATACGGTCCTCACATGTCATGATCTGACCAAGATTATATCTGGAATTTAAAAGAGACTGATAAGATAAGTGTTTGTACAAACCTACTTATAGAAATAAAATCAATTATTAAAGTTAAGTTTATAACATAGTGCGGATACTTAAATTATATTGCTTGTTTATATGTATAGTTTATTACCAATATCAAAATAGGAACATTAGTTAATTTGTTTAAGTAAGTTGGCAAATATAGAGAAATAGCTTTTGGTTTTAGTCTAATCTATAATAAAAAAAATAAAACAAATGATTCTTGACTGCGTCGTTGGTCTAGTGGTCGCAAGCGCTACTGTTGAGCATAAGGTCCTGGGTTCGATTCCCGGGTCGGACAAAGTGTTGCTACTAAAGAATTTCTTAGTAGCAGCCCGGAGTCTGGATTTGTTCCCGGTTGATAGCAATAGGCTCGCCCCCTATTACGTGGGACTCAAACATAACTGGCGAAATGTGGGTGTACTACAGGTACACCTCTGCCCAACCCTTCGGGGAAACAAGGCGTGATGTTATGTGTTTATGTTATGATGATCTAAAGTAAATTCTATGATGTTGTTGTCCAAATATTGTTTAAAGTAACTAGTCCGACCGAAAACCATTTTTTTTATTCGGCCAAAAACGAAACGAAAAAGAAATGTTGCTTGATTTGCATTACATAAACGAAAATATATTTTTTTGTTTTGTAAAACTAAAATAAATACGTCGTTTGTTAAACGATCTGCTATTAAATGTGAGAAAAGGCAATTTTTCAGCATTTTCTCAGTTATTGGTTTTATTTGTTGTAAACATGCTTTTTTCAGAATTTGTTTTTGTTAAGTAGGTATTGATTTGCGAAAAATTTATTTTCGACCACCGCCAAAACACTTTTTGTTTTCGAAAACGAAAATGACAGAAAATTAATATTTCTGGTAAAAATCGAAAAGTAATTCGGTCGGTTTCTAAGAACAACAGCCATACATATTTAAAAGTACGCAGAACTGTAACGGCGATACAAGTGTTTCTGAGAATTTGTTCAGAGAAAGTCAAGAAAGACGTGAAGGTTGAGCGGGCTGTCTTTTGTGATCGTACCGTACGTACAAAAACACTTGATGTGATTATAACTAATGAGAGTGAAATGAAATGAAATGATGATTGAAATGAAATGATTTTATTTTCTGTAAGTAGGTTTGTACAAACACTTTTACACGTCAATCATATTTAGAAAAAAAACTAGATGAGCTCGGCGTTTCCTATCTGACTACTGAGTAGAGTTTATTTTAAGCACATTTCTTCCAACCTTAACAGCCTCTTAGCTGACAGTATACATTTAAAATAAGTAAGTTTTCTTAACATTTGAATATAAAAAAAACTTACAACCTTAGTTACATACTCGTAATGACGACACCGAGACGAAAGCAAACTAGGACAACTTAAGGCTTCCTCACACCACTCATATAAAAGTAGTACATAATAGGAACTCTCATTACTTTGCACTGCCACGTTAATAAGGGTGTGAATCTCCCCTATAAAAATTCGTACTCGCCATCGAAAAAAAATCACACATTCAACACAAAAGTTCCGCACTACACAAAACAGTAGGGCAACATAATCAGTCTGTTTGCATACGGACGATGCTCTGTGTTTATTAAAATGCATGAAGTGACGTCATTCGGGGCACAGAGTAGTGGTTGCGGTGTATTGTGCCTATGTGGAACGTAACTCTGTGAGGCGTGTAACTTGTGTAGGTAGGAAGATCGTGTTTGTAAGTGACAAGCTAGTTGTTTAGTAATTATTATATGCATTCTTAATTATTGGGATTAAAGTGAAGTAAAAGAAATATTTTCTTTGTTATTTAGTCGACCAATTTGGTCACAGGACAATGGACATGCCATCAGTAACATGCCAAGTTTTGTGACTATTTTATTCTAAAAAGTTTGGTCAAACGTTCTTCGGAAATCGTTATTTTGACCAACCGTTCATCGGTCAAACGATCATTCGGGTAAACGTTCTTCGGACAAGTGAACTTCGGTCTAAGGCTATTACAACATTTTTTTCACAATGTCACCTGTGAAAGCATAATAAAAGTATGTGATATTAATAATTTCATACTAGCTTTTCCACCCACAAGATATACAGGGAATACTCATCGCTCAAGGAGCACAAACTGGTTGTGAAGGTCATATTGGCAGTAGTTTCATATAAAATATTGGTATTCAGCGGCATCTTATTAGACTGGAAGCTGACGCCGACATCGTTGGGAAAAGACTAGGCAGATGATGATGAAGCGACACCCACTCGAAAACAAAAGAACATCGCTTCTAAGTCTTCCAATCTCTGCTTGCGCTTTTATCACTGGCTAAGAGAGATTCTCTTACGATGTGTAATAAAAACAAGTTGCTGAACAAAAAAACAGCGTGCCGTATGCTATCGTACATAAAACGGAATAGATGTGAATGTTTTAATGAATTACGTATGAGTGTGTCAATGTATTTTTTGAGTGCAATGTTTTTTCGGCAGCTTGAAGGCGAAACTCATTGGAAATGGTCTCCATTTTATCTTTTAGCGCTTTTTGCGGAATATATGTTTTGTATTCGTGGTATACAGACATGCTTTTTTATTTTAATAGTAGTAGAGCTTCTTGTGCAACAGATTTTGCGGTTTAATTTTTTATGGTTATGGATTGTCGGTAAATTCCTTGACAAAATTAGTTAAAAAGTGCCTGTAATTAGTTTAATTGGAATAAATGAGTTTCGAGATCGACGCATACGGTGTCTTTCAGATCCTGACAATCCTGACCTGTATTCCTGTTGTTGTTGTTTCCTGTTCCTGAAAATGTATTTATCCTAATAAGGGCAAAACTCCACTTCTTATTCAAATAAATAAGTTTCCTGACGACGTTTTCCTTCACATAGATTGAAGTAGTCACGTATAATCACATGGCTATCGTGGGTACAACGGCTTGAGCGGTATCAGATAGATGCTTAGATCGTAACGTATAACTCGTCAGAAGAAAAGTCTACTACAGAGAATAAACACTACCTACACATAGATACCAATTATACTATTATTCCATTTTGAAATCTTTGTTTCCAATTGATGTTATTTCCACTTAATGCAATATTAACTGTCTATTAGTGTGAATTAAGTTTATTTTAGAATGACTAGCACTATTGAACTAGTAATATTATTTTTAAACGCGTTTCTAAATCTGGGCTTTATTTATATGTTTAGAGTTTCGGAAAAAAACAGATTTGTTTACAAGCTTGGACATTAAATTGCGAACGCAGGATAAGTATTGAACCTTTAACATAACTCACTACATTACTGGCCTATAAATTATCAGCTCAAGGTATATACATCAATACATAACATGGGCGGGATTGTCAGAAGCATGTTAGCTACCAATTAGACTAGATAATTAATAAAGCCATTTTCAACCTGTCTAATTGGCCTTGAGAGCTGGTTGTTACATAGTACGGTGGAGTGCATGATTACTTGAGTATTAACTGGTTAGTAGATTTTGTTGCTGACTGACTTCCTAAATTGATTTAGAGTATTTTAAAACTCCATCACCATGTACCTTGCCATTTCCCAACTATGTTTGGGTCAGCTTCCAGTCTTTCCGGATGCAAGCAGAATACCAGTATTTTACATGGCGACTGCCTTACTGACCTCCACAACTGGGTAGCACGATACTAGGGGGCCTAGTACGACTGGTCGTCAGACTTTCGGGCTTCTGACTACCCGTAGCGACCCCGTCAGCACAACATTGCATTCAAAAGGGATATTTAAAAAATATCTTTAATTTACAGGATATTGCAGTCTTATTTCCGGCATAGGTTAACCACCCTATCTCTTTACTTTAGTGTGTAACTAACTGATCTTGAAAGCTGGTTATTAGGAAGTTCGCTTAAGTATATGATCGCTTGAGCATTAAGGCGCTGACAAGACCCAATTGACCAAAATTGGCTTCTCTTAAGAAAAAAAATTGGCAAATCTGTATAGTTTGTGGTAGCGGAAAAAATATATGTTAATTTTGAACATATTTCCCAGAACTTGGTTGTTACCAAAACACGTTTTGAAAGAAAAATCTCGATACAAACTAACGTTAAACTAACCTCTTACTTTGAGTTCTAATCCAAAATATCTATATTAAATATCAACATACGTTACGTATTTAATTAATAACAAGAGCGTCTTATTTGAATGCAGAACGTGGTTGTTTTTTTATTTTCGATTACTCAACTCAATTTTGAGTAAATAGATAATTGCTTCATATTTTGCAATAAATTACAAGCCTTGCGTCATCGCGCTTCTCTTTCTTTTCTATGCAAACAGACAGTGACCGCGGTTTAGGTGTTGTCAGCGTCTTAAGTAAGTACCTAATATCTAGACTTTGTGTGCGACTTAGTTTGAATAGACTTAGGTTGTTTCAATATCATGTTTGTCTGTTTTAAAAACAAATCTGTTATCACCAAGTTTCAATGAAATTAAAGCTTACAACCGTCAGACCCCTTTTTTTGTATGGGAAATCATCAAGTAACTTCTCCCGCTCTGTGCGGATCGGGAGGGTGTGTCAGACTTTTACTAACTAAAACCCACCCGTATTCCTTCCTGTTGCCTGTGTTGCTAACTTTACATTTTCTTTGAAACATTATTCTCCTAAACTGCATGATTCCACCTTCAGCGTACGTAGACGCAACGTGGTCTGTCAGTCACTTTCTCATATAACAGTTCTGTTATTATGCCTATGTTTACATAGACAAACTGCTGTGGCTTTCCGGTAAACATATGCCACTCTCTCGGAAAAAAAGAAGGTATCTATTTTAGTGCGTGAAGGGAAAGCTGCTAATGCTGAAATAAGAAGTTCAGTCGATCAGTAAGGTTGGTTCAGAAAGACTGACTGCCCAAGATACACCGGGCGTAATTAGCACCGTCACTTAGTTTTTTTTATACCACACGTGTACAAGAATGAGGATACATCGCTGGTATGCTTATGTACCACGCGTCAGTCTCTGAGCGAGTATCCTGCTTGCCAAGCGAGCGTCGCTGACCGCGAGTACTCTCTTTGATACCTCTTGTCGCTGTGACAAAAGAGTACTCGCGCTGCGGTGTGATATGTATCTGTTTTACTTACACGGGACTACGTAGTATTATATTATCTGTGAGGGAGCCTACAATCTATTGTACGTTTCTTGAGCGAGAAAATTGTTGATAGCTAGTAGCTTACTCGTCGGCGATGGCGCGAGGTGGCACAAGTGCGTCACGGTGCGTGAAACATCATCAACTACACTCTTAGTGGCTTTTTTTTTTAAATTATAGTAGAATAATGTCCATTAAATTATGCCTTGATTTAAAATCGAATGTAAATAAGGCTGGAATAAGCATTACGTTTTTAATCACACACCCAGTTGGACATTACGGAACCAATTTCCTCTATATGTACTCGTATTCGATTAAGGTTCGGATACAGGGTGTTACTGAAATATATCGTGTTCATACATCAGCGTTACTCGCCGTAAGAAACGTATGAAGGAATTGACGTGAAAAATTACTAGCATTTTATCATAGAGGGAAAATAAAATAAGGCGTTTTTAGAACCACCTGTGTATCATGATGAGAAACGGGTTCCTGTAAACTGACCGATATTGAAACAGTGGTGTTTTCTACCGATTATGATAAGAAGTTTTCATTAAGAGTAATCTCAGTTTTCCGTCATAGTAATTCTGCTTTGTACTCGACTATCGTCTTGTGATATTGTTATAGGTGTTTTGTTATGACAAATAAAGAAATAAAGTTTAGAGTAGCAAAGAACAATTCCTGTCGCCTCATGAAGTATCTGTTGATATTGTTTTTGACTCAAACACTTCTTGATCAATCCTTTGGTAAAACGACATAGTTACGATCCGTTTAAGAGATAGTAAGTAGAGATAGACAATCAATGGAATGTGTTTGAGCGTCAATCGGATTTAGTACAATGTACATAGTACATAGTCGTTACGTACATGTAGGTGCATAGATTATGATTATTGGAATTCATGCGTCAAATTAGGCTAATTGGATTAGCAGGTACGTACTGCATAATCAGCCTATAATATTCCCACTGCTGGAACTCAGGCCTCCTCTCTTAGAGAGAGAGTGGGCTGAAATCTACCACGTGAGCCCAGAGCGGGTTGATACATGTCACATGTCTTCGAATTTTTGGTTCTAGGATATGCCGGTTTACTGACGATGTTTTCCTTCACCGTTTTGCGAGCAGTGGTGATGAAATTGGTGACACAAAGTAAAGCGCTTGTCTAGGTTCGAACCCACGACCTACAACTCGTAAGTCGGGGCTGTTACCTACTGTATATACCTAGGCAGAGCAGTCTCTTCCTAGGTATATACAGTCTGCCTCAAAAATATGTATACATTGAATTCATTTGATTGTCTACAGTTTGTATAATACTGTATCCATGTATAGTTACAATCAAGTACCCAATGTGAAATATGGTTAAAAAAAACATCGCTTAAAGTTTCGTTTCTGGCTAAGCCAAATAAATCTCTCGAAATAAGGTAAAACAGAATTAGTCTCTAAGGACCAATTCTATAAAGTATTGTTTTTGCTGTAAAAGAAAAAAAAACAGGGAAGCAGGTAAATACCTTATTTTTGGAAAATGAACTTAAAAGTAAATTAAACCAATTGTACGTATATTTGCACATGTTGTGAACGAAAATCATTTAAAATGAAGCGTTATGAAAAGTACTATACCCAAATGGGAGCGCCAAACTTGATCCCGAATTAATTTCGTGGCAAATTAAAACTTTGGACTGGCTGCAAAATTGAAACGCTTGTCATTCCAGAACAGAGCTGTTATGGCAATTTTATTTTGTGAATGAATATAGGTATTATGTTTACTATACCTGCCCATTGTTCTGGGGGTAAACAGTTGCCTGATGTAGCAGATTGCATTAAAAAAAACATTTCCTATGTTTTCTTTATGGGCAAACTGGTTGGAAAGAATAATAAAAAATAACAATTGACCCAATTTCATCTATTGATATACGATATTGCGTGATAGCTTTTACCCACTTCGCCCGCATGGGGGTCAGAAAATATCCCACAGGAACGTACTACCGGGTCAAAAATTATCCTATGTCCTAACCCAGGTCATGGTCTACCTGTGCGCCAAACAACGAACTCCGATCAGCCGCTAAGGCGTGAAAAGGTAACAGACAGACAGAGTTACTTTCGTCTTAATAATATTAGTATGGATAGTATGGACGTGGCTGATAGCCAATATTTTGTCAGTTTTGTAATGTTGATTCATAATAAAAGAACTTTTACAAAAAAAAAAAAATAACTGACTTCCAAAAAAATACACTAAAAAGTGAAAAATAACTTTAATTTCGGAAGTTGGTGTCTTTGGTATTTTCATTTTTTTGCCAGCGACTTCTGCAATTAAAGTTATTTTTCATTATTTAGTGTATTTTTTTGTAAGTCATACTTTTTAGTTGTGGTACCTACCCCACACCAATTCGTATATCAAAATTTGCTATGTAAACAGCAGTGAGGGGATGTTTTAACAACATCAACACACACTGAATGGATTAAATACATATTATTGAAGTCAACTCAAAAACTAGCCAAGCAAAGTTAATCAAATTTATGTGGGACTACCGCGCAAGCTTCCTCTCCCAAATAAAAGACTTATAAAAATCGGTTTATAAACAAATAAGTTATGCTCGAACATATATAATATATATACATATATATAAAGTAAGAACCTCCTCCTTTTATTGAAGATGGTTAAAAATCATTTATAGCCTGAGTGCATCTCATGACGATTCCAATAAGCCCAAACACGGCTAGGATACATTGTTTTATTACGGAGTTCCGGTGCCTACCTTCCGGCTTCATCATTAGATCAGTTTGATGTCACCATTTTGATCAGAACCATTTATTTAAATTTTTATCGAGATATCTTATCGCCACCCGTGAAATACGTGTCATTGAGGAGTTTCGGTGGTTATCTGTGGTCTTCGTCACCAGTTCCACGTTACCAAATTATACTTTCTGAATGCAAATGATTGACTTGTTGATAAAAATATAAAAATCGCTGTATATATTCCTTTAATATTTGAGGAGTACCCTCAATTCCTCATGGATTCCATCATCAGGACTCGATTTTTATAAAAATGGGACCAATCTAAAAGAAAGATGATGAGATTTTTTTATTTGAACGGATATACCGATCAAACAAAAAAAAACATTTTCCAAATAATTTTATAAACGACAGAGTTGTGAGGCATAAAAAAATACAACTGAATTGAGAACCTCCTCCTTTTTATGAAGTTGAATAATTAAACAATGTTTCAGGGACCTATCAAGAGTGCTTTTATAACCACAAAGGTAGGGGGGTCTCGGGAATGATTACTAGCAAATCAGGATTAAAGCTGCAACCCATAGCACAGACACTGCGCTTACCCGTCTTCGCGTTCTTCGTTACGCGTCTTCGGCTTTTATGTACAGTCAAATAAGCTATTTGGTATACCTACAGGCAAAATTATTAATCTTTATACTACACTGCCAATTTTATTGTCCTGTGTAGTAACTTTTTCAGCGAAATGATGTAAAAGAATTGACTACTCCGAACACTCACAACATCGTTTAAAAGTAAAAGCTGGTTGCTAGCTAGTTTGCTGCCTTTACACATAAGAGCTTGTTCGACTGAACATAAGTATTCATAAATTATTAAATGTGACTTACCTATATTCAGGGCTGATACTGATGCGAGGAAAATTAAGACCTTCCTAACCATGGTGGATGATTCTGAAACAAAAACAAAACAATCGTTATGTTCGGAAATATCTTATATTTCTTCTAACAGTTTAAAGGGGTCCATTTTAAATTAAGCAATTTATTTGATTTTGATTATACGATTTTTTATATAATTCGGGCCTAATCTCCTCTCCTTGTCATTGGAAGACGAACGTGACTATTCTTTTCTTTTTCGCTATTTAGAGATCTTTAATTCTGCATGAAAAGATACTTCAACTAGCAATCAACTTAGTATGATATATACCTACGCTCGTTGGTTACATCATAGACACCCACGTCGTAGGTAGGAATAGTATATTTGTTTGAGGAAAACTAAAATATTTTTTCTCATGAAGGAGATAGTGAGGGGCTTGTGGCTAAGTAATAACAGCCGCACGGGTCGATCGATCAGGTTAAGCTACGCTTGCCGCGGTTGGTTCGTAGATGGCTGACCATCTTTACATACCAAGACCCCTCCGTGCCTCGGAAAGCACGTTAAGCCGTTGGTCCCTGCTGTCATTTGTAGATTTTTGACAGTCGTTACGGGTCGTTAGAAGCTCGAAAATCTGACAACCAGTCTTATCAAGGGGTGGGTGTTACCCAGTAACTGGGTTGTGGAGGTCCGACAGGCAGTCGCTCCATGTAAAATACTGGTATTCAGCTGTATCCGGTAAGACTGGAAGCCGACCCCAACATAGTTGAGAAAAGGCTAGGCAGATGATGATGATGAAAGAGATAGTGATCATTATGGACATACCATGCTCTATAGCAGTAAAAAGAACTTTCTCTCTTGAGTATAATATATATTATATATTCAGAAAATAACTCAATGTAGAATGTTCTCAGAACATATTCTGAGAACATTCTACATTGAGTTATTTTCTGAATCTGAGTGAGTAGGTATACAAATCCCACATCATGCGCAAATATCTTACCTCGGAAAAAAAACTCTCAAAATAACCGTCTGAAAACTGGCATCTGCATCCCAAAGTATGCCAAGCAAATCTTGCTATCAATAATAGGTAGGTAGATTGACTTCCAACGTATAAAAGGGTTCGAGGAATCAAGGATAGGTCTGGTCTGGCATCTTTTGATGGGTGGAGAACGAGACAAAGTCTATTGTATCTAAAATAGGAACCAATCGAAAAGAAAATATAATTCCACAATCACATTGGCAACCGATTATAATGGTTTTACCCATTCACCTTACAATTCAAAAGGCCTATTTATAGAGAACTGACAATCAAATATGCTTTTCCACCTCGTCCTTAGCCATTACCGTATTCGGTCCATAGCACAAACCATACCAAGTTAATACAATACAGGTAACGTTATATGGAAAATGGCTGGTAACATGTTAATATTCAGGAAGTTGGAAACGAAACAATGGGGATTTGAATCATGAACAGTTATATTGTATTGGCGTTCGGTTTAGAGATGGGAATAGATAAATGATGTAGCATTTATATCAGCATTTAAATGGCTTCCACGTGTGGCGATACTTAAATGAAGGACTACCATGAGCAATTGCTACCACCTGCTGAATGGCTTAGATTTTTACAACAGTTTGAGATATTCTCATACAGTTCATGCTGACACGAGAAAAATAATTGACTCTTTCGTAGACATATGCTTGATGGTACTGAAAAGTTTGAAATGATGAATGTTAGGACAAACTGCGTACCCAGTAGTAGAACAAGGGTGGTTTGGCCCTACAAGGTAACTATGACCTGGTGAAGCTTACTTAGAATACTGGATGCGGGTAGCGTATATAGGACGAATAGGTTCCACGATGAAAAGTAACCTATGTCCTTCTACAGGGTCCAGGCTACCTTTCTGTAATTTCATAACGACCGGTTCAGTGGTTTAGGTATGAAAAGGTAACAGAATAGACAGACAAACAAACAGAGTTACTAACGCGTTATATTATTGTGTGGATTAGGTATAGTTTGGATTTTTTGACGATTTTTGGGCAATTTCAAAATCTGGAAGTGGAACCCTTTGGCTGAAATGATGAATGTGATGATTAAGTGGGTTTCTGAATTCTAAAATCAGTTATTATGAAAGATGTTCGCAGCTGGTCGACAGTGGTCTCCCCAAGGTTTGCCACACTTGCACAAGTCCGAGGCCATGTGTTTTCATGGTCCTCGGAACGCGCCACCGTTGGGGTCCCAAATAACGGTAGGAGGGGTTTCCATCGGCGTCGAGTCGACGATGAAGTACCTGGGACTCGTCCTTGACAGCCGGTGGAACTTTGTGGAGCATTTCAGACGTTTGGCTCCCAAACTCGAGCGGTCGGGCGCTGCATTGAAGCAGCTCCTGCCCAATCTAGGGGGTCCAAACGCCTCCTGCCGGAGGCTCTACGCGGGGGTTGTGCGGTCCATGGCCCTCTACGGGGCTCCTGTATGGGTGCGCTCTCTGGCGCTGCGGCCAGCCCGCCGGTTGAGTGCGGCCCAAAGGGTCATGGCCATGGTCTCCTGTGAGGCAGCGAACCTCCTTGCCGGATTGCCGCCATGGGATCTGGAGGCAAAAGTCCTCGCGCACGTATGGGAGTGGCGCGAGGAGGCGAAACGCCGGGGCGTAAGTCCGCTGCTGCGAGAAATCGCGGCACAGCGGACGGAGCTCCGGCGGGATCTCATGGCGTCATGGAAAGTACGGTTGTCGCAATCCAGTGCTGGGCACGCCACGATAGTGACGATAAGTCCCGTCTTTGAGGAGTGGCTAGAGAGGCGCCACGGCGTCCTCACCTTCCGCCTGACCTCCCGAAACTGCCGTGTCCGGTGAGGACCTGCGGCCTCACCGGACACGGCAGTTTCGGGAGGTTCCTGTATCGGATAAGGCGGGAGGAAACGTCCGGGTGTCACCACTGTGTGGATCGCCCGGAGGACATGGTGCAGCATACGGTGAAGGTCAGAGGAGGAGGTAATGCTCGCGAAGGAGGAGGCGGGTCGGTTGAGGGAAAGGCAAGTTTCGCGCCCTCTCGCCCCTAGCCGTCGCAGGAGACGCCCAGGGTGTCGGGAATCCCGGGCGGATTTCCGGCAACCGTAGGCGCGGGCTTGCGGACGGTGAGCAATGGGTAGCTCACCTTCCAGTAAGGACAAGGCCCGGGTCGACGGCGCGTTGTATTCTACGCGCGCCTCAAAGAGATGTCGTCAGCACATAGGTAGGGGTCCACTAGGGCCGATGCCTGCCGGGGTCGCGGGAAGGTACTTATGGGTCACCGAGGCCCCCGCAACACAGGCAACAGGAAGGAATACGGGTGGGTTTAAGTCAGTAAGAGTCTGACACACCCTCCCGCTCCACCCAGAGCGGGAGAAGTTATTTGATGATTTCCCACCCTCAAAAAAAAAAAGGTTTGCCACAAGTTCTAAAAGATTTTTAAATTTATAATAAGATCATATACAAGAAACATAATGCAACAGTAAAAATCAAAGTCAAATTCTTAACCCGCTCATAATAGCAAAAAACCGGGCAAGTGCAAGTCGGACTCGCGCACGAAGGGTTCCATACCATTACCTATAAAAAAAACGGCAAAAAATTATGTCTGTTGTATGGGAGTCCTTAAATATTTATTTTATAATAATAATCATTTATTTGTCAGATTAGTACAACCCAATATTGTTAGTAAGGACAACTTACAAACTAGTGTTAGTACATATACCGCTGTCAATTAATACATTAAAAAATGTCAGATAATAATAATAATATTTTATTTGTTGATAAAGCGGAAACAGAAATACAACACCTGTCAAAATTTCAACTGTCTAACTATAACGGTTCATGAGATACAGCCTGGTGACAAACGGACAGACAGACAGACAGTGGACTCTTAGTAATAGGGTCCCGTTTTTCCGTTTGGGTACGGAACCCTTAAAAACGGAAAACTTTAACTTGTGTTTTTCTTCCTTGAGATAGATAGATTTATAAATATCTCAAACAACCTTTCGTGTTGTTTTTGTATTGAATATAACTTTCGACGTTCTTGTTGGATCTTCAAGTACAAATGCTCTGCAAGAGAGTGTTATAACTTTAACTTGAATTTAAGTTGTGGTGCATTATATCAATCGTAATTTGCATAGATAACAAATTTAACTCTTGCAACTAGGTAAAAAAAAATGTTAATTAATATTATACATTTTGAAGAATCAGTGAACGATTTCACGAAAATTCATTTAAAAACACTAAGTTAGTAGCTGTATTATAAATCTGAGCCTGCAAGTGACATTATTATATTTTTTCTCGTTGTCTATTCAAATTTCTCAAATAATTTTCTTGTCAACGAAGTCACTCAGGTCAGTTTCAACACCAAAATATTCAAAGTCCTTACGTGATGATTCTTTCTAATACCTGTCTAAAATCTGTTATAGGAGATTATAAAGAATGGTACTCGTAAGACCACTCCATCATACAATGGACCATCAGCAAGTATTTAAGTGCCCAAATTCCTTCGAAATACTTTCAAAATTACGAAACAGTTCCTCGCAAATTCTATTGTCTACAAAGCCCAAAAATTCTCGAAACGTCAAACCTTTTTTATAATATTCATTATGAAAATTCGTAAAGCTTCACTTTTCAAAAAAAAAATGTTGGATATCCAAGTAAGTTTAAGCTTGTAAAGTAATACTTAACAAGCACTTAGAGTCGCTTTCGCAAGACATCACGGTAAATTGGTTCAAAACTTGACTGTAACTTGAGTTAATGGCAACAGGACTTTTTACTCTGATCGAAATAATTACAGGAATATTTTATATGGCTATGAATTGACGACATGAAGAAAACTCTGCAAAATTCTTTGGCACAAAAGAAAAAAAAATAAGCCAGTTCAGGTAATGGGATGGATGGGATGAAGGCAAAAAGATGTAACCACGAAAAAGTTGTTAAGAGAAGTGTGAATGTAATTAGATGTTTCTTAAAGTTTATTTTCGTTAATACTCGACTTTTTCAACATATTTATTATATTTACAAAAATAACGTACGCACGTGTATCTATAACTTTTTAATAACGCTAGATATGTACTTCGTGTTTTTATCCAACTTTTATCAGCGAAATTAAAAAAATATAGTGAATTTATTTTGAGAATGGAATAATGTTAAGCATTTGCGATTAAATGTTTGAGTATGAGAATAATATATGAATTTGACCTAATTATAATTAATACAATCTCTTTTGATATAATAAATTGTACAGACATTTTGTGAATCGTATTAGTGTATTAATCAGACGACGCAGCATTGACATTAGTGACAAGCAATTATTAGTTAGAGTATTATTTGTACATATATGTATATATCACATGTATTGCATTACAAGCTCCTTAATCCATCTACGAATCTGGGAAAGTTTTAGACGCAGTATTGGAACTATTGATAATAATATTGTGTGATGAACGCAATTTCAGCTATCAGAATTTGTACCACAAAACCTATTCATTGAACGATTTTTCACAAAGATTACGTCATACATGGTCCTAACTTTTGTACTTTTACGCTCGAAGCAAGCAACCCAATTCTTTACTTTATGTCTCTCCCCGCTGTTGCGTCAAATAAAACATTACGTCTAGATATAAGTTTCAAGAGCAGATGTGACCAGTTACCGTGACCTCTCCATTCCATCTCTGTCTTAACATTTACTGTTTCATCTAATGTGTTTGATAGACCGTATAGCATTTTAGTGGTGGTTCTGTCTAAGTTTTTAAGGTTTCATCCGAATATCTATTACAAAGTTGAATAACTTTTGGCAGTTGCAAAAATATGAATATTTTTTTATATATTTAAGAGGGTGTCGCAAGTTTCATGTTTAGGGCTAGTCTTGTTTCAAAGTTGTATTGTTATTCTTTTGTTGTTTACGAGAAAGCGTGTAGAGTATTTACAAAGTTCCGAGTGTTCAATGTTGGTGTGTTAACGTTACGTGCTTCTAATAATTTAGAAAATTATTACAGTTAAGATCTTTAAAACGGATGGTTAAAACCCAATAATAATTATTATTAAGGTATTATGTTTCTTTATATTTACATCGCGCCTTTTTTATGATTATTTAAATACCTCATCAATGATTCGTTTAAATAGTATTATCGGTGCATTATTACTTCTAAAGTGTCGAATGCTCCTAAATAAAAAACAACACGTAATAAACTTAATAAAGCAGATTCATTTATTATTAGGTGAACTTATTTCAAATTTAGTCAGCCTTACTCTAAATCACAAAAGAAAACCGATAAAATATCATAATGTTTGGTAGTTCAAGCCGCTACACAGCTGAATTGTTACAATATTCAGTTTCGTTATTACAGGTTTGAGTTGCATCGTTTTATCTGATGCGCGTGTCCATGTTGTAATCTGAGGTGGCCCCACTTGAATTAAAAGCTGTAAAGATACAATAATATCACTATATTTATCGTTTATTTTTGTATGGTATTGATAACCCCTTTAAAGGCTCTTACAGAGTGCGCCGATATCGCGGGCGCAACAGGCAGAAATATGTTGTCGCACCCGCGATATCGCCCCAGTCTGTAAGAGCCTTATCGATCGATGGAATTAAAATAGTTGTTGTAATTAGCCGAACATCAAAGGTTGACAAGAAATCGTGAGCAGTGTATTATGTGTAAACCTACACAAAGTTAAAACAATTCTTCAAAACAATGTTTTAATGATTGGGAAAGTAATACGAGTATATTGTGCTTATAAGCTTAGCGAAAGTTATCTCTTAATATTCCTTACAGCATAAAACTCAGTTCCAAGAAGGATTCGTCACTATGTAACAATCCCGAAGCCGTCTTTCCTTTAAACCAGTTCCCAAACATAAAACTATGAGGTATCATAAAACATATAAAACTAGACGATATAAGGCGGGTCAAGTTGGGTTGATTTTACGATGTCATACTTATATTATACTTTCATGTAGGCTATAATTTTTTCTCTTTATATGCGCACAAGTATGATCAGCGGGCTTTATTAACAAGAGATATTTAGCCCAGATTTTCGAGGTATCCCTCGAAGCACAGCACCGTTTTGAGGCGCACCTTTATTATTCCTCAGAGCGCACCTTTTAGTAGCGCTCCCGATAACAATTAAAAATATTAACTTTTTCTTCCTCGAAGCGCTCCTATGATTAACTTTCAAATAGAGATAGGATACTAACTGAAACTATCGATAATAAGTAAAACACGTTTTTTTATACAATTTGCAAAAACTCTATACTCCTTGACCATAGGTAAGACAACTGTATCAGTCAGTACCAACGTACTTTAATCTCTGGCGATGCGGCGCGCGCGGCGCGGGAGAACTGCAAGCATAAGCCGCATCCCCGCCTAGAGTCGCGTCACAAGTCGGGTTCACCGAGTTCACACGAATCCAGCCGAGCATTTTCGGAACTTGTTTACTTAAAATTGCATAGTTTTGTTTTGTTGTGTTTTAACTCACACGTTCCGCGAATGTGTCACGTAGGCTCAGGTGAAGCTATGAACTGAAGAAAGTTTGTTTATTTAAGAAAGTTTGTGCAATAAGGCAGTTTTGCAATTGCTGGACCAAGTAATGGAAACGCACTAATCAAATATGTACAAAGCTTCTGCTTTGTACATATTTAATTAGCGCGTTTAGTAAGTTTTATTATATGATAATAACACGTACAGACCGATAAAAGTGAATAAAAATGGGAACACTTTGTGGCGGTGTATGATAAAGACGTGTGGAGCCTTCTTTACTCTCAACTGATACGAAGAAATTTTAAAGAAGAACGAGAATCTTCTATTCTAAATTCTTCATATCGTGTTTTACTTATTATCGATAGTTTCAGTTAGTATCCTATCTCTATTTGAAAGTTAATCATAGGAGCGCTTCGAGGAAAAAAAAGTTAATATTTTTAATTGTTATCGGGAGCGCTACTAAAAGGTGCGCTCTGAGGAATAATAAAGGTGCGCCTCATTAGGTGCGCCTCAAAACGGTGGCGCTTCGAGGAATACCTCAGATTTTCGTATATATGATTATTTTTATTGCTTCATCTATACTTGTGTATTTTGTACCATTGTTCACAAATACTACAATAATATTAAAAAAGTTGGTATAATGTTTTTATTCTTTTGAGTTCTCATTCAAAAGTTTTAATAGGTCAACTACTTATTGTGACTTCTTTGTTAGCAAATACATTATAATACTATTTAAATCTACTATTAAAGTCGTATCGCTTGCGGCGATATCTTTCACAGAACCGTTGCAATAAACCAGTAGCCATGCAAATCATTATGTATTATTATTTATTTACTTCCAAAACATAGCCTATTTCACAATTTGGTTCTACCCACACAACGAAAACCGCTCAAGGTTTATCTATGTGGGCTTAACCAAAATCAAAAAAGATAATATTCTAAGTATCGTCCTAGAATAATCTAAAACTTAAAACCAGTTTTGCATAACACTCAAAAACGGCTTTCCCAAAATAAATCGCAAAAAGCAAACAGGCGCTAAGTGAACCCCTTTGGACAAGTGATCATGATTAATTGTTCGCTCATCAATAACGATGTCAACGGCTAGCGATTAGCGATAGGTGGCGCCACACCAATACGGGGGCTTGTTTCTAGGTAAATAGGACGGAGGATTTTAGTGAAGTGGTGGTAGATGATTCGCTAGATTTTATTGTGTTAAAAATCGTGATAGGAAGTGAGAGAGTAATGGTTTGGTCTTCTTAATAACACATGGCAACTAAAGAATTGATGCTAATCACTACCGTGTGAATTTGGAACGTATTGGATTTTAGTTCGAATCATTTTAAGGTTTCGTTTATTTTACCAAAGTTGTTCTTTACGTTTTAAATTCACACAGTGTTCACACTCCTACTGATATTGTAGCTATACATATTGTGACATTAAACAACAAAAACAACTAAACATTAATTTCTCGCGCAACGCATCAGCATTGCAATTCAGCGAGGAAATGCCGCCAGCATCCTCGGTACAATGCCCCGAGTGCCTTTTTTAAGCTTAACTTAGTTTTAATTTAATTTAGTTAATGTTAATACTCATCTTGTAATTTGGTTATGCAAATAAATATACTAAACATGAAGTCAATACAAACGAATGAGAACGTTTGATATGACATGGCTCGAAAGATGGTCAATATTTTGAAGACGGCTGACCTCTAAAATAAATTGGCATAAGTGCAAGAGGATGATGTTAATGACTAAGGACTCGCAAAGATAAAAAAAGATGGAAACTTCATTTTTACAACAGGAAAACATTAACCAAAAAGTCTTCATCACCGTTGAGTATAATGACATAGAAATCCAATGACTCCGAAACATATTAACACAGTACTCAGGAAAATTAATACACGCATAGTTCCCATAGGATTCTGTATAATATATGTATGAGTATCAACATACGTTATTAATCTGAAAATCCAACCCCGGACATTTTTCTTCCTTTTACCGCGATTGCTTTTTTTTGTCGTGGATTTTTTTAACTATCTTTTCATAAAACCATCTGTGTTTTCATGTTTGATTGAATTTAATAGACATATTTGTTTTTTTTTTTTAAGTACCTGTATTTAAATGTAAACTAATGTAAATAAAAGACCCCATTTAATAGAATATTATCAGCGAGTTTTTTGGTAAAAATTGTTTTTTGGAAAATCCATTCAGTGAACTGTAAAGTCAACTTAAATGTATGTTTAAAATAAAATACGGGGCCAGCAGATAAGTCTGTTGTATGGACTGGCTGACGGAGTCGCGGACAACATCTTGTTCACTATAATACTAGCCAAAATACAGTCAACATTTCTTTACTCCTGGCAATATAGTCCATTATACTGAAGGTGTATTAATTATCTGCAAAATCAATTACCAAAAGGTGTACTGTGTACAAATAGGTCAAAAGATTAGAGGTTTAAGGGAGTTTTCATGTGATAATGTTGAAAAACTAAAAACAGTTTTAAAAATATTATTTAAATTATTATTCGAAGGATATTGATCAGGAATCTGACGTTCATGACGTTGCTTGTAATAATAAATAGAAAAGATAATGACGAATACTAAGCTGATTTCAATACAACACCAGTCTCAACTCACTAAACACTTTCTTGAAGAACAAGCCGTGCACCATAGGATTTCCTATCGGCATAAATTGCATACAAACTTTCATCCCCTATTTAACCCTTTTAGGGGATGAATTTTCAAAATATTTCCTTAGTGCTCACTTTCGCTACATAACGGGTCCTCTTCACAATCGGCGATGATCATTAATCGTGTGATCGTCTGTAATCGACACGAGCATCGTGCGAGCATCCACATGTTTGTCGTTGATCGTCCGTTAGTCATTTGTTGAGCGGCAAGCATTCAAGATAGAAGTGGAGTTGCTGTTGATACCATTTCTGCATATAGCAAATGCGATTGAACGAAAATTTGTAAAAAAAATGGAGGAGAAGAAGTTGGTGGTGTTTGAGCAAACATTGTAATAGAGCGAAGTTATTGCAATGACGATACGATTTAATAAGTAGTATTTGTATTTGAATTATATATTCCCATATACTATATGTATATTTTGTTATTTGAACACCTTTACTAGATGCAACTCTTCAACATGGCGTGATCAACTCCGCAACACAAATGTTGACTGTAATATGTTGACAGCAACTTAGGAACATGTTTATGCAACCATGTTTATAAACAAATGTTTACAATGAATACGGGGTTTATGTATACTGTTGTTTACCAGTATTATTTTATAAATTAGAATGCAATCAGTAAGGGTCGTATTCCTGATCATACTGGTCAATTTATATATAGGGATGCATGCAATAATTGTTAAAATATCTATCTTATAAATACAGTTTTAACTCACTCATAGCATGACCACATAGGAACGGAAGAAATGAAAGATAAAATGAGAGATTGTACAAAGATTTTTGAGCCGCGATGACAAAAATTAATATTTTTTTTTAGATGGGATTCTTTGTATAGAAAGAGATAATATGTCTTTTCTCATAGAGAAGAGATGGAAGTGGTCATGCGACGCGTGCTAGGTAAGTATCTATTGCATCAAAATTAGGGGTGCGTTAATAAAATCTCCAATAATATAACTCGGGGCGGCTAGCCCCGGGCTAGCTTGTCAAAACTGAGAAAGGCTTATCTGTATAGTAGCAAAGTCTTTTCTCGTTTAAAATGGAACAAGAATGTAGGGCAAGAGTTATCAATTGAACTGCCTTATTTACAAATAAAACCACAATATAACTCGTCTCAAATCAAATAATAAATCAAAAACTAAACTGATACTTTAATGAAATGGCATTCGTTTGCATAGTAACTAGTTACGGCACAGGGCCGGTGTTTGGATTAAACTTCCTTAATTAGGGAACTCCGTGTGATATCCCGCCTACCGCCACATCTGCGACTAATAGTTTGTTGGGTGTTACTGCGTTTGCGAGTTTTGAGATTTTTTTTTAAGTTCGGGCAAGTTATCATTCGGAAAAATGATGATTAGGAGAAAAAAAATATGGTACTTTAGATTATGGATAAAAAAGTTAGGGAACGAACCTTTTGAATATTTAATACAAGTTAATCTTTTAGTAGTCTGGCTTTTAAGTTCACCTAAGTATATCACATAATCTTTACAATACCTCGGTGGTCTAATAGTTGCAGTTGCGACGTGTGCTGAGTCTTATCTTGGGTTTAATTCCCGGATCGGAGAAAACTTTATTGAGTTTAATCATATTCAAAACCGTACCTACCAAAGTAGTAGCGTGGAATTTGAATTTGTCAATAGCGTCACCTCTGTTACATGGCTCATTAATGTGCGAAATAATAGGCATGCTGTTGTATGTTATATTTATCATAAGTTGAAGATAATCTAGTCAAATATTTTTAAGAGAGTACTCTCATAGCACATGATCCAATCAGTCATCTTGAGTGCTGGTCTGAAAGGTTTCACCAGTGGACACTTCTGAGCTTTTACACCTCTCCCAGTGTGAAAGCTACGGCATTATTTCACAGGCAGGTAATCTTATAAAAGACTAACAGATGCATCCAAAAGTTCCACAAACTCATTAGCCTAGTTTAGCTCACCTTCTGACATCAGTTAGGTAACTAATTAAGCTAACGTGAGATCTCCAGCGCGAGACATAAGTTGCAAAGTTGTTCTGTGATTTTAAGTTGTTTCATGTATGAGTTTTGTGTCTTTTATGAAATTTTTGGGAGGATTGGGTAATTTTGTAGGGTTAAAATTAAATTGGATTTTTTGTTCTCACTTGCTTCTTTGGCTGTCTGATTGAGCAAAGAGGAATAGAGAAATGCAGCTAGGAAATTTAAATTCATTCTCATTACAGTGGACACTCTGAGACACACACACACTTATACTACACGATTTTGCACTACTACGTCGGACTTAATATGCTGAAAAAGCTAGTAGAAGTGTATAAACGTGGTCATCAATGCTCGTTCTTTCTTTGTATGAGAGGAAACCTATGTCCCGCAGTGACATTGACAGTGGCTAGCCTGGCATTTCTATTACCGTGAAATGTAAATTATTTCTTTAATATTTCAAAGTCTGTATACTTTGAAATATTAGAAATAATTTACATTTTATTAAAACACTCTTTGTTACACACAGTAATGTCAAAATCGCAATAAAAATAATCTTTGTAATAACATATTTGTAGCCACGTAGCCGTACTAGCTCGTAGCAGTGATCTACGAAGTCAATGCCGCTACGAGGGGTCTACGACTTGAGTTGATGAATATTATTACAAGTTAAAAAGTAATTTTCTGAATATTCGGTGTGTGTAGCAAAATAAATAGGTTTTTCTACTTGATCGTTGTTTCGAAAACCTTGTTAAAATAGCAAAGAATATAACGCTTATTAATCATTTAACGTGACTAGGCTTACGTGTTGGTTTCAGTTTGGATATATTTTTACATTTTATTTTATATTTGATTTTTGTTGTAATTTATTGAGAAAAAAGTTTAAGTGATTTATTAATGAAACACATGACATGGTCCTTAAACGCCAAAGCCAATGTCACTCCAATCACTGTAATATTATCATGCCAAGGTACATAATTTCTGAAAATACTACCATATTAATTGTTCCGTAACAGCAAAACTGTTATAGTTTACGTTATTTTCATTGTTTTAGTAGCCATAGTTAGGTACATGTGTTACGTAAAAAAATCGACAGGCTAGCTAGTACGATCCCGATCTAACGTTTCTAAAGATACAGACTTGCAACTGACAGACAGACTGGCAGACGGCAAAGGTTAGGAATACGGTCCCGTCCCGACGTTCTTTAGGTACGGACCCCAAAAAGTTCTTCAGTTGTTAGAAATAAATAAGTTGTTTTGTTTAGCTTTCACTGCAGACCGTACCTACTAACTATTATTACAACTTTATTCGGATTATTTTCTCTTTAAGTTGATAAATAAATCAAGTGAAGTTCCAGAAGGTTTTGGAGAGATTGTAAATAATTACAGTTTTAGCACAATATGAAATAGGTACTTCTTATCTGAGTACCTGAAGTTGTTTTCCAAGAATGAGAGGAAACACGCAAAGGCTCAAATATCTGTTCTGTATATAGCCCATAATTGGATGAATTTAATAGTGAATATCTCTGGACGCTCACTAAGTCGTCACGCGATTGGCTGAATTGTGAATTCACTGAATTGCTTTGCATTCGCTGAATTCACTGAAGCCATGCTGCGGATCTTCGTGACAATGTGACGAGAGCGCCATCTATGAAGAACTAAGAGCGCGCGAAGTATAAATGGTTTTGCCGCCATTGGTTGCCCAAAAACGATCTGTTTTGGACTCCGTGAGTGAAAATTGATAAATCAAGGATATTTGTGCATCACAGTCATTTGTTACTCGCACCTGACTCCGTGATCCACATACCACTCAAACGAACGACCATAATTGGGTATCCGGCCGTAGCAGAGCAAAAGGTAAGTCGTATTTAGATTTTTCTCTGTTGAATTTGTTCCTTGATTGGGTGAACGAGCAGAACTTCATTCGTACAGTACCTCTTTCCAATCAACAATCAGTGTATTCTTACAGTCCACTCCTGTATTCCACAATATCAGAGAGTGGATGTAATGAAATGAGATTTCATATTCTAATAAATAGTATCTCCGTGAATATCTCAGAGCTATGTGCACGCAAAGGCAAGTTACGTGAGAGCAACTTTAGCACATGCTGCATCAGGAAAATGTTTTATCAAGAGAGGTTAGGCAAGTTCATTATTATGCGCTTTATGTTCTTTAACACGAAGCAAACTTCTTTAACTTCCATACCCCAAAAAGAGGAATTATGAAAAATCAGCATGTAAAAAAAAATCCAACAAATTATTTATTTTGACTGACAAATTACGGAGTAAAGCATATTTTCTTGCTTCGTATAACCTTATTTTACATTCATGGATTTTCAAAAGTTTCGAACTGTAATCAGAATGATGAACAAACTGATGATTACTGGAGCGTGATCAAATGACAAATGAAGAACGCATTTGAACGTTGAGTCAAAAGTAAAGCCCCATTTAAACGGTGCAAGTTTCTTGCCAGACAGTGGCATACAATGCAATTGAAGCACGGCTCTTCATCTAAACACCGTTAGGAGGAGTTAACTTTCAATGTTGCTTCAACATGCGACAGGCTATTTAAGCGCCGCGTGTAAATCAGACTTAAGGAAGAGTTAATGTCTTCTCTCGTATCCGATTTAACTTTAAGATAATAGCAGAGCCGCTGTGAGAATAGTCTGTCAGCAACGTGCAAGATTAAACTGATGACAACCATAGAATGGTCGACTAAAGTCCCCCTAAAAATCAAACTTCCATATTTACGGCCGGGAACTGTCGGTTTAGTTCTCAAAACAATAGAATAGCGAAATATATTTATATCCAAAGAACTCAAATTCTAAACAACTGAAGGGCGTAGTTCTACCCTATAAATTGAATAACATTTTCTAACATTTACATTTTTGGGACATCGGTTTAAGCATAACAGTTTGTACGACGTCTACAAAGATAGTCAGCTGGGTGGCTGGGTGCCAGACTGACACGTTGGTGTAGTGGTTGCAAGCACTACTGCTGAGCATGAGGTCCTGGGTTCGACTCCCGGGTCGGGAAAAGTGTTATTGGCTTTTTCTATCTGGAATTTCTCAGTAGCAGTCCAATTAGGTTCCCATGTTGCACATTTATAATCTCAACATGAGTGATTTAACAACTATGTTGTAATAATATTTTGATGCAAAAGAGTGTCTATGGAATTTCTTGGAACTTACTACGCTTTGGAATGGGCAACTGGCTTCTTGACAACTCAAAAGTGCCTGTAACTGGTTTAATTGAAATATTGCCTTGAGTTCATTTAAGGAGCAGCTGTACATGTAAAGAGTGCAACTGGTGAGGCTTGAGCTTGTGTCCTTTCAATTGGCAGCTCGATATTAGCTGCATGAACTATTTGTTAATGTAATTGTAATAAAAAAATGTCATTAAATAACCAGAAACGAAGAAATTAGGCATGTTAGAACAGAAGTTGCATTTTTCAGCTTGTTGGTTAAAGTCCGTAACAAAGTAATTTGAAAACACAAACTTAATCCATCTCTTTATGTATAAATATATATTTATAAAAGACACTTAAGGAAGAAGAAAGTCACATTTTCTTCTCGTCATTGCAATTTTTATGAAAAATCATGTTCTGTAAAAGAAAACAACAGCCTAGAGAACTGAAGGAAAATAATATCTTTTAAACCTATTTCTATCAAATGTTTGATGGTATTTATATAGGTAGTGTACTAAAAAAGTTTTCTAAACTCAAGCTCTGACCCAAACTTAAAAATTAAGTTTGTATGCGAACTAAGTTGCAGCCTGTTATTCTGAGATAAACATCATACGTGGTAGTGACCGGCCTTAATAAAGCTGATCGATACTCCCACGCTTCTAAGTAAACTCTTCAGTGATACGAAACTTCTTTATGAACACCTGAGCCTTATGAGCTTTTTATGGTTCGTTTGTACAATAAGAGAATTCCAGAAGATCTTATAGGTTCGTGTCATTTATATAAGCTCAATTTGTCTGACACGATACGTTTGACAGTAGTAACGAATTCGTTAGTGAAAAAAAAAAAATATTTCTACTTTTCTTTTCTTATTCTATTTTCTCGATGTTATCTACAATACGAAATTAAAAGAACCAACTATTTTCTGTATGATTGCTAAATATTTCTACAAACATCATGGAATTATTTTCATTACATTATCTACCAGCAATAAGTACTATTTTCATATGTCCAGCAAGACAGAGACTATGAAAATAGTATCGTGCAAACATCACCTTGTTTGGCATATTCTTTACATACTCGTAAGTGTGACATAAAAAGTTTTCGAAGGGCGAAATTTGAATGCGAACTACGTCCGACTTGGTTCGAACTTACAAACTTCGACCCTCAGTCTGCCTGCTATTTTGAGATAAACATCACACGTGGAAGTGAACGGCCTAATTTAAGCTGATCGATATCGATACACCCACGACTCTAAGTAAATTCTTAAGTGATACAAAACTTATTTACCAGCACCTGAGCCTTTTGACCTTTTAAGGGTTCGGTTGTAAATTAGGGGATACCAGAAGACTAGAGTCATGTTATGAGTTCAAAATATTTGTCTGAAACGTTTAGCTTTGATAACGTATTCGTTAGTGAAAAGGTATTTTTGTTTCTATTTGTCTAAGCTAATTATTTGTAATTTTTCTTTTCTTCTTTATTTTTACGGTGATATCTAAAATAAGAAATCAAAAGAACCAACTGTTTGCTGTCTGATCGTTGAATATTTTTACAGACATTATGGAATTATTTTCATTACGTTATTTACCAACAATAAGTACCTACTTTCCCTCGGAAAAATATTATAGCAACAAAATATGGATACCTTTACTCGCTTGATGCAAAAGAGAAAGAATGAACTTAATGACAGTTATCTCCTAAATTAAGCTCATAAACATCTTTAAAAAAGATGCTCTATTTCTCATCATTTTTTCATTTCACATTTTCCTGTGTTCAAAATTCACCTAAATACAGCCCATTATCCTGCCGTCATTCAGTAAAAACTGTAAAAAGCCGTAACTACGGCAGGCCATGTTCTAACCGAAAGGGACTGTCGCGCTATTATTCAGATCTCGTAATCGTGTATTCACGTGACAGTTGCTTTCGGACAGCATTAGGACGCAGGGTCAAAATTGATTTAAAGTACATGACAGTTCTGACTGAAGTGCAGTTTCTAGCTCTGTCGATAGTCTCAACTTTAACAGTATGTAACTGTGGAAAATAGACTAAGTTTATCACATGTATAGAAAGATTGAGTGATTGATTGAGAGTGTTTCATGCTGAATCCAACCCTATACACGGTGTAGGGTACACCGACGCGAAAACTGTTACGTACCATGAATACAGTACATGATTCTAGTTCCCCAGCGTCGACATGTTTTTACGGGATTAAAAAAAACTCCCGTCGAAAAATCGTCGATGTATTACACCCTCCATTTAACTCATTTTGACAAAATTGTTAGTTACGACCTTTCACCGTATGACGACAGTATTAGTCTCAATAATTACTACTACTAGAATTTATTACATATTCATGTTAAACGCTTTTCAACAAAGCCATTTCTCACTAATTCATAGTCTAGAAAATGTCATATTTCAAGCTCTGAAACAGAAAGAGCCGGATGGAAAGCCTAAAATTCGGTGAAGGTGCTTTCAAAATGCTCGAGAAAAATTATAATCTATATTACAGAATAATTGAATAATGTTATTGGGTTGCTTATGAAACCGTCTGTAACTTTATTGAAAGTTTGTAATAATAGCGTTATATTTTCGTTTATGTGGCGCAGCGACTGAGACATTGGGTTTTTGTGTCACAAGTTTGATTACAGAGAATCTTTTTTTTTTGTATAACCTACCTACTTTGAATCTGGGCGGAATCTGTTAAAAAACTTTTTTATCTTTAACAAGCCTAAATAATAATGTAATTGGCATTTTAATAAGAGAGATCACTGAGATGACGGCTGTGAAGATGTTTGTTATTTACAAGACGTACTGCGCTGACCTCAAATAAATTAGGATTAAAGCAGAACAGTGATGATAAAAGCTAACACCACAAGAGCTAAATAAATACAAATCCGACACTGTATTAAAGAAAATATTCCCTACTAAAACGGAAAGCACTCAAAAACAAGTTCGCAATAATCTTCAAAACACTCAAACAAAAGACACGGAAGTTAAATTCACAACGTTTAAATCAAAGCACAGACATTTATCCGAAACAAAAGAAAACATCATAAGAAAAACAAACGGTTTATTCTCAGCGTAATATTACCAAAACAAAAATAATAGGTGGGTAAGGTGAGTTCACACCGAGAGCATTCGCGTCTAATGTAACGGTGCTTCTACACAGTGTAATAGATACACGGTGTGTAAGTACACATACACTAGACCGAGCACATTTTGACCTGCATAATAAACCAATGTGCATGCTCTTGCGCATGTTACATGCATCATGTACACGTGTGAGCAATGGATAGCTCACCGTCCGGTAAGGACTAGGCCCAGGTCGACGGCGCGTTGTATTCCACGCGCGCCTCAAAGAGATGTCGTCAGCACAAGTGTAGGGGTCCACTAGCGCCGATCCCTGCCGGGGTCGCGGGTAGGTACTAAAGGGTTCCCGAGGCCCCTGGCAACACATGCAACTGAAAGAATACGGGTGGGTTTTTAGTCAGTAAGAGTCTGATACACCCTCCCGCTCCGCCCAGAGCGGGAGAAGTTATTTGATGAGTTCCCACCCAAAAAAGGTACATAATTTCTGAAATCTGATTTGATTAGATATAAGAACTATTTAGTATTCTTCTGTTTCTACCACAAATGTTGTTCTCACGTCTCTGCCGGGGTCGCGGGAAAGTACTAAAGGGTTACCGAGGACCCTGGCAACACAGGCAATGGAAGGAATACGGGTGGGTTTTAGTCAGTAAGAGTCTGACACACCCTCCCGCTCTGCCCAGAGCGGGAGAAGATATTTGAAGATTTCCCACCCAAAAAAAAAACCGTGTACACGTATCATTTATAACGTCCGCAGCTTATGCGATACTTTGAGCGGACACAGAAGCGAATGCTCCTAGGTCAGTACGCTGAGGTGGCTGGTGGTGGCTGGTGGCTGGTGGTGGTGGTGTGGTGGGTGGATTCGTAAAGTGCATTGTGTAATGTAACGTGAATTCTGCGTTTGAATGTCATTACGAACATTACAATGTACCGCTTTCGACGCTCGTGCTGAAAATCGGGTGTCACATAACAGTTTTTTTGCGTTTTTTTTGCTTTGAGCTCGTATGCCGCACACCACACTATTCGCGTTACGTAATACGATACAATATATTACACTTTACATTGTGTCTGGACACGGCTTAACATTACTAGTGAATGCCCCGGTGAATACTCACCTTATGGGTAAAGAAAAGTAAAAAAGGAAGTTCGTTTATTGACTGCCGAAGTATTGTTTATTCCCAAAAGTGTTTGTATAAAACAAACCGAACAATTGACTGAAATAAATGGCTTTCTAACGTCCAATAAATTCGGTGTTTCGTGTTTCGTGTTTCTCTTATTACGGCAATTAATGATTTTCTTTGGAATGTGTATAACAGTAATAAATCTTGGGTCTTGTGTCGTGTGTTTGGTAAATAAGAACAAAAAAGCAATTCTGTAAAGTTGACTTTGAAAGTTCGGTGACGTTTGAACTTTACGGAATTGAGTAACCAAACACTTTGAAAGCAAATTCACATGTTTTTAGAATAAAACAAAGATAGTTTTATTTCGTTTTGAGTAATAAAATTCATATGCGTTATTTCTTTACTTGGTTGACGCTTTAAGACTGTTTCTAATAATGTATCATTATGTAAGTACTAATTAATGCTAGGAAAAGTAACATACAACTGTCTCGGTCACAGGTTACGCAGATAATTAAATTATTATTTCATGCAAGCAGCGATCTATAAAGACTGTGTTACAGTCATCATTGGTCAAGTGCAAAAAAGATATAGAGCATTATATACATCCTGCATAGCTTCATCTCCTTATCGCAACAGAACAATGATGGCTGTAACTCTTAATACTGGCCTAAGTCAATAGGCATCACTTTTTCAATAACTTCCTCCCTGTTTCCTATGATCTTGAAATCTGGTAACTAACAGCAAAATCTCCTTATGTATCAAAATTTCTATCAGTAGGTTGCTGTAAATTCCTTGTTCAAGTAAGGAGTACGATAAAATCAAAAGCTTTGTTCAAAAAAGTAATAAAGCTGCCAAGAGGGTAAAGTAAAATTATCGGTGGAACGTTAAATCTTAGTCATCATTATCAGCCTATAATGTTCCCACTGCTGGGACGTAGGCCTCCTCTCTTCGAGAGGGAGTGGGCTGTCATCTACCACGCGGGCCCTCTCACAGAGAGGAGGCCTGTGTCCCAGCAGTGGGAACATTACAGGCTGATTATGTATGTATGTAGCCTGGAGTCTGGATTTGTGCCCGGTTGATGGCAATAGGTTCGCCCCCTATTACATGGGACTTAAAATATAACTGCGAAATATGGTGCGAAATGTGGCACAAAACTCCGGGCTGCTACTGAAAAGTTCCAAATGAAAAAATCCAATAACACTTTGTCCGACCCGGGAATCGATCCCAGGATCTCATGCTCACAAGTAAACTTGCTACCACAAGACCCACAGCAGTCTTAAGACTGCCTATCTGACCTTCACAACCCAGTTACTGGGTGACACGAACCCCTCGGTAAGACTGCTTGTCAGATTTTTGGGCTTCTTACTACCCCTAACGACTGTCAAAGATCTGCGACTGACGGTCGGGAGCGATGATGGGTTAACGTGCTTTCCGAGACACGAAAGGGTCTTGGTATGAAACGAATGACACCCATTCTCAGACTTTCGGGCTTCTGACTTTCCGTAACGACTGTGAAGTATTTATGAATGACAGCTGTCACTGACGCATTAATACGAAGGCACAGAGGGATCTTGGTATATAATGAATAGCCATCCACGGACTGACCGCGGCAAGCGTAATTTTTTGACTGTATGGTAACTTTTGCTCACGGCTTCATGTTCGAAATTATCCCATAGGACCTTGCAAGGTTTAACGGACTATCTCAAACGTCGCTCGTAGGGGCGCTTTTAACGCAGCCATAAGAATGTTTATATCATGTAATGTAATAGCTTCTTTGTGATGTTTAAATCAATGACCATTTCAATAAACGCTTTTAGGAATAATCGTTAAAGGATCTTATAGGAAACATGATTCGAGTCAGATTGACGACATAAAAAAGGGTTACGAGGTCCCTATTCATCAATCAAGTTTTATTTCCTTTATTTTCGAACCGTTTTGTCAAAGGAGAACGGAAAATCTAGGATTATTTCTCATTTAAACCAGTATTTTAAAGTTTAATACTAGAGTTTAAGTTTAATGATAGAGGCGAAGGATAGAAAATAGAACAATTATCCAACTTGCGGAAATACTCCAAACCGGCGAATTTAAAAAAGAATATATAAGGTTTGAGCTAGGTGAACATTGTCAATGCCTACTATGTATATTATCTTGCTCTTCTTTTATTACAGAGCAACTGTCTATGGAATGACATAATTTGCTAATCAGCGAGATGGTAGTGGGCCGACTGTCCAGGGTACGCCAGAGCTAAGTGTAAGTATCGCCACTCATGGAGATGATAACTTGGATGCACTGAACGCTTTTTGTGTTTGCTGAACTGTCTATTATGATTTTTTCTCTTTTCAACATACTGCTATCTTAGTCTGAAATACATAAGAATATTCATGCTTGTACTAACAAAATCTAAGTAATAAAACAGGTAAAGGCTTCACCATGGTTGTTTGGTTCCCAATAGTCTTGACACCTAAGATTGAGCTAAGCCGTGCGGAGCTTGGCAAAGTGCCAACAGAACGCTGGAACATGCTAATCTTGAGCCAATATACCCATCATCATCTGCCTAGCCTTTTCCCAACTACATTAGGGTCGGCTTCTAGTCTAACCGGATGCAGCTGAATACCAGTATTTTACATGGAGCAACTGCTTATCTGACCTCCATAACCCAGTTACTGGGTAATACTATACCCCTTGGTAAGACTAGTTGTCAGACTTTCGGGCTTCTGACGACCCGTAACGACTGTCAAAGGTTCACGAATGACAGCCGGGACCAACGGCTTAACGTGCTTTCCGAGGCACGGAGGGTCTTGGTATGTAAAGATGGTCATCTATCTACGGACAAACCGCGGCAATTGTAGCTTAATCTGATCGATTGACCCGTGCGGCTGTTATTATTAAGCCACAACCCCTTCAGGCCAATACACCCGTGTCAGTTCCAAATTGTAGAGTTTCTAAATGCTTATGAAATTCGATTCGATCTCTGAGTGATAAGTGACCTTGACATTACTAAAGATAGGTATATTAGAAATTGATTTTACGTAGACGTCAGCCTCCAAATTCCGGGTGTGTCGCTTTTCATATCACGTTAAAAGTTTCCTCTCTTACTTCTTTTACTGTTCGGGGAAGTACCAATGTACCACGTACCAATGTGATCTTTGCAATTTCAAAACAATTATGAACAGTCTATCGTATAACTCTAGTAACAAAATGATTTTGATAGCACCTTTATTTTATAGCCGCAAGCGGCTTTTGTAGTTGATGTTCTAGTACTACTGACGAATGGTCTCAAATTACTCAAGTAAATATGGTCAGTATTTATTACTTGAGTAATTTGAGATCCTATTGACTTACTGTGAATATGAAATAATGTGTCAGAATCTAGATTCAATGTTATGAAAAAGAATTCCTATGTCTTAGTGGAAACTGAAAAAAAAAATAGCGGACGTATCATACAAAAAACAATAAAAAAACTGAAGTAGAAATGGGCGGGCCACCTAATCAGAGACAAAAAGGGCTAAATTAGTGGCCGAATGGTACCGAAGAGAAGGCAAAAGAAAAGCATGCCCGATACGGAGAAGTATGTCAGAGGAAAACCCATGACCGGGACCTGTGACAGAATATGGGAGAGGTTTATGCTAAAGCAAAACAATCTTCTGAAACCGATGTCTGAAGAAGAATAAACTTATTTTTTTATTTTTTAGTTTGTAAGATTAGATTGTAAGATTGCTAACAATAAAGGCTATTATTATTATTATTACAGTGGAAACCAGCACCCTTTTCCATACTACGTTTTTACGTCTTCCACTTCCTATGCAAAGTTTCAAGGAAACTAACATACAATCTTCCTATAAAACAAAACGACCTGACCCTGAAATTCTCGTCACAAAAATCGTGCGACTCAGTAAGGGCTCCGTTCATTTGAATTCCATGGCAGCATTTGAATTGAAGATTTTACAAGCCTTAAACCAACGCTGGATGTCCCGAACGGTAGCCTTTATCGTGCTAATTAAGAGCTTCAACTAGGTACATGGTTCCCTTATTGAAAGAGGTTTTAAGCAGGTTTGGGAGATGGTTTTGGGTTATTTGTTTGGTGAAAGCATACAGGTGATTGTGATTTGGCCCTCTTTTAAGCATAATGAAAATCTGGTGTCAGTGTGCCGTTTTTGCCGTCATGCGCGTGCGAGCCCTGACGACGGGGAATGCTTTAATACCCTGCCCTGGAGTTGCATCAGGGACGCACTCCGGTACCACCGGATGCGGACCTACCTCTGTCGTGTGGTCGAAGCCTATCTGACGGACAGGGCCATGGACAGCACCTCGGTCACCAGGGAGTGTGGAACCGGCAAGAGATGTCGTGCGGTGTCCCACAGGGATCGGTCCTGGGGCCGCATCTGTGGGACATCGGATACGGCTGGGTGCTGCGCGCCGACCTCCCTAGTGGCGTCAGCGTAGTGTGCTACGCTGACGACACGTTGGTCCTGGCGCAGGGGAGGTCGCACCAAGCGGCAGCCGAATTAGCGGCACGCGGGGTTGCGACAATCGTCGAAAGGATGCGGCAATTGGGACTCGAGGAGGCCCTGTACAAGTCTGAGGCCATGTGTTTTCATGGTCCTCGGAACGCGTCACCGTTGGGGTCCCAAATAACGGTAGGAGGGGTTTCTATCGGCGTCGAGTCGACGATAAAGTACCTGGGACTCGTCCTCGACAGCCGGTGGAACTTCGTGGAGCATTTCCGACGTTTGGCTCCCAAACTGGAGCGGGCAGGCACTGCATTGAAGCGGCTCCTGCCCAATCTAGGGGCTCCAAACGCCTCCTGCCGGAGGCTCTACGCGGGGGTCGTGCGGGCCATGGCCCTCTACGGGGCTCCTATGGCCATCCGGATGGTCCGGGGATACCGCACGGTCTCCTGTGAGGCAGCGAGCCTCCTTGCCGGATTGCCGCCATAGGATCTGGAGGCAAAAGTCCTCGCGCACGTATGGGAGTGGCGCGAGGAGGCGAAACGCCGGGGCGTAACTCCGCTGCCGCGAGAAATCGAGGTATAGCGGACGGAGCTCCGGCGGGATCTCATGGTGACATGAAGAGTACGGTTGGCGCAACCCAGTGCTGGGTACGCCACGATTTCGGCGATAAGTCCCCTCTTTGAGGAGTGGCTAGAGAGGCGCCACAGCGTCCTCACCTTCCGCCTGACGCAGGTCCTCACCGGACACGGCAGCTTCGGGAGGTTCCTGTGTCGGATAAGGCGGGAGGAAACGCCCGGGTGTCACCACTGTGTGGATCGCCCGGAGGACACGGTGGAGCATACGGTGGATGTCTGCCCAGCTTGGGCAGAGCATCGCCGTGTCCTCGTGGAGGCGATCGGCGGCAGAGATCTTTCGCGTCCGGCCCTGGTTCAGGCCATGGTACGGAGCGAGAGGGCATAGGCAGCCATCACCTCCTTGTGCGAAGCAGTAATGTTCGCGAAGGAGGAGGCGGGGCGGTTGAGGGAAAGGCATGTTTCGCGCCCTCTCGCCCCTAGCCGCCGCAGGAGACGCCCTGGGCGTCGGGAATTCCGGGCGGATTTCCGGCCACCATAGGCGCGGGCTTGCGGACGGTGAGCAAAGGTTAGCTCATCGTCCGGTAAGGACCAGGCCCGGGTCGACGGCGCGTTGTATTCCACGCGCGCCTTAAAGAGATGTCGTCAGCACAAATGTAGGAGTCCGCTAGGGCTGGTGCCTGCCGGGGTTGCGGGAAGGTACTAATGGGTCACCGAGGCCCCCGCAACACAGGCAACAGAAGGAATACGGGTGGGTTTTAGTCAGTAAGAGTCTGACACACCCTCCCGCTCCACCCAGAGCGGGAGAAGTTATTTGATGATTTCCCATCCACAAAAAAAAAGGGGCCAGGTACTCAACTCTAAAATAGCTGGTATATTGTGGGTGTACCTCACCTTCTGCCTACCCCCACGGGAGTCACCAGCATGGTGTTATGTGACGTTTGTTATTTCTATGTTTATATACGTATCAATGACCATTCATGTACTGGTATTCAGCTGCATTTGGTTAGACTGGACGCTGACCCCAACACGACGCGGAATACAAAAAAAAAATTAAAAAATAGTTGAGAATAGGCCAGGCAGATGATGATGATGACGCACTGTTTATTCCAAGCCTCCGGAATGAAATATTACAAATATTGCTGAATGGTGTTATAAAATTAATGGCAATATCCAGATAGGATAACTGAATCAGCCACCCTAAGATAGTCTAACGTTTCAGTTACACCTAATCCGTCATCGGCTGAACTATGTAGGTACCTACGGTGTCGGCCGAACTCAGCCGATCGAACCGAACATTTATGTAAAAAAAAAAGTGCGTACACAACCGATATCGTCCAATGACGTCCGATGGCTAGGTGTACGCACTCGCTTTCTATTTCTTAATTATGTTCGACATACAACGGATTTAAGGTATAATCCTCGCGTAAAAGCTAATCTTAACCTGAGAAAGTTACGTTACCTAATCATAAAGTTAGTTGACTACCAAAACCTCATTCCACTGGTCCTCAGAGACTAGTACGTCAGCAACATTTACAGGAAGCCGCATGAAACTGAAACTGCGGCTGTTGATCTAGCTTCACTAATTAACGAACTTACTAAGAATAGTTTGTGGGGCTTTAACAACCGAGCGAAACTGAGACCATGGCGTTTACTTTGAAGGATTTATTTGCATATTAAACACAAGCCATGTGCCCGGTAGGATTTCCCATCGACAAAAATGACGAACTTCCATATAAATATTCACCCCCTATTTAAAATCTTTACAATGAAGGGTTCCGTAGTTGGGTTATCCTAAGAACAAACTTAACATTGTAGTTGAAAAAGATGTTGCCCCATACATTCCAACTGCAAATGTTAGTTTGTACGTACAATACTGAGTGATTTACCATGTTATTTTAAGACCATAGACTTCTTATAGGTTTTCCTGTAATCTATGTATGAGTATTGAACTATTGTCTGTATTTAAAAATAAAATTGACTCAGCAGTTTCGGAGATAAGGGTGAATGGTCAATTTTCATATATTTTTTTTAATAACTTTAAAACTAATTGTTTTAAAATTATAAAAATTAAAATATTGAACATCCTCATAACAAGTCCTTTCATTTCATATGTCACACGGTACAGTTTGCAAAACATTTTTTTATTTTCTAGCTTTTCCCCCGAAAGAGTTACTGTGTATATTATTATGTAGCTAACGTAAGACGATGACAATAGCTAATAAAGGTAGCAGTATCGAATCGAACAGTAAAAAGAACAGTCATAGAGAGAGAGTATTCTATATTCTATATATAATAATTATAAGCTTCCGTGATCTGTCACGTCACTGTCTGTCACTTTTTCACAGCTCATATTTATTTAAATTTACATATTTTACGTGGCCCTAGATGTCCAAATTTGATCGTTTTCTTGTTAATCAAGGCTTAACTGCTGTGCCAAAGTGTAGGCAGCTCCCAATTTTGAACAAATAATAAAATATCTTTTTGTTTCAGACGTTGCGGTCCTCCTTGGCAACGTTATGGCGTGTCGTCCTGACGTCCGACGTCAACGCTTCTGAAAGACTTTAAAATAGTTATATTTTAGTGATAATTTCTATTTTGTGTTTAGTTGAGTGTTTTTCTCTATTCAAGTGTTGTTTTCTGGTAAGTGGATGCATACCGCAACCCAATCCGGTGATGGCACGTTAAATCAAAATTACATTTGTTTACATTGCGATAGATCTTTTCAATCAAAAAGGGGTCTTAAAATTCATATTTCAAAAAAACATCGTCTTTGTATTAGCCAGAACGGCCCTGCTCTAAATTTAGACCCAGTTTCTTTACCGGCACCTGTTTCCGACAGTCCAAATTCTACCCCATTCCATTTGTACCTTAGTTACCTAAAAAATAATGTGCCTGTTATCAAACGAGTCCCGCGCGGCGCCAGGATCTCCGTCGCAAACCACCTTTCAGGCTTGATTAAAAAATGTGTGGAGAGCAACCAAATTGTAGACTGGCATAATCTGTTCCTTTTTTCGTATACCACTTTGCATGTCAAAAAAGATGAGGCTACTATTTCTCTAACCCAAAAAATCAAAAATAACTGTTTAACAAAAACATCTTCACCTTTTGATTCTCCCAAGAGGGGAACATTATCTAGAATTAAATTAATTGAAGGCAAAATTGCCGACGGGGATCTCAAAGGCGCCGCACGTCTTCTTTTTACTAACGACGTGTTGTCGCCTGATACTCCTGATACCCTTTCGGCTTTGCATTCGAAACATCCCCCGGCTCCCGTGATCCCTTATTTTTTCGACTCTCCTACAGCAGACCAGGCCTGCCTCGAAATCGAAGGCAAAGACGTTATTGACGCAATAATTTCTTTTAAAACCGGTTCAGCGGCCGGCCTGGACGGAATCTCACCCCAACATTTAAAAGATTTAACTTTTTATTCTGTGGGTGATGCAGGTGTGCAGCTTATTTGCTCTATTACAAAATTAATAATTTTATGTTTTCAGGCAAAATCAACGCTGATATTGCCTCACTTTTATTTGGTGCTAATTTGATCGCCCTAACTAAAAAGGATGGAGGGGTGAGACCCATTGCTGTGGGGTCAACTTTAAGACGTTTGGCATCCAAAATTGCGGTGAGACATATCAAATCTAAATTACAGTCTGTTTTCGAACCTATACAATTAGGATTTGGCACGAAAGGTGGGTGTGAGGCAGCCGTCCATGCCTTAAGAACCTACCTTTCGTATGATGATTGCGAAATTGTAGTCAAAATTGACGTCAAAAATGCTTTCAATTCAGTAAACAGGGATGCCATGCTGACAGAAGTTAAGAACAAAATTCCGGAACTCTATCAATACCTGCTTACCTGCTACGCAGAACCTTCAAAATTAATTTACCGTTCCCATGAACTTTCTTCGGAGGTCGGCTGTCAGCAGGGCGATCCCCTCGAGCCAGCAATTTTTAGCTTGGCTATAAATCCGATTATTCAAAATTTAAAAACAAAATTTAACGTTTGGTATTTGGATGACGGAACCCTGGGAGGCGATGTGGACACTGTGCTATCTGACTTATCAGATATTAAAACAAATTTCGAAAATATTGGTTTAGAATTAAATTTTAGCAAATGTGAACTCTTCATTCAAAAAACTTCTTACGGTTTGGATAATTTAAAATCCAAATTAAATTTTCTGGCACCGAATATCAAAATAGTAGACAGAAAGTCACTTTGCCTCCTGGGTTCTCCCATCTTTGAAGAATCTTTTCCTGATTATATTACTAACACTATTTCTAAATTCCAAAGTCACGCAAATTGTTTACTCGAAATCAGTCCTCATTATGCTCTTATAATTCTAAAGTTTTGCCTTTTTGTCCCTAAATTTACTTATGTGCTTCGCTGTAGCCCTTTTTGGAAACATCCAAATTTGCTTTCACCAATAGACGATTTAGTCAAAACTAGTTTAGAAACGATTTTAAATATTCAGCTCAATGAACCATCTTGGTTACAAGCATCCCTCCCTATTCGGTTTGGCGGTTTAGGAATCCGCAAAATTTCGAGTGTTGCTTCCCCAGCCTTTTTGTCGTCCACCCATAGCACGTCACGTCTCGTAGGTAATGTCCTAAGGGCTTTGCCCACAAACTATGAGACTGCGGGCTTGGAGGATGCCAAGAATGCTTTTCAAATTGCTTGCCCGGGTAAAGAATTTCCAGACAACCTAAAATCTCAGAGGAGCTGGGACGATATTTATTGCGATTTAACATACGAATCGATTCTGAGCCGCAGTTCAGGTCCGGATCGCGCAAGACTTTTGGCGGTCGGAACCAGAGAGGCCGGTCATTGGCTACATGCCCATCCTTCTCCATATACCGGTACCTTCCTGGATCCGACCTCGCTTCGTCTGGCGACTGGTCTGCGGCTTGGGGTCACGGTATGCACTCCACACACATGCCCTTGTGGCACGGACGTGGACCGACTGGGTCACCACGGACTTTGTTGTCAAAAAAGTGCAGGCCGCTTTTCAAGACATGCAACACTTAATGACATAATCCGCCGGTCTCTTGCCAGCATCAATGTGCCTGCTCTTCTTGAGCCGACTGGCATTGTCAGAGATGATGGCAAAAGACCTGATGGTGTGTCTTTGGTCCCGTGGAGTTTGGGACGGATGCTTGTGTGGGACGCTACCTGTGTAGACACACTGGCACCGTCCCACCTCCAACGGACTACTTCTAAAGCGGGTGCAGCGGCAGAAAATGCCGAAAATCTGAAAGTTATTAAATATGGAGGCCTTGGCAGAGAGTACAACTTTGTGCCCTTTGGCGTCGAGACCCTCGGTCCGTGGGGTCCCAGTGCGCATAAGTTATTTGCGGAAATCGCGAAACGTCTAGTTGATGTAACTGGTGACCGAAAAGCTGGCGGCTTTCTCGCGCAACGCATCAGCATTGCAATTCAGCGAGGAAATGCCGCCAGCATCCTCGGTACAATGCCCCGAGGGCCTTTTTTAAGCTTAACTTAGTTTTAATTTAATTTAGTTAATGTTAATAATCATCTTGTAATTTGGTTATGTAAATAAATGTTATTAAATAATTATGTTATAGAAATTATTCGCTCGATATCAAGGAGTAGCTGCATAATGGATAAAGAAAATGTAATTTAAAAAAAGTTTCATGACCTGTGTTATATATATGTACACCTATTTTATTTTAACACGATGCAAGTTCTTCAACTTACTCACCCCAAAAAAGAACTTTGAAAAGTCAGCATATAAAATAAATTCTCACAAAATGTTTCTTTTCGTCCACATTTACCGAGTAAGGCGAATTTTCTTGGTTACTGTAACATTTTTTATTAATTCAAAGAAGATTTTCAAAGGTCCACTTGTAATCATAATGATGAACAAACTTCTGATTACTGGGGCGTGATCTGATGACAAATGAAGTACGAATTTGAATGTTGAGTCAAAAGTAAGGAAGACGGAATAGCTCATACCGGGATAAAAGTATGTATTAGCAAATTATATCAGTCTGCAAGGAGATTACAAGATTTAGGCGTCTAACAGACGATACTTTATTTCACGGCATTCTTTAGGCACGTGAAAATGGACTACTGGAATGGAATACTTGTTTTCAACAAAACTTGTAAAATAGGTTATAATATATAAACAATGTAATGTATCAAACGTGTATTCACATTGTTTCAGACATGATTAATTGTTAACTATTATTTTGCTCAAATTTTTGACATTTGTGAATGCTTCCTACAAGTTTTGTTTACAATTAGATCCTGTTAAACTAGTGTTGAATGATTTACCTAGACTAGCTAAATACAATAATAACTGCCTAGCAATGTGTGTGCGCATTTGTAACAAAATACCAAGGCATTTCAAACCATTATATACAAGATTATTTAAAATTAAGTTTTATAAATGGTTATTTAAATGTAGTTTTTATTAGTACTTAGTTATGTAGATTTTTTAGATAAAAATGATGATGGTTGATGCCTCCTTCATATAACTTTATAATTGTGTATGCCATAGCGTAGGAGGTTTAGCTAGCATGAAACGTATTATTTTATGCTATCTAAAGATGTTTGTGCCATATAATTTGTATTTAACACCATTGTAAACATGTTTTACGCAAATAAATATTTTTATTATTATTTATTATTATTAAAAGAACATGTTTGTTAAGCTACGGTATCCTAGAAGTGACGCATACCGTGGCCACCACATAGTGTCCGCAATTTTCCGGCGAATGACGTCATTGAAACGTCGTATAAGAAAGAAGTTGGTTTGTTTTCCTAGAGAGCGTTTTTTGACACTGTCAAGTCAAACCCCACTGTCATCATTTTCAAGATAGCCGTCACTGCGGCCGTTATGTGGCGGCCACCACTCTTCTAGGAAACCGTAGTAGCCTAAGGGCCGATACACATCAGGAAAGCAGCGCATGGCGAGCACTTTCAGCGTGAAATAATTTTAAACTTCATCGACATAATTGAAAGACCAGTATCGCTTAAAAAGCCTGAAAATGTCGCGCGGCCACGCGCCTCTTGTTAGTGGTACTGCCCGCTGCCGGCTTCTGCCGATCCGGTGAGAATCGGTCCTTAGAGTTATTATCCAATTATAAGTTATGTTCTAAAAACAATAAAGTAACAAAACACATTTGGTAAATCAAGTCAAATTCTAAACAAGTGAAAGACGTAGCTCTACCCTATAAATTAAATAACATTTCGATTTTCGTGACAAAAGCCTTTTTTTTTTTTGTTGACGGTGGGAAATCATCAAATAACTTCTCCCGCTCTGGGCGGAGCGGGAGGGTGTGTCAGACTCTTACTGACTAAAACCCACCCGTATTCCTTCCTGTTGCCTGTGTTGCGGGGGCCTCGGTGACCCATAAGTTCCTTCCCGCGACCCCGGCAGGGTGACAAAAGCCTAAGAATAAAACTAGGCTAACATAAAGTTTAGCAGAAAGGATAGCTGCCATAAACTTCTTATTTAAATTAGCCGTCTCCCAATGCGACGACGCTTGGATCAAAATATTACCTACCACTACATATTTTTTTTTACTTTTTACATGTTTTTGTTTGTGTCGGGGATGTTTAAACATTTTTATTTGTACATGAAGCGAATGCCTATCTGACTTCCTTAACTAAGTTTAGTAGGTGCTGGGTAACACCCTTACCACTTGGTAAGACTGGTTGTCAGGATTTCGGTCTACCGACTTCCCATAACGACTGTCAACGATCTACACACGACAGCCGTATGATGAGAGACGTATCATGAACTACTGGAGAATAAAAACATTCAAAATTAGATATTCCTTTACGTTTGATCATTACCAGCAATACTTACTTTCTCTCGGAGCGATATTACAAAAAGCCATTACTCGCTTGATGCAAAAAGGAAAGAATATTCTTAGTGTTTACAGTTTTCTCGGAAATCGAGCCCACAACTCCTTTGAACAATGTTTCTCATTATTTCCTGATTTTACCTTCTCCTATGTCAAAATTTCACCTACATGCAGCCCATAAGCCACGAGCTCGTGGCTTAGTACTTAATAACAATTAAGCAAGGCATGCCGAGGTCGGTCCGTGGATGGACGTCCATCCATTAAATACTGAGTTCCATCCGTATCTCGGAAAGCATGCTCAGCCGTTAGTCGCGGCTGCCATTCAAAGATCTTTGACAATCGTCATGGGAAGTTACAAGCCCGAAAGTTTGAAAACCACTCTCAACATCGTGTTACCCAGTAACTGGATTGTGGAGGTTTCGTTAAACGTAAACGTTTCCTCGAAACAGATATGGACCAGATTGATAGTCCAGAATTCGAGGAATGTGCTGACAAAATGCACGAGAAAAATATAAATTAATTTTATAGAATGATTAAACTATGTTATTTGGTTGTTTTAGGAACCGTCTAACTTCATCGGCAGTTGGTGGTGGGTTGGCAGCATTCAATATTTATTAGAAAGCAAAAAGCTTGCTTTTCTAATAAATATTTAATGTGGTGGGTTGGCGCCATTGCTGAGCAAGTTTTGGAACGAAGTTCTTTGACGCGGCTTGTGGTAGGAGTTGACTGGCAGAAATCGTCTCGTAAGGAAAAAGCGTTGTGCCGCCTCAAGGCGACATTCTCTCTCTCTCTCTGTCACTTTCTATTATATACGAGTGTGTGTGTGCGTGTGAGTATCTCATGAAGAACTTTGTTTCTGACGGGGTCCCCTGACCGCTGATTGACTTGACTGTTTTTTGTCTGTGCTACCTGTAGCGGATTTGGTTACCATACGGTAAAAAAGAAGGCATCTATAACCTTTAGATAGTATTTTCGGGATTTAATGTTGATGTTGGCGGAGAAATTAATATTGAAGAAAAACAAAAAGGTCTAAAAGTAATGGTTTTGAAACTCAAAATTAACATTAGTAATGAAATAAGAGACGAACAGTGAACAATGAAGAGAGGGCAGATAGAGATACAAGAACGTGGTGCAGATACAATAAAGTTTTAAATAATTGAATTAACTCCAAATAACTACGAGGTGCTTACGCGTAGGTAAGTAATGCGCTGAACTCAAATAAATCTGCATAATGAAATCATCATTATGATGAAGCTAGCCAAAAAAAAAAACAACAATAGCTAAATAAAATACAAATCCAACACTGTATTAAAGAAATATTCCTATATAATATTCCTAATAATAAATATCCCAAAACAGAAAAAAGCACTCAAAAACAATTTCGCAATAATTCTCCAAACACTCAAACAAAAGAGACGGAAGTTAAATTCACAACCTTTAAATCAAAGCACAGACATTTTATCCGAAACAAAAGAAAAAATCATAAGAAAAAGCAAGCGGCCAGTTTTTCTCAGCATATTACCGAAACAAAAATAAAAGGTGGGTTAAGGTGAGTTCACACCGAGAGCATTCGCGTGTAATGTGACGGTGCATCTACACAGTGTAATATTTACACGATGTGTAAGTTACTGGAATAGCACATTTTGACGCCGTCGTTTAACACGATGCATGTAACCTGCATTATATACCGATGTGCGTGGTCTTGCGCATGTTACATGCATCGTGTACAAGTACCATTTAATTTTGTAACGTCCGCAGCACCTTATGTGATGCTTTGAGCGGATATAAAAAACAATTGTTCCTAGGTCAGTTCAATGAGCTGGCACTATTCGTAAAGTAACGCAAAATCGAATTTAGCATTCTAACCGGCGTACAGACGCGTGTTTTTGTAATGTTGTGTAATGTAACGCCAATTCTGCGTTTGGACGGCACTACGGATTACATGTACCGCTTGTTTCGAAGCTCGAGGTGATCCATCGGGTGTCACACAACACATTTATTTTCACGGTTTTTTGCTCTGAGCTCGTATGCCGCACACCACACTTTTTGCGTTACTTAACACGATACACATTACACACGTCTGGACACGGCTTAACATTACTAGCGAATGCCCCCGGTGAATACTCACCTTATGGATAAAGAAAAGTAAAAAGGGAAGTTCATTTATTGACTGCCAAAGTATTGTTTATTTCCAAAAGTGTTTGTATAAAACAAACGGATATTGACTGAAATAAATATCTTTCTAACGTCCTATAAATTCGGAAGTGTTTCGTGTTTCTCGTTTTACGGCATTTAATGATTTTCTTTGGAAAGTGTTTAACAATAATAAATCTATGGTCTTGTGTCGTGTGTTTGTTAAATAAGAACAATAAAGTAATTCTGTAAAGTTGATTTTGTAAGTTCGATGATACTAAGCCGACACCGTTTGTCTTTTAAAAAAATAACACAATAATTCTACTGGAACCACTTTAATTCACCACAGTACAAAAACACAGACACACAAGTTCTTGAGTACTTATATTTTGGCAATGTCCCTCTTAATTGCTCCCTTAATCTGGGCATACTAGGTTACGCGACAGCGTCCAGAATCTGACTAACTAAATTATACATATTATTTCTGTGCACTGGGTAAAAATGCAACATCAGTACTTTAGTAAAGGAAAAATACACTGTTTATAAATAAAACCTGACTTAGGCTTTATTTTCTTGTAATAAGGGTTAAAACGGTTCGAACTTTACGAAATGAGTGACCGCACATTTTGAAAGTAAATTCACTTGTTTTTAGAATAAAACAAAGACATTTTTATTTTGTTTCGAGTAATTTATATGCGTTATTTATTTACTTCGTTGACGTTTCAAGTCTACGTATTTTTAATAATGTATCATTATGTATGTACGAATGCTAGGAAAAGTAACATGCAACTGTCTCGGTCACAGATGACGCAGATAATTAAATTATTTTTTCATGCAGGCAGCTATCTATAAAGCGTTACAGTCGTCATTGGTCAAGTGCAAGAAAGAGATAGAGCATATATACATCCTGCATAGCTCCATCTCCTTCTCGCAACGGAACAATGATGGCTTCAACTCTTAATACTGACCTAAGTCGATAAATATCACTTTTTCAATTACTTCCTCCCTGTTTCCGATGATCTTGAAATCTGGTAACTGCAGCACAATCGCCTTATATATCGAAATTTCTATCAGTAGGTTGCTGTAAATTCCTTGTTCAAGTTAAGGAGTACGATAAAATCAAAAAGCTTTGTTCACAAAAAGTAATAAAACTGCCAAGAGGCTAAAGTAAAATTATCGGTGCCGCGGTGGAACGTTAAGTTTAAATCTTAGTAGAACATTTAAATCAGGTTTTCATTGGTCTAATCGCCGCTATGGGATTGTATTGTGTAACGTTTTATCATGGAGATAGGTATGTGGTTTAATAAAGATCATGAAATTATGTTTTTTTTTCTAATTTCGCGGACTACATTAAAGGAATGAACCTTAAGTAACGCTAAACTAACGTAGAGTTTGACAAGATCTCAACTTCAAATTCTCAATTCAGAAACCAAGTGGTATTTACTTAGGCGGGAGGAAACTCCCGGATGTCACCACTGTATAGTTCGCCCGGAGGACACGGTGGGGCATACGGTGGACGTCTGCCCGGCTTGTGCAGAGCACCGCCGTGTCCTCGTGGAGGCAATCGGCGGCGGAGATCTTTCGCGTCCGGCCCTGGTGTAGGCACTGGTACGGAGCAGCCGTCACCTCTTTCTGCAAAGCAGTAATGCTCGCGACGGAGGAGGCGGGACGGTTGAAGGAAAGTCAAATTTCACGCCCTCACGTCCCTAGCCGCCGCAGGAGACGCCCTGGTAATCCCAGGCAGATTTCCGGCCACCGTAGGCGCGGGCTTGCGGATGGTAAGCAATGGATAGCTCGCCGTCCAATAAGTACCTGGCCCAGGTCGAGGGCGCGTTGTGTTCCAAGATGTCAGCACAAGTGTAGGAATCCACTAGGGCTGATGCCTGCCGGGGTCGCGGGAAAGTAAGAAAGGGTTACCGAGGCCCCTGGCAATACAGGCAACAGAAGGAACATGAGTGGGTTTTAGTCAGTAAGAGTCTGACACCCTCCCGCTCCACCCGGAGCGAGACAAGGTATTTCATATTTTCCCACCAAAAAAAAAAAAGTGGTATTTACTTAAACCTTAATTCTACTCGTCTTCACAAACATTTCTTCACACACAACCTACTTTCAAAACCATAGCTTCCTAACAAACGAGAGGTTGATGCAAAAACGAGAAATACATTTCGGAGCAAGGCGGTGAACCGATTCGAGGGGGCTCGCTTAAAATTCAACCTCCAACGTTGCTCTGATCGAATAGGTGCCGCTACCAACTGTTCACGATTGGATTTCGTGTAGGAATGGTTTTATTGCTAATATTACGATAATTGAGGGGCTAAATAGGTTTTGATCAGAGTAATGGTATGCAAAATTCTTTCCTCGTTAAGATCTACCTAAATAGAACGTGCTCCAAGTCAAATCAAGACTATCGCTTTAGGCAGGCAGTAACTCAGAAATGTGACAACTGGATCTAACCTTAGTATATTACTATGAGACAAATAGTACACTTCAATGACTGAGTTTTATCAGATTCTGCCTAGAGTTGCCAACTATGTTGAGGTCGGCTCCTAGTCTAACTGGATGCAGCTGAATACCATTATCTGACTTTCCCAACCTTAAGTTAGGTTAGGTGTAGTTTTACCCAGTAGGTATATTGGCTTACACGATGCCCCTTAGAAAGACTTGTTGTCAGACTGTCGACCGACTTGTGACAACTTTTTCTACATAACATCACGCCTGTATTTCCTGCCGGGTTAGGCAGAGCTGCACATAAAGTACACCCACATTTCGCCAGTTATGTTTAAGTCCCATGTAATAAGGAGCGAGCCTATTGCCATCATCGGGCGCAAATCCAGACGTCGGGCTGCTACTGAAAAGTTCCAAATGGAAAAATCCAGTAACACTTTGTCCGAACCAGGAATTAAACCCAGGACCTCATGCTCACAAGTAAGCTTGCTAGCACAAGCTTTTATGAAATTCGATTCGAGCCGAGTGTCAAGTGACCTTGACATTATTAGAAAGATATTAGAAATTGTTTGTGCGAAGAGTTGGACCTCCGAATTTAAGGTGTATCGCCTTTCGTATCACGTTAGAAGTTTCCGCACTTCTTTTACTCTTTAGGGATTTCACCCGGCCATGTATCTTTGCAATTTCAGAATAATTATAAACACACTGTCGCATGACTCTGTTTACAAAATATGTTGATAGGACCTTTATTTTGTAGCCGCAAGCGGTTGACCATACTTTCTTGAGTAATTTGAGACACACATTATTAATTTGACATGAAAATAAGTCAGAATCTAGATTCAATGATTTAAAAAAAAATCCTGCAGCCTTTTCAAAACTAGGTTTCCTAGCCTTCCACTTGTAATACAAATTTTCAAGGAAACTTGAATACGATCTTCCTATAAAACAAAACGATCTGAACCTGAAATTTTCGTCCCCAAAATTGTACGACACTTAGTAAGGCCTCCACTCATTTGAATTCCATGGCAGCATTTGAATTGGAGATTTTACAGGCCTTAATCCAAAACCGACGCTGGATGTCCCGAACGGTAGCCTTTATCGTGCTAATTAAGAGCTTCATCTAGGTACATGGTTTTAGGGTGGTTTGGGAGATTGTGTTTGGTTATTTTGTATCGGATTCTGCCAAGGGATTTTGTGAAGGATTGGCGGTTATGACCTACCTTTGGGTTTGTTAAAGGCATGCAGGTGATAGTTGGCGCTAGAAGTCTGAAGAAAGTGTGACACTTTGGCATTTAATAATAAAATAATATTACATAACATCATGCCTGTTTTTAACTCAATTGGGTTAGGCCGAGTTTAAACCCGAGTCTAAGTTGTCAATTTTGTATTCAGAACTTTATGTCCGTCATAAGGTTCGAAGTTCGAAAACTGGCTGAAAGGTTTAAGCTTGGACCAAAGTTAGAAATCGTCTTGTAATAGGACGGAAAGCCTTTTAGAAATTTAAATTCCATAACACATGAAATTAGTTTCTCGCGGACAACTTTTACAGCACTACACTGAACATTCCTTAGACTTTTGCCTACTACTTATACGCGAAGTTATTCTGAAGTCTCTTCTTTTGAATTCCACTGCGGGATTTGAATTGAGGATTTTACAGGCTTTAATCTGAAACCGACGTCGAATGACGGCTCGAACCTCGTAGTCTGCTAATTAAGGACTTCATCTATGCAAATGAGTCTTGATCGTTCCCTTATGAAATTAGGGGCATGGAGGATGGAATTTGGGTTAAAATTGCATGCGCTGTTTTAGATTTTGCGTAGGAAAGCTATGTGGTTTGGGGTAATTGCTCGTGGGAATTTGAACTTTATAATAAGACAGTAATTTAAGCAAAAGCATGCTGTTCTACGTTTCATTGTATATTAGACCATGTAAAGATCCCGCTAAAGGAATGAGTACTTCTGTGAAATCATTACTTGAAACAACTGACGATCCGAATTAAACAGGAAAAAAATAATAATTTCACGAAAAAATTCGAAATTCGAACGATTGTGTCTAAATGTGTATCCGCGATGATACTTTAAAAACAAATGAGTTTGATTTGGAATTGTGTGCGATTACTTGAGTGAAGCTCGAAGTGAACTTTACAGAATAGCACTACAGACTATTGAGCTGTGAATACATATTCTATATTTTATTTATAAATCAGTCTCTCCTACCTTTTACCCTTTTCTCAGTTCCGATATTTCCAGAAATATACAGATAAGAAATCGAATATTATGATAATCAGGCTACTGTGACAGCATTGTTCCACTTATCGACCGGAATGAGTTGACAGGTGACGAAATCAATTTGTAATGCCTTAAAAAAAAATTGGATCTGTAGATCTTGATGTTTTAGTGATGTCAGGCAAAGTCTTCTTTGGTAATTTTGTCCGAAAAATACTCAATATCAGCCCATATTACGCAGGACTTTAACTAAATTGGTGAAATGTGGGTGTAGCTACTAACACACTGTCTACCCTCCGACTATTTTTGTACGTTATTAAGTTTGGGTTACCTAATGTTTTCCTTTTTCGTATGTCAGTATTGTTATATTAAATAAATAAATAAAATTAAAAAAAAACCTTTTATTGCCTACTTTTACAGTGTTTTAAAACAGTTTAAAATAAGTGAGTTTATAAAAAAAAAAAAAATTAAAAAACCACCAGCAAAAACCTTTAAAAGTAAAATAAAAAGCGTCAAAAAGTTAACAGCAGCTATCCTTTCTAAAATAGCATACATTCATAATTGCTGGGCATAAGCATCGTCTGTTTTGGCGATTTCATTAGCCGTCCTCCGACGCGACGACGACGACGACGACGCTTGGATCAAAATATTATCTACAACTTATATTAAACTTAAAGGGCCCATAAATATTATTTTTATTTTACCCTTTAGAGCTAATGGGGTTTAAAAAAAATCAACTTTTATTTGTTTTTTAAACTTTATCTATAGGACTATTAGACAACCGAAAATGCGGCCGAATTTTATCGATTGTTGAACTTCGATATGTAATAAAAATGTTTACATTTAGAGTAACTTGTAGATTATTATGACCTTATCCGCTTAGCTTGTATTAACATGTGCTCATCAAAACGCATCGTATGAGCCCAAACACAAGGTAGACACTCGCTCACTAGATCAGACACAGTTGAGGAGTTCTTCTGGTGGATCCTGCAGGATCCTGGTGATGCCTGCGCATTAGGTCAAGGTTATCATACTTTTGTAATATTATTGACAACCTGTCCCATTGACAGGATTTCAAATTTCGAATTAATCAGACCTGTGGAAGTTGTTCATATCTATTCATCAATTAGAAAAGAAGGAGGATCTTTAAATAGCTCAGCAGATTTTCTTGAAACATAGCTAAGAACACTCGATTAAGACACCTTTCAAACAAAAACAATAATAATCGAAACCGCTTCATCCGTTCAGGACACAGATGCACACTACAAACTTATAACACCCCTCTTTTTCTTCGAGGGTTAAAAACAATAAAAAAAGAATACATTTATCAGTTACTGTGTAACAGGAATCTCCCTGAATGGGAAGGTTTTTGTTATATTATCAATAGAAAAGTGATCACACAGTTTTTAGATTTAAAACATTTTTTCTGACACCAGATTATGTACCTACAGTTTATTTTTAGTCTTTGATCCTGAAACCTAATGTTTTAAAACGAATCTCTAATTCTCCTAGCTGTAAAGACAATATTCTACATCTTAAATATTCTACATTATCATTCTAAAACTATTTGAAAAGCACTTGGCAACATATCTGTGTAAATAACACAATAATATTTTTCAGCGCTTCAAAGCGCTTAAGGAAATCTGTGCAGAAATCCTCCACATTTAAGATAAAAGGCTTTCAATCGTGTAATGTGTTAAAGCCCCACAGATCGCGCCATTCACGTCAGTGCCAATGAAGTAGTGTTTCGGATGTGTGTGTGTTCCTATAGGGGGTGGATAGTCGAGTTTATAAAAATAGGGTTTATTTTAGACCTGCCCCAGCTTCGAAAGGTTTTTAGGGCTTCAGAAAACATTGACATTTCTTCATTATTTGTTAGTTTAAGAGAAGTGAAAGGAGGAAGCGGGACATACAAAATGACATCACCGCATTAGCTGAGAGACACCCACTGCTGGCTTCTGACTTCCAATAGGTTTTTAAAATATTCTATTTTGGATTTATTATTATTGAAATATATTTGGCCCATATAGGTACCTAATAGAAGTTATCTTCTATTTTTGGCCTTTGCGGAGCCTCGTGTGGATATGTGATACGATACCTACTATGTCATACACTCTACCTATACACCTCCATCAAAGTGGAAATCAAGAATAACTTTCATCAAAAGCGGCTTTGAAATTCGGGGTAGACTATTGTACGAAATCTCCGATATCCCGAACTAAAAGATTTAGCGTTAAGATTTAGCTTCCAAACATGTAAATAAATATTTGTTATAAGAAAAATAATATTAAACCTAAAGTTCAGTTTGCGCTGCAACATCTTTATGACCTTTTCAATAGCACTATTCATTCTGAAATCTAATTAATGCACACTAACCTAAAGTTGATATTCGACTAAGTGGAAATCACATCAATTGGAAACAAGGATTTGAATAGACTTTATTAGTGTTTATTACAACACTATCTCGATGCGATCCCGCGATAATCGTCCATCACTTGCTACATACGTGCGATGTGAATTCAATCACCATTGGAACGTAAATAGGTAGTAAATATGAGCAATTGTATTAGATAGGTTTTCTTAGTATTTTTTTTAAGTTAAGCTCTGGTCAAACTGAAGTGAATCCCGCGCAGGACGCGCAACGAAATTCACCCGCGCCGATTGTGTCAACTAATTTGTATGGAGGTGTTCAAACTGGCGCGAATAATCGCGTGAATGCCTAATAATTAAAACAATAGCCGCGCACAGTCTCGTCCCACATTCCACACGCGATTCGCCTCAGTGATGTGAGCAGAACATAAAAGTGTCTTTGATTGTGTTTCAGGTTTCGAAAGCTGTTTTTGATAGTTTTGGTTTAGTTAAAGTGCTTTTGACAAAAGACGATTTCTAAGTAAAGCAACTTTAGTGGCTGTTGTTATTTCTGTTTAAGATCAATTACAACATCCAAGTTGAGACAGCTGATTAAGACAGCTTTATTGTTTAGACAATTGATACGGTTGTAGGCAATTGATGTTTAGATCGTCGAACCAATTATTAATATAAAAAAGGGGACTTAATAAAGACTATAGTAGGTAAACTACAGCAAACCGAAATATTACAAACTTAACTTTGCGACTGACGTCTAGGGAATATCTTATTTAATTAACCGTTTTATTTATGCATGTACTGGATATTTAACTGTTACCCCTCATAAACGCTTGGAGTACAATAAAACTAAATAATACACCCATTTTACTAGCCCCCATCAAAGTTACAACTATAGGGTTTTAAAAACCCTATAAAATCGTATGGCTGCATATTTCAATGTGAATTAAATTTTATTATCATTGATGCTAATTCCGGTTTTACGATGGGTGAAATGTGGAATTTGCATTATTTGTCGATTCTGAATTTGAGTGGTTTTATCTGTGCAAAAATATGGCTCAGTAAATCAACCCGTATCGAAGTTACATAAGGTTCCGTATCTCAAAAATGACAAAAAACCTAACCCATATACGATCACTCGTGTGTCTGTCTGTCCGTCACATCTAATTTTCTTCGAATCTAATGAACCTATTAAGTTGAAATTTGGTACACATATATAAATTTCTGTGACCTAAACACAAATATGTAACGTAGATAAACGAATTTTAAACATGGTGGAACTTTTGGGGGAAAAATTAGAAAAAGTTAAGTTTTGCAAACTGGATCTTACTGAACATATCAACAGGACTTGTTAAGAGGGTTTCAAATATATTATATATATATTTTTGTTTTTTTGTTATTATTTTTTATCTAACCATTTATATACTACCAATGCTCTACCAGAGCAGTGGTGGCCCAGTAGAGCAATGGTGGCCCAGCAGAGGAGTGGTGGCCCAGTAGAGCAGTGGTGGCCCAGTGGTAACGGCCGCGACTTACGAGTTGTACGGCGTAGGTTCGAACCCAGACAGACACTATACTTTGTGTAAATTATTTCATCACCACTGCTCTCAAAACGGTCAAGAAAAACATCGTGAGGAAACCGTCATATCCTAGAACCAAAAATCGAAGACATGTGACATCTACCATCCCGCACTGGGCCCGCGTGGTGGATTACGGCCCACTCCCTCTCACAGAGAGGCGGCCTGTGTCCCAGCAGTGGGAATATTATAGGCTGATTGTGTATTGTGCATGTTCCGATACGCACTGGGTCAGTTTTTGTACTGGACCACACCTGGGAACCTTCTGGTTACGTATATTATGGCTATGTGATGGGTCTTGTTACATCCTGTAGGTGAATGACTTAAAACAAAACCGACGACGTAAACACACAATATTACTACTTACTCACTTACCCCGACCACTTGTCGTCACAAAATATGTCATATTCTTTGCAAAACAAGAATCAGACTTCCCTAGCAAAGCTAATAAGAGAACCCTACATTTGAAAGAGACCGTTTATAAACTTTTATACAAGCGTGAATAGGAAATGATCGAGGTCTTCCCTCGGGAAAACCGTTTTGATAGTCTTTAGTTCTATTCGATAGTGAAAAATATACGTTTTCCAGATACATTAAACACCTACTACTGTCAAATAAAATCCTATGAAATGAAAGCCGTATCACATTGTGAAAAATCCTTTTGATTATTTTCAATCCAATTCGGTATTTCTGTATGCTATTTTGGTTAAACTGATATCGTGTGTGGTAAAGGATAAAATATAAAAAAAAACCTTTCCATTCCATTACTCTGTGACAAATAAACCTAATTTTTTTTCTGATCTTTTCTTTCTCTTGAAAGTTTTTTATTTGATACTAGCTGCGCTCCGTGGTTTCACCCGTATAAGTCTCGATCCCGTGGAAATATCGGAATAAGAAGTACTCTATGTCCTAATCCAGGTTATGGTCTATCCATGTCCCAAATTTCAACCAAATCCGTTGAGCTGTTAAAGCGTGAAAGCGTCACAAACAAACAAACTCATTTTCGCATTTATAATATTAGTTAGTATAGACAAAGTCTTTTGTGTCCGTGATTTCAAGGTTTTCATTACTACATTACATTAATACTATTTCGCACCAGAAATAGGTAATAAAAAATATAAAAAAAAACTTTCAGAATGCTCGCTCTTATCGTCAGAAGATGATCAAATGCAAGCCCATCTTGAAAAACTTGGCTAGGATTTCAGTAAAAGACTAGACTGGTATTGTTTAAGCATTAGGTTTTGGCACAGTTCAAAATGCCAAAAGCAACAAAAGGGTTGTTAGAGCAGTACACGTGAAGCGAAGATATACGATTTTCCTTGGTTAGTGATTATTGGCTTGGGGATTATTTCCTTAAAAAAATCTTAATTTAACCTGTCAGTGTGTGAACTATACGAAATAATTGATACGAATTATAATAATCATCAAGCGACCTTTGGGAAATTTGGCGCCCGGACGGGCTTTGTGCTTTTGTACAAAACTCCCATATTGACTGGTAATTTTCTAGTAATTAAAAATCCCATTTCATTGAACATACCTAGTAGAGTGAAAATATTATAAAATATAAATAGATACGGTACCCAAGGTTTTTTTTCCTTAAATTAATAAACAATTTAGTTAGGTACTAAGGAAACTGTTTGATCTCAAAGAGCAAATTATAAAATACCGTTCACCATTTGTTCTTTGTGATTTAAATTCAGAATTAGAATTTGTTTGCGGTACAATAATTTATGTTTATGCTAACGAGTGAAAATTAAAGACTAAACGTTCGTTCCATTTCTAAATATCAGAAGTACAAAATAACACCGTCTAGATACAAATATCTAATAATTAAAATTTATGTACATTGTTACGTGAACATGCGTTTATCTAGCAAATCCCAAAACTCTTATACAAAGGCCTTACCTACCTATAAAATCCACAAAAGGCTGAATCACATTTTCCACATTTTCAAAATAAAAAGAGAAACCAATAAACATCAAAAGACAATACACGAAAGTTTCACGATAATTCCAATCTGTCCGACATCGCGATCAAAACTTCTTAAATTCCGAACTTTATTTCGCGGGAACCGCAGAAAACGACACGCGTCCGAACAGTGCAGAGTCCAACAGCGTACTGAAACTGCTGAAGTACTGAACCGAAACATCCCGGCAAGCTATCCCAAGATAGCGTTTATTGTTAGCCAATTCAATTTTGATTTGATTGCGTTCTTGTTTCAATTGACTAAGGGTTGTTTTAGAATTGATGTTAACTTTTACAGCTGTAAAAGTATTTGGGAATTAATTTTGGCGGTATAACGATATCTTCATAATTATGGACCTACAGTAATTTGTGTACGAATGGATGTCTGGAAGAAAACGCATGGAATTTCAATGTTGACAGTATTGTGTTTTACACGTTAAATGTGCTGTGAGCGTTCAGAAGTTTGTTCAAAACATTCCGTGTATTATTGTGATAATGATTGTGATTTCAACATTGCCGATGAAGTTGTACTTATGAAAATACATTACATTTGGTTTCACAGAATATGTGTATACCTACCTACAAAGGCCACAAATCTCCTATGCTTAAAATTTCTTCAATGTTTTAACTCAGGTGCAAAAATATATGTAAATGCTCAGAATGAAATGCATTTTATGTGCATTTTAGCAACATTTACCATTTGCCGATGTAATCTGATTTTAAAGTGAACATCAAAATAACTTTGGGTCGCGTGGCCGTACTTTGTATTTTAGTTCTCTGCATGTTTGATATTTTTATAAAGAGGTTCTAAACTCTGCCGTATTTTGTAAAACTGCTTAAATGTACGCACGGTTTTTAGGACTTGACAAACGTTCAGAATTTTTTATTAAAATATGTAAGTTTAATATTTATGTATTTACTTAAACAATCCAGGATAAATTTTCAAAACTGCATCAAATCTGTTGCGAAGTTTAGAAGAACAACGCGGTCACACAGACAAACACGAAAAGAGACTTTCATTTATAATATGTATATAGATGGTAGGATTATCGAAGGCAATACAAAAATGGTAAAAGCGAGTACCAGAGTATCATGTACCGATGTTGCTACATGGAAGGCCCACCATAAGGTAGACCGTTGACTTGGTGAAGGTCGTGGAAAACCTCTGGATGCGAAAAGCATAGAGCCGGTCGTTGTGTGTGTGAGGAAGGCAGTCCAGCTGTTGACATCTATTAGCTAAATGATAAACACAAAACATAACATCACGCCTGTAATCTCCGAAGGGTTAGGCAGAGGTGAACCTGTAGTACACCCAGATTTCGCCAGATATATTTAACTCCCAACGGGGTGTGCCTACTGCCATCAACTGGTTACAAATCTAGACTCCGGGCGGCTTCTAAGGAATTCCTGATGAAAATCCATATAATAGTAAAAAAATAAAACTGAGTGTTAAAATAATTATTTATCGCGAAAGAGTTATTTAACCTTTTTTCCCAAAATTCCTGCTATTACGAAAGCCAACACTTTTGGAAAAAAAAACAAATGAATACAAACTGTAATAATTCAACTTCATTTTCGATTCCATATTTTCCAAATATGACAGAAGCGATATTATTGATACTTTCACGATTTTAAAAGTTTGTTCTAAAGGCTTATTTTAAAAGTTTGTTCTCATAAAACTTTTCGCTTTGTCCCTATGGAATAACGCGCCGAAAGTGGGCCAGCGCAACGGACTGCATGCTTGGAATATTTCAGTGGAATAAATGGATTGGATTGATATATTTTCACAGATGCTTCCTGACATAGAGGGGCAGGATTTTAGGTGTGTTAGGTAGTATTTTGTTTAGTTAGAACACTATAGGAGAGAGCTATGTAGGGTGCGATTTTGAGGGTCCACTTTTGTAACTACCATGTTTAACATATTTGTAAGGAATAAGTGCGATTTGAGACTCATTTCACAGATAGAAGAAATGAGCAGTGATTACCAAGGTCGTTTACTGCGTGTTACCTGTTGGTTATTTATATCATCATGGCTTTCCTTCCGTCCTTTTTTTTGCCTTCTTTTTCACCTAATTGTGGAAATAGAACTTCAAAAATGCCTACTTCTAACATTGGTAATACTTCATTGAATGATTTTTCTTACACATACATACATTTACACATGCCTTTTTCCCATGGAGGTAGGCAGAAAGTACCGAATGTCACCTGCTACCATCCTTACATCACACTCCTTTTGCTTCCTTAATTCTTCTATTATTGGAAAACACAGTTATTTTTATGAAGCCGCAGTTTTTCCCTACCATGACCATCATACTATGAATTCATACTCCTGATTTCCCAATAAACGCTTTATTATGTAGTCAACCTAATATTAAATGTTCGAAAACCTTAGATATTATTCACACTCATACATAACAAACATATCGACATTATTATCATTTTATTTAGGTAATAGATAAAATACACTTTATTTTGTATTTTCATATGAACTCCGCGTCTACCTGTAATAGACATACATATAGCACTTTTAGATCAATATTACTTTCTAGAGTAGATCAACAACTCAGTGCCAGTTGCTATTTATTACTAGATGTATTACACAGAGTAACCCAGTTTCCAAAAATCCTTAGAGATTTTACGATGGTTGCCGTTTGACCTCTGGGGTCCACTGGGACAAACTTCGTCTTCAGGGTATTATAACTCGCTGAAAGTCGACCAAACTGCTGAAGGAATGATTGAAATATTTCAGGGAAGTAAAGGTTGGACTGATTTAGTGGAATTTGGGATTGTTTTTGAACTGTAACTCACGGCTGTGGCGTTGGATAACAATAAGGTCTTATCTCATCCGTAGTTATTGTTAAATGAAAAGGATGGGCAGTAGTATACTAGTATGTGTAAATAATAATACAATTATTGCAATTGTTTTTTTTTAACAGTTGAAATGATAAGGACCCCATTGCTGTGATCATTTATCCAATGTTCATTAACAAATGCTCTGCAAACTGATTCAAATAGAAAAAAAACTTATTGTTCTTATTCGGGACACTGATTTTAATGCTACAAGCAATTTTTTCTAGTTAAAAATTCTGGTTTTCTATGTTATTTTGATATAAAAAGTCTCATCGTGACATAAAATAAACATCACGCCTGTAATCCCCGAAAGTTTAGGCAGAGGTGTAAGTACCTATAGTACACCCACATTTTGCCAGTTATGTTGAAGTTCCATGTAATAGGGGAAGAGCCTATATTCTCCTTCTTAAAAAAAATGGGCTTTGAATCTATGATAGCCAAAATATGATAAATATATAGCCCTTAATATAAAAAATAAGTGAATTCACTTCAGGTCGCGTCCTAACCAAATCGATCGTCTAGCTCTATGAATATCTGACATACTTATTCGCACGATCAATCAATTCACGTTTGTACGTCAAAATTCAAACAAACGTCACTATTATTTGCGGTCACTTGAGATATATTTTTGTTTGACTATCTCACCTTGACGGTAAGTGATGACGTATTCAACGAGGATGCACGCTAGCCTACAACTAACCTTTTCACTCGAGATTCGATTTCAATCAAACTTTGCCTTTTACAGAATAGTACTACACTACAAAACTAATAAATAGTACAGACTGCAGCCCGCAGGCCACTGTTCTACAACTGATTTGAGTATATTGCATTCACTGCATGTAGATCGCGTATATACTGCGAATACTTTTCTTTTGGGGTATGCAGACGTGTGGAGTATATTGGTTTGATTTGCAGTGTGGTGAACAGATATAGAATTATAGATGCGATTGCGAACAGACTGATGCAGAGTTTAAGTAACCTTTGGTTTCTTAGAAATTAAACGTACATAGGAAAATTAAACGACGTACTTCTTACTATCCAGGTTCTTTGTAGCGTTCAGTTCGCATGCTTTGAGTTTTTTTCTTTCTCTTCAAGGTTAGAAATCACAAGCCGTCTATGTATCAGTGAATAGCAATAAGATCACGTCCTATATCTAACTTTTAAAATACGTCTTTATGAATTCTATAATTCACCGATCGATTGAAGTAACTTAAGAATATTTTATGTAAACCAATTATACGCTACGAATGAATGACACTAACGTACTATTTTATTCTATCTCAAACTGGCCTGCGCCATACCCCCCCCCCCCCCCATTTAAGACTGAACCGCTTGAAACAATCGCCCTCAAGCAACTCGCAAACACCATTTAATTACTTCAAGAACCCCTAGACACAATTTAGTCTACTACCCACCCCCTTAAATTAGGGGGTGAGGCGATACATTTACCCACGGACCCACATCCTTAACAAATAAATGGTCTTGAGCTCAGACTGCATATACGAGAATTGCGCCGACTCTGTTTACTTGACAAAATGAGTTTAGAAGGTACTTCGAGTATGTATAGGACCAGCGTATGTTTTTGTTTGTCTACGCGAAATGTCCTTGACTTCACTAGAACTAAATCCTTCGACTTTTTTAGAATAAGTATTGGAGGAATGCCTTAGTGTTTTACAAAAAAATAGCATAAATGTATGTGATGTCACCATCTTCATTGTTGGCACGAGATACGATGTCAATATTGCCGTAGCGAAAAGACTTATCAATGAAAAATGTTGGTCGAATTTGTTATAATCATCTTTAACGAGCTTGGTAAACCTACTTAATGAGCTCATACTTAATGAGCTTAAACCTAATGAAAGAAGCGCATATGGAAAAAATTGCACGATAAACAACCGCGAAAAGAAAAGCGATGACTCTTTATTTGTTTTAGACACACAGTAAAAACTATATTTCTTAAAAATAATATGGCCACCCTACAATTTATAAGCGTTCTATAGATATATCAATATTCAAATGTGTAAATGTAATGTTAAGTCGTAGATGTAATTTTGCTAAGATGGCTAATTTTCACATAACTGACGCAGTAAGTGTGCACGATAGAATTTAGAATACTTTCCGATTTGTAACACGGAGTTTTGAATTACTTTTTTACTGTTGGTCTAAGTGGGAAGTGGTAACACGTAACGTTAAGAATTGCATGATTGTGTCTTACTAGAATAAGTTTGCTTTATTGCTATGAGCAACACGAGAGGTCTTATTAAATAACTGGTGAAATGTGGGTAAGTTCGAATCTATGTCACAGTTTAGACAGACGTTTTTATTAGATTCTTGTAACAGGAACTTCTCAATAACTGTCCTGATTTTCAGTTTGGATAAATTCCAACCAAAATGCGGCCCGCAGTCAATCAAAGACTCAAAAGACTGGTGGATGTAGTAAAATGCGACACCGATTCGGAGTCAAACAATAGAAAATCAATTGTGTCTCATTAGCCGTCCTTGACGAATTAAGCTGCTAATAACAAGGTTTAATAATCAATCTGTGGTCATTTCTCGAAGGGACTGTCAAAGGACGCTAACGGGCTGATGTCATGATAATGATAACGTCAATCTACTATTACACAAGAATTAATATTAATCATCATTGTAGAACAGCGTACTCGTATTAAATCGTAACACGCGTAATGAAAAATGTTGCTTCAAATGTTTGAAGAATTCTTCTGGTCGTCATCGTCATCCAAAATAACGCAATGGATGAATTGAATTGAAAAATGAAAGGAATTGTCATTCTGAGTGGAATACGCAATTATTGATTATTATAAACTATATTTTAGACGGGAAAATAATTTCTATAAGAACTTAGCACAGGCCTTTTTTTTTTTTGGATGGGAAATCATCAAATAACTTCTCCCGCTCTGGGCGGAGCGGGAGGGTGTGTCAGGCTCTTACTGACTAAAACCCACCCGTATTCCTTCCTGTTGCCTGTGTTGCGGGGGCCTCGGTGACCCATAAGTACCTTCCCGCGACCCCGGCAGGCATCGGCCCTAGTGGCCCTACCTTTGTGCTGACGACATCTCTTTGAGGCGCGCGTGGAATACAACGCGCCGTCGACCCGGGCCTGGTCCTTACCGGACGGTGAGCTACCCATTGCTCACCGAGCGCAAGCCCGCGCTTACGGTGGCCGGAAATCCGCCCGGGATTCCCGACGCCCAGGGCGTCTCCAGCGGCGGCTAGGGGCGAGAGGGCGCGGAACATGCCTTATCCTCAACCGTCCCGCCTCCTCCTTCGCGAGCATTACTGCTTTGCAGAAGGAGGTGACGGCTGCCCATGCCCTCTCGCTGCGTACCATGGCCTGAACCAGGGCCGGACGCGAGCGATCTCTGCCGCCGATCGCCTCCACGAGGACACGGCGGTGCTCTGCCCAAGCCAGGCAGACCTCCACCGTATGCTCCACTGTGTCCTCCGAGCGATGCACACAGTGGTGACACCCGGGCGTTTCCTCCCGCCTTATCCGACACAGGAACCTCCCGAAGCTGCCGTGTCCGGTGAGAACCTGCGTCAGGCGGAAGGTGAGCACGCCGTGGCGCCTCTCTAGCCACTCCTCGAAGAGGGGACGCCGCAATTGTGGCGTGCCCAGCACTGGGTTGCGACAACCGTACTTTCCATGACGCCATGAGATCCCGCCGGAGCTCCGTCCGCTGTGCCGCGATTTCGCGGCAGCGGGCTTTCGCCCCGGCGTTTCGCCTCCTCGCGCCACTCCCATACGTGCGCGAGGACTTTGCCTCCAGATCCCATGGCGGCAATCCGACAAGGAGGCCCGCTGCCACACAGGAGACCGTGCGGTATCCCTGGACCATCCGGATGGCCATGACCCAACCGGCGGGCTGGCCGCAGCGCCAGAGAGCGCGCCCATACAGGAGCCCCGTAGAGGACCATGGACCGCACGACCCCCGCGTAGTGCCTCCGGCAGGAGGCGTTTGGACCCCCTAGATTGGGCAGGAGCCGCTTCAATGCTGCGCCTGCCCGCTCCAGTTTGGGAGCCAAACGTCGGAAATGCTCCACGAAGTTCCACCGGCTGTCGAGGAGGAGTCCCAGGTACTTCATCGTCGACTCGACGCCGATGGAAACCCCTCCCACCGTTATTTGGGACCCCAACGGTGGCGCGTTCCGAGGACAATGAAAACACATGACCTCGGACTTGTGCAGGGCCCCCTCGAGTCCCAATTGCCGGATCCTTTCGACGATTGTCGCAACCCCGCGTGCCGCTAATTCGACCGCCGCCTGGTGCGACCTCCCCTGCGCCAGGACCAACGAGTCGTCAGCTGACGCCGCTAGGGAGGTCGGCGCGCAGCACCCAGTCGTGCCCAGCAGTAAGACAGTACCATCTCAACAAAAAAAAAGATATTTATTTTGTAAATGGGATGTAAATAACTTAACTAACTAGCTTTTACACGTCAAAATATAATATTTTGCAGACAAATGAGGGTAGGTCAACGTCACATATTCCGTGGGTAGTCCGTAGATCCGTCTGCTTTGCCGACCAGATAATTTTTCCAACATGGTATGAACTATTCTCATATAGCTAGAGTGCTAACAGGATAAAAAAGATGATTGAACAACTCAATCAAACTACACCTGAATCTGCCTAGCCTCTTGACAAAAAATAGTCGTCATGTATCTCCGAATATACCTTCAATGCATCCTGCACCGGTTCGTGGCACATTCGTTCAACTCTTATCAAAGTTAAGCTTGGCTGAAACATTTGCCAAACAACCTCCAAAGGTTCCACGAACAAATTTGATCAAACATTTGACAAATCCTTCCAAAGGTATTTGTACAATCGAATAGCTATCTAGCTGGGAATTACTTGGTATGTTCCTAGTTCAACTTTTATTGGGCTAACTATATTTAGATGGAATTTTGCCAGTGACATTGTAAACCAACCTAGCATCAATAGACATCATTTCGTTGCTCGGATTTTTGCGCTGTGTATTGTGAACGACGACATAGTGAATTAGTTAGTGTAATTTTATTGTATATTCTATAACGAAACCAGAATCACCGGAAATAACTAGTGTTATTCTGGGCGTGCATTTTAAGGGGTATTTAGAAAATAACATTGAAAAATTTGGAAAAAGAGAATGGAATACTTGACAAACGTTCCGCGATTGCTAGAAATTTGACCCTGTAATTGAATTTTTCCATAACTACTCATGTTACCAAAACTACCGGAAATCTATGAAAGGTTTCGCGAACGAGTTGTGCGAGTTGGAAGCATTTCGGATTCCTTCCCGCATCAGCATCGATTGCATTGTTTCACGTCAGCTTCGATCGGTTCACAAATTGCTGTGACCTCGTGTTGACTTTACTTGACACCATTTTAATAATACTTGTTGTACTTATGAAGTAGTGAGCTAGTTTATTAGGCATCTAAGCGAAAATAATCGAAACATTATAATATTTTTTTTAATAAATCTCTCAAAATTGTCGGTCTTTGGGGTTCTAAAGGAACTTGCTAAGCCTATATTGTGAGCTAATGCCCATTGTGTTACAAAATTGATACTTTTGAAATCAGTCACATTAATAATATTAATACGTTATTAATATTTATTTCATTAGTATTTACTGATGAATTATGGTTGGTGATTTATGAGTGACCATCTTTACATAGAATAGAATAGAATAGAATAGAAATCTTTATTTCAAGCTTAGAGCTCATAAATGGTTAGTAACAATTTTCTTATACAACTAGAGTTAGTAAAACATATAAATTTGATTATCAATTACAATTATAATATAAAATTGAAATAAAACTAAAATACGATTGAAATAAAATAAAATTTAATAAATTGAAAATAAAGATTGATATAAAATTAAAATGAAATTGAAATAAAATTGAGATATAAAAATTTACAATAACAAAACATTAAATAAAACGTGAGGATCCACTAGCATGCAACTTCATCCATGTCTTTAAAAGGGGCAGATCCCATCGCTCGGACAATACCTTCAGCATGCCATTAGTGCTACCACGCAGGCGACCAAGAAGTGAAACGCTCCGCTTTCTAATTATGGCGAAAAAGTCATCAGTTCGTGCTTCAGCAAACATAGCTGAAGCACTACAAAACCTCGGTAACCCCAACAGCACCCTGAAGGCATTGTTGTACTGTACACGCAGTGCGCTGTACGCCCGCTGCGTGTAGTTGGCCCACAGGCTGCACGTGTAAAACGATTGGCAGTAGGCCTTGAACAAAGTCACTTTTACTGGCAGAGTACAACGTGCAAACCTGCGAGCCAACATATTACACCGGACGGACAGCGCCCTGCGCTCCCTGTCAATGTCCATGTTATCGCACAAATCGTCAGAGACCCAGTGGCCCAAGTATTTGAAATGCGTCACCCTTTTGAGTGGTGTGCCACACAGAATAACCGAAGGTACAGACGAATAAACTTTGGTACCGGCTTTAAAAACCATTAGCTCACTTTTCTTGGCATTATATTTGAGCCCATGGGCCTCCGCATACGACTCACAAATGCCCAACAGTTTGCGTAGCGCATTGATCGATAGGCTCAGCAGCACCATATCATCCGCGTAGCTTATGTTATTCATACATGCCCCATCTATGGAACAACCTATATTAGTGCTGCTGAGCTCACCTATCAACCCGTTCATATACAGGTTGAAAAGACGAGGCGAGGACAATCCCCCCTGCCTCACCCCGCATTCCAACCCGTACACGTCCGACCGCGCATCAGCCCACCTTACACTATTCTTTTGCTGACCGTACCAATACTTGAATAAGGACACAATCTCATGAGGCACATCTGTCTCGCACTGTAGCTTCTGCCATAGCTTATCATAACTGACTAGATCAAAAGCTCTCGAAAGATCTAAGTAACACGCGTATACAGGTGTGTTTCTGTCTGTATAGTACTGGACAGTCTGCTTGAGACAGAGAACAGCACTCTCAGTCGACAACCCTTTCCTAAACCCGAACTGAGCGTCGTGCAGCTGCATGTGCTGTGTACATATACGAGTCCCCTCCGTGCCTCGGAAAGAACGTTAAGCCGTTAATCCCGGCTGTTATTCGTGGATCTTAGACAGTCGTTACGAGTCGCCAGAAACCCGAAAGTCTGACAACCAGTCTTACCACAGGGTATCGTATTACCCGATAACTTGGTTGTGGAGGTCAGATACGCAGTAGCTTCATGTAAAATACTGGTATTCAGCTGCATCTGGTTAAACTGGAAGTTGACCCCAACATAGTTGGGAAAAGTCTAGGCAGATGTTTAAAAAAAATACTTGACTACGGTCCATTGCTTTACTGTTTTACTGAAACTGCAGTAAAAAGACCAATTTCCTTATTTAGTGTAACGTATAATGATATTAAATGAAAATATGTGCATCTCCATAATTAAATGCAAATCAAGAACAAAACCAAATTCAAGCAGAACTTACCCACGGTAACTTACTATAGATACCAAAAGCACGTGCATTGTTCACTGAAGTTAAATCGGTAATTCGAAAATTGGTATCGAACTACAACATAAACTGTGTCGTACGATATCAGAATTGTTTGCTTTTGTTGTTATGATTGCTTTTTGCTATAGTGTTAAATTTTATGCTTCCAATATGCGATGTTATCTAGTAATATACGCAAGGAATAGGCTTGGTTGCTTGGAAGACCACAACTTGCGTTGGTTTTGGATCGAAAGACTAGAATTTTGGTGTTTCATTAGTAAGTATTTATTTTGAAAACCACGTGAAGGTGTCTTTTTGTTTCTTTCTGCTGTATGTACACAAGATGCACCTTTTAAATAACTCATGAAAATAATATGGCAACATGTTAGTTTTTATACAGCTTAGGCCAGTTTTATAGATTTAGAGTCGAATAGATTCAGAAATATGAAAAAAAAATTGCTGCACCATACATTTATGTTCACTTAACTCGGCGAAATGTAGGATACAGATTTTTTTCTTTGTTGCTATTATAGGCTCGAACCCAAAGTAAAAATTGTTCATAATGATGAGGAACTTTAGATGTTTTCAGATATTTTAATTACACGTTGTATAACACTAACTTTCCGTTACCTCAACATTAAAGTTCACTCATTAAAGTTCATCAAAAAGTAAATGCATAATTTTCATTTAAAATACGTTATTCATCAAAAACTTTCACTTATACACTTTTCACTCTTTTCTGCATATAAGGGCCACGTTATGAATATAAGAGCCACGTACAAGTTTTACGACGTAAGATTGACGACAAAAAATAAAATGTTAAGTGCTGCCCGCGCTAATCCGAGAAAAGGAACGAACTGGGATACAAGGGTCGGCTGCACCGGACTTTGAGGAGAGTTTGAGGTTAATTGATGGTTAATACTTGTTAAAATAAAATATGTTAGTTACAGGACTTTATACATTATTATTTATACTCGGCAATACTCAGAAGCAGGTAATAATATGTAATACGCATAGCGATGAGTTCACCTCACAACTAACTTAGTTTATACTGCTAACTGACTCAACTCTTTGTCATGAATGGTAGGAAAGTCAAATGAGACTTAAGCAAGGTAACAATATGTTTATTATTTTGAGGCAACTCTTTTTTAGGTTTCCGCAATAATACTATCGATGAGCACATTTGTAACTTAAAAGCAAACGGTAAATAGACATAAAGTAGCAAAAACATAACCTGCGCACAATATTCTCACTAATCCTTAAACAACGTTCTCTAACGAACAATGCAATCAGCATCTCGCGATAAAACTTTATTATCCGTATTGTCCGTCCAATGAAAGGAATTATAATGCCATATAATAACCTGGACATTTTTGTGCGAGTTTCCGCGTTCCACTCCAAAACCTGTTTAACGCGCGATTTCCTTCTAGCTTTGTATCCTGTGGTATTGTGCAAAGCAGTGCGATGCGAAACAACAACAAAAATACATGCAAAAAAAAACAATCTTTAATGTGTGTCGGATTACTTTGAATTATGGATATGTTTATCATAGGATTAGTATCTAAACAGCCGTAGAAAGAAGAAAACTGTATTTAAGATATTTTTGATAAAAATGACTTGACTTGTGAATTGCGTGAAATCAATTGTTAAAATAGACAAGACACGGTATTTAGTATTGATCGAAACTGTATATTCTGTCGTACACGGCAGCATTTTACTACCAACTAAAGTTAACGCTGTTCCTGAAAGATACGACCTTTTTCGAACTGCGTCTATTTTTGGACCCATCAACTTGCTTTTATTTTTTGGAAGAAATTCTTAGGTAGCCTTTAAGATCAGAGGATTTAATATAATCCTATCAAATAATCTTTATATGGGTGATGATCTTTGTAAGCAGTGCATCGCAGTTACCGTCTGTAGGTAAACATAAAATAATGCTACTAAAGGTCCTCTTCCGAAGGCGACAATCGTGTCTCTGCGATCTGTCATAGTGATTGAGGCGGCTTTGAAGCTGCGGTTTGCGGTTGCGGTCTCATCAATTCCAATTAATTTATACAAATATTTCACACAGAAATACGTAATTTACCAGCCATTTTCAGAATCGTATAAAAACCACACTTCGTTCACATTCACATAGTTTCCAAACCCTCACATAGGACGCGCCTATCTGTTTTTTATTCTTTAGGTTAGATAAAATATTTGAATTCATCCGCTTTTGGTAAGTAAGTGTATAATTGATAATAATTATAATTTTTGACAGTGTTTTTGTGTTGCTTACCTACTTGTATACTTTATACGATTATATAAATCCCGGAAGATTTTTAATTTTCTCGGCGCAAAAGTGCAATTTGTATTTTTGAAAGTACCTAACTAAAATAAATGCATACAAGCCACAGGTCGCCAGTGAATCACTGAGCTCCATAATGACCCATTTCCTGGAGCTAGCTGCTAGATTCATGCGGAAATATAAGGAATCTGCACTATATTCTATGACCTGAAGTACCAATTTCCTTCGATAAGCTATTATTGGGGTTCTGGGATTTGGGAAATTTAAGATACAATTATTACTTATAATATGTCAAATAATAATTTACGCGTGAAATACAAATACTTCCGGTCATACGCCAGGTTCTTTGAAACTCGAATCATAATATTTTTGTGGATAAAAGGACCGAAGAAACCCAGAAGGTACTATTATAGTAGAAGGTATCTTATTAATATCAAAGTGGTTAACATGTTGGTATTTTTTTATAAATCCTTGTCTAGAAAATCACAACTGTTTACATTTTGTGTACTGCCAGCAGCCATAATTTATCTTAAGGTACGAAAAACGTTGCATTACAGTAAGTACAAAAATCCATTTCTCGTCTCGAAGAAACCTAAGTGCAACAAAATTAAATAAAAAACTTGCTTTTTTCCAATCACATTTACTAAGTAAACACCAAAACGGTGCCAAGCATCAAATCACAGTCACTTGTTCAAATTTATTCAATTTGCGTTACATTCACCAGAAGTAATCGATTCGATTCCGATAAGACGATTCGGAATCGAGTGCGATTCGACACTTCTGGGAATCGTTACAAATCGATTTTGTGTTATAATTTAGCGGGATAATTTACCTGTACCGAATAGCTGTGTCGTTGGAATGGTCTAAATTATGAGGTCTGGGATTTAATTCCCAGGTCAAGCAATTAGGTGATTGGTTTTCTGCCAGACAGGGTTTAGTAACAGCCCAGTAATTTAGACCAGCCCCTTGTTACAATAAGACTAAGAACATAGCTGCCGAGACGTAATTATACTTTACATGTTTGCCTTCCCCTAGGGTAGTGGCTTGAGGCTAAGTAATAACAGACGCATGGGTCGATAAATGAGGTTAAGCTAGCAGTTGTCGCGATCATAGCAGGTGACCTGTCATTTCTGCCTACCCCCTGTGCTAGTGCTTCCTTGCATAACCCTATAAGAAAATGACAGGAGTTCATCTATTGTATTAATAAACGAACCATCGTTTATTATTTATCTATGTGATGTTGTAATACTTACGATAATAAAATTATTTCTTACTAAAATGTCGAGAACAACGCCTCCATTTCATTCTAGGAGTGCGCCCAGTTACGATTAACTAAGTGGTTTACAGTCTAATAATTACAAAGGCGAGTTATTCAAGTAGGCACATGATTTTAGTTACCAGGAAATGGTAATCAAATAAGGTATGTAACAGAACAATTCAGTAGCAGCCCGGAGTCTGCATTTGTGCGGTTGATGGCAATAAGCTCGCCCCCTTTTACAGAGAAACTTAAACATAATTAGCGAATCTACGATTACCTCTTCCCACCATTCGGGGAATACAGGTCTGATGTTATATTATAATAGAAGAGTCTATAAGTAATCATGGAAGCATATAATACGAATAATGCTACGCAGTGTCTACGCCGTAGCAGTGACTTTACGGCTACGCCCGCTACGCTGTCGTAGCGGTGACAATTGGTTATGTTAGAGAGTTATACGTGCTACGAATCAGAATTCGTAGCACGTAATAGGTAATAAATTGCATTTAAAACTTCTATGAAAACAGAAATAATGGTAATCGCACTACATATTAGAACTTTATGTTAAAGACAGTGTTCAGTGATAACCACATGCCACTAAATACATATATATATATATATTATCTAGGTCTGCTGCCAATTAACATGAGTACGGGTAAAATTATAGGCATACAAGGTTTTAACTTTGTCTTTATTAACAGATACTTAAGTCCAAATTAAAGAAAGAAACAACTAAGTATTGTAATTGGAATACGCAAAGGTTACCGCGTATTTTAGCGGACCATCTGCAATATTCGCCACTGATAATTAAAATTAAATCATATTTGTTTCTGTAAATTGGTTTAAATAACAAACACACAAATATTGTCTTCAAAATTATATTTTTTTAAATAGCTGAGGTAGGTGTTTCCTATCCGACTACTCTAAGAAGAAACACCGAAATGAACTAACTCACATAATCGGTCAAGGACAGCTAATAAGACTCAATTGATTTTCCATTGTTTGGCACCACACGGGGTACGCAAAAAAAAATATTCAACCCACCAAATATTAGTTAAAGCTACCTCTTACGCTATATCTTCACCAAAATTGATCAAAACTGTACCCAGATCTGCTTTAAACTTAAGATAACTAAACCACTTATGAATGAGGTTAAACAGTAAAACTATAACTAAACTATAGATAAATAAGCACTGCAGTTTAGTACCTATCGTAAACTACTAAGTTTGCGTTAAGACTCAGGCTATGCCTTATTGACTGCTTCGCTGTTACTTTAGAAAATCGTTTGTCTGTTAGTGTCGACGGAAGTAAATTAAGATATGAATGGTAAAAAGGTATTGTCTGGTTTATTAAGTGTATTAGTTATAATAATAATAAGTCTGAAGTTTTTCTGATAAATTGGTTAGGCAGCCTTCTTCCGCCTTAATGACAAATATTGATGACCATGGCATGAGCTGCTAACTTTTATAAAGTTTGTGCAAATGCTACAGAAGATAATAAATCTAATAAATATAATTGTATAAAGACTTTAATTAAAATCTAACAGGACTGCCTTAAAGAACAAGCTTCAAGGACCTTAAAGTTAAAGCCCGACACGATGACCTTTTTACAAATTTACTAAAAGGAGTACCTACTTATAATAATTACAATATTACCCTTTTTAAAAATGATTTACCTTAACTCTACTTTTCGTACTTTACTTCTACACATTTTGTTAACGATCCTCAAGTTTTATGTAGCATTCTACAACGCTTTAGTTTTTGAAAAAAAATATAAGTAGAAAAACGTCTAATAGTTTTATATACAATTGATTCTGAGAGTCAGACACACCCAAGACCATTGAGTATTTACCATTGTCAACCGTGTGTAGCTTTGACTATTGATATTGTTTTTCCATTTTGATGACTTTTTCAGACATAAAGTTCTCCAAACAGTCAACATTATATTATTCATCCACATTAATGATAATGTAAACGTCTTCAAAAACCACAAACTTAACATTTGGCATTTGTAATTTAAATTACACTTGTCTTTCTGACCGATCATATTGAGACAGTGTTATATGTTTTCTTCGTAAAGAGTTAAAGGTTAGACAGAACTGCGATGAAACCTTACCTGGCTTCTTTTCTTTATTTCCTCTTTATTCTTCTGTCATGTCTTTCATGTCTTTACTTTGGTTATTTCTTGCCCTTGTTTTTATTTTATGTTTCACCCTCTTTGGATTATTACAATATGAAAGCCTGTAATTTGAATTTCATTAGGTATTGCAAAAATCCTCCACTTAAATTTTCTCTGAAATTACTGTTCTTCACAGCCTACTTAAAACTATATTATTTATTTTTAAAGAAATCAATACGGGGCTACAGGGGCCCCCAAACGAAAATTCGTACAATGCTATGCACAACCTCAAATTCTTATTTATATGAGGCCCATAATTATAAATGAATAATAAAATTATATGAAAATTAACTTACTTTTTTATGGCTTTAAAGACTTCTTTTAAAAAAGAAAACACTAAACACTAACAGTAAACTGAAAAGAAGTATAACCTGTTAAGCCCCGCGCGACACCGATTCGGCTTCAAACAATAGAAAATCAATTGTGTCTCATTAGCTGTCCTTGACCAATTAAACTACTACTTTTACTGCATTCATTCATGCATTAAAATAGCGACTATGTGAAGCCCTGATAGCCAGAAGGCGTCGCGGTAGACTTCGTACAAGATGGCGGGACAACCTGGAAATATAAAATAACCAGTGGTCTATATTAGCCTTGGATCGCAAGCACTGGAAATCATGGGGAGAGGCCGTGGCTATGATGCAAGTTATCAAGTAACAGTGCTTAACTGCTTTCAATAATGCACGCTAACCCAGATACACAAATTCATCTATACAAATCAAAACTTAAAGGAAAATCAACGGCTTTTGTTTTTCCCTAAAATATAATTGAAACCCTCTAATAAGTGTCACATTACTTAATTCGGAATTATATTAATTCCTTAATTAGAAAGGGTTAAAATAAACAAGGTTTTGAAGCAAATTTAATTTGCTGTTTCCAAAGTGGATATCACAAATATTTGTCAGAAGAAGCCGTGTATTTGAACCGCAAAACAACCTTGGTGGAAGCTAAGAGGTTTTATAATAGCTTTCGGTAATAATATGTTAAGCCTCTAGCGGTACGTAGTAATTAAGCACTTTTATAGTCGATAGGCGTAATAATAGTCTTCCTCGCGTTTGCGGGTGCAATTAACCTTTTTTTTATCCTGCATCGCGCAGAGTTTTCCGCGGAACTACCATATACACATACGATATCCGGAAATTAATAGTTGGGCTGTTGCCCACCAGACACAACACTGGTGTGGTCGGAGGATCTTCCTTTTTCTATGTAGGATGAGTAAACTATACACCTTGTTCCTCATGTCTTTATATAGTCGTAAAGGTTTTATTTTGACAGATCTTTACTTGAACGACTCATTCAAAAATAACTGTTATAGCTTTCTGCCATAGTTATTTATGGTTTTTTAACAATAATTTCTTAAAACAACGTAAAATGTATTATGTTGAGAACTTATGGAACTGGACTAGAAATTGATACTTATTATGGTACTGGCTGAAAAGACAACTTATTTATTGGCATATTCTTAAAATTATAGTAATTCAGCCATTAATTTCTTAGTCTGTAAAGATTATGCATCACATTTTGTATTACTTTCGTGTTAAAAAATAATCCTAAGTACTCACGAAACTGTCGTTCAATAAAATCAATGAACAAATATCTACCAATCAGAAAATGTTCGCCTCAAAACACCAACATGACCTATTTTTTCAATAAGCTGATTGCTAATTCTTTTCAATTCCCGATCTAGCTTACAAATTAAGGCAGACATACCTATGTATAGTCAAATCGCTTACAGATTTTGATAGGACAATGGTAATAACATCTCTGATGGACGGCGAGTAGCGTGAAGCCCTAAATGCGATGTGACTGATGTATCTAGTGCCTTTGGATGGGATAGTTGACTTGACTGGCACTTATGCCATGCCCGTGCATTGTTTTGCGTCATGTATGTATACGGTAAATAAATGTATTTTGTTTATTTTTTTCTTTTAACTAGCTGAGTTCCGTTGTCTTATTGACTTCGCTATCGATCGCCAAATGACCAGTTCCTGGAGCTAGTAGCTGAGTTAAAGGCCGAGATTGATAAACGATACTTAGCGCATACTTTGGCTTAGATATGTTCCCGTCTATATATTGTACTAAGTAACGTTTATCCTAAGTAACGTTAATCTCGTCCTTAGCGTCCTTTAATTCGATTACGATTTCCCTGGTAAAAGGAAAATGATTCTATGATCTCTAAATTAATTGATTAATAACGTCGTCTTTTTTATCTTACTTAGGTAGGCCCCATTACTACGGAAGACTCGACTGACAATTCAAATCATAACTGAAAGTGAACATTTTGTAGATTTCTACAGCAAGTTAACTCGCCAATTCAAATGCTCTACAAACCTATGCTGAAATTCACGGGTTCCCTCTATCTAGCAGAATCTTGATGCTCCGAAATTAATTTGGCATAACACACTTGGCATAATTTTCTTTAAATGAATATTATTAAGGCATAAAAATTATTTAATATAATTATTGTTATATTAAGAATTTCATTTAGCATAACTTTTATTTAAAGCGGCGATTATTTGGTACAATTTAACTTGGCATACTATGAAAAATAGTTAATATGTTAGTGACAGAAAAGAATCGCTGCAAAACCGACTCCACGTAGTCTTGTCTGTCCTACCCCTAGAGTGTAATTTAAGCCCGCGTAGGCGCGGAGGAGCGAGGTGGCGAGCTGCAGTATTGAGCGCTAAAAACAACTGCGACGATAAGCTCGCGTGGGACCGCCGGAGCCCCGCAGCGCCGGAGCCGTGACAGAAACCATGCTTGCTGCATGTTGCATGCTCACTTGCATGCTGCATGCTTGCTTGATTGCTGCATGCATTCAAAAAAATTCTAAATGTTTATTGTTTCTCAAATTATTACATCAGGTGAATGCTTGTTTAAAAATATATCCCCTGACCGTTTAACGGACGTTTTGATTTAATGGCTGTCGATATGAAATGTACACCAAAAGACGATTCTGACTGTGAACTTTCTGCGATATGAAGGTTCTACTTTTTAATTATAATGGATATAAAATTTATGCCTAAAGATGATTCTGACATACAAACTTATGAGTTTTTAATGTATGATAAATGAATGTCTGCCAAACGATTTTCTGCAAAATGATGTTTATGCTGTCCGCTGTTTAGCAAAATAATATTATGACAAAAAAAGTTCTGCCATAAAGGGTAGACTCGAAATTCACATGTGAACGTCTATCAAGCCACAAGTCACAAGGTCCTCAGTCGTACTGCAACTCGCATCAGGTCGATTTGTATCCCTTGGACGAGCATCATGGCATAGCTGGATATTAGGTAGCAAATTCGTTTAAAACTGAAGATCAAAGGATATTGATTTATTTTGTTTTATGTTCTTTTGATTTTATTTTGTCGTTCAATCAACATAGATTTGAACATAATATTTACTTAATAAAAGTTAGGTATAGGAAAGTAGATAAAAGGAGATCTTCAAATGCTGTTATTGTTTTATCTACTAGTTATTTCTTACCAGCTTTGCTAGTTTTATAATTTTATATAATAGAGGAATTAATTACATCTTGTCTTTTCAAGATACTAATCATGAAAAGACAAGATGTAATTAATTCCTCTATGCCTTGCTAGTAAACCTGTACCGAACACAATAAATCTAGGTACTAAACAAGCCTATTAATAGTAATGAATAAAAATGAATAGCACTTCATAATAATAACCAAAAACTGTGTTATTACTGGCTAATTCGACACCAAACAAGTAACCCACCCAATTCAAACGCTCCTCTCACCTAAACTAAAATTCATACGCGGCGTGCACCGCTCATATTGTTAGCCACTGGCTGTCACGAGCGGCGATTCGTGCGGGAATTAATGTGTTAGGGCTTTTTTGCGCTTTTTGCTACTCCGTGTTGTTCAAAGGATTTGTTTTAAATTCGTATGCAGGGATATGAAAATCTGTTTCGTGATGTTGTTTAGTTTTGAGTTCAATTTGTTGATAATTATGCATTTGGGGTAATGTTGGTCGTGCTCACGGAAGTGATGTTTCTTCCGTGTGCATGTTCTCTATGCCTTTCGTGTGCGTTTTCTCGTTCCGTTTATGTTGGGCTTTTTAAACGTTGCTCTAGTTTCAGGTTTAGTTTTTGCTAATAATCCTGTTCGGGGTAGGACATGAATACTGTCATTTGATCTTTGGAAAGACTCCCAGAATAATCGAGTCCAATGGGGCATTGGCTTTAAAGGTCCTGTGACTCATATTCCTTACAGTATGTCCAATGTCAAAGTATCATACATATTTTGACAATGATTCTGATTGAGTATCTATTAGTTCCCTACTGATCAGAAATACAAATCGTTGACATGCCATCACACAAACATACCTAACTTTTATTCATAAGTAAATATTGATGTAGGTATTACAACATAAACATAAATATTTCACCGTGGTCACCGTTGGTTGCCAAACGTGGTGTTAACCGCGGTATCTTCGTTGTTCTTGTATCTTCGCGGTCAGGTTGGCCCTCGTTCAACATCCAACATTTTAGTGGTACATGTGTTTTGTACTGGCAAATACAGACGATTTCCCATCGGGAAACATGACGAATACAAACTTTCATTCCCTATATTTAATCCATTTAAGACGCTGACAACACCTAAACCGTGGTCACTGTCAGATTGCATAGAAAAGAAAGAGAAGCGCGATGACACAACACTTTTAATTTATTGCAAAATATGAAGCAATTATCTATTTACTCAAAATTGAGTTGAGTAATCAAAAATTAAAAACAACCAAGTTCTGCATTCAAATAAGATATTCTTGTTATTAATTAAATACGTAACGTATGTTGATATTTAATGCAGATATTTTGGATTAAAACTCAAGGTAAAAGGTTTGTTTAACGTTAGTTTGTATCGCGATTTTTTTTCCAAAACGTGTTTTAACAACCAAGTTCTGGGAAATATGTTCAAAATTAACATATATTTTTTTCCGCTACCACAAACGATGCAGATTTGGCAATTTTTTTTCATAAGAGAAGCCTATTTTGGTCAATTGGGTCTTGTCAGCGCCTTAAACGATGAATTTTCAAAAATCCTTTCTTGATGCTTGTGTTTAGGTATTATATGAGGAACCCTTGTGCAAAAACATGTAGACGCAGCGGTTTCGACTGAGCAGTGCGTTGTCTATCAACTTTAAAATGTTACCCGAAGATGATTGTCTTTATAGTTTATCCCATGATTACTTATATTTTCTATCACTGAATTTTGGCTGCCCTGTGATTATCATTTACTCCTGTGTAGTTTTACTCAAAAAATTCTTAACCAATAAACTGTACATTTCCAAGATACCGTACGTCCAATGCAGTTAAAATTACACGCCACCTACTGCTGATACATAGTGCAATCCTATATACATGCAAATTGTAGGCAGCTGTGTTCTGCCGCATCTGAGGCGCTATTATGGCTCGCCCTAATACAAAAAACATATTTGTTATAGGGGTACGAGGAGAAGGATTAAAATGTATTTATTTATATTTCGAGGCTTGAAAACGTGACATTTATTTGTTTTATGATTGAAGAAAAAAGAAAATAAAAATAAAATATACTCAAAAAAAAATGAAATTCGAAGACATCTACTAACCCGCACCCGCACTGGGCCCACGTGGTGCAATACAGCCCACTCCCTCTCACAGAGATGAGGCCTGTGTCCCAGCAGTGGGAACATTATAGACTGATTATGTATGACTGAAGAAAGCAGCAATGGCCGACAGACTGGGGTAATTTACACAAAACAATCTAAGTATTTGGAAAACGAAACGAAACTGTGAAAGAAAACTTTGTGGGGCGCGGCATTTATGTAATTCAAAAAATCGAAGATTTGTGACATCCATCAACCCGCACTGGGCCCGCGTGGTGGTTTACAGCCCACTCCTCTCACATTGGCAATGTTTGTGACTCTGCAGTGAGAACAATAGAATTATGTTGTTATACTAATATGTTTGTGTCTATGGAACACGGTGTATAGTTCACCATTTTCAATCTGTCTCCATATCAAAAGACCACCACAAAAGGACCTCTTTTTTGAAAGCATTAAAAATACGACGCACAACAAGGAAGAAAATTATAATCATTTGCATAAAGAAAAAAAACATGATTGTGTAATATTCCACTTATGGAGCGTGGTGTTTAGTTTTAGTTATGCGCTATTTAGGAATAGCACATAACTAAAACTAAACAACACGCCAAAAAATAGAACCAGTAAAAGCTAAAATTTAGCGTCACTTATCAAGTCCAATAAAATAGAAGCGTATGTACCAATTCGTAGTCATTTCGGTTACAAAATTAGGGTTGCTATCGCACGGCGCTGCCATGCGGGCCGACCGATATTCCCAATGATACGAGATGGCTTGCGCCCGATGCGTGTTTCAACGGGCGAGTTTACTTGAATTATAAAATAGGAAAGGTTTTGAAGTAGGAGCGAGATTTTTGAAATGACTGCAACTAAAACCTTCTTGTATGGAAATTCTCTGTAGATTGCGATATACTGAGTTATTAGAGGTATGTTGAAGGGTATATAAGGTGACACTGTTCAGATCATCTTTTTTTGAGTTTATGATAGTATTCAATAGGTTATTCCAAGTCTACTTTAACAATTTAATTAATGCACATTATGAATACTTGAGTTAAAATGGCATTTCAAAATATAACCGCTGACTTATCAATACTGGCACTGTCACTTACTTTAAAGAACGACTCGAAAAAGTTTCCTTTGTGTTTTGAAAGAAATCTTAAAACCTTAATTTCACGACAAAAATGTCTATGTACTTATTACCCATGTTCGCAAACTAATAAATTACTTGATTTGAAAAAAAAAAAAATACATAACGTGAGTCACTTACTCACCCTTAGAATGATTTAATGTGTACGTAGTATTTGGTACGTATATGTTTACCTCCACTCTCCTCCCAACTAACCCATACTCAACGCAGCACCCCGCTGTAACAACATGTTATCTAGCCGGCGCGGTCAAGCGTTCACAGCGGAATTAATTGCCACCAGCAGCTTGAGCTTCGCTGTAGCTCCACTGAATTTTTGCTATGAAACAAGCTCACAATTTATGAACGTGTTGACGAATTGTAGATTGTTTTTGAGAAAATATTAGTTGTTGATAATAAGAGTTGCAAAGGCAACTCTTTGTAAGATGCTAAGATTAAGCGAACTTCTAATAAATTATAACTGATGTTTTTTATTAGTATTTCGTGTCCCACTGCTGGGCCAAGACTTCCCTTCCTCCACTTACAACTATCAAATGCTGTCTGTGACCCATCGTTGAGGAAAGAGTCGAGATCGTCTTGCAATCCCCTCCCGAGGGACTTTAGACAAGTTACAATCGCTTTCAAAGCTTTTCGTATTTCTGCAACGAATTTCACCAATAAGCTTTTCGGTAGCTTATGTCAACCCCATATATTTTTAACTTCACCATCAGCGTCAGCGCTGATAGAATATCACTTTGTCTAGGTCGTCAGCCTCCTAATGTTATTTGTTTAGGTAATTCCAACTAACCTATTAGATCATACTATATTTAGTCTTTATAGTGGAGCATAATATTTCCTTTCATCCGTTAGATGTGTTTGCCAGTGAAATTGCCTAGGTAGTCTTTTCAAAACAAAATTCCAAATATTTACGAGGTACGACTGGTTGAAACAAACTGTAGTGCAGTACAATTTACTTTTTTGCTGCTGCAATTAGCTAACTCGACTAACTCTACTTCTGGCTGTATTTTCAATTTATTCATTACTAGCTGACCGGCGATCTTCGTACCGCCTATCAGTCAACGAATGTCATGTTAACTTTTATCTAAACTTAATTTAGAATTTTATTAATGTAATAAAATGAACACAAAAAAGATATTAAATTCAATAATTTATTAGGATATTATATATAAAGAAAATAGAAATTCAATAAAAGTATAAAAATCAATTATTTTAATGGCGTGTCAGCAAGACATTGGCTTTATTGAAGCTATGTATTTGTCTGCATGCGTTGCACTCAGGTTGATTATCTTCAGTGAAGCATCTTTTGATATAAGACATTTTACGTTTTTCTAACAGGCGCAAGAACAAAAAAAAGCGCATAGTTTCCCAACACGTGAATATTGTCTGGTTTTATCCCTTGTCAATACCAGCTTATATTGTAATAATCATTTTATAGTCTATGTCCACGATAATCAACACTTCTACCCACATTCTAATTATAATTTCCCATCTTGTCCCATAAAGCCAGTGTAATATATGTAGATTCTATTGTATCCTACGTGGTGCCCACATGTCATAATCTATGCATTGCTGTAATCAGAATGCAAGCAGCAGGCGTCTTGGTTTACGGCTTAACATAGTAACTAGTATGACGATAATTATATTCGGCATATACCTGTGTCCAAATTGAAAGAAGTGCTCACAAATTGTCGGGTCACAATTTGATAGGGTGATATTAATTGTTGAACAATAAAGTCAACCCGAAGCAATTATTATTTAGATAATACAGTGATATTCATAATGTAAATACTAGGAACAAGCACAAATTTGTTGTTCCTACAACCAGGCTCAAAAAAAATAGGCAGCTCGTTTAGATGCCAATGTATACGTTTTTATAATAAACTTCCTAGCTACATTCAAGAACTAAGCCTTAATAAATTCAAATGTTTTGTAAAACAGAAACTGCCTGAAAGCCTTTTATACTGTTAAAGATTATATTGAGGACAAAAAGGCTTGGGATTGAGCTGTTCTAATAAATTTACAGTGAATGTTGTTTTATATTCTTTTTATTTTGCTAGCTATTTATATTTTCTTATTCTATATAACATTTTATATAAACAATGACATAAATATTTACTTTGTAAAGTATTATATTATTTTAATGATTAGGAAAATGAGGACAATGTGGGTAATTGTTTTTGTCTCTTAGTTAGTTTTAATTATGGTCTGGTAGTTTGAGTACTTAATTACTGTTCGTTGAATCGTTGAGTTCCTTAAGTTCTGATTTGAGCTGCACAACTACTGACAAATGCGCGCACTGATCTTTCATTAAAAGACCATTTCAGACACCAATCTACATGGACTTCACATGATCTGACCAAGATTATGTCTGGACTTTAAAAGAGACAGTGACCTCTGAGTCTGTTTCGGCCTTTCTTCTCAGAGCAGTCAGAAAGGAAACGCCGACCTCATTTAGTTTAAAAAAATATGATTGACGTGTAGAAGTGTTTGTACAAACCTACTTACAGAAATAAAATAATTTATCATTTATCAATAGTTCGGCTCGTGTCGATCGGAAGTTCAGCGTCTACCCTCGCTGAATTATGTTCGGCTTGGCTTGGCACACTGAGCTACGCCAAGCGACTTTTCCCGAACATATTATATCTATTCTTATAAATAAAACATTAAACACATTAAAAAAATAATTTTAATAGCAAACTGCAAAAATTACACGATAATTAAATTAATAAATTAAATTGAACACAAAATGGGCAGAGGAACAATGTTGATGGGTCTATGATCGCCGGCAAAATGGACGAGTCCACGCAGGCTTCTTCCTTTTATACACATGGCCGCGCGGGAGGGAAGTGTCCAGTGTTGTCATCTAACACGGCCTCTCCTGACATGGCAGCGTCCTCGCGGCCGTCGTCAGTTCTTGATGATGGACCAGCGCCATTGTCCTCATGGCTAAATGCTTGATCTTCATCACAACCTGTAACCAAAGTGCACATACGTTAAGATCACATACTCAAAGTTATTACAAACGTCAGCAAAATAGTTATTAAAATAGAAGTGACTTTATGTACCAAACAACACAAACACTTTGCACACAAACACAGTCGTACGCAACGACTTTTCATATCACAAGTAGAATTTACTCAGGTCATATTCCCACACCAAATACCATGCGCGCATCAGGATTTACATCGGTTACAGCAGGTCAAGATTCAGCAACCGTTCTCCTAAGACCGATTCGCCATTGGACTGTTCGTCGACAAGATGATTCATTTATTTCCGTTTCCCAAGCAGGGACTTTCACCTATAGACATTTCGCCGACAGAACCTTTCATATGCGTCAGTTTCGACGACAGCCCTTTGTAGCAGATATAGTAGGTCACCAACAATAGAGGGGATCTGGTGCTCGGCGGTCGCTGCCGCGACACGCTCGCTTCGCTCGATCGCCTTCGCACGTTAATGGTCACTGTTCTAACCTAACCTAACCCAAATGATTCAATAAGGGCTGTCGTCGAATGCGACGTATATGAAAGGTTTTGTCGGCGAACTGTCCGTAGGTGAAAGACCCTGCTGGGGAAATGGAAATAAATGAATCATCCTGTCGACGAACAGTCCAATGGCGAATCGGTCTTAGGAGAACGGTTTCTCTCCCGCAGGTCAACCATGAGACCTACTTCAGGATTTACATCCATCCGGTCTATAGTCAGCATGGGCCCCACCGACATCAACCATCATACCTTCACCATGAGCTGCACTCAATAGTGCAGTCCACGGTCTGTACCACTCAAAACCATGTACACTAAGGGTTTACATGAGCCTCGGCACCCAACAACAACAAAACAAATGCAACCAGTGATTGTTTGATATATATATAGTCTATAAAGTGTAAGCAAAAGCTGGGTGCATACAACAAAACTAAAACCAATGAAAGTTCTCAACTAACTTTCAAAGAAACCAGCGCAAGTGTCAGGAGTCCACTCTCCCCGCCACAACACCATGAACCCAGCAGATGCTTGACTGGTTTTGCCATACGAACCAGGTAACAATTTTAACTCGTACCTATCGTTAGGTACACTCACAACCCTATATGGGCCTCGCATGCCACAATCTAACTTGCCAGTACTTTGTGATCTCTTAATAACGAAGACTCTGTCGTTAACATTGAATTTCTTAGGAGGGCGTCTATTTTTATTGACATACGAGTCTTGTTTAGATAATTTTGTTTTTATTAATTAATTCATCTGCGCGTTGCCTACGTAACTCACGGATCGCTTCGCGGTTAGGATTTGAGCTCTCAAACGCAACATCCCTAATTAAGGAGTTAATAACTGGCGTAGTGGATTCCGTGCCGACTAATAGATTTAATGCGGAGTATTGTGTCGTCTTATGTTTGGTAATATTTAATATGTGCTGTAATTTCCACATAACGTTCGGCCATTCGTTATCGTTATTATTAACTTCGATCCTGACCATATTCAGCACAGTACGGCAATATCGTTCAACTTGACCATTCTCCTGATGCATCTCAGGTGTAATAAAATGTACTTCAATACCAGAGTCAGTTAACCAGTGTACAAAATTATGGTTATCAAACATCCGACTACGGTCGCACACCAATCGCTTAAAAATACCAAACAAAGATAGTTCGAGTAACCACTCGCTTTAACTCGTCACAATCCTGTCTATACAGACTATGCAACAAACAATACTTTGTATACGCATCGACTATTATCAGTACGTACTTAAACCCGTTACATTCTCTAAGCGGACCAAGTACATCAGCATGTACTGTATCAAACGGTATTGGGTTCTTTTGCCAAGAGGATATCGGCTGTAAGGGGGCACGGGGTACTTGTTTGTGCGATATACATACGACGCAGTGTGTTATGTACTTAGTAACAAATCGTCTCAAGCCCGGGAACCAAAAGTGTTTGAGAATCAAATCAATCGTTTTGTCTATACCCAAGTGTTCATGTTCGTCATGAAATACGCGTAACAAGCTCAAACGAAACGCTTTGGGGACATAACATAGGTAACGCTCTTGCTCGCCCTCAACACAGTACTTATAATACAAAATATCGTTACGTTTTACATAGCGACTTGAATCTAACTCACCGTTATTTAACTTGTCTAATAGTGACAAAGTTTCTTCGTCGCCCGCCTGAGCTATCTGTGCCCAATTAAGAGGTTTCTGAGCGACATTTATGACATTAACCGGATTTCGACTCAAATAATCTACATGAGACATTAAACAACCCTTGCGGTATTCTAAAGTAAAATCAAAGTCCTGCATATAGATCCACCAACGCGCTACTCGCAGCTGAAGATCTTTCTTTCGTTGGGTCATTTTTAACGCGTTACAGTCGGTTATTATCGTAAAGTGTTTACCAACAAGGTATTGGCGGAAATGCTGCAATGATTTTACAACGGCTAGGGTCTCGAGCTCATAACTATGGTACTTAGATTCCGCAACTACTGTTAGCTTGCTAAAATACGCGAAGACGCGCTTGCGACCGTCTTTGTGTATTTGCATCAAAATACCGCCGAAACCTATCGCGCTCGCGTCAGTATGTAACTGCGTAGATAGATCGGGATCGAATATCGCTAATAGAGGCTCGCTAGTTAAATACAAAATAATTTCCTGCCTAGCTTTTTCTTGTTCATCGTTCCAATTAAAAATAACATTCTCACGAGTTAAAGCAGCCATGCAGGCAGTCTTAATTGCGTAATTAGGAATATACTGCCGAAAATAGCCAGCCAAGCCCAGAAATTGGCGAACTTGTTTAACGTTACTCGGTCTTGGCGAGCAAATCAAGGCTTCAACTTTATGTTTGCTCAGTCTAACCTGACCCTGACTGATTATTCTACCTAAGTACTCTATTTCGCTAGTTAGGAAACTACACTTCTTTAAGTTTATAGAAAACCCGGCTTCTGTTAAAGTTTTTAGGACTGTGTCTAGCAAGATAAGGTTCTCACTGATTGTATCTGATAGTAATAATACGTCATCGACGTATACGAGTACTTTACCTGATTCAATAAAAGACTTCAAGGTTTTACTAATTGTTTTCTGGTAAATAACAGGAGCGTTGGCAAGACCATAAGGCATTTTACAGTATTCGTAATGTCCTTCAGGGGTGATAAAGGCAGTTTTGTGAATGGAGTCCTAACTAACCCTCAACTGGTGAAAGCCTGTGATCATATCAAGAGCACTGAACCATTTAGCTTTACCAAGCATGTCTACATGATCATTAATCAACGGGAGCGGGTGTCTAACTTTAACTGTTATCTGATTTAGGGCTCTATAATCAACTACCATCCTATCTGAACTGTCTTTCTTTTTTACGAGCAGGATAGGGCTAGCATATTCAGACTCTGATTCACGGATTATGCCTTTCTCTAATAAATCTTTGACTATAGCACGAACGCGTATTTTCTCGTCATAAGACAATTTGTATGGTCGGTAATAAATAGGAATATCACTAGTCAACTTAATCTGCATTTCGCTATTCTTAACTGTGGTGGTAGCTATACCAGTTAAAAAGTGACCAGAATATTTGTTCAGTACGCTTAACAACTGTTCCCTGTCTTGCCCGGTAACATGCGTCCATATATTTTCGAAGACTAATGACGGATCTATTTGCATAACATTATTCACGAAAACACTACTATGAACGATATGTTGCGAATCACCCGTACGAATGTACGCAACACCCTTCCTATTTAAGACATCGGTACCAATAATTACGGGCACGTTTAAATGGCTTTTATCCACAACATAAAAATCAACTTCTAACGTAATATTATTTAATTGTATCGGTAATGTTATCATAGACTTTGCTATAACCTCCATTCCACCTAGCCCTCGTAATAATTGGTGAACCGGTTTTACTCGACATGAAATGTACTTAATTAAGTCGTAAATTATTAAAGAAACGCCTGAACCATTGTCAATAAGTACATCGACGGGTATATTAGATATAACGCCGAGTTCTTACGTCTACCCTCATTTTCGTGACAAAAATTAACGGTGTTATTATTTCTAATACGTTCCTTAGCAAAACATCGACTTTCCGTATGACCTATTTTTTTGCAAAAACCGCACTTGTCCGGTTGACGTTTTGTTGAACAGCTATCGTATTATTTTCAGAATTATTGCTTTGTAAATCCGATTTAGGTCGTTTGGGACAATATTCGCGTTTATGGCCTACTTCGCTACACTGAAAACAACGTACCTTAGAAATATCGAAAGGTTTACGTTTGAACTGGCTATTACCATTACAAATGGAAGCACTATGAGCACTGGGTTTCTTATTAGAATAAGGCATACTACATTTTACATAGCTCGACAAGTAATCTACTATGCTTTCGGGAGTTAATTTGGCATTCCTCGCGGACGCACGAACCTGTGGGTCGGTAATACCGCGTATAATAATCGCCGTTAGTAATTCACTGCTTAATCCTTTCACTATTCGTAATTTCAATAAAGATTTACGCGCATATTCAGCATAGGTAGAATACTTGTCAGACTCGGTACACATAACATTGTACAGAATGTTCGCGATATCGACAGACCGGGGGCACAACGTTTTTAACTCTAATTTGAAATTAGACCACGTACGCGTGGTGCTAGTCCACTCACTAAGCCAGCTACGGGCTTCCCCCTTAAGGCAACGACCTACGCGAGCAAGGCATTCACCGTCCTCCCAACGATTAAGTGATCGAGCTATATCAACTTCATCGCACCACGTGTCGACATCATGAACACTCGGATCAAAATCAGAGACAAAATTCAAATTCAAATTCATTTATTGTTTGTCACAGGTGAAATATCAGTTCTTATGGTTATTAATAAAGGCTCGCTGCAACATACCTATAAGGTGTACAATATTTCATGCTTGTTCAATAATTGTTATTAACATTAAAATCATTATTCGTCCTAAGTCAACGTACATCATTCATCATGCATTAATATAAGTTGTTTATTCACATAGTCAGATTTAAATTATTCAAAATATTGGTTTGATCTCACCGGGAGCGTCATCATGGCGTCCAGGAAGCGTTCAGCTATGCTTTTGGCGTCGCTCTCCGTCGGCAACGGCGTGGCAGCAAATTCTTGAGTAGAGGCGGTAGACACTGGGGGTGCGCAGGTAGGTGTTCTGGCGGGCTCCACGTCTGGCGACGGCGTGCTCGGCATGGCCAGAGCGTGGCAGGACCCCGGGCTCGCCACCAAAGCAGGTTGCAACTCGTTCCCACGCGTCCGCTCCTCCAGATCTTGAAGCCTCTTCAAAATCTCATCTAACCTATTAGGAGGCGAGGGAGTTCGTACATGACGTCTCCCTTTCCTCTTGTTATCAGAAGGCATTGTGTCTCTGCCCAACTTAACCTCAAAACGACTGCTATAGAACACACTAAAACAAAACTACTTCAAATTTATAGAATCAGAGATGGTATTCTAGCGGATAAGGCCTTCATATCTCACTTCTGATCTTATAAATAAAACATTAAACACATTAAAAAAATAATTTTAATAGCAAACTGCAAAAATTACACGATAATTAAATTAATAAATTAAATTGAACACAAAATGGGCAAAGGAACAATGTTGATGGGTCTATGATCGCCGGCAAAATGGATGAGTCCACTTTTTTTTATTTTTTTTTTATTTTTTAGTGTATGGCATCTCGTAGTTGACCTTGAGAGGTCGTGACTACTTAACCGGACTTTCCTGTGGCTGCCTTAAGCGAACTCAAAGCCTCCAGCCAGGGGCGAATTTCTTATAGTACTAAGCGACTGCACGCTAAGGGCACCCCCTGTGGGGTACGGACCTCGGCTTAGGGCGTCGCTGGGGGGAGGACAGCAAGATGGGACAGGCTGGATCTGGTTAATATTATTATTATTAATCGGGGAATTTAAAGCTACAGGCTCAGCTGCGGCGCGGGCTGGCACTTCTTCGAGCAAGGGTCGGGGGGGACAATTACGTCGGGGTTTACGCGAGGGACCTCGGCGGCGAGGTCGGAACGTAGGTCGGTGTGATTTGTGCTCTGTACTCGTTGCCCTATTGCTTTCCTGGAGGAGGGTAATGGGGTCATCGGGGTCGGAGAGGGTATGCCTTGGACGGCGAATAGAGCTAATGGTGGAGGGCCTATAACTGGCGGCCTGCACAACCAGAGGGTTGCGGTGGGTGGTGGCGGAGTCGAAGAAGCGCTTCGTGATGCGCTTCATGAACTGCTTGATGGTGGGGATTCAAAGATCGAGATGGAGGATCTCGTTTCGGACGAACCAGGGGGCTCCCGTTGCCTTTCGGAGGAAACGGTTTTGGAGGGACTGCATCCTGTGGATGTGGTGGGGTTTAGCATGTGCGAAGACTGCACAGGCATAAGTCATGATGGGACGGATGCACGCTGTGTAAATACGCAATTTGCCCTTAAGGGACAATTTGCTGCGCGCATTTAGGACGGAGTGAAGTCTACCGAGAGCGAAAGCGGCACGCGAACGCACCTGTTTGATGTGCTCTGAGAACGAGAGATGGTGGTCAAGGGTCACGCCTAGGTATTTGGCTCGCTTCTCCCAAGGGATAGGCTTGCCGAACATGGTGAGCGGTCGGGGGGCGATGAGGTTTCTACGCTGTTTGGTGAAGAGAACAGCCTGACTTTTGTCGGGATTGACCTCGATTCTCCACTTTCTAAACCAAGCGCCAAGCTTGTTGACCTCGGTCTGGAGAGAGCGAGATATGTGGTCGTAGACTAACCCGGTGTAGTAGATGGCCGTGTCGTCTGCGAAAAGAGCCAACTGCGCCTTTCTACTTTTCGGGATGTCGCTGGTGAAGAGGGTAAAAATGAGAGGGGTTAGTACAGAGCCCTGAGGGACGCCTGCACGGATAGGGTGAGGGGAGGATAGCGCTCCTTCGATGCGATAGCGGAAGGTGCGGTTTGACAAGAAGTCTCGTAAGATGAGCACGAGACGATCGGGCACACCGAGTTTGTAGAGCTTATATAATAAGCCGTTGTGCCAGACCTTGTCGAACGCTTTCGCTATGTCGAAGAATACAGCACCGGTCGTAAGACCACGTTGAAAGCCGTGGCTTATGTGTTCAACGATGCGGTGGACCTGTTGGACGCAAGAATGTTGGGCTCTAAAGCCGAACTGCTGGTCGGGGATGAGGCCCTTTGTTTCCGCAAAATCTCTGAGGCGCTTTAAGATAAGCCTCTCATAGATTTTGCCGAAGATATTGAGCAGACTGATGGGCCGGTAGCTGGTGGGCTCCGTTTTCGGCTTACCGGGCTTCGGTATGCCGATGACGGTGGCCTTCTTCCACTCTTGTGGGAAGATGTTATTGCTCAGGGCTCCATTGAAGATGGTGGCCATGAGCATTATGAGGTGAGCGGGGAACAGTTGGAGCACCCTATTGGTGATTCCGTCTGAGCCGGGGGCTTTGCGAGGTTTTAGACCCTTGATGATATCATGCACTTCGTCTGGAGTGACGGGAGGCAGAGGATAGTCAGGGTCTTCAACGGGCGGGAGGGAGGCTCTACGTTCGACTTCCGCGTCGACCTGGGACAGGTGAGCTTGGTCTACTGGTTGAGAGCTAGGTGAGCATTGAGCCTCAAGACTATCGGCTAGGCATTCTGCCTTGTCGACGTCATCGAAAGCGATGGTCTTGTCGGGGCGCACCAGGGGGGGCATTGAGACGACTTCGTCGCATTTGAGTTTCCTCTGAAGGTCCCAGAACGCTCGGTGAGTGGGCTCTAACTCGCTCAGCATCTTGTCCCATCCAGCGTCACGCAGCTCCGATAGGCGTGTCTTTACAGATCTCTGTAAATAGCGCATATGGGCTTTGTTCGCGTGGTTGGGAAAGTTACTGTACGCACGGACAGCCGCGTTCTTCTCATTCAACAGTTCGCGTACATCGTCCGGGAGCTTCCAGCGATGGTCGTCCATCGCCGGAACCTCCCTTGAACAGTCGTTCAGGACTGATTGTACGTGCACTGTGAATGAGTCGATCGCGGCTGTCGTGTCAGCGATAGAGTCGAAGTGGTCGGGAATGGAGTCTAGTCGGGGACCTAACGTGGTGGATTTCAGGCAGTCGCTTACTTTCCTCCAGTCTGTAACTAACTTGGTGAGAGGGGGTCTATCAGGGTCATGGAGACCTAGGCGTGGTGCCAGCTTTACAACAACTGGACGGTGGTCAGAGGAGAGTTCGTCAAGCGCCTCTATAGAATCCAACCGTAGGTTGATACTCTTCAGAAGCGCTATGTCAAGTACGTCGGGGGTATGGCTAGGGTCGTGGGGAAAGTGAGTGGGAGTCATCGGGGCGATGATGTCGAAGTTGAGGATGGGACATAGGTCAAACAGGTGTTTGCCTCTGGTGGAGGTCCTGGTGCTGTTCCAAGCATGATGTTTGGCGTTGAGATCTGTAATATCTGTTTCCTGTAATAGGAGAATATCAATTTGGTGGTCGCGGAGGAATGCAGCGATTTCATCGCGTTGATTAATCATGCCATTGGCATTAAAGAAACCTAACTTTAGGGATCGGGGTTTGGTACGTGCTTTGGGTTGTATATCCATTATTTGGGTTTCGCGAAGTTTTCAAGGGCTTGCGTAATCTCGGGATACGCGTGGAATATACGCTGGATCTGGGTGAGATCGCAGGAATTACGGGCGGCAACGAGCTCGTTGGCCATTTTACGCGCGCGGGGCGTGAAGAATAACGCGAAGGTCCCAGAGATCACGCTGAACGGATCTACTGGGATGGACGGGCCGACCACCGGAGTGGTTGAAACAGCGACGGGCCGTGGCGCAGCGGTTGCGGCAGCGGCCATGGGAGCGGGCGCGGGTCTCGCGGGTTGTACGGGCGCGGAGACGCGGATGCGGGGGTCCATCAGCGGTCTGATGGGAGGCGGAGTGGGTCTCGGCTGAACCATAGCAGGGAACGCCTGCTGATGATTCATGTAATTCCATGGGCTAGGCCTTTGCGGGCTTAGCCTCAGGGGGAGTTGGGGGAGTTGAGGGAAGTTCTGTGATGGGGGAGGGAAGAACCCATATGATGGGCACTCTCTCTGCTGGCGGGCGTCTGCGCGCTTCGCCAGTTTTGAGGAAGACGTCTTGGGGGCCATACGACAGCCCCGGTAGTTTGCTGGGTGCCCAGCCTCACCGCACAGTACGCAGCTGGGCGGCTCGGTGCACAGAGACCGGTCTTTAGGGCGGGGGCAGTCCGACGTGCCATGCTCACCCAGGCACTTGACGCACCTGGGAGTCGCATGGCAGTTCTTCTGCGCATGCCCGTATAACTGGCAACGATGGCATTGCCCGACGACGCTGCTCTTCCTGGGCTTCTCGATCACGAGGCCCGTGAGATGGCAGATAGCTGTGACTTTAAATATAGGGTGATGCCCTTCAGACGGGGGGCATACGACAAGGACCATGTCGTATGCTGAGCCCCCCCTGGCGCGGTGCATGCGGTGCACCTCGTCCACGGGGACGCCTTGGGACTCAAGGTCGGCCTTGATGTCGGCCGTGGGGATTTCCTTTGGGATCCTACGGATCACCACGCGGATCTGGCGTTCCTCGGGGAGCGAGTAGGTGTGGTATGACACACCTCTCGCCCGGAGAACTCTGGTTAAGTCCCGATAGTCGCGGGACGTTGGGACAGAAATTTTGATACCCTGCTGGGTCGTGGTGGCTTTTGAAAAGCCGATTTTCTGGTCGACGCACCATTTGGATACGTCCAACCATCTTGCTTTGTCCTGCAAGATTACAGGAGGGGGAGGGGGGATCTTTTTAGGGGCCGGAGTGGCCGGAGTGTCCTTAGCGGACGAAGCGGTCGGGGTGGGGGTAGTAGCAGAGGGCGCTACAGATGTTGAGGGAGTGGGGGCAGAGAGAACCTCCGTGGCGGCTATTTTGGCCGCCTGCGAGGACGTCGCCTTCCTCTGTTTCCTCTTTTTCCCCTTTCCGGTGACGGCCACGAAGCCGTCGTCCTCGGAAGAGGGAGCAGAGTGGGCAGAGGAAGAGTTAACTGACTCGACGTCGGAGTACGAAAACGGGGTAGGGCACCTCTTGTCTTGCGACAAGGGCTCCTCAGTGTCCATAGATACTGAGGGGCTAGGAGGGGAGGTCAGGGTCGCGGCCGTGGGAGCCAGGGCATCACTGAAGTCAGCGATGGAGTCGGTGGGAGGCGGATGGCTAAGAGCCGCAAACCTAGCGCCATATCTGGCGAGAAAATCTGGGTCCTTAAAGAGGACCTCTTTGAAGAACGCCACTATAAGGGCGTCCTCCATGGCGGGAGAGAGGGGGATTACGGGGGCGAAATTTTGGAATCTAAATTCCTCCTAACATAGACCTAACGGCCCTAAACCTAACTCCCCGGGTGGATAGGCCCGGGGATGAGTCGCCCTCCTGTCGGGTGCAGACAGGGAGGTGTGTACCTAATTGTGAGCCCTAAGCTTGTAACCCTTTGCCAGTCTTAATGTGCAAAGGGGCCCTGAACCAGTCTAGCGCGAAGGGTGTAGACACACCCTAAAGACACTAGGTGAGTAGCTGAAAAGGAATTCAGTGCACCAGAGCCGACTAGGAGATCCCCCAAGGCCGGTTAACTCTGGGACCCTTCCAATTAACTGCCTAGCCCTGAAGGGGTTCGGCGGGTGTATTGGGACAACAACACCCCACTCGGTTTCGTTGGCACCGTCAGGTATCCACCGAGGACCACGAAACAGTGGATGAAGTGATGTGAAGTGGCCCAGAGGGGGCCTATGAAGCTATTACTCTGACAATTACTCTGTTAAAGAAACACCTGCCTTGAAAAAGGCACTTTTTGAGATCAATACGGCCGATTAATAAAATTAATCGACCGTGGATCGGAAGTAGTCGGCGACTACTGAGAGTTACGGCAGCGTAACGAGATCCGGAATTCGATGGGCGCAGTGAGCGAGTGCAGCGAGCGGAGCGGCAGCACGTCCGTTCACGGCGGGTGTCGAGCGCGGAATCATCGGACGAGTCCACGCAGGCTTCTTCCTTTTATACACGTGGCCGCGCGGGAGGGAAGTGTCCAGTGTTGTCATCTAACACTATAATATTCGATTTGGCCACCCAGCTGTGCCGAATCATGCCGAGCCGACGAAATATGTAGTACGCCTAATACATTCCCCGATAAAAATATTAGCCAGTCAACAAGTTGGGGACTATTATATAGTTGAGGATTTCTTTCATGCTTAAAAATATTATCTAACCAAGTATTTGCGAACACTCGCAAATAATTGGATCGCTCGTATTTTACTAAGGTTTTAACAAAACTGAATAAAGGAATAGTGTCAAAAATAGTACCTAGCACTAATCCCGTAAAATAGGTATATTGCTTCCTGTAATGGTTTACCACGGAACAAAGCCTACATATTTTATCTAGAGACTTTATTAGAGGTCTGCAATATTATTGTACATGTATAAACAATAACTAACGCCAAGGAGAATGAATACTTACCCACATATTTTTGATTCTTGAATAAAAACTATTAACTGAAAGTGAAACTTGAAGCCCTTTAACCTTTCCATCCATTCGAATTTTCGACCCCCTCCATTCAAACGCCTACATGCACCCGGAACAGAACACGGTCATACTATTCACGAATGTAGTAGTAAGGTGACAGTCACGCAGGACACAAAGCCGCGCCACTAATTGGAAACTGTGCAACACCAAACGGATGGTCAACACGCTTCACATACAGTGTGGGATAGAAATAGTAGCCTCGCCTTTATTATATCCTGGTATTTTTACGTTTGGAACTGATCGTACGTTTTGCAGATATATTAAGATTTCTTAGTGCTTTCTTATATACTAGTAGAGAGGGATAATAATATCTAACCTCTTGCAAAACAAAGCTAGAGAATTAAATTGAATGAAGTGGTAGAAAGCTCTACTAAATAGGTAGGAACAAAGTCAGTGACTTATAATCGCAACAATGAGTTAGTTACTTATGCAAAAAAAAAAAAAAATATTAAACAAACCCAAAATGATATCAAAGATCAAACGACATTTCACCAGACCACGTAGCTCTATTACTTACTGACAATTCCCTTCACCCCACGACAGGTATACTCGCTTACTGTGCATTAAGCGAGTTCTTCTTCTTAATCATGTTGGTTTGCACCAACATGAGTAAGAAGAAGAATCCACAAGATAATGCCCAAACAAAATAATAAATCCTGTTGCAGTAGCAAATAACCAATAACGTACTTTAATTCAATATTGTATTACCACACATCAAGTATGTGCATACAAATGGGAAATTAATCTCATTCAAAATATTTTAATACCGATCCGCATTTCCATGCACGGCAGTGTAATAGAGGAAAAGGATGACCCACTTTATCGGTGCACAATGAGACTCTTTTATATTGCACTGAATACTACATTCGGTCGCCTACAAACTACTGAGCGCGTTTTTTTTTTGTAATTTTTTTTACTCGGGAAATTTTTGAGTCCAAATATTTTTGCAAGCCATCCTAGTAAAGTTATCTTATTAAGGCGAAGTTTGAGCTCGACATCTGTTATTAGATTGTAAACTCGTTTCGTAAATATTTTCCAGGTTTTTTCTTTGTAATTAGTTATGTTGACAAATTGAGAATCCCTATAGTATTTAAATAAATAAATAAATAAACATAACGTCACGCCCGTTTTTCCTGATAGGCAGATTTATTTATCCCAGTCTTCGATCAAGAATATTCATCCCAGTTATATTTAAGTCCCGTTTATAACTAGAAGAAAGCATCTTCGCTTGCTTTTAACTTTCATAATTAATTATTACTTACTTTACCTTGTAACTACAGAATTCAAGTCAACATTTCGATATTCAATTTAATTTCTTAGTTTTAAAAGAATCAAACCTCTAACTCAAAACTGTTTCCCTAAGAAAGCCAAGTTTGAGCCAAAAATAAATTAAGCGTAAAAACAAGTACTTCAAGTGAAATCGAGAGTATCCTGGAAAAGCCAAATAAACCTTTAAGAACTTCTGTTTTTCGTACGTAGTCGAAAAACAGAAGTGTTTTCTTAAAAGTTTTTCTGCAAACTTGGCAACTTTGCATCTATATTTTATAGGTGACCTGTTTCTGAATATATTGGGTTTTTACTAAAAAAAATAGATATTTCTTACAGACTGAAATAACTTGTTTTTCTTCTAATGATTATTCTGGTATAATAAGCAAGTCATAATGTTTAACTGCACGAAGAGTTTCCGAATAAAAATGGCGTGAGGTCATAATAAAACTGAAAATAAACTTATCACATAATTATTATTTTATCTCATAATTTTAATCTACACCCAATCTACCATGTATTATTGTAATGAAAGAGAAGAATTGGAAAGGGAGCATCCATTGAACAGATTCGATATAGGTTTAGTTCAGACGATTTTGCCATGCCCTAAATCGGATTTAGCAAAACAATTTTGTAGTTTAGCATGAACCCCGAATTTTCTTAAATTTTATTTTTATATTCGATACGATATTGTTTTAAGATATAATGGGGTTGACGTATCCTTTTGGATAAAAAACCCAAAAATAATAAAGAAAAAAAAAACCGCACTTGCCAAATGAAATGAAATATATATGTCATAAAATAGGTCCTTATCGCACAAATATAATTTTATATCATCATTTTAATCAATACTTTGTAACTTTGTATACTTTTTTTTAAATAAAAGTATGTTATGTGGTACGCTCTGTCAGGAAAAGGCCCACCAGCTTCATATTTTAATTTAAAATATAAACAAGACTGCATACAGTTTGTAGACTATCCAATCTCTCACGCTGCAATGCCATCAAAACCAAAATATTTGAACTTGCTCCAAAATTCAAATGGAACAAATTGAATTCTCCCAAAAATCGGGAGGCTCAAAAAATAGCAACACACTTTCCAACGAACACACGAATGAAATTTTAATGTTGCCGCCAATCCACCGAGTTTTACCTCGGATGTGAGTTAAAAATAAAAAAAAATATGCTATATGGCTTGCGGCCAAACGCGAAACGTTGAGGGTTGCAAGAATTTAGTATGAATAGTAGGAAAAACTGCTAGCTTCGGCCATTTTGTTATCTTAGTAATTAGGGGAATAGAAGCACCTGTGGGTCATTATGTTTGGAATCTAAGAAATGGGTAATTTATTCTGAATGGTGGATCTGATACTATGAGAGTTCATATTAGTTTTTATATTAGAATCGATTTTGTTTGTTTTATTTTGAATAAAAGATACTCTGTCTGAATACTATAAAGTTGCGTTTCAATAATCATTCTCATTGACAGGTGTAGCCTGTAAGAGTTAACTTGAGACCTGAGCGCCGTTGTGTACTACCTACTGCGCTCAGGTCTCAAGTTAACTCTTGCGGGTTATACTCGTAGTATAGTACCGAATGTTTAATCTCCGCTAATATAGCTAACAATAATTAATTTAATTTGAAGTTGTAGTGGTTTTTAATTAGGTGAAAAAATGGGGGCGCTAAAAAATAATTTATTCTCAAAGTGGGCAGTAGACAAAATAAGTTAGGGAACCCCTGTTTTAGAGTAAAAGCTCCGTTTTGTACACGTCCGGAGCGACTGTTTCAGTGAATAAATTATAGAAACAAGAAGTAGGTAATATTTCTTTGGCTCTGAAAAAATTGTTGAGACAGACATTCTTATCTCACCTCTCTCTCTCTCTTTTATGTAACTAATATGAAACCATATTAGTCACATAGGAGCTTTATATCAGGTGAATTCAGGTGGAAAGGCAATAGCGTTTATTCGTCATTGAGATTGTCAATTCGCCAACCAAACGTGTTGATTTATTGCGATGATATTATGCTTTGAATCGGAAACATGACGGATGTGATGTGTGTGAACACACTATCGAGGTACATAATACAGCTGAATCTAGAGTCTCTAGATTATTACTCATAAAATAGGTTACCATTTCTGGTTTAGTGTATAAAACATGTTAAGAAGATTCTAATATTTATTTGAATCTTGTATTGTCATTCGATATTTTACCGTCAAATATATTTCAATGCGAAACACACGGATATATAATTTAACATGGTAGCAGATCGTAAAAACGATATTTTAACGTGCTGAAACTGGATTTTGTGACCTATATATAATAAGAGCACATCTATCAAGAAATTATAGAAAGATGAATTATAATGTGAGATTTGAGATTGGGCGCTTAGAAGGAAGTACAAACTGGCAGACGTGGAATTACAAGATTTCCCTGCTCTTATGGAGCACCCCAGGTACGCTAGACATAATCCAGGGCAAAGTAACTAAGCCACAGCCACCAGCGGCACCGAAGTTACCAGTAAACTTGTTGGAATATAAGACGAAATTGGATAACTACCAAAGCCTTGACAGTCATGCCTTGCTTATTCTTACCACAAACATGACCGAAGAAACCCTGCACAAGGTCATGCGGTGCAATACGTCAAGTGAGATGTGGACAGAGTTGCATCGACTTTACGATGGAGCCAAGGAGGATCGAAGTTATGAACTTTGCATGAGATTCTTCCGCTTTCAGAAGACTGAAGATCACGATATGGCTACTCACATTTCAACGCTCAAAAACATCTGGTACGAATTGAATAAAGAAATTGAAGGTAATAATCTCCCTGAAATGCTTTTAATTTGCAAAATCTTGGATACACTTCCTGATCAATATTTTAATTTCAAATCAAGCTGGCTGTTAATGAATAAGAGCGATCGGAACATCGCAAACTTGACAACACAGTTGTGTGCTCATGAAAGGGCTTTAACAAGTGGAAACAGAGAGACCATTATTGAAGAAGCTCTAGTACTGAGATCGAAAGACAAAAGCAAGCATAAAGGCAAGAAAAGGAAATGCAAGTATTGCGGACTGCTAGGGCACAGAGTCAAGACTTGTCCGAAATGGTTAGCTATAAATTAAATATTAGTGAGGGAATGTTAAGAAGAGGTTCTAATATTTATTTGAATCTTGTATCGTCTTTCGATATTTTACTGTCAAATATATTTCAATGCAAAACACACGGTTATATATAATTTAACAAAACAAATATGGAACTGTATTAAGACTATGTATGAATAAATAAAAAGGTACATCAATCACTTGTAAGTGACATATACCAATGCCCAGCCCTTCGGAAAATATTCGTGTGATGTTATGGCACATCGGCCTTTTTCAGCTTTTTTAGAGTGTCATCTCTATCACTCATAACAGTGTAACAGAGGCTTTTTAGAACGTGTGCCTTTCAAAATACAATTCCAATCTCCTTTATCCAACAAATTGTCATTTAGAATTGTCTACACATTACTCACTAAAAGCTACTTCAATCAACCATCCAATACATTTCACTCTATTTCCACACACACACCCACACACAAACCACGTTAGAAAACTATATGTAATCAGCGACTGATTACATCGCTCCCCGCGGAGGAACCGAGCTGGCTTCAATGAATTCTAAATGTTGTACACCGATTAACAGGCAACATTAATCACTGAAGAAATGTGCTGTTTTGGTGTGGTTCTTTTAGTGTTTATTTGGTGGTTTTTCTCTAGAGACATAGAAATGCTAGTGAATTGGCTTGTAATTTGAGATCAACAAAATTAATTAAATTTCAATTTTGTGAATTTTCTAGTGATCAGGAGAGCCGGTACTCTACTATGTGCAGAAATGAATGGAATACTTCGAATTTCATCCCAGCTTGCCTGAGCATCAAGGGTTATCTTGATCCCACCGTGTGGTCTCTTTTGCATCTGTAGCCAGGGATGCTATGGATGCTTGAACTATACGGCATACGACAAACTTCACTATTTATTAACATGAATCACATTAAATAATTATCTGTCTTTGCAAATTATAAGTGTATGTTGTGTGACTTTTATGTACATGACTTTTATGTACATGCGATTCAAATTGCCAATATTCACGTGCATTCGTTAGGTGAAGGTATGCCAGATACTGAGACTATAAAAGTAGTTAGAAGTTCATCAACTCGCATTAATGACGTTTAATCTTCTGAGTTCAATATACTACAAACGTACATATCCTAGTAAATGTTACTACAACAGTGATCTAAACTAATATTATACCTAAACATGTAAAATTATATGTTTGTTTGTAAGAGGTTATCTCTGGAAGTACTGACCCGATTACAAAAATTCTCTCACTGATAGAAAACTACACTATTTCTGAGTGCCAAGTGGGCCACTAGCGCGTCCAAACCGCGCGCTTTCGCCACCCGCTGCGTCCAGCTACACGTTTCGCGAGCGCGCAAATTTCATGTTTATAGCTGAAACTATACAGAATCAATAGGTGTTAAAACTAAATTACGACTTCATAGTCCAAAGTACTGTAAAAAAATGTTAAACTCCAGAACAAATATTTTACGGAAATTCAACACATATTCTCAAATATGTGTTGAATTTCCGTAAAATATTTGTTCTTACTGGATTTTTGTACAATATTTTGTAGTTTGTGTCAATAAAAGGTTTTATTAAAAAAAGCTTAGGTAGTCTAGTTTAATAATAAATAGGTATTTATTATTAAACTAGACTACCTGAGCTTTTTTTTTAAACCCATATGTCCTTACTTGGTTTGTACAGAGTAGCACAATAAAACAAAACAAACACCCCATTCCCTCACCAATTTGATACCGCCTGCGATGTCCAAATTCCGGCAAGATGGCCGACATAATGGATCCCCCAGCTGGTTTTCACGAATAAGATTTAATTTATTCTAAATGATTATTTTGTGATTATATTTGAAATGATAGGCAATCATTGTATGTAATAATTATATAAAATAAATAATAATTATATAAAATTATTATGTTGAGAGGATGAATGAAAGGCGACTAACAAAAGGTATAAGGTACAAGGCAGATGTGAGTGGAAATGGCGGGAGGGGACGCCTCAGAAAGATATATAGTGACCTCATTAATGATGTTCTTCAAAAAGGGCAGGTGTGTAGTACTCGCAACCAGCGTGTGTGTATGACCAGATGTATGAACGTAAGCGAAGCAAAAGGAGTATGTAAGGAGCGTAGCAGGTGGCGTTCTATAGTTTCTGCCGACTCCATGGGAAGAAGGCGTGAGTTTATGTGTATGTGTATAAGAATATATATTTTACAACAATAGTAGGTATTCAAAATAATGGTCAAGTAATCACCAAAAAAAAAATCCGTTGAAAACATCAAGCAGACACGTTGTATCCGGAGGTGACCGAGGTAGAAATGAGAGCGGTGGTACGCAGGCTTAATGCCAAAAATACCGCCCCAAGACCCGACGGCTTACCTGGGAAGGCCTGGGTCCTAGCCTTGGAAGCTCTTGGGCCTCGACATAGGGGCTCCTAAGCGCATGCTTGAAGAGGGGCCAGTTCTCGCTTCGTTGGAAGACGGGAAAACTGGTCCTCATAAAAAGGCAAGGCACCCTGCGGACTCTCCGTCCGCTTATCGGCCCATCGTGCTGCTCGACGAAGTGGGCAAGCTCTTTGAAAGAATAATTGCAGACCACCTCGTCGGCCAGCTGGTGCCGGTGGGGCCGGATTTGGCGGAAAGCCAGTTCGGTTTCCGCAGGGGGCGCTCTACGGTGGACGCCAATCATGCGCGTGCGAGCCCTGACAATGGGGAATGCTGTTGCCCAGGGTGGGGTCGTCTTGGCGGTGTTTCTAGTCATCGCCAATGCCATTAATACCCTGCCCTGGAGTTGCATCAGGGAGGCACTCCGGTACCACCGGATGCTGACCTACCTCTGTCGTGTGGTCGAGGCATATCTGACGGACAGAGCCGTCATTTACCCCGGTCACCAGGGAGTGTGGAACCGGCAAGAGATGTCGTGTGGTGTCCCATAGGGATCAGTCCTGGTGCCGCATCTGTGGGACATCGGATACGACTGGGTGCTGCGCGCTTACCTCCCTAGCGGCGTCAGCGTAGTGTGCTACGCTGACGACACGTTGGTCCTGGCGCAGGGGAGTTCGCACCAGGCGGCGGCCAAAGTAGCGGCACGTGGGGTTGCGACAATCGTCGCAAGGATCCGGCAATTGGGACTCTAGGTGGCCCTGAAGTCCGAGGCCACGTGTTTTCATGGTCCTCGGAACGCGCCACCGTCGAGGTCCCAAATAACGGTAGGAGGGCCTGGATGACCCTCTACGGGGCTCCTGTATGGGCGCGTTCCCCGGCGCTGCGGCCACCCCACCGGTTGAGCGCGGCTCAAAGGGTCATGGCCATCCGGATGGTCCGGGGATATCGCACGGTCTCCTGTGAGGCAGCGAGCCTCCTTGCCGGATTTCCGCCATGGGATCTGGAGGCAAAAGTCCTCGCTCACGTATGGGAGTGGCGCGAGGAGGCGAAACGTCGGGGCGCAACTCCATTTCCGCAAGAAATCGCGAAACGGCGGACGGAGCTCCGGCGGGATCTCATGGTGACATGGAGAGTAAGGTTGTCGCAACCCAGTGCTGGGCACGCCACGATTGCGGCGACAAGTCTCCTCTTTGAGGAGTGGCTAGAGAGGCGCCACGGCGTCCTCACCTTCCGCCTGACGCAGGTCCTCACCGGACTCAGCAGCTTCGGGAGGTTCCTGTGTCGGATAAGGCGGGAGGAAACGCCCGGGTGTCACCACTGTGTGGATCGCCCTGCGGACACGGTGGAGGTCTGCCCGACTTGGGCAGAGCACCACCGTGTCCTCGTGGAGGCGATTGGCAGCAAATATCTCTCCCGTCCGACCCTGGTTCAAGCCATGGCCGTACCATGGCTTGAACCAGGGCCGGACGAGAGCGAGAGGGCATGGGCAGCCGTCACCTCCTTCTGCGAAGCAGTAAAGCACGCAAAAGAGGAGGCGGGACGATTGACGGAAAGGCAAGTTTCGCGCCTTCTCGCCCCTAGCCGCCGCAGGAGATGCCCTGGGCGTCGGGAATCTCGGGCGGATTTCCGGCTACCGTAGGCGCGGGCTTGCGGACGGTGAGCAATGGGTAGCTCACCGTCCGGTACGGGACAGGCCCGGATCGACGGTGCGTTGTATTCCACGCGCGCCTCAAAGAGATGTCGTCAGCATAAATGTAGGGGCCACTAGGGCCGATGCCTGCCGGGGTCGCGGGAAGGTACTAAAAGGTCACCGAGGCCCCTGGCAACGCAGGCAATGGACGGAATACGGGTGGGTTTTAGTCAGTAAGAGTCTGACACACCCTTCCGCTCCGCCCAGAGCGGGAGAAGTTATTTGATGATTTCCCACCCAAAAAAAAAATAAAAAAAGACACGATGTATGAGGTCAATTACATAGTACTTGCTTTTTTTCATTGGTATTTTTATGTACCTACACAAAAAAATGGTTAGAAAAAACAAGCACCCAATAAATAAAAAAAACCGCAAATCATAACCTCCCTTAAGCTTTGCCGTAGTCGGTGAAAAATAATATCAATCACACTCATGATTTAACATTTGTACGAACCCTTATTTCGGGAAATATCGTAAACGCCCAAAGCTACCATGTTGGCCTATAAGAAATGCCCTGAACAAATTAATATCAGGATAATCCTAACTATTTTTGTAGTATTTTAACTTTCTGAGCGTGTTTAAATACTAACAATGAACTAATGGCCATATTACAAGCATAATTCTATTATAGTATTTAGTAAAACATATGTAATTTAATACGTAAATTACGCGCAGCGTGGCGCTAGGGCCAAATTTTTTCATGACGATTTCATCACAATAACATGGATTCAAAACTTATGACACAATTCGTAAACCTTGATTAATGAGGATTGTTCCGATATATAACACTAATACATTGGATTATTAATTATGTTGTACAGAAATGATTTAAAAGCATGATGAAAGTCTGTGAAAAAACATATAAATAAATGAGGTGAGGATGACATAAAACTTTAAAAAAAAATCTCTATGGTCTGACCATCTGGTGTAATTATTTGGAAGTTAAACAGTGCGACTACGGTACAAAATCGATTTCAACGTAAAAAATCGACTAGGCTACCATGGTAGCCCGGACGCGTCGGCGTTCAAATTATTACGCAAACATGGTAGGCCGGATATGGTAGGATATTTTTTATGGTACAATTAATTTCCCCGTGAATGAAGTCGCGGGGAGATACTAGTAGATACAATATCAAGAAAAGTTTTATAGTGAACCTTGATTATGTCAGCAATGTAATAAATTGACTAATAGGCGGCGAGTCTTTTGCCATTTCATCATCATTTCAGCTAAAAGACGTTGACTGCTGTACTTAGCCTTCCCCAAGCACCGCCAATTCAAACAGTTCTATGCTTTCCGCATCCAGCGGATTCCTGCGGCCTTCACAAGGTCATCGGTCTACCTTGGCCTTCCAACGCTACATCTTCCTACGCGAAAATGCATAGAATTACAATTTACGGCATTAAGGAAAAAGACGTGGAGGCTTAGCTCCGTACTAAGCTCAATTGGAACTGAACGTTTTTAGCAAAGTGTAAAGCCACAATCTGCTCAGGTGCTTGAAATGATTATGTTTGAGGAAAAAAGATTTTGTATTAAAATGATATGTACTTAGTTTTAGTTGAATGGTCAAAGTTTTCGTTGTAATATGTGAACACGTGTGCTTGGATGGAATTACAACAATAAATAAGTTTGCAAGAACTTAAGCAAGTGTTTTCTTATGAGAATTATCTGAACATTTTTTTCCTATATCATTTATTTCCTGAAAGTTAATAGTTTATTTTAAGTCTTTGAAAATATTTTCTCAACTTCTTTACTGTCGTATAAAAAGCATGCACTATAATAATAATTACTTTCTATGTTTCAGTTGGTTAGACCATAGCCTGAGGTAAAGTCGCGTGATACATACGTAGACGAACTGCACGCTACTCCGAACGGCGCGCTGCATGCGTAGCCGAATTGCACGCTACTCCAAACGGCACGCTGCATGCGTAGCTGAACTGCACGGTACTCCGAACGGCGTGCTGCATGCGTAGCCGATCTGCACGCTACTCCGAACGGCACGCTGCATGCGTAGCTGAACTGCACGGTACTCCGAACGGCGTGCTGCATGCGTAGCCGATCTGCACGCTACTCCGAACGGCGCGCTGCATGCGTAGCTGAACTGCACGCTACTCCAAACGGTGCGCTGCTTGCGTAGCCGAGCTGAACGGAACTCCGAACGGCGCGCTGCAAGTATAATGTCGCTATAATTTCACCGGCAGTCCATTCCAAACTTTATACATTTTAGCTTGTGGTTTGGTGTTGGCAGGATATGTTTTTTATTTTTATTTTATATGTAATGTGTATGGTTAGTTAGTTAGTCAACTAAGTTAATGTTAATATTTGATATACAAGTTGTGAAAATTTATCCCGAACACTGAAAATCAATATCAGAAACAAAAAAGCAAAATCCATTTCCACACATTCCATCTCTTTTATCTGAATCCAAACAGATCTACCCTTGAAATATCAGCATCGTGCTCCGAATATAAAAGCAGTACTCCTTATACATTACCATATCGTTTGACGTTTGAAAGCCAATTTTACTGCTTTTCCTATAAAAGGGCCCAATGGAATTTAAACCGTCCATTTGCGTCGGTATTCAAGTGCTTATTTGCATTGAGGAGTAATGAATACGGTGTATAGCGTGTTTGTGGTTCAGGAATTGGTACGGTGTTCTTTCAAGATGTAATTAGGACTGGTTGAACGGATGGTAGTATTTGCCTTTTTATTTACATGCATCGATATGCTGGAAAACGAAATAAAGGGTGATGTAATATACCTAAGTAGTTATTTCTTTGTATGAGGAATCACCATTTTATGCTACTTCTTGTCTTGTTGGAAACCACGAGTTAATCGTTTGATTATGCAACACGCAGTGAGCAAGCTTAGTAATCCAAACTGTAAAGTAACGGTTCTGAATTAAATAGTCTATGTGTGTAAGATTTTATTAACCATAACATTTGCCCATGAAAGTAAGCAGATTCCGCTTACCGTTTTATTTTATCATGCTCACAAGTTACGAGAATTGCACACTTTTGTTAAAAACGGTCCTAATAAGCTGTAATAAAGATAGTCCCGGCAAAAGCAACTTTTGTGAGAAGTGATAAAATTTTTGTAAACAAAAATTTAATCCCAAAGGAAAATTCGCGCGCGTACTCTTTAATGACCATTCCCCAACGAACTAATACGATCAAAACAGTACGTTTACACATTATATAAATGTTTGTAGCAACAAGAGGCGAGTCGATGCCCTCGTAGATTAAAAAACAGAATGAACGTTAAAAACAGAGGGTAGTCGAAAGCTCGTACGGAAAAAAACGCGCGCTAAGCACGAAACTGAGCGCGAAAAACGCCCTAGTTACATTGAATTGTTTCTGACATACTGTTATGAAGATTTGAGAATAACTTTTTGGAGTTTTGGCCTTAAATTGACTGCACGGCCGGAGTGAAGTAGAGTGATTGGATTTTATGCTACAAGTCATAGGTTAAATTCTCTTAGTTTTATGTTCCAACGAGTTCCAACTGCTAACGACTGCAATGCATTTTAAATTACCTGCAACACTGGCAGAAATCGTGTCGCGGTCAAAACTTGTGGAATTTCAAACTTCTTTCCATTTTGAACAAGATTTACGACGCGTAATTTTTGACATAGTGTGTCATAGAAACTATAATTATGAAAACCATACTTTTCCAAATCGATTATATTTTAAGCTGCTTCTTAATCCCCGCAATAGCTGATTATGTTGCCGCTGCAATAAAGTTACGAGCGGACACTTTATCATACGCCGCTTCAAAGACAGTTCTCAAGACGCAACTGTAGATATGGAACGACTGCCTCGAATTGCGTACACAGTTCAGAATTTGATTTTGTTTCCTTTTGTGTTTTATTGTACTGTAAAAGAAAATTAAAGTATATATTGGTTTCACTGGAAATTGGTTTCCATGAAAGACTCTTATTTTTTAAAGCTTTAGCTAATGAGAGGGAAGTTATAAAGTGCAGGTATCTATGTTACGTCAACCGCATGCATCAGTTGCACTTTAAAAATCGTCCTTACTACTCTATGCTTTAAAGGCGCTGTCAATGTCAAATTGTTATCACCGATGCCGACGTGCACTTGACTAGTTGAATCTTCCGAATATGTTAAATTCAGTATCACAGAAATCTTGCGATGCTCATCCTTCAGTTTGGCAAATACCACAGCAGTATGTAACACCACGTCCTCAGTTTAAATAAGTTCATCTCAATATTCCCATTGAAGCCATTATTTTACAACGATCAGTTATCTTCCAAACGCCGTAGTAATTGTTGGAGGAAAGGGGTTTCTAATTCACTTCAGTTTCCATATTCGTATGAAAAGGTGTTAAGAAAATGGAAAATTATATTCATGCTTAATCTTTTCTTAAGTATGAACCAACATCGCCTGTTTTCCCCGAAGAGTTAGGCAGGCTATAGTACTTACATTTTGCCAGTTATTATTAATTAAGTCAACGAAAAATGTCCTTTCTTTCTATGTGGACTTAGTTGTCCATCAGCGAGGATATCATCGTAGTCACATTTCGTTAGGTTGGCCACTACAGTTACAAAAAAAGCCCATTTTCATTTACTTATTTCATTATTGATTTAGCCCATTTCATTCTGTGCGGTAGCTTGGAAATTCTTTGACCTAGAATCCAGAGATTAAATAAAGATCAAAGGGGAATTTTAAACTAGTTTAAAATACCTATCTTTGTAATGCAAGTTGGTAATTAAAGATAAAAAACTTAGCTGGAAAGTTTTTTTTACCTGTTAAAAATATATGCATAACAAAAATAACATAACAAAACTCTTGTAACTCCTGCGATGAAGGGAGAGGAAAAGGAAGGATATAGGTGTCTTGTTGTTTGGATCCTTCCTACCTGAAAGCATTCATCTTAACTGCAGAAATTCAAAAAGTGTAAAAGTACTAATAGTAGTAATGGCATACTCATCAAACTCAGGCATAGCCTACAATTCTAAAGCTCGTAGCTAGCGCTATCAGCTACGGCGCCAGCGTAGAATACCACGTAGACCCTCAACAACAATAACTAGTAAGCTATGACGTACTAACACGATAGTTTCAACCCACAAGTGCATGCTTATATCCCCACTTATACCTTAGAATTTATGCTAAGTACGCACTATAGCGTTCTAAGCCCGCAGAATTCTAAGAGGCTCCTAGTTTGGAAGTCAGAAAAGCAAAAATGTTGAGGTTTTATCTTTGTAATTTTTGGACTTTGTAGTAAATGATTGATTATTGATTGTTGGCCATTATTTATGTAGGTACCTATTGTGTCTTGTGTACGTTTGTTGAAGATTCTAAATAAATAAATAAATAAATAATATAAAATAAAACGTTTATTCAATTATCTGGCTGCCTCGAAGTTTTTAATTACGAGGCTTTGTTTAGAATGTTTGGCATGCTTGCATTTGACCACTATTAAATCACCTGATGGTAAATGATGGTGCGTAAAAAATACTGAAGTTGAGCTGCTCCGGATTAGACTGTGCCTGAAAGCCGATCCCAACATAGTTTTAGTTGGGAAAAAGCAGATGATGATGATGATAATTAAAGAACTTCCAGTTCAGTTCTAGTTTATTGTGTTTATATGTGTACTTGTTTATCAATTTTATAAATAGTTATTTTCAGCTATGTATGTATTATGTTGCACTACTAGGTTATGTCTCTGCATCACCCTAAGGTTGACTTGCAGAAAATGCCTCAAGCAGTAAGTCCGCCTTTGTTTAGTACTTTTTTACTTAACAAATAAATAAACTTCTGAAATTTAAGTTTTCTATCCGTTTAAAAACATTTAGAGGAATTTCATGGTTAACAGAAACACATCATGATAATCAATCTGTTCACTACCTCACTAACTTTATCCAGGAAAAGAAATCTGGAAAAATTCCATCTATTATATAACATCACTGTTATCTATTATTTTATTATCTATTATTTATCGCAGGCGTCGTATGGAGCGTCGTAGGTGTCCAATTTAATAATGCGTTCAGAAAACTGATGGGGTTGCCATGGCGTTGCAGTGCATCAGGAATGTTTGCAGCGGCGCGTGTAGATTGCTTTTACACAATAATGCGCAAGCGCACAGCATCCATGATGGCTCGAGTCATGACCAGCCCTAACAGGGTTCTGAAAATGATTGCTGACAGAGTGGACTGTCCTTATGTTATTCACTGCTGTCAGTTACATGTGCCGTCGTATCGTGTTGTTTACTAACAGTTAGTTTTAAGAGCAACCCTATATGAGTCTTCGCTCGAAATAAAGATTTTTAATTTGAATTTGAATTATTCCAAATCGTTTAATCAACTGTCGCTGTTGGTTTTTACGAAACTTTTGAGAGATTCATCAAAAAAAAGGAGAATGGCGAGATTGCGTGTAATTTGGGACCCATTGATAGGGGTAGCGTATATTATGGAAACTTATGAATAGTTAAAGAACGACATAAATCTAACAAAAAAGCAAATGGAAAGTAGGTTAGAGAAGTTGGGAAAAAAAAGATATGAAAGGTAAAAGATTATAACCTAAAATAATCTAAAAGCACTTTAGGCATGGAGTTATTGGTTATTATTTAGTAGTAGAATGGCTTATTTATACATTTTTACATAAACTCACACCTATATCCCGTGGGGCTAGGCAGAAACTACAGAACGCCACCTACTACGATTCTTACATACCAACTCCTTTTGTTTCGTCCACGTTCATACATCTGGGTCATAAATGCGCGTTGCAAAGTACTACGCACCTGACTTTTTTAAGGACATCAACAATATTGTCAGTGTCCTTCTAGGATGTCATCTCCTGACCTGAATAAATCTCTACAATAAAGGGTCCGGAATCTGAATAAATCTCTATCAATAGATAGATAGGTAACTATAGGTTCGTTCTACATCTGTTTAGCCAGATAAACCATTTTTTAAATGAAAAAAAATATTTAATAAAAAAAGATAGACTATTTTATTCACTTTATAATTATTTACAAAATATTCAAGAGGAAAGGAAAATAGTTATGTACAATCATTGTACAAAACTATTTTCCTTTTATTTTCTTATTCGATTCTAGATATTTTTTTATTAAAATATAATTGATTTATCTAATTAAAAGATTATCTAAGAAAGAAGCTGGTGCAGCGACATAGCTCTGGTGTCTGGCATAGCCCATGTACCACAATATGCTCATAACATGAGAGCAACAGCCCACTGTCCGTGCTCCCACTGGGCAATGACAATAATATCCTAATATGGCATTTCGCCCCTCCAGCCTCCTATCTACTGCGATGTACGAATAATAAGATTTGCTACCTATGTGTCTAGATTTAATTCGGGCTCGTAAAATAGATGGGTGGTTGGGTTTCTCTTTCAGACATCTCTGGTTGGAGAACTAGCCTGCTCCTAATTCTCAAAATAGATCTGCCACATCCAGTACAGACATTATGGTGGCCATGTTGTGGTTGGATCTTATGTTCAGGACCATCATTTGGGTTACGATTTATGAACTCCCAACATGAGTGACAAATATAGTCGTCGCCAGTTACCTGAAAATATTATTAGAATTGTTAAAGAAACACAAAATATGTTTATAAATTTAAGTTTGTCCTGGTTCCAGGTTAAGAATGTGACCACTACATCCAATGCTACCAAACCATGTGTGATACAGGCACCCATATGGAGTAGCATAGAGGACAGACTATCTAAAATCTCCACACATCAGGTTATTAAGCTAGTAATGTGGTTGATCTTTACTTTTGCTCGCTTTTTATCTCTGCTATGATTATTCTGTATTCATGAAATTAGTCAAATATACTTATTTCACGCGGATACACCTATCTCTGTACTCTTTCAACTATCTGACCAATTTCGTCAGTCAAACGATGTCGCCGTAATCGAGAAATGCGCAATTGACAATTAACACAACGCATTTTAACAGTTGACAAAGTCCAAATCACTTACAAATCGTTATCCAGAAGTAAATGCCGTAGTCTAGGTTGGTGTGTAGAATAGTCAGATCAAAAGTAAAGCCAAGTCGTCAAGAATCCACAAAATCGTAAAAAATATTTATATCCCAAGTTAGCAGTTGAATGCAAACAATAGAATGAATTGACCTGACAATTTGACACTGACGTTCCATTTTCCGTTCCATGTTTTTAATACCGTTTATAACACAAAATAATTTTCATTTGTCATGTTTAATTTTCTATGTTTTAAGTTTATTTATCAAGTTGTAAGTGCAAAAAAGGGAAAACCGCCAAGCGAAAACGTACTTATGAGTAAGAAAATAAATCATTATTGTAGATTGGAATGTATCACGACAAACGTTGCGTTCGGAAACTGTACCATTACTGATTTTTTTATAAATTAAAACCATTAATAACTTTTAATTCCCATCTCCTTATGACTCAATATGTTTTATATAGAACTCTTTTAAACTTGTTATTATAATTAATATAAACTAGCCCGTGAACGGCGCTCTGTTAATTTTTAAATATCGTGGGCCCAATCTCGCCATCCTTCTTTAAGTATCGTCTCATAAGAAGATCTTAGTTCACCTTAAATTGAAAATCCAAAACAAGTTGGTAAGAAATTGATTCAAACGGAAGAAAAACCGTCTAAACTTTGTTTTAACAAGGCGTCTAAAATGCCAATAATCCTGAAAATACAAACATTCACTCCATTAAAGACTTAGAATTTGAAATATCAACATTTTAAGCAAACTTGATGAATTCTCTTGGTGGGTTCTTCTTAATACCTTTCTTCTTAATCTAACTTCAACCCTATGCCTTGGTAATAAGAATTTATTAAATAGTTTACTAACAGCAAAATAATTGTGAACGAAATTGAATTCGACATACTTGTATTTTCATCTAACAAAGAAAAGTTTGATCTAGTGTAAATCTTATCTAGTTTAGATAAGGTTGCAAATCCTCTACAGCCAATTTCCAAACAGTAAAGCTTAGTTTGTAGTGTTATACGAATTTGTCGGTTTATCAGGGCTCTGCTTAATAATGTATGCAGCCTGCCGCTATACAAACGCCTTTGATTTGTCTCCTCCTGTTTCAAAAGGAATAGAGGAACCGTGTGAGCGGTATTAACTTAATTCTTAATTTAAATTTCTGATCTAATGTTATTTTGGAATCTAATAAACTATAAAAACCAGAGTACGTAAATACTTTTACAAAAAAAAAGGATTTAAATGCTTCATTAATTTTACAGCAGAATTTGGGCTCATTAGCACCCCTGATTCAGTTTGGGGTTTTTATTTTGCGGGATCTGAAACTATATGATACATTCGAAACGTTATACCCGTTGTGGCATTTACCCTTGAAGGGGTTGGGTTGAGAGGTATCCTTCTACTCCCACAGTTTGTTAATGGCGATTTTAAGGTTTAAAATATTATATCTGTTGAAAACAAAATCGATTAAACAAGTCTATTTATAATAATTCTGAAAGAAGTGGAATAGTGTTTGATTTATCTTCAGGGGATCAGACTTTATTCTGATACGGATTTTGATTGAGACTGAATTTTTCCAACAAAAAACTAAATGTTAAAGGAAAATCTTTTAATAATCGTTAAGATCAAATAGGAGCATTTTCCCTAGTGACAATATTGCTGTTCATTCATTCTCTACCTGCTATTTCTTTGGTACTCAAGTTTCGACTTTATTAATTTAAGAATTGATATATATTTTTCTATTCTCCGCCAGTTCGTTTACTACTTCATATTTTCTGCAGCCCTCCTTAAATCTAACTCATGTTCTTCTTTCTCATCGTCCACCTTTCTGTTCTTTTTACCTTTCCAAAGAAGCCCATTTCAAATTACGACCCTTCTGATTTTCTCCTAAACCCATTTTTTCCCTCCCTTCCTGATTACGGCCATCATGACCACCTAAATTTAAATAACTAGCTCAGTTAATAACTTATTTCGTCTCTACAGTATTCTGCTTGTCCTCATTATGTGAATTATGGATGTGTTGAGACACGGCTCGTAACGACATGCAGATTAAGCCACAATATGGAGGCAGGGGTGGGATGTAATGGATGTCGGAAAATAAGAGGAGGTAATTTTGTGTTAGATGATGCGTGTAATTTGGAAAATACATCTGGAAAGCGTTGAGGTTTTGAAAACGGGTTTGGATAAAAAGGCTTCGTGTTAGAATCCTAAATAAATCTTGACCTGACCTAGTTTTAACGTGAGTTATTTATGTACTAGGTACTAGTGCAGAATGATAGTGGAATGTTTATAATACCAGCTAAATTATTGTCTCACTGCAGGACAAAGGCCTCTTCTCATACAGAGAAAGCATGAGCATTATTCACCACGCATGCTCAAGGCAGATTCGCGATTTCAGACTTATATTCATTATAAGTCCAGGTTACGATAGTGGAAATTACTATGCAGAAATAGTTCTGGGGTTCATAGTCGTGTACTGTATGTGTGTCTGTATGTGTATATTTATCCAGTTTTAAATAGCTTCAAGAATTCTGTTCCTAAAAGTGAACTCAAAATCAAAAAATAACGTTTAACAATAATGTGTGGTTGCAAACCCACTATTGCATTGGGGTCATCCTGTAAAGATAGTGTGTGTAAGTTTTAAAAATAAATAAATAAGTATCATAAAATGGACTTATTTTTGTTTAAACAGTAGGTATTCACCTTTTTTATTGATCAACCTTAACAGAACAACTTTACTTCAAAACAAAACAATGTTTCCCACACTGTCCTTCCAGCCACCCGAAAACAAATTTCCACCTTCCACCTTCTCAAAATTTTGCCCCAACACGAAATTAAACTGTCATATCACTTCCAAGTTACCTACTCCACCATACAACACATGTTCACGGTGTCTCTGCATTAATTTATTCTACCTGCGATCCCGGCACAGTGAGTTCTGACTTTGAACAGATTTATATAATTATGTGGCTATGTATGTACAGAAATTAGATTTTGACAAATATTTGATGATGAAGTTTGAAAGCTCATCGTTATTATGTAAACTTAACTTCACTCCGCTAATCCCCTAAAGCGGATAGGCAGAAGTGTTTGGTGCACTCACATTTCGAGTGTTTTTAAGTCCCATGTAACAGGGGGCGAGAATATTGCCATCAACCGGCAACAAATCCAAACGCCGAGTTACTACGGAGAAATTCGTGATTGCAACCTCAAAAACACTTAGCCAGAACTGGGTATCGAACCCATAACCTCATGCTCAGCAGTCGCGCTTAAGACCAATTGACCTACTAGGTAGTTCCACCCTGCGATCATAACACAGTTCCAGCTGTGATTCACGTATTTATGTGGTAGACATTGGATTTTGCCAAATATTTGACGTTAAAGTTTAAAAGTTTCGTTATTAATATGTAAATAACTTTAAAACGTGGCCTTGGTGTGGTATCTGATCAAAATGGGTATAAAATATTAATTTTGGACGTAATTTGCTAAAGTGTTGACTCGTGTATTTTATGTCTTTAAAGAGAATGGTTGGGTTTCATGTTTACTAAATATTATTTTCCGATTCACAAATTTTATTGTTATAGAACGAGGCATTGACATCATAGTTTTAGATAGCAGCGGAACTCATATCATATCATTGTTAATTCCGGGCGATGTTTACGCAAAAATAACACTTATGTATTTTACATACATATATTGTTAATATTTTTTTATCAAGGAAAACACCGACCATATTAAGAGCTAGAAAAACGGGCCATACTTATGCCAACTCTTGGCATAGTATTTACGAAAACAGACTATTAAATAAAAAATTGCTCATTACTATCCCACTTCTTTCACATAATCTTCCACCCACAATTACTACGATTATACCTATTATTTGAAAAACAAAACTCATGTACGCAAATCCTACTAACAATAGTCTTGCAATATCCTGAGCAACTCCACAAATCTGCATTTTATCCACACAACACCAAACTTCAAACAATTAGATTCTTAAAGAAAATTCGCAATTAATTACTCGAGAAAGACAAATCGTACGAGCATTAGAGCCAAAGGTAATACCAAATGAAATTTAATAGGTATAGAGATAACAAGATTACCTACTTATTCTGATTGTGTGATGGGTGGGATTGTTACGCTCAAATCTCAAGCTTCTTAGGATTTGGACTAAGCGGAACTATCTACAAAGCCTTTGTTATATGTGTATTTAATTATACAAGTAAATAAAATGATATTATCAGGAAAAGAAACGGAGTGACTGAAAAAGCTTGCAGGAGTAAGCTAGCCGAAGTGGCCCGCCATGACTGCAGACGAGTCCTGGAGTGGAGACAACCAATCGGCAAGCATAGTGTAAGATACTAACCAGCTGGATGTACAGTCAATGAAATTAATTGTTAATCAAATTGACTGCCAACTTAAATTGTCCGTAAATTCAAATCACAACGACGTAGTATGAAATAGCTATAACGTAGGGTGTCAATTTTATAAAGAATTATTTTTTCTGTTTGTGACCTTCAAAGTGACCTTCACAATACTCTTGGGCGGTAATGTGAATTGCAGAAAGGTTGTGGAAGGCAGAGAACAGGGTGTCGAGAGATATTACTTTAAAGTTGCGAACCTGTACAACTGGAGAAAGTTCTACTTCTTTGCTCGCGCAAGTTTTAGAAATAAGTTAAATTATAATATTTTTTGACCGCAGTTTTGAGCTATATTTCCTTCCCTCCCAAATCCCATACAACAGAACGAGAGGCACGCTCGTCGCACGCCGAATCAGAGGCGCTTCCTCCGCGGCGAGGGCCAATCACCGCATAATTATATCTACTGTGGTTTGAAAAAACATTATCGAATCAGTGTGTTGTTCTACTGCAACCGCTCACGTTCCGCGCCCCGCTCCGCAAATAATCAGAGTGTGTGTGTACTACTGCCACCGCACACATACCGCGCCGCTCCGCAAATAATCCGCTACTATATCAAAACTCTAAACTCTCTCTATTTATAAGTGTTGGCCGACACAAGTGTAACATTTAAAAACAAGTGATAGTGCATCACAGTGAAAGGAAGAAAGTCGTGAACACGTGGGACGTCTGCTAAGGCTGCCCCTTGAGTCAACGTGCTTCGTCCAGAAGGTTCTCAAGTAAGTCCATCCATCCCTCTTTCTTACTCATAATCTCATATTCCCCTTTTGCTCAATTCTGTGTGTCGTCCAATATTCCAACCCGCAAAAAAAAAAAAATTACATCCCCGCGTATTGGTCCTTCGAAGTCGAAAAAACCGCTTCAACTTATACACCATTCTTCTTTTCCCTAGGTCTCTCTTTCAGAGATTTCTTAAGTCTTCACTCACGATGCTTTTTATATCATTTTCATGAGGTTAGATTTTAATAGGACTATTCGTCATGTTTCTTAAAGCAGTTTTTGCTCTCAACTAGGAAATACCGCTTAACTTAAGCACCATCCCTAAACAATACAAAATACCCCATTTACCTTGTGTACAAATTCGCTTATTTACTCGTCATTAGTACCTAATTAAAGTAACAAATTAACTAGTAACAAGCAGCTTTACACGGTAAAGCGGACGTTAGAAATAATCTGCTGTTCTTAGAGGCACTCGTTTCAAGTTCCAAATGTAGGGAGGCAAGAAGGGTTCACCCTTGTTTGATAGAACAACGTTTGATATAATATTACTAAATCGAACAACGTTTAAGAAAATCATCACTTTGTATAATATCGTTTGACAGAATTTTCAGTTCATCGAATATTTATTTGCTATAACAACATTTGCGCTAATGATCAAAAGGTATAATGTTCATTTGATGTAATGTTCAGATGGTATAACCATGTATTTTATCGAATATTCAATTGGTGTAATGTAATGCAGAAAATAAAACATTGCAAATATTTGCATTTTTTTAATTTTGAAAAAGAAAACACTTAGACTAATCTTAAATTAAATGCGATCGCTTTAAGTAAATCTATTTCTGTGTAAGTTTCAAAATAATGGTTAGGTTAGGTTAGGTTAAAACTGTGACCTCCTACGCACGAGCCGAGCGAGCGAAGCGAGCGGTGCCGCGGCAGCGGCCGGCGAGTGCCAGAAACGAATAGATTATATAGAAAAAAATATATAAAAAAAGAGATTATTTTTAGCAGGCTATTGATAACGATCGTATCGAATATTCAGTTCATTAAGAACTGAATATTCGATACGATCTTCGACTAAATCATTATTAGTCTAGTGAAACATTAGTTTAAATAAAAACAGTGCATTTGAAAATTCGGCGAAATGAAATTAGTTCAAATAAATAATTACGCTAAGTAAAAATTTACCAATGAATTATTCGGTCAAATGAATAATTCTTCGAAATGACTTTATTGCAACTAAAATTCGATTTAGTAATATTATATCAAACGTTGTTCTATCAAACAAGGGTGAACCGGCAAGAAGTGGCTTAGAGGGGCTTGGTGGTGTTAGCCTACTTTAAAATGGAGGTTCTATTTTTCTTTTGCTCGTACGTTACCTCACATCTCTGGATTTTTTTAAGTGTTTGAGAATGTTTCTGTTTTGTTCAGAAGGTGTTTAATTTGAGTTCCTTTTTAATTGTTTTCTTATGCGAAATTTGTGTGTTCAAACAACATTTAATATAATGGAATATACAATATTTTTTTATGGAATATACTTTGATAAACATGGAATCTAAATGTGTTAAAAGACTAGCTATGTCCACGGCTCTGCTCGTGAAGACTTATAATATTATGTAAAATACCTATTCTTAATAATTAAAAATTACGTAAATCATGATTCTTAACTGTTTGTCCTGTTAGTGGTTAATACTAATAATACGTATGTATAAATATGAAAGTAACTCTGTCTGTTCCCTTTTCACACCTTAACGGATTTCCATGTAATTTGGCACACAGGTAGACCATGATCTAGGGTAGGATACTTTCTATCCTGGTAGTATGTTCCCGAGGAATAAATTCCGACCAACACCCCGGCGAAGCCGCGGGCAAAAGAAGTATAATACAATTATATTAAAGGATATCATTTTGCACATCCCTTAATTTGACTACCCGTGGAAATGTTGCCTGGCGAAATATAGAAATAAAAGTTGCCGCTTCTAAAAGTACCACATACATTGAAAACAATAAAAAAATACTATTTCATACTCTTTTTTGTTTTGTTTTAAAATGTAAGTACTGCAGCATGCTCATATTCTTTTATTTTAGTAACAGCTAGCAGTGTTACTGGCGCCATAATAATCTTAAAAGAACAGTTTGCACGAAAATGCAATTCTTTTAGTGGAAAACCGACTTCAAAAAGATATTCGTACTTAGAGTTTTCTTATCTTGACCTAAATTATGAAAAATATATATATATGTATATAGTTTTTTTTGTAATCAGGTTCACTTATTTATCTCACGATTTCATGAATTAAATACATGACATACCTACCCCTCTAGCTTCATTTACGTTCATACATCTGGTCATTCCCGCACGCCGGTTGCAGCAGTTTGGAATTTGCTGTAAATGATAAGTAGCACTCTTACGTATCACTGACAACAAATCCCAAACACTATCTAATACATATTCAGAAAAGGGTCAATTACCTATATTTCAGACATGGCGTCCGATATCCCTTCTATTCCGCTTAAAAGTCCGTCGACCAGTTTCAATCTACATGGAACAAGTGAGTGGCCCCTATAACGACAGTCTGTTTCCTTACATCACATCGAATTTTGCTTATGTTCTTGGGGTATGAACACTAAGTGGTAGGTATTTCCCTTTTTATATGGTTACTAAAAATTAAATAATTTTTGTTGGAGTTATTTTGGGGTGAAAGGAAAATGAGAATTGCCTTTTTGTAGAGGTGGAAACTAGTACCAAAATATATTTAAAGTTGATAGAATTTCCGCCTTTTTTTCTACGTCTAAAAGCTTTGGTTTCGACACTAATTATCCTATTTTGCCTAATTTACGTGTGAAATTACTTTCGTACTTTTTTACCAGTAAATAATTAAGTTGAAACTTAACAATAACCTAGATGTCATTCAAACCAAAAGAGAGCAAAGTAGTTTAGTTATTGTTTTTCAGTTTTACCAGACTAAACATTGAAAACCCTCGCTTGTATTATTTTATTAAACATGCTGTTTTGCTACAGAATTATGTACTACAAACTATTATACAACGACCTCTACAACTTTTAAAACTTCTCCCAAATATACACACAAGAGCTTTTCGTCGAATGCAATGTAGGGAAAGCGCTATAGAGAAGATTAGGAAAGCAATTTGTAAGTTTGCAAAGTTTGTGACTTCTACTTATACTTCCTTCGCCCACTTTAAACTAAAAACTATCTTTGACCCAAAAAATTGCGCGAGTTTTTCTTGAATGTATCCAGATTACGGCTTATTTGCATTCAGAAGTGTTTTAAGATGAGAAGTTTCAAAGTTATCACAGCAGTCACTGTAACTCTTATATTTTTTTACATAGGGTTGATTTTCGTAAAAATTGTGGAGTGTGTTGTGGCAGTTTCATTCACTCTGAGCCTTCTTAGCAATGCTTGAAATAGTGCTGAGCTTGTTTCTGATTTGAGTTTAAAATCTTAAGGGAAATACAATGTGGTAGAATTGTACTGTGGGGAAACTTTTTCGGTTTAGATAGACGGAAAATGTAATCTTTTTTTTTAATAACTGCCCAATTTTGGGTGAAGATGGGGATGAGCCAACGAGCTGCTTGATAAAAAGGCGTTGCAACAGTTCTATATGAACTAATTTATTTGTAACTGATCGCATTAGAAATTGTCACGGGTTTGTCAAAATCAAAAAGTGACAATCGACTCACATTATATGGCGAGGGGGCTGGTCTTTGCGTTATGCTCGTGAACGGGTTCTGCTTGTGGTGACTGGTTGTCTTGCTAATCATGGTTTTAATTGTCATTAGTAATTGTTTATTTATTTTACTTCGATGGCGCTAGTTTATCATTTCTCACTTAGAGTTACAGCAATAGCCTTATGTAAGCGGGCACATCCTTTAGGCTTGGAGGCTTTTATTAAGGTATTAAGTTCTGTTTACGTTTTATGTTGTAATTTTTATCTGCTTGAGTACAGTTTTCACTGTTTTGAAGGTATGTTGGCGTGTGCTAGCTAAACATATGGCAAATAATTTAATTATTTTTTTTTTGTGTTTCGTAATGCTAATTACTTTGCATACGATTTGTATAGAATCAAGTTTATATAACTAAACAGACAGGTGTGCTGCTGGCGAGTTTGTTCCGCCACTTCTTCTTCCCAGCTTAAACACTAGGAAGTGGTGAAGGGCGGGCATTTTTGGGGGACTGCCTTACGTAACTTTGAGGTTCGAAAAGTGCTGATTCTCAGCCTAGTTTGAACTGACTTTTGTTTTGATTTGATTGATTTGATTAGCTAGGCACTGAAGACCGTCAAACGTGCGCCTACTAGAAGTCGTTTGCATGAAAGCGGTCACCGGTTTTCACAATTGTAGGTATTTTTGTCGTTTCAAATACATTTTTCTTATCAACCGATGGGGTTCATACGACATTTGAGAAGTGTCAGTATGACCATTAAAAAAAACTTTGTATAGAGGCGAATCTGGACCCGAAGGTGTAGATTTGAGCTAATTTGAACATTTCCGGTCGTCCGGTGCAATTGTTTTGTTTCTATACGCAGTATTAGGTTTTCCGTAACAGAGCTCAGAAGGAATAAGCTTTAACATTGAACCCATGACTATTTGAACTTGCATTCGACCTCTATTCAATTATAATAAAATTATTAAAACAACAAGCCCAAAAAACAACTTAATAGAATACACATTTTTAATAACAGTAGTAAATTCAGCGAATCATACTTTGTTTCACCACATATTACATTTAGTTCGCCAACGTAATCTTACAACGTGTTCATGTCGACCACAAATAGCGTTATTAACCAACTTTATATTGCGTCATGTTGGTAATGTCCTTGTTACTTTGTTATTATAGGGTCCGTGGTTAATGAAAACTGTAGGCAATATTAAATATTGACAGGAGCGTGCCGCATGGGAAATATTTGTACATGAGTGATAAAACATAGTGTTAAAAGAACTGCGGTACCTAACATTTTGGCTGTCGGTTGACCAAAATAAAAACAGATTTAATAAAATATACCTAGAATTGAGTACTGAGCTGAGTCCAGGTGGGTAAAAGCAAGTCCATATGCCTGTAACTTGCACATCAGTACCTATGCAAGTTACCGACACGTGTATTACGTGCTCAAGACTATTATGAGTCAGTACTGGTACTGGCAACTTTCCCTGAATTTTGAGCAAGTAAAACTGGTCAAATAACTAAGTACATAGTGTTGTAAGTCTATGCAGTAAAACTTGTTAAAAGACGTTATGAGTTATGGCTCATCACGACATTACCAGTCTCATATGTTTGTGATTTCATACTGCAGTGAAGAGAAGTGCGCGTGCCTTAGAATGGCTGAAGCTGCACCCCTGGCTAGTTATGTTATAAGTCATATATTTTACTTCCAGAATCCAGGTATTGAGATTTTCGTCTATATAATGGAAAATCTGGCACTCGCCAATTATAACAGTGTACGTTATATAACTTGATGGGTACTGCTCATTAATCTGAATGAAAACTCACGTCAAAATTCATACGTCACAAAACTAAACGAACAAAACAACGTAAAATTTAAAAACACAAAAATATATTTTAAAAATAAAGCAACGCACAAGGGTGTTTTGTTTTCAAATGAAACAAGCTAAAAAATTGCTTCTGGTGGCCATTGTGCGTCCGCACAAAAGATCTGCATGTGATGTGCATATGAGATTCACTACTGTTAGGGTCGGGGTACACGAGGCAACATGTTGGTAAGAACATCGTTTTTTTTGTGGCAAGTTAGTGTGAATAGGCCGAATAGCCTGGTAAATGTTTGGTGGATGAGAGTAGCTGAGGACCGAGTTATATGGCGTGCGACTGGAGAAGCTTATGACCAGCAGTGGATTGAATTACCTGACATGGTTTCCGTACGTCGTTTCCAGGTGACCAATAAAAATAAGCGGTCTGCTGTGGGTCTCCCATAGCACAGCATCACGCTGAGTGGAAGCCTTCGTGTCACAGTCACGACGTGCAGCTGCCGACTATATATGTTCTGTGTTCATATGCACAAATCTGTTTTGTTTTATTATTTATTTGAATTACTATAGATTTTTATATACACGTGTTTCTGTGACTAATAAATCTATTATTCTTTCTTTCTTTGTAATTATGACAATGATGATAATAAAAAAAGCCAGCGACTCACCTCATGTTACGTTGGTTGCAGTTATCGTAGCTTACAGAATCTTTCAACGTTAAGATTGCCAAATCTAAGTTAAAAAGTAGAACAGTAAATACGTGTCTATAATTCCACTGGCACACACAAGCTGCCTTCAAAACAGAACGCAGTAATGCTATTTGACGGCAAAATATAATAGTGCATTAGAAGACTAACAATACGTCTGGAAAACGCAGTGTCCGTACCGGTACGAATAGACTTGAAAGATAAATCATTTTATAACTGACGTGATATGAGAAGAATATCCTTAGGGAAATTCTTTAATATGAGTTCTACTGCATAAACCTCCTGACTTTTCTCTCTCAAATAAAATAAAATTTCAAATTCAAACTCAAAAATTATTTATTTGCTAATATGGGTAATTACATATTTAATAATTTAGGAGGTAAAATGACGTGTAACATTACCTTCTTCATTAGTTCTTCATGCAAATTAATATAATTATTCATCCTTACAGTTTATTGCTCTACGGGGTGCAAGCTTTATTATAATTATAAGTCATAAGACTTTATGAATATCACGTTAAATTTTATGCCAGTGTACATTGTAGAGATATATCTTCTTTTGAGAAAAGCTAAAGGCATGTAATAAACTTCAAAGATTTTAGAAGGAAAATAAGTCTTATAAGTGCTTCATTATAATTTGTTTTATGCACAGTACCTACTAATTTGCTATATCAACCAAGTACTAAGTAATAATAATCATTTTGATTCTGCATATTTTGATTTCTTATTGCTTTTTTTCGTATTTATTGAAAAAAAAAAGAAAATCACAATTACAATCATTTCTAATTTAAAGAAAAGTAATATGTGATTTATGAGCAATCACCAAAAAGGTAGTAATCGGATTTTACAGTCCAAAATATTTTGTTCTTAAAATGAAAGTTATTTCAAGGCTACTTACTGCGCCCCTATGTAATAACAAAAATTACAGTTTCTAGGACATATCTCTTTAATAACCATGAACTGTGTAAAACGGTACTCTCCGTCCTTCTGGGAACACCATGTTGCATGACATATAGGTTCGTAAGAAGACGCCTTAATAATGCAAATGTGAAACACTGATTTATACACGTTTTGGTTTAAGATTGTTGTGAGACGAGATGGTAGTTTTTTTAATTGAGGAATTATTTACTGAACCTGAGTCTGTCATTAACAGAACGTGATCATAACATTACAACACGCTTGTATTCCACGAAGGGCAGGCAGAGTTATAATAGGTAGGCACATCCACATTTAGGTCGCTGGTTCGCCACTGCACCAAGTGGTAGTCTGATACATAACATCAATTGCTACTTCGGTGGTTTTGTGCCCGGTTGCTGGCAATACCTAAGCTCGTCCCTTATCATATATTAAAATTTTGACAAATGACTGGTAAAATAAAGCTGTGCTTATACATCTTTGGCAATCCCTTCGAGGAATACAGGCATGAAACGCTAGCTATTTCTAACGTCGCTACTGCATCAAAAGTACCAAGACACCATATTGAATAAGAAGTAATATTACCGCTAGCTGTAGTCCCTTTCACAAGTAGGTGCTTTTTCGGCCAGCATGGCTTATTATACGAGAAGCAATACTAAAGTGCTACCACACAGTTCATATAATTGTTTATTTTATTTGACTGAATAAGTCAATTTATTTTTAATTTTATTTTCGTTTATTATTGACATAATCTTCTCATTACAATGTTTTTTGTTGAGCTGTGTTGCAATATGTGGTTAGCTAGCGACCTCCATAACTGATTATATTATTCTTACAACCGGCAGCAAGTTCGTCATGCTCCCTTAGATGTCACTGCTTGCGGTAGCGTTGGGGGTCGGGTTGCCTCCTTCCCTCAAATATGGCGAGGGGGGGTAATGGCTGATTTTGCGTTATGCTCGTGAACGGGTGCTGCTTGTGGTGACTGGTCGTCTTGCTGACCATTGTTTTGTTTTGTTATTAGTAATTAATTGTTTATTTATTTTACTTTGATGGTCCTAGTTCATCATTTGTGACTGTTACAGCTATAGCTATATGTAAGCGGGCACGCCTTTTATACTTGGAGGCTTTTATTTGGGCATTAAGTTCTGTTTACGTTTTTATCTCTGCTTGAGTATTTATAGTTTTCGGTGCTTTCCTTTTCTTTTAATTGTGTTGGTATAGTGGTGTGCTAGCTGACATATGGATAGTAATTTAATGTTTTGTGTTGCATATAATGTAAATTGTTTTGCATACTGTTGTATAGAATCCGTTTTTTTTTCTCTAACTGAACAAACAGCTGTGCTGCCGCTGGGGAGTTTGTTGAACACTTGTTCTACCCAGCGAAAGCACTTGGAATTGGTGAAGGGTGGGCGTTTTGGAGGACTGTCTTATGTAATTTTGACGTTCGAAAAGTGCTGATTCTCAACCTAGTTTGAATAAATGACTTTTGATTTTTCTTTTGATTTTGACACCAAAAATACCAGGCTCCCTTAGAATACAAGAAGTACTAATAACGCTCGCTAGTTCGGACGTCGTGTTGATAATTACCGCGGAAGACGCAGCGAACAACTAATCTAAGTTGGATCAGTACCTATCGGTACTGATCCAACTTAGATGCGCTGCGTTCGTTGTTTGTGACCGGTTGACTACGCCTTTACAAGATCTTAGTATCCTAAGAGCTTGTAAAGGCGTAGTCAACCGGTCACAAAATCCTGGTGTACTTTTGAAACGATCTGGCCTTTGAAAATATATAAACACTATGTCCTTAGCTTAGTGATTTTAAGATAGTGATTACTCTTGATAGTTGAGATTAGCGATCAAAGTTCGTTATCATTAGTAAAACTATGGAAGCTGCCACCTAACCCGACTGCAAGATCAAGAATGGATGGAGATGTATGGTCTGTTGAGTTCCTAAAGTGTAGCAAACCCTGTTAAAGTTAAATTCTTACGCAATTACTCACTAAAGGGAATCAATGCCACATGCATCTGTATTTAATTTAGAAAGTCTCAACTTTATACCTCACCACTTTTCACCACATACACATGTGAAGGAAGGTAAATTTTTATTGCAATTTCATCGACGAAAATTGCATTTATAAAATTAACCTCAACTGTGATGATTTAAAATAAGAATTTTCGGTTTAAGTATTCAAATAATCAAACCGAAGCATTCGATTTGTAAGTGGCACTATAAATAGATATCCACAGGTTTTTGACGTTTTCTGATCTTTGGAACAGACCGTACACTGTGCGCGGCTGTGACTTCTCCGAGTCTTGTTCCCTATAAGTCGAGCATACAGAGACTCATGCCCGTGACGATCTAGGGTAAATCATGCCTTATGCCACACGTCAAATAACTTTGTCCAATGTGTGGCTTTGATCTAAGGAATTGGATGACTATGTAAGATCCAACTACTAATGTAGGTCCGGTAGGATGGAAGAATGTGTCTAGGAAATTGTGGTGTTGTGCAAACAATCAAAATCAAAATCAAAATATTTTTATTTCACATAAACCTACATGGGCATTTATGAAACGTCAGAAGCTAGGTGCACGGTTCCAATGGGTCGTTTTCTATGGAGAAGAGCCGGCAAGAAACTCCACGGTTACTCTTTTAAAAATAATTGGCTTTTACAATGTTTTCAAATTACAGTGTTAATAGGTATGGGAGGACAGTGTAGGCCTGTCGAGACGTACCAAGTACTTAACAAAAAAAAAAAAGAAAAAGGTCTACAAAAAATATCTAGTCTATTAAGCCTACAACGTTCTCACATTCACAAGGTACACACAAATCTGTGTAAAATATTAATAAAATAATAAAAATAAAAACCCATTTAAACCAAATGAAGTTTGCCATTACAAGTCTGAAATCAAAATTTTAGGTATATAATGTCAAACAGTGAAAATAATATGTCAAAAAGAAAAATTTTATAAAAAATAATAATAATAAACATCGTAAATTGTGAGCAGTTAATAGACATTTACATAGTTATGCCGTTTATGAAGTACCAGGGAAGCCACATGTGCAGAAGGAATTATTGCCAAACTTCCTTGTCTTCAACGTAGTCTTTAATCTTATAATATGCGTTTTTGGTAAGGACACGTTTGATGTGGGTTTTGAACTTTCCATCGCTAAGTTCTGTAACTGACTTTGGCAACTTGTTATAAAAGCGGATACTGTTGATAACAAATGATTTGCTTGTTTTTGTAAATCTTAATTTGGGTATCACAATTTCATGTTTACTACGTGTATTTATATTATGGAAATCACTTCTTGTTTTGAGAAGACATAAGTTTTTGCGAACATACAAAATACTTTCTAAGATATAAAGAGAAGGCAGAGTTAGTACATTAATTTCTTTGAATTTGTTTCTAAGGGACTCACGAGGACCCATTCTATAGACTGCGCGGATTGCCCTCTTTTGTAAAATAAAAATTGAATCTACATCAGCCGCCGATCCCCACAGCAGAACGCCATAAGACATAATACTGTGGAAATAAGCAAAATATACTAACCTAGATGTGGCTATATCAGTCAACTGTGTAGCCGATCCCCACAGCAGAACGCCATAAGACATAATACTGTGGAAATAAGCAAAATATACTAACCTAGATGTGGCTATATCAGTCAACTGTCTAATTTTTCTTACTGCATATGCAGCTGAACTTAATCTACCTGAAAGAGCTCTAATGTGGGCTCCCCATTGCAACTTCGAATCTAGAGTAATTCCTTGAAATACAGTTTCCGTAATAGCATCTAGTCTCTTGCCATCAAGTTTTAAATTTAGAGCCACTTGGGGTACATTCTTCAAATTATGTTTGACTCACGGTTAAGTAGTTAATTAGTAAAAGTTTGTTGATTTTCCAGTAAAACAGTAGGTACAAATCAATCTGCCTCGCCTTTATCCAACTATGTTGGGGTCAGCTTCTCGTCTAACCGGATGCAGGTGAATTTTCCATGGAGCGACTGCCTATCTGACCTCCACAACCTAGTAACCGGGTCATACGATAACGCTTGGTAAGACTGGTGGTCAGACTTTCGGGCTTCTGACGACCCGTTACGATTGTCAAAGATCCACGAATGACCGCCGAGACTAACGCTTTAACGTGCTTTCCGAGGCACGGAGGAGTCTCGGTATGTAAAGATGGTCACCCATCCACGGACCAACCCTAACAGGCGTAGCTTAACCTGATGGATCGACCCGTGTGGCTGTTATTACTTAGCCACGAGCACAAGCACGAAAATAGTAGATACAAATATACACACAATACTGTTAAGAAGGAACGGAGGGTTATCAGTGTTACACACAATGTTAGTAAGCACAGTCCTGAACAAGCACATAGCACAGAGAATGAAGTAGTCAATAACAAGCAATACTGCAGGCTTAGCACGAAAATCGTAGAAAAGAGTTTTGTCGACGGACGAGTAGACAAAAATTACATTTCCGCGTAATTGACAGTTTTCTACCGAGAAATGTAGACAATGGATTTCTATTCTACAGCAGAGTAGAAATATAAAACATCTTGCTAAGTCTGCGGGTGTCCAGTAAATTGTGCTGCGAATAGTGACAGCGTGGGTCAGTAGGTACCCACCAATAGAGCACAATGTCTAGGTAACCTTCTCTATCTCGCTCTCTCCCGCCCTACGTGAGTTTTGATAACTCTTCGGAGCCGTTAATCAACATGCCGGGTCCGTGGGTTACGCCCCCGGTGTGTTTTGCCCCCGTGGTGGAAGCCCCCGATTTTAAATTAAGTTATTATAGTTGATTTCGCCGAAATAAAAATATTTTTTACTAGATACAGACGATGAAAAAAGTGTTTCGGAACCAAATACGTAGACAAACTTACTAAATAAGTATTCTAACTAACACAATATTGGATACTATAAACATGCTACAAGGATATTCACTTTATTACTATATTACAATTATTTACTTTAGATGCATTACTTTGTACTTTGTCTAAACGAGGCGCCCGTGCCCGGCCAAACTGGTTTTACACAATAGCCAGATCGAATTCTAAAAGAAAGAGATAGGTAGTCAAAGAAAGGGAAAGATAGGGTTGAAAACAATAGAGTCCAGGGTGACGGACAGTGAAAATAGCAAACATAGCGATGGGCACTATTTCTATCCCTTTCCCACATAGTTGCAATATGTTACTGATAAGAAAGTTTAGTCGGTCATGTTAACTCAAAATGGCAAGTCCAGGTCCTTCACGGGGTTTAGCACAAACCAATTACAAAATAATTTCAAATAAACTAGGTGGAAGAACGTTACTACATGTCGGATTTGCTTATAATCTTCATAGGAAAAATAATAAATCGAGTGTGTGGACATGCGTAAATAAAAGACATGGCAAGTGTAGTGGTTCTATAAAATTAAGTGAGGAAAGTGACAATGTACAAATCCAAAAGTGTCATAATGCTGAGTGTCAACCTAACTTAATGAAAAATGAAGTTAGAGTTGTTATGGAAAAATTAAAAAAGGAAGTGAAAACGTTTGTTACACCGACATTAAAGATTTATAATAATAAACTATGATTTTGATTTTAATAATGAACCATGACTTAGACATTTTTTATAATAGGTTACACTTTGCTATCTGACTGTACTTTTGATAAAAATATTTAACTAATAAATATTATAGTACTAAAACGAAATCGGGGGCTTCCACCACGGGGGCAAAACACACCGGGGGCGTAACCCACGGACCCAACATGCCCTGGCGTATGAGTAAACTATTGATGAGTAAACATTGGCACTAACTTTAATACCGAGAGGAAACTATCACAAATTACTTTCTAAGTTCTTGGTAAAGTGAGTGATCGGATGTATAAAAAGGTGTCTTTTTATTGATAGGTATGTATTTCTTGCCTGTCATCTATCATAACTATAGTCGTTTTTATGGTTCAGTAGCAAACCCTTACAGTCTTATTACAAAAAACTAAATAAACCTTGGTTTAAACCTGGCCTATCAAGTCTACGCTTATCTGCAAAACCATGGTCTAAATTTCTCCGTATTACAAAACTTTAAAGAACCGTGGTCTTCATAGTACCGCCATTTGAACCATGGTCATGTCATGGTATCAACCACAGATTAATACAAATATTATTCGTTCACCATGATATCATTCTATTGTAACGTTCCGTACGCTCAGATAAGAAAACGTTTTGTTGATACGCTGATGATTATTATGATGTTTAGGAGTGTTAAAAATATTGAGCCGATTCATTAGCATGGAATATTGGTTATTTCGTCGATCGCAATTTTGTATAGGTTTTTATTAAGCATATTACTTAAAGTCGTATTAATTACTAATAATACATCTAAGTACGTGTAACGAAACGTAACATTCAGGCGCGTAATTATATGAAACCTTAACATTAAAGTTATGGTTTCATATAACGCGCCTGAATGTTACGTTTCGTTATTATCAAACAAAACCATCGCAAGTTGAACCAAGTTAATTTAGTTTTGGAATTTTTAAATTATCGAAGTCTCTAATAGAACAATTGATTCTTTGTTAATAGTATTACCTTCTATAATAATTTTAATATTATGTTGTGATGGACCAACAAAAGAAATAACGATCTGAGAATTGGAGTACCGAGGAAAAAGTAAGTAAACATAAATTACTTCGATGAACATGAAATCGCTTCGTAATACGCAAACCACTTCTCTAGTCAATTCTTCTCTAATAAGTCCACTATTTTCGTCGCATAACGTTTATTAAACCTATACTTTTGCCTGAAATCTTCATCGGATAATTCTATGAAGGGATTGATTCGAACACTATTTATGTTGTGTCGGCATGGTGTTCCCAACAACTCAGCGGCTTCAATATCCTCAATATTAAATAAATGACCCATGTTAATATCCATTTTCGGGTTTAATACAACACAACAAAATGAAAAAAATGCTTTATCCTAAAAGAGAAACTTTGACAGATACGATTTAGACTATGGTTTGATCGTTTAAACTAGGGCCCCGGGTTTAGCGTTAGACCATGATATGGTCTATGGTTTTTCGAAAAACCATGATTTGTAATATCGTTTTTGTTTAAACCGTAGTTTATAGACGTTTAAACCTAAGGTTTTAGTTAAACCGCTTTTTGTAATAACACGGTTATAGTTTCGCCATGTCCGTCTGTCTGTCTGTCTGTCCCCACTGTAGCTCTTAGCCGCTTAGTACGAGAAAGCTGTAATTTGGCAAAAATATACATATCAATCACGCCGACAAAGTGGTAAAATAAAACCTTTAAAAAAATGTCCTCCCTCGCACGTAATGTGGTTATGATATTTTTTTTTTCTCGTCTACTCCATGGTGTGGGGTATCGTTGGATAGGCCGCTCAAAAATATTGTGGGGCAGTGAATACCAATTTTCGATTCACGAATCCGCTTGCGTAATATTAAGCATTAAAGTGTGTAATTTTTGTTAGAGTCAAGTGTCCCCCCTGCCATCTAAACGGTTCTTTATCGAGATGTGATCACAGCTAAGTAGGCATTACAAGTTAAAGAGTCGACCAACTTAGATTTGCAGCTGGAAAATTGATTGTGGGGTACAGGTATGTATGGGAGAACATGTTTTTCAACTACAATGTTAAGTTTGTTTTTGGGATATATTCATACCAACTTCCCAACTACGGAACCCTACATTGTGAGTGGTCCGACACGCACTTGGCCGGTTTTTATTAATGTTCTAACTATCAAAGCGGAAGACTATATCTATCTATCTATTTAGCCCGTAATGTCCCATTTTTGGGCAAAGGTCTGTCTCCCCTTGTACGCGTCTTTTTTTTTTTTTTTTTTTGAGGGTGGGAAATCATCAAATAACTTCTCCCGCTCTGGGCGGAGCGGGAGGGTGTGTCAGACTCTTACTGACTAAAACCCACCCGTATTCCTTCTTGTTGCCTGTGTTGCGGGGGCCTCGGTGACCCATAAGTACCTTCCCGCGACCTTGTACGCGTCTGTCCTCTGCCATTGCGGGCTAGAAAATATACTATCAAATAAATAAATATTATTAATGAAATAACAATACTGATTTTATTAGAAAAATGTGCAATTTAAAAGAAATCTTGGCAGGTAACAAGGATGCTTCAGAATTTCAATAAAGCATCCGATAGCAAATCAATTAAAACGATTTGAACGGTGTAGGTACTTGTAATTGGAAATCGAATTCCGTAATAAAAAGGAAACTGTAGGATGAAAGCAAACAGTACTCATCCTGGATTAACACATAGAATTTATGACACTTTGTATGACCTCCGTATAGGAGGAGGATGCGAGTGAAACCGTTAGCAACACCTAGTTACCAATTAATAATATTAGCTTATTATTGTTCCAGTGCAGAGCAAAGGAGGCCTCTTCTCATACAGAGAACGCATGAGTAGCTACAAAAGAAATAGACGTAATGATAACTTAGCAAGACTTAAGTACATATGTACTTAAGTCTTGCAAAGTTCAAATAAAGTAAGCGTCAATAGTAAACCGACAAAGATTCTCGATGCGCGGAGACTCGTTCTTTGTTGACAATGTTTTTGAGCAATTACATCTGTGAGTTGCACATGGACATTCCTGTAAATAAATGAAATGGTTTTAAAGATAAAGATAAAGATAAAGATAAATTTATTTGTTCAAACATGTGTAACATGATATATGAATATGCACATGTAGATGGAAACATTTATTTTACCGGACCAACATGTTTTGCCTCACTCGGCGTACAAAATGTTTATATGTTATTAATGAATTAAATTAATGTCAGTTTATATAAAATTAGAGTCAGTGCAAAATGTAGTCAAATATTAATTACAAACAAATGTCAATATATAATAAAATTCAAAATTTATCATTTAAAAAATCAGCAATGTTATAGTAGCACTTATCACAGAGCACATTTTTAAGTGTTTTCTTAAATAAATTAAAATTCAATTGCTTAATGTCATTCGGAATTTTATTGTATATTAATGGGGCCATGCATACAACGCTTTTTCTTAGAAGTGCAGTTTTGGCCGAGTGTGACTGCACCCAAAGTCTATATTTCTCACGCCTATTTCTATTGGAGCTATTTGCCAAAAGAGGAAACCATTGAGGATTACTTTTTACAAATACAGCTATTTCTAATATGTAGAGTGACGGAAGTGTTAAAATTCTGTGCTTTATGAACATTGGTCTGCAACTGTCCATAGTTTGCAACCCAAACATAGCCCGTAAACAACGCTTTTGTGCTTTGAATACTGTGTCTTTGTTTGTTGAATTGCCCCAGAAAATTATCCCAAATCTCAATAAAGATTCAACAAGCCCGTAATAGGCCGTTAATAAAGTGTTAGTATTGACAGTAGGAGCAAGTTTATAGAGGGCAAACGACGAGCTGCTGATTTTTTTACTAAGTACATTAATCTGATTTTTCCAATTCAATTGCTGATCAATGATTAATCCCAGAAATCGGGTTGTGTCTGCTTCTTGTATGCTATGGTCATTGTAAGATAAATTGAATTTTGATAAATGATGTAATTTTTCCCTTTGTCTAAAATGCATTATGTTAGTTTTATTAAGATTAATTTTCAAATTATTGTTCGTAAGCCAGGTAATTATTGAGTTTAATGAATTATTTGCGTCAAAATGATAGTCAGATAAATTTTTGGATGCTATTGTTACAGTACTGTCATCAGCGAACAATGTCATGGGTTCTTTAGTTGCATATGGTAGGTCATTAATATATAATAAGAACAGGGGAGGGCCCAATACACTTCCCTGGGGCACACCATGCGTAATGAGACGCTTTTGAGAGGAGAAGATCTGTACCTTTTTAGCTTTAATAATGAATTTAGATATTTGAGTTATTTGTTGACGGTCTGTTAGATATGATTTTAACAATTCCAAGACATTACCTCTTATACCATAGGCTTCAAGTTTATCGAGCAGAATATTGTGTTCTACATAATCGAAGGCTTGCGACATGTCACAGTAAATAGAACAAACAGGTAAAGACTTGTCCACATGTGATGAGACAGTGTATATAAAGTCGTAAACTGCCATATTAATGTTTCTATTTTTTCTGAAACCTTTCTGTTCATCACATAGGATTTTATGGTGTTCTAAGTATCTGTTGAGTTCGTTATAGATATATTTCTCAAAAATTTTTGAGAATACACTATTTAATGCTATGGGTCTATAGTTTTCCATTAAATATTTATCATCTTTTTTAAATAAAGGTTTAATTATTGTCAATTTGAGATCTTTTGGAAATGTCCCACTTAGTATACAAAGGTTCATAATATGGCTTAAGTGTTGAGAAATGTCTTTATTCACTGCTTTGATCACGTTCGTTGCAATACCGTCATACCCTACACTCCTCGTATTTTTAAGATTAGTTATAATATTCTGCATATGATAAGGCAAACTTGGTGATAAAAACATTGAATTGGGTTGATGATTGATGAGAGCTGTGGCGTCCTTACCAGCACCTGGGAGAGGTTTTACTTTTTCAATAAAATAGTCATTAAATGCGTTGGCAATATTTTTAGGATTAGTTGTCAATTTATCGTTAATTTTTAATTCGGCTGACGACTCCTTAGGTATATTTAATTTATTATTATTTATAATTTGCCATGCCGTTCTACTTTTGTTAGTCGATGTATTTATTTTGTAATTGTTTTGTGCGCGCTTAGTAAGATTTATAATTCGTTTAAGCAGTTTAGAATAGCAAGTATATTTCTGTTTATTAGTTAATGTTGGTTTCCGTCTAAACTTCCAGAGTAATTCTCTTTTATTTTTACTACACACTTTAATCCCGCGCGATATCCATTTTAGCTTGGTATTTACTTGCACAGTGATTTGAGTTAGCGGAAAGCACAAGTCGTAAAGTAATTTAAATATTTCAATAAAACGATGATACGCTGCTGATGGGTCATCGGTTCTATATATTTCATCAAAAGATAGGTTTTTAATATGTTTTTTAAATTTTTGGATGTTTTCTAAACTGTATTCCCGTTTCATTTTATGCCAATATTTCAATTTAAATATTTTCTTAACAGGTAGCTTAATTAATTGGGCAGTATGGTCAGATAAGCCAAATTCCAACACATCCGTCTTACACTTTTTATTAAAGTTATGGGCAAAGTTATCTAGACAAGTATTACTGGATAATCTTGTGGGCTGTTTAAGTGCTAATGTAAGGTTATATTTTAATAATAAACACTCTAAATCTAATGTAACATTGTTACACTTTATGACATCTATGTTGAAGTCACCAGCTATTACAGTATTATGGTTTTTTTGTCTAGAAATACATTTTAATATCTTGTCAAACCTACCAAAAAACAAATTGAGGTTACTTGGTACTGGTACTCGGTATACACAAACTATTATAATGTTGGAGTCAAGTAATTCTATTGCACAACATTCGATTACATTAGCTATGGACAATTGACTAATTTGAGAAATTTCTTTAAACTTATGCACCTTATTAACTAGAATACAGGCACCAACTCTTTTACTGCAAGTACGACTATAACATGCCGCGAGTACATAATTATTTATTTTCAGGTGATGTTCATAACCCGCTAACATAAAGTGTTCCGTGACACATATCACATCCACGTCAATATCTTTGTCTTTTAGCTCTTCTATATTTACTAATAGTAGGTCAGATTTGTTCAACAGTCCCGCAATATTTTGATGCAGAACATTAAGATATTTAAAGCCGAAAAAATAATGAATTTGCTTCTTCTGCAGCATTTCCAACATGTCCTTTAGTCATATAGCTCATAGTAATGTCATTAATTAAATATAACAAATTTTCAAAAATATTGCGTAAACCATAGTTATTAATACGGCCCTTTAACAAGTCAAACATTGTATGGTCATAATTTAAATTACAATTACAATCTAAGAAATACGCATGTTCATGAGATAATATATCCAAGTACAATAAATTATTAAACGTCTCAATTCTCCAGTTATAAATGTTGCTGTAGTTTTGTAGTTTGTAGGTGGGGGTACAAATTATTACATTTGTGTGAGAAATTTGTTTCAGAGTATCTCGAATGTATACTAGTATTATAATAGTTGCTTGTAATTTTAAAGTCCTCCTCCCCAATTAATAATACACAATAGTCGCTCATAGAATAATCACGCAATTTTGATTGAATTCCGGTGAGTAGATGCTCTAATGTTCCGTTCGGTGTAATATAATGACTTATGTGATATTTGTCAATAAATAAATCTTCAGCTATCGATAAGACTTTTTTCTGATTATTTGTGCTTATTAGACATATCTTGTTTTTTTGTGAAGGTATGGGGATTGAAGTTGACTGACTCATTACAGGTGACTGATTAAAATTAATACTAGGTTGACTTGGTTCAATAGGATCGCTTTTATCCTCGAATAGTTTGCCATTCTTTAGTGTGCATGAGCCTGATGAAGAGGGGTCGTTATTCATGTTCTCAATTATTTTCTGTGTTTGCTTTGATTTTTTGGTTTTCTGTATCTTGGTTTGTGGCGTTTTTTCTTTTGTTTTTTCTAAACTGTTGACCTTTCCTTCTCCATTTCGTTTTTTTAAATTGCTGTTTTCTATTGATAGCAGTTCTATTTTCTTGAGGGCACATTTTAGTTCAGATGTTAGATTGGCGATCTCATCTTTTAATATCTGAATTTGGTGGATGTCCTCGTCTTCTGATACGTCGGGTAAAGTACTCGTCGTACAGTTAGGAGTTGGTAGAATAATGTCACTGTCATCGTTAGATGGTTCAGATCGTGTACGGGTACGCCGGAACGTTATATTCTCTAAGAAGTTCATTTTGAGAAAATAATAATCTTTCAAAAATATTTCTCCTTGATGAGATTTGAACCTGGGTTCGTGAGTGTAATGTAGCTCGTTACACTGCCAGGACAAACGGTATTGGTATGTTATGATGAAATCAGCGTTCGCAATATGCGTAGGCGACGCTTATTGTAACGTGATTACTTGATTAGTCAAAAGATGTCACTGTACTTAGTTTAATAATGAAGTATATTTTATGGACTGTCAACACTGTTAAACGGATGATAACTAATTCTGTTGATTGTTTGGTTTGCTGTAAGATGGCGTTGCAGTTATGCTTTTTCAAATAAAAAACGAATGTTTTCGTGGTATTTTTATGGAAACCACTACGGTAGTGAAATTTATGCCAGTAATTAAGTTTATGTTTGTAGTATTAAGTTTAAAATGTCACAATATGTTCACAAATCTCATAAGAATGTCTAGTTCCGTATTATGCAGGTCACTATTTGAGTAACGTAGAAACACTGTTATTTCAGATGTTCGTGCACAATAGTCGACGAAAACACTGTCACAGATCGTTTATATCTTAAGTCTCGCTTTGTAATATGTTACACTGTCTGAAGTCACATTTAACAATTTTTTATAATTACTTTAGCAGGAGCAAAGTCAAAAGCAATGTTTACACGTAAGCGCCATCTGGCGAATAATAATAAAAGAATACTTGACTTCTTATTGCGTTATCTAACATTATTTAACGCTTGTATTTCCCCAACACACTCCTTACCCTTAACACGCATAATACGAGTATGCCCGAAATTTTGTAAGTCCCATTTTACAGGAAGCGAGCCTTTTGCCAAATCCAGTTTCCAGACAGCTAATGACAATGGCCTAATCGAAATATACTATTACACTTTTCACGAATCAGGGGTCGATACCTGGACCCACGGTCAGCAGTCGTGCTTTTACAAAGAAGGAAATAGATATTCCGAGAACAGTAGAAGCATTTCAAAATGAATATCTTATCTTTTAATTATTATAAAAGCCAAACGGTAAGTTTTTTGGTTAGTCCTTTTTTTAACTCCGTAGCAACGGAGCAACATATTGTAGCGAAATAAAAAAGAAAAATCACCAGTTTAACACGTACCTATTAATTTACTCATATATAAAAAAGAAAAAAAACAATACAAAAAACTAAAGTTAAAGTAAACATAACCCTCCTGTCTGGGGCAGACGGGTAAAATTATCCAAAACATTTACTAAACCGAAAATTTGATCTGATTGAAGAGGGATTACGAGAAAACTTAAGGTACATCAGATGGTAAATCTTTGTCACGCATTTGGTGTACGAACGAAGGAATCGATTTAAATCGTTTTTATGTTCACGACACCTAATTACGTAACGACGAATAAATATTATCTTATAAAGATAAACCTAAGTTATTCTGACCAAAAAGAGCTGGTTTAAAAAATATCAACTAGAATTTTAACTCTAGAAAACCCAGAAAGTACTAAGAACTATAGGAATTAAGTGTGAAGGTTAAAGTAAAAAAACATTCCTGACGGACTGCCACTGCAAGGCGTAGCGTGACTTGACTGAACTGCAGGTGACGCGACGATCATGTGACGCACACCCATACGGAGAGGCCAGCCTACGAACTCCAAGGAACTGTGCTGTGCTGGTAGAGACGAACCGATAGCATGCAGATTCTATGCGGTTGGAATAAACGAACCGAGCTCTGGCATGCCTGGTAAATAGTCCGGTACACAGAAGACTGGTGGTACACCAAATTCGAAGAAAAACTCACCATTCAAACCTGTTTTTGCAGAACTCAACAATGAACATACGAGTAAATATGGCTAACTTTTACTTGGTTGATTGCAGATAACACATCGAACCTTGAATAGGGACAAAACATACTTGGCAGTATTTAGAATTAACCACCCAAAATAAATAATCGACTTGATTCAATACATATTTTTCAACGAATGGTTTTTTTTATAGAAAATTGACAGCTTCGTTTGGACTCCTATCAAAGAATATCAAAAAATTTAAGAATAAAAATTTGATGACCAGCTAGAAATCAAAATGTTGCAACCGCAGAGGTCACGCTGCAGTGTGCACGGTAGCTCAGCCGCGGGTTCAAGGTAGTTATAATTTTATCAAACACACCAATACTAACATTCTCATTTCTTCTCCTGATCTTCAAACAGCTGGGTCGTCCACACTGACACCTGCCCAGTCGTCTGATCCTCGCAGACGACCGCATTCTTGATCTGAATCGGGACCAGGAACAGCATTTGTTTTCGCATGAGCAATTTGAACCTGGTGGAAATTGATTTGTGTAAACATTTACTTATACTTTAAATGCCTTTAGTCTAGTGGTCGCAAGCGCTACTGCTGAGCATGAGGTCCTCGGTTCGGTTCCCAGTCGGGCATTCGTCGTTTATTGGGTTTTTCATGTAAATTATTTCTCAGTAGCAGCCGGTTTGGATTTGTGTCCGGTTGATGGAAATAAGCTCGCCCTCTACTACATGGGACGAAAACATAACTGTGGGTGTTCTAATAGGTACACCCTGTCTAACCCTTCGAAAAAACTGCCGTCATGTTATGGTGTATGATATTTTAGAATTATGTGGTATTATAAGCCGGATTCAATGCCGTAAAATCTTATCTACCACACAACCTTTGGGTTCAAAAGAAATGCTATTGGAATGCTTTCGTTTACATATGTATATCATCTACGAAATAATAAAAGAAGTCATTGGGTGTGCCTGTGCATTTTATTAACTCAGCCAATTACAGTCATGTACATCAGGCAGGCAGTCTACTTTCATGTCCTGAAGTTTTACCACAATGATGCATTATAACTTTATTTTGTCGCAAAATGAAATAAATGCAAGCGACCAGAATCTGAAATTTTAAATAATTGGAAAAATATCAATTTGATTGATTTATCGACTTAACATAAATGGAGCATATTTTCTATTTCACAACAAAAAAGTATGTTGTGTATTCATCTCCTGTTTTCGAGTACCACGTATACAAATCTTGGCGCATTATTGCCATAATTACCAAGAAGAGCTTGTTGGATTTGGGGAAGCAATTCTATGTAGGTACCTACATAATGATGTACATTATATGTAATACAATCACTCACCCATAACTTGATTATTCGGTACATTAAAGTTTTGTATTTTAAAACAAACTTAAATTGATTTTAGGTAAGGAAAGTGAATTGCCAAATATCTAAGCCATCTTGAGTCAGAGTTGAATTTCGTTTAACTTGCACATTTAATTAAAACTTTATATCCGATATGAATTAAATGATTAAGCTGTAAAGCTAAACTAAACTAAACTAAAGCTAATGTTAGGAGCTTGCACAATTCCTTCAATGACATGAGAGCTGAACCTAACTACAGAATCATATCAACGCTGTGCAGGGACTGTTGTCCCTGCACAGCGCTGATATGATTCTGCATTCAGCAATATCATCCCAAAATGTTAACTGCACAGCACGGATTTTTTTTTTGTGTAAACACAACTTCTTCATAGTTCATTATAGTTGCAGGTCTTTAAAAATACGTCCATATTTATTCTCATTCGAATCCTTTACCTATTCTGATTCTGAATAGATGGCTACGGCACAAAAATAAAATCAAAAACTCAAAAACCAACCCATTAGGCTTTCGAGTTTTAGATTTTATTTTTGTCCATTTTACCTAATTTACCACCACTAACTACAACATAAATCTGCCTGTACTTGTTCACGTCGAACAAGACAAACTCCAACAAGTAATTAAACTCTAACCACAGTAGAGTAATTATTTATTAGGCCGACAAACTGTGCTGGATTGTTGCGGTGTATCACAGTGAGGGCCGAACTGTTTTGGCAACGGGAGTTGGTAGGTTCGAGTATCGTTCGAGTTTGTTGAGATGGTAGTCAAATTTAATGGGGTTTAAGTTTTAAAATTACACTATCGGTGGTGTTAACGAGAGGGTGAAAAGGATATATAGAGATGATAGAAAATAAGGATGTATAAATAAATAAAAAAATAAACAGGAGAATGATGAAGACAATAATGATTATTCTCCTAAGTATTCTAAAAGTAGTAAAGCTCCTTAAGAAAGAGCTGAATTCGTACGGAAAATATGTGATTGATAAAATTACACATTTGATAGGTATTTATGTAGATGCTAATATATATGATATTGAATGAAGATCAGGGTGGGTAGATAATAATTATGTGCCCAAGGTGCGTGGGTCTTACCAACTTGTAAGTATCGTCACTCGTAAAAGGAAAGCAATATGGATTTAATTCCAAAACTTTGGGTTTTTAATCATTTACAAATATTGAAAGCAAGTAATCGTAAAATCTCACCCTATAATTTCGAGTTATGGAAACCAAAGGTACGGGCTCGAACAATTTCCAGCACCAACTTTATATTATCTAAGTTCGGAAGTTGTCGCGGTCCAACAAAAGTGTTTGGTAGTTATGTGCACAACAATCAGTTTGTTTGCACAATCATTTAGCAGGGAATTATATTATTGGTTGTCTGTAAATATTTATAAGGGGATGTTGTGCTTGGCTCTGTAATAGGCTGTCATTTTCTTCTACTTTGTCGTATTGTTTTTGTTAAATATGCTATAGAAATTCCATCTGTAAGGTGATTTCATCCGTGAGAGTACGTCAGTGGAATGATAATAGTATATCCCACTAATAATCTTGAAACGTGTGGGGATCACGAAAGTTCCAGTCATGGAAATCTTAAAGAGGTTCATTGTCATGTTATCACTTACATGACAGTGAACACCACAGGGCCTACACAGGCTTTGGAAACCGTTTCGTATTTAAACAACGACATTCAACAGGATTGACATAAGATTTTTGGTAGCTTATGGCAGTCTCCCATTCATTATTGATTTTTTCAACATCGTTATCGATAATAGAATGTCAATTTATCTAGGGCCTCAGGTTCTCGACGTCCTCGCGTCCAACTTTCCACTGTCTAATTTATTACCATGCCATATTATTGGTATTTGATAATCATCATTAAACCCTTTTTTGCATTGACTTTACATTCGACAGATTATCGTCTTTTCTCATTACCATGGTTTTCAACCATCCTAAACCTACATAACAATATCATGACAAAACACCCATGATAAGAACCAAGAATGAAGTTTCATTGAAACGTGTAGTTACGAAGCGAACTTAAGTCTCTTAGTCTCGCGAGGTCGGGACTCACGGACCGTAAAATTGGACAGCCCCGTCCTGTTTAAATCGATGACCTAATTTACAACAGTGGAAAGATAGGTTTTTTTTGTATATCCCACATGGGGAGTGTGTCAATCAAGTTTGAAATTGAATTTTAATTAATGGGACAGTGATAATGTGTGTGGTGTCTCTTTGGGATTTGAAAGCGTCAAGCTTGAGTCATTTTAACAACATTTTGATGCTGGAATATTATCTAAATATTCAGATGTAATACTCGCTTAATTCTTGATTGCACAGTTTGATTAAAATGTCAAGAATAGTAACTAGTCTGATGAAGCACACGAAAAGCTGCTGGATGATAACTGCTCACAACCGTTTAAAATGAAAATCTAAAAGGCAGACCTACTAGGCACTTTATATTAAGGATTACACAAGAAGGGATTAATACAATGGGATAATAGTATGATGCTGAAATAGTGGTAGATCCAAAAGTGAGCACAAAAACATTACAGGGGAAAATAAAAAGAACAATTTTATAAAGATGGATCGAGTTAATGACAGAACAGCGACAGACATCTTTTAAACAAAACAATGCAAATGAAATAATGAATTTAACTTTAACCTCTGATGATGCCCACAATGTAGTAAGTTAATGTTCTATAACAATATATCGGTTATTAAGATGGTTTGTTGTTACTCAGTCAAGTTCAAACACCTACGTAATACAAAAACTTCTATCCTTTCTTAGCAAGTTCCGCACCAATTTTTCGGTTCACTGCACACAAATTAAATTGTTGTTTGAACCTATTTTATACAAAAACTTTAACGTTGAACGTTTCTAAGGTTTTGTTAGTTTAATAGACTTTAGTTTGAAGCTTCAGTATTATTTACAATAACTTAATTCACTTTCCTTTGGGTAGTTCATGCTTCACTGGGTTCATTTTATTTGTTGAAAATAGCCTGATATTTAAATATTGCAGGCCTGTGAACACCACTTTTCGATTCAAGGATCCACTTGCGTAATATCAAGCAATCAATTGCTAATTTTTGTTAGAGTCAAGTGTCCTCTGCCAGCTAAATGGCTGTTTATGGAAATGTGAAAAAAATTATGGCAGTAGTACATTTATAATGAAATTAAAAGGAAAGCTATCACGGCTAAGTAGGCTTTACAAGTTAACGAGTTACAGTCGACCAACTTAAATTTGCAGTTGGAAGTTTTTGTTGGAGTTTTTATCTGGTATTTCTCAGTAGCAGCCCGAAATATAGCTTTGTGACCGGTTGATGGCAATTGGCTTGCCCCCTATTACATGGCACTTAAACAAAACTGGCCAAATGTGGGTGTACTATAGGTACCTACAGCCCTTCGGGGAAACAAGGCGTCATGTTCTGCTATAATTTATTTTGTATCGTGAGAGAAAACTTAGGGGTCTTTCGGTTTGATCAGCAGTTTTTATTTAAGTACCTGGGGATTATTAACATGACGTCACAGAATAATGCCACGATTTTATTTCTGTATGTTTATAAAGAATTTATACGAAGTCGGTGTATCCTACTTACTTGGTGCATTAAAAAACGTCTTTTATGTGCCTTTGCTTTTAAATTAGACGACACTCAAATGGACACGCTGTACCTAAGCCCAGAGTTCTTGTCATCCTACAGTTTGTATCAAAGCTTGCTAGAGTGTTTTCGGCGAATATCAGAGGAGTTCGATATCTGGGAAAGATTTAAGTATCTATGTCGATTTTCCTCGTAAAATAATTTATTGAAAATACTTTGTCCTAATTTTGGCACGGTCTATGTTGCGTATACCTACGGTTAGCGAATGTACTGTGTTATTCAGTATTTCATTCTCAACACCGCAAAACAATAATTCATTTAGCATCACTTACCCTATTATTTTCTTATCTTCTTTTGTAACGTAGGTATTCAGTTTGGTTGTGATATTGTCGTCGTCTTTTTATACAGGTTGTGTAAGCGGGTGAATACATTTAATATTTTCGGAATGTTATTTCTACAGTAAATCGAGGATTGACATTATTAAAACATAAATGTCAATCAAATCAATTTACTACATTAGTCTTTTACTACATTATTCCTGTTTCTCTGGCTTCAGACAGTTTGTGCTAGAAGAAAAAACATGAAGATTAAAAGTGAAAAGAAAGATGTTACATATTACTGATTATCATTTTCGTAAAAAATATGGTCTTAGCATTCTTAGTCTCTGGAATGGAAAAATGGCTCATATATTTCCAACATGATGTGGTGATCAAGGAAGATGGATATATTGAATTCAGAGAACCTATTGATAAGCCCGTAAGATACATACATCGGGGATCGGCAGCTGATGTAGATTCAATTTTCATTTTACAAATAAGGGCAATCCGCCTTCTAATTCTAATTCTAATCTAAAATTATGTAAAATAATAATAAAATAATACAAATTAAATAGGTTTTTATTTGTATTATTTTATTATTATTTTACATAGATTCACATATATTTTGTAAATGTGAAAACGGCTTAATACCTAGACTAGATTTGTAGATCATCAGTCTCAAATGATTAAACGAACTGCAAAATTCTTTCTAAGATATAAAGAGAAGGCAGAGTTAGTACATTCATTTCTTTGAATTCTAACGGACTCACGAGGACCCATTCTATAGATTGCGCATCTATAGAATGGGTCCTCGTGAGTCCGTTAGAATTCAAAGAAATGAATGTACTAACTCTGCCTTCTCTTTATATCTTAGAAAGAATTTTGTATGTTCGCAAAAACGTGGGTCTTTCCAAAATAAGAAGTGCTTTTATAACAAGTTGCCAAAGTCGGTTACAGAACTTAGCTATGGAAAGTTCAAAACCCACATCAAACATGTCCTTATCAATAACGCATACCTATTATAAGATTAAATACTACATAGAGACAAGGAAGTTTGGCAATAATTCCTTCTGCACTAATTCCTTCTGCCTTGTGGCTTCCCTGGTACCTCATAAATGACATAACTATGTAAAAGTCTATTAACTGCTCCCAAATTACGATGTTTATTTTTTTATTCGTACTTCCTTGAGATATTTTCATTATTTGACATTATATACCTACAATTTTGTCATCAAGTCATTTATTCGTGGCTGTTGTGGACAGGATATTAATTCAGACTTGTACTGTAGTAGTACCTAATGGCAAACATGTCCTTTGGTTTAAATAGGTTTTTATTTGTATTATTTTATTATTATTTTACATAGATTCACATATATTTTGTAAATGTGAAAACGGCTTAATACCTAGACTAGATTTGTAGATCATCAGTCTCAAATGATTAAACGAACTGCTCTCGAATATTGCATATCGTCAAACAGGTTGACGAGTATAACAGTAATATGACAGCTATGAATTCAGAACATATCGCGTCGGTCCAAAGATGATTCTCGTGAAGTAGCTGACTATGAAAAGAAACCTCCAGAAAAATATGAAACCAATATAATTGTGAAGGCCTTTTATCTGAGGTAATATAAATTAATACGATGATTGTGTTACTATAGGTACCTCCTGTGGTTGCAACTTTTCAAGGTACTAATACTTATGGTGATATTAAGCGTAGGATGTTGCCGATAATCTTGTGCGGGGCCGTCACGGTACACAAAGAACAACCCTTGATAAGCTGTAATCGACCTCGGCAAAAACTTTGCCAAAGGGCAGGCTTTATAGCACTGAGCACAGTAAAACACTCGGGTATTGTGACGATGCAAAATCAAGAAATAACGCAACTAATAGTAACATCTTGCGTCAGGACAGACAGACTCGTGGCATTGCTGCCAACGTAGTCTCTGTAACGCTAGATGGCGCTAGAGAAATTATGTCATGTAAATTATACACGATTATTATTTAATTTAAATAAATAAACATCCAGACATAATTTTCCCATACCTATTTTATTTAAAATAATACCTAATAAATTCAAAATAACCAATACTCGTAGACAACAATATTCTATTTGGTATTATGGTGGTGGAAGCGTCTAGAAGAGGTAACCGGGTTACAGTACCTATTGCTTTATCTGATTTGGACTGAGAAATTTGAAAGTAGACCTACTTTCAACTCAGCAATAATAAGAATGTATACCTATGAATTAAATAGATAAAACAAAAATGATTACAACAATAAAAACGATTTATATTTTTCTGCATATGGTCAAGTCCAATATTTGTGAATAATGTCTTCTTGTAGACTCGACCAACCGCTGTTTCTACATACCTAATCTGTGACGATCATGGCGGCGTGTCATCGCAACAGCTGATTGGTTGCTGCTGTGGAGCGTACCCCTTTTTTTTGTGGATGGGACATCGTCAAATAACTTCTCCCGCTCTGGGCGGAGCGGGAGGGTGTGTCAGACTCTTACTGACTAAAACCCACCCGTATTCCTTCTTGTTGCCTGTGTTGCCAGGGGCCTCGGTGACCCATTAGTACCTTCCCGCGACCCCGGCAGGCATCGGCCCTAGCGGACCCCTACATTGTGGGAGCGTACCCCTGCAGTGGAATGCTGGATTTTGGCGCCATGTTATTTACGATTTGTTATTTGTGTTTTTGATGAAATTGCATGAATTTAGATAATGTATGAAACTGCACTTAACTGGGTATTAAAATATCTACTCGTGTAAATACCTATTATAAACACATTCTTGCTCTGATAAGTACCTAACAGTTTCATAAACTACTAGGTACCTATTACTTTCTTAATAATGAACACCCATGGAGTATGTCACAATATGACACATTTTTAAAAATTGACACCTCAAACCAGCTCTCGCGGTACGCGTCCTAGTCGTCTCGCCAACCCATTCTGGGTCAGCCTCGGCTGCGCCGCACGTCGTCAATATTCAGGCATTGTGGGGAGACTTGTTTCTAGCGATCATCGTGCATGCGGCTGATGTGACTCTCCCATTCCCATTTGAGCTTGGCAGGCTTCTTGCCTACGTCCATTACATCCGTTTCGGAAGAGTTAACCCTCTGCAACTGAGGTGGTAGTCTGTCGGACAAATGCCGTCAAACAAATGCGGCAAATTCGCAAGTGATATATCTTTGTCCCGCTCGTTCCTAAAACTGTTCGCCGCAGCACAAGATAAACGCGAGCGGCCCGTCAGCGGTCTGTCAGACGTAAGTAGGTAAGTACAGCTATTCACTAACTTCCAATTTTGTTAGACGTCACTTCACAAAGACCACCTGTACCTACTTCCAGTGTCTCCCAGACATAACATAAGTAAAATTGTTTAAGTACTGCCATAGTACCTCACAGATAGAGGTCATACCTCAGCTTATTATATAAAAGGATAGATATACCTCTGCAGCTTGGATAGCTATATTGCAGGGACTTGAAAACGGAATGAATTTCGTTCCGTTACACTAAATGTTATCTTATAACGTTCCAAATTTGTAACGATATTAAAACCTAAAAATATAAATAACGTTACAAAAAAAAAAGTTATAGAATTTCGTTCTCGTAGAACAATATTTTACGTAACGTTATAGGTATCAGTAACATTATGCTTATCCGCTTATAATAACGTTACAGGTGAAACGTTACAGATTAATTTGTAACGTTATTCTTAAAAACTTTTCCCGCTGACCACCGCGCCGCTCCGTCGCGTCGTCGTTGCCCGATTGCCCGCCACCGCTGTATTCGTTCAAAAGCGCGCATCTTTTCCAAACAGTGTTGTGCGTTGTGAATGAATAGTGATTAACTGCCTACTTTTATATATTTATGTGATTGTGTCAACTTTAACTTTTTTTTGTATGTTTACGTAGCATCGGTACATTCTATTATTATAATGTACCTATCATTTTAGTTATTTTATAATGGATACAATTGTGAATGCTGTCTCATTGACCCTGTGGTCTACAAAAGTACAAAATATTGAAAAGTTTAATAATACGTACAGTTTTTTTTTATCTCACACAAAGCAACGCGTGCTTTACTTGTTAGAGATGCGCCGAGTAGGTACTCGTTTATTCCTAGGTACTCAGCAATACTCGGTCATTTTATTAGTACTTACTCGTTATCGGCCGAATAACTCGGTTAGACTGCCGAGGTACTCGTAAGGAACTCGTAAATTTATAATTTGAACTCTTTAGATTTTTCTCCTTCTATTTCGTCATAAAATCTGCCTTGGTGGCGCAGCGAGTGAGACCTGCTGTGCAGCAATGCTATGCTAATATTAGTAATGATTTTATAATTATGCGAACATACGTAGATAGGTTACCTACCCAACATTCGATCTTCAAAAACGGCACAATATTAGATGACACGTGGAGGTAGAAGGATGGCATGTGATACATTATCGGGAGCAAAAATAGACAAGAAGAAGAAATAGTAGAAACTTGGCTAATTAGCCAAGTTTTCTACCTCTTTTTACTTATAATATCATTGATGGTTGGTCTCGGGTTCGATTCCCGGGTCGGTCCGAAAAGACTTGAGTTTTTCCGTCAAGAAATTCTCAGTGATTGCCCAGTGTAGTACGGGTGTGTAGTTAGGAACATAATATTATTCATTATTTATAGGTGACAGTGACGATGATAGTATATTCCAAGAGAATAGTCATCTACTTTTTACGGAGGTCCATAATGAGAATGAGTTTAGGAGCAACGTGAATAGCGACAACAATGGCAAGTATTTAAATTTATTTAAAGAATCACTAGTAGTATGATTTCGTGATATCAATCAAGTGATCTATTGTTAGTACTTAATAGATCGCCTGATATTACGGAAACACACATAGGTGTTGGTACTTATCCGTTTATAACCGAAACGAAAGGATTATATATAGATTGTATTTCTTTCAGGCATAAAACATTCTTCTGATGAAAGATATGACATGTCACAATCTTTATTGCTGCCAACTAGTTCTTTAAATAAACGAAAACGTTTACAAGAAAATTATGACAAGAGGAGGGCAAAATGGATAATTGACGGTAATAAAGAAAAAATACCAGACAAATGCGAAAAGAATTCACAAAGTTTATTTGAGAAAGTGAACAAATAATACAGCGCCAGTTAAATAAGATTAGAAAATAACTCTGAAGTTCAATATATTCATTGCACTTTTGATAAAGAATTAGATAAACTTGATTATTATTTTGATAATTTACTTATCGGAGAGCTACAATTGTCACTTCCATGTATGAGATCTAACGCTTATATCAATATTTTGAAATATGTTGATACACTAAAACAGAAGCATGTAAATAAATCCTCAGACTAAGAAATAATCTTCCACTTTTAAAGTGCACACAAAAGTGTAGTTTTTAGTAAGTAAGTCAATTCGGAAATACATTCTTATAAGCTGTTCTTCAAAACTGCTGTGAGTAAAGCAGTTTGTACCGTATACTGATAAGAAAATTATCTATAAGGTTTTGAACAATAAATTTATCACAAACGTGTTTATTCGAGACAAATTTGAACAACAACATTGTTTTATTGAAATGCGAAAGATTATATACTCGTATTATAATACCCGTATGATACTTATACTGATATTATATTTGTTGTGTATTTATTGTAATAACAACAATAATAAATAATTTATGTTTAAGTAGTTATATGTAAGACCCCCAAAGAGTCGAGAAGCTTCCTTTAATTAAAGCCTGGAATACACGTACTATGTAGTAGCACAAAATCATGCTAATTTTGAGCAAATGCTACCTATCTAAACACAAATAGAGAGCATGCTGTAATGAGCACATTACTCACTAGCAAACAAGCATGCTTCTTAAGGGTGATGCACTCAGCCCGCTAAATTAAAATTTTCTTACATATTTTGCAATTTGCAGGTTGGTGTCAGGTTGTATGTGGAATTATGATTCGCGACCCTAACAAGTATGGCTTTACAGAATTATAATCATTAGAATCAACAATACAACTCCTTAATCGCTTTAGGCCCGCGCGGCGTATGACAATAATCCTCAAATGACATGATTTCATGAAATAGTCATTCAATAGGATTATACGAACTTAGAGAGAATTGATGATTTTTATGATTATAATTCTATAAATAAATATTTGATACGGCCGCAAATCGTATTTAGCTCAACATACATCCTGATACTGACCTGCAAATTGCAAAAAACGTAAGGAAAGTTGAATTTTGCGGGCTATCCTGACGCTTTCGCCTAGCTTGTTGAGTATTTCAGCCTTTAAGGAAGTTTTACGTGATGCTAGAGATTACTAGTCCACTCAAGAGATATTTTTGGGAATCGTAAATGGAATCTTTAATCATGAGCTGGTTTCGCGGTGCAGTCGCGGATCGAAATGTCTAAGCTAGCCGAATAGACCCAAAAATATTCCGTGAGCCAATGAACAGTAATGAATTATCATCAGAATCATTAATTATCATTTGTTTAATCAAAGCGTAGATAAAAAAATATATTATTTCTTTTAATTTAAATAATGTAATTTTTATACTTGGAGAAAAACAAGATACAAATTTACCCATATTATTAAACGATAAATAAGAACTATGAGTAATGTTGGTAAAAAAAAATGCAAAGTTACCATTATCACTCACTTGAAAACTCTGGTTTGACTTAGTGGTTTTGTACCGAAACTTAGACCTTGGTCTTTAATCAAAAGCTAGTGTCTAATTGTCAACTCACCTGAACAACTAGGTAAAACCGAATTTCGTCGCTTAAGTTCTAACAACGCGGATGTCAAAAACGCAACTTTTTAGGAGAGAAAAAACCCGTTTAATTTCTGTATAACACTGATACAAATTTGACTTCCGCGGTGTTAGAACTTAAACGCCAAGGTAGCACGCGAAATTCAAATTTACTTACGTTTTTTTGCAATTTGCAGGTCTGTTTGAAGTTGTATATTGAATAAATATGATTCGCGGCCGTAACAAATATGGCTTTACAGAATTATCATTAGAATCAGCAATACAGCTCCTGAATTGGCCTAAAAAATGTCAAGATTTATTGAACTTATTTATATGAACTTATAGAGATGTATTGATGATTTTTGTGATTAAATTCTATAAATAAATATTGGCTACGGCCGTGAATCATATTTAGATCGACTTACAACCTGATACTGACCTGCAAATTGCGAAAAACGTAAGAAAATTTGAATTTTGCGGGCTACCCTGACACTTTCGCCTTAAGTACTAACTAACACACGGTATAAATATTGAATTATAATTATTGAATAATCATGATTTATTAATAATTGTTATTTTTTTTGTGCAAATGATTACTTCGAATAAACAAAATATCTTCAATAATATCATCTTTCAAATTTAATCTTAAGTCAGACACAATGAATTTCATTGATGAAAACAATCTTTCAACGCTTACTTCAGTAACCGGTGTTGCTAATACAATTTGAGCTACCTTGTACAGTGATGGATATTTTTCTTTCTTGTGTTCCCAAAAATTTAATATGTCTGCAGAACAATCTAATAAGGGCTCTTCTAGAAACATGCTGAGTCCCTCTTTAAGTTTTTGCACACATTCATCAATAATTCCAAGTCTCGGTTGCAGCAATGTTGAAATATTATCATGTTTTTCCATGTAACTATTATTTAAGAAATTTCGTAATTTGTTCTGTACATTAGATCGATTTTCTTTGTCTGATTCATCAGGTGGGTCTGAAACTCCTCTCGTAACTATTTCATCTTTGCCTTTTTCAAAATCATTATATTTCAATAATCTAGTATACATGGAGGTAATCTGACTTTTCGAAGCTTGTTGTTGGTCTACGTTCAAGGTGGAGTTTATTCGTGGGTCCATAATAATAGCATTTATAAACGCTTCACTGTAAAAAAACATACTTTCTCTGTTTTCTATATTACTAGTTATTTCGTTGGCAAATGTAGTATTTAACCGCTCAGGCCCGTGGCTCAATAACGTCATCTCTCAATCTCAAAAAAAAACTTTTTTATTCGATAACTACTTTCAAATCGCGCGCCGCGAGGGCTCCTATTCGGAGCCATTGGGGCTTTATCGGTTAAATCCGATGTCTCAAGTTTGCAGGCTATCCAGGATATGTAGCAGTCACCTACTGTTAACTGTTCTGATTGTAATTTTATCATCAATTTTTTCGCTGGTTTCAGTGCAGCAACTATTACTTCTAACATTTTCCATGTCGAATCAGGTAAAAAAAGATTTCTAGGATCTGAGGAACATATATCTTTAAGGGTAAATAGACTCTCAATCATATCTATGGTCGAATTCCATCGAGTGGGACAATCCAGAATGGGCTTATTTTTACTGTGCTCTGAGTGCCATACTGTAAGTTGGAGTACGTAGTTTTTTTATAATTCTTCGAGCAGATGCAAAAGACTGTTGTATTTCAGGATTTTTGCAGGCGTCATTAACTGCCAATTGCAACGTGTGTGCAGCGCATTTGACAATACAGATATGGGGTCTAATTGTTCCAAAAGAATATTCAAAATTTGTGATCTCGTCTAGTCGTGCTTCTATTTCACTCTCATTAATGTTTATATCGCTATCGTTTTCTTCATCTGATTCCGAAGTCAAACCCATATTATTTAAAGAGCCTGGAGAAGGATCATCTAAAACATTCATTAATCTACCCATTTTTATCATGTTGCTTCCATTATCAGTGGTTAAGGAATAAATTTGATTTATGTCAATGCGAAATTTACTTAATATAAATAAAAGCTTCTCCTTTAAATATTCGGATGTATGGCTTTGGTGTAACTCAATCAGGCCAATATGTCTTAAAAATATTCTTCCGTTTTGTATAAATTGCAAGTTGACACCCATAAAACCTCTTGTAGAAATCGATGCGATATCGACTTTAAGACTGATAAATTTTCCACGCAACTCATTTGCTAGTTCCATCCTTAGCTCATATGCAGTTTGGGCCACCTGATGTCTAATGTTATAGGAATTATTTTTTTTATTTTCGATTTTTTCTGGAACTAGCGATAAAATTTTCTGAAAAGCCTAAGGAAAATGGGCGTCCATGAACAGCAACTAATTTTACACACTCTTGGGATATTATAGTGAGGATATCTTTAGATTTTTTTTCAGAATGGCTACTTGAGCCGCTTTCATTTTGTTCGCAAACTATTTTGTACTCCTGTGGATGGTGTTTTGATAAATGTTTTGCAAGATTTGAACCGTGTTGTGTCTGTAACAAATAATGACCATTTCATACATTCTTGAATTTGTGTATTCGAACATTGCAAGGCGAATTAATAAAGTTGCGCCCTAATGAACTGAAGTAAACGGTATAACGGTAAATTAATGTCCAGTCAAAATATTGCTCAGAAAGGCGTAATTACTGTCCCACTAAAATTATTAATGCAAACAGAAAATTCTCGCCGGGACTTTAGGTAGGTATATTAAAATCCGAAAATTAAATAAAATGTAACTAATGGAATCAGGCGTTACTTTGCGGAAATCGTTGATATAAGTACTGTTGCTTATACTTTTACAAAATCTATTTTGAATTATTTACTTATTTATTTTATTATTTAAGTATTAAACTTGGATGCAGGTGTGAATAATATACCTAATGCAACAAACAACCCCAACCAGTACGACCCAGTGTCTCACATTATATGTAACAGGGTTCAGGCGGTACGCTAATGGGAATTTAGTGCAGCTTGTTTCATTTCAGTTCAAAGGAATGCGCATTATTATTAACTAAAGCGAGATAAATGTACAAAAAAGGGTAAGTACATAATATTTTGATCAGAATTTAGCATTTTCTTTTTTTTTTTACACATATTTTTTTAATAAAGATGTAAAATCCCCGCTAAAACCAGTTTCACCGATTTTGTAAACGAAAATCCCGAAAAAACGGGTTTTATAAACAATCCGGTTTTTCCGTTATTTACCTAGATACTTAATACTTAAGTCTCAAAACCAGAACAACATAGTATGTGAGATGCGCCGAGTACTCGTTTAATACTCGGTACCTACCTACTCGGCATACTCGGCCATTTTGTTAGTACTCGTTATCAACCGAATAACTCGGTTTGACTGCCGACCAAAGTACTCGAAAAGAACGCATAAACTTATAACCTGACTCTTTAAATTTATCGCCTTCTATTTTTCTTTCGTCATTAAATCTCCAAATCAATGATATTTTGCGCCCACTCAGCTGTCAAATAGTTACAAACAAACTCACAATAGACAGTAAGTACTTAATTTAAATTTTACCCTAAAAAGTAAAAACATATTTTGTAAATACGTAACTCACTCCGTGCGTGTGAAATCTAAACAAATGGCAAGTAGTAGATACTAAATGCGCGCGGGCAACGGCCGGCAGTTTGCGAGGAGCGAGGTACTGCTCGCTCGCCGCCACCGCGCGGGCCGCACGTTGCGACTTCGACTTGCGAGCAAGTTTAAACCTGTTTTCGTGGCTAATACCTGCGTCAACTACGTCGAGTTACTCGGCAGAGTACTCGGTAAAAAGTTGTACACGGCGCATCTCTACATGTAGGTATTTAAAAAACACTCACGACAAACCTTTTGTAATTGTAAACATCAAGCAAGTTTAAACCTGTTTTCGTGGCTAATACCTGCGTCAACTACGTCGAGTTACTCGGCAGAGTACTCCGAAAAACTTGTACACGGCGCATCTCTACATGTAGGATTGTAAACATCACTTTGCTATCGCGGACGATAAAAACAAATCAAAATCAAATGAGCGAGCGGTGAGCATATGAAACCCGATCATGTTATCTTTTCATCTTTCATCGATAAATAATATTAATAGTAAGTAGAAGATGGTACTTACCCGAAGAGTTTTATTACAACTTGGAACATCACATTTTGACGACTGTTTGTCGTCGCTCAATGAAAAGTATCTGTACACAAAGTTCTTCTTCTTACGGCCCATGATTTAATTGAAAAACTGTCAAAACTCAAACTATACGATTGAAATCAGATAATGTAAATAAATAAACACGACGAAATGCTACGTTGCCATACTGCGCTCGTGAAACAATCTTAGTACTAGTAGGGACGCGTTGCGTTTGTGTGGCCGTACGCAGTCAAGGTGATGAAGCTGGCAACTTTGCGTATCGAAATGAATAACGTTATTATATCGTTATATTAATAACGATATGTTTTTAATATTGTTATTAAACATTTTTACATTTCGTTCCGTTTGTCAATATCGTTATAGCCAAGGAATGAATTTTGTTACGATCCTGGTGGAACGATACAAATTAACGTTACCGGAACTACGCGTAACGTTATTTTGAGTAACGTTTCAAGTCCCTGCTATATTGTTAACATTCGGCTGAGGTGGAGTCTCACAGACGTCATTTTAAATGGCGTAAATTTCATATATTATAATATGTTCAATGTTAATTATTGTATACATTTTATGCATTACTTTTTTCTGTATGTGGTTTATATGTATATCATCAAAGTAAACAAATAGGATTAATATGAAAACAATATGATATCAGTTATTGAATCACTTTTATTGAGATGAAATTCCTATACATTTGTAACCCTTAATAAATAAAAAAAAAACTTTTACAAAACACAACTTTTATTAGCTTTTCCTATATTAATTTTAAACATAATACTAAGAAACTTTAACGAAAAACTAACAGCATCGTACGATGGTTTAGGCACAATCAGTCTTAATATAATCAGTCTTAAAGTTTACCATAATTTTCTAAGTTACAATTTACAGTCTGCGCAAATATGAGCGGAACACTGCAGGCAAATAACTTTTTTACAAGAACAGCAGGCGAAGGTTTATCTGCCTTTTCAGTCTGTTGAGGCTTATACTGCATAATCTTGTTCCTGATATTATTCATTAAGAAAAATAAGTTTGAATATTATGAGATTAGTCTAGGCTGTCTGTTGTTGTCAAAGCGCTCTTTTAAACTAAGAAGAACTCACTCTCTTGCTATAGATATTAAGAAGTCTACTCTTCATAATTTGGCACCTGGACAGCGTTGGTACAAGATATACGCATTTACGTCTACTACATTCAATATTCTGTAAAATATTGCCATGGTCCAGCGAAGTACCTTTCGATTGCATGAACAAACCGAACATATTTTTCGACCGCGACGCCATCCTGTGTGTGATTATAATCAACAATCAAAATTACAGCTGTATTTCATTCGGCACATGAACTATATGTATAGTATATGTGTATGCAGACTTAAAATCTGTGTAGATTTGTTTTTTGACAAAAAGAGAGTTTCTTTTCAATTCACTTCGGCAGTGTCAAGTCCTTCAAGTTTGTTTATTCTCAAGTTGACTTAAATGTTTTGGTGTTACAGAAGCCGGTTCTTCAAGAAGATTTCAAAGTTCTTCCTTGTCTAGTTATCTATGGTGTGGGGTTCTGCAGACTTCTGGAAAGAGAAAAATAATTCACCTATTAATTCAATGAACACACATCACGTAACATCACACCTGTATTCCCTGGTTAGGCAGAGATGTACCTGTAGTACACCCACATTTCGCCAGTTATGTTTCAGTCCCATGTAATAGGGGGCTAGTCTATTGCCATCAACTGGGTACACATCCAAACTCCGGGTTGCTACTGAGAAATTCCAGATAGGAAAACCCTATAACACTTTGCCCGACCCAGGAATCGAACCCGACTTTGATTAATAATAATTTATTTATTATCATATTTTTTAATATCATATATTCATTCGTAACAACCACTGAGAAAATTTTGCATCAATATACAATCATCGCTATGAGGCGACAAAATATGATTAACAATAATTAAAATGATCTTTGTTGAGTTGTGATTTAGACCCGCTTACACCAAAAATACGCATAGCGCTAAACGAATTTAAAACATCGCTCTGTTTCTGTCAATCGTTTAAAGATGTCAGAGACAGAATTATATTTTATTTAAATATGTTTTGCTCTAAAAAACGCATTCAGTTTTTTATGGTGCAAGCGAGCCTGAATAAATAATTTTTGTTGCGTCGTAACTGTATTGAGTATGAGTTTCAAGAGCTTTAAGAATGATCCTTACTTCTTTGAACACTTTTTAGCGTAGATTTTGATATGCTGTCACTATCTTCAGACTCTGAACACACTTGAAAACTCGTTTCTGAAAAAAATAATAATTTTATGACTTGATCTCGGACATAGTTTTCTCAAGCAAACTATTCTTTGAAATATAATAAAACTGTTACAAGATCAGAGTCACCATATTGTCACACTTTCGTACTGTTTCGACACATTTCTTTATACTGGAAGTGAGTCTACCTACTGTTTAAGCCAAGCGCACATTACAGCCGCAACGAGCCGCAGCGCAACGTATTTTCATACAAAAAAACCACAAACGCACAATTAAGTGTTCCGTAGTTGGGATGAATTTATTACAAAAACAAACTTAACATTGTAGTTGTGTAGTAGTTAAAACATGTTCTCCAATACATCGATATACGTCAGGACCAATTCTCCAACTGCAAATATAAGTTTGTACTCGCAAAAAAAATGCGATCAAACTACAAATTAACAATTTTCGGATATTTTCCTTTACTTGTGCTGTGAGACCTTGCTTTTGTCAAATTTTATGATTCTAGGTCAACGGGAAGTACCCTAGGTTTTGATTTATTTGCATCAAAATATGTCTCATAGATAGCCGTATTCTGCGTTGTCTTAGAACCTTGTTTTTTAGAGCTCAAAGGGACTGTAGACCGACGTATTTGATATTAATTTCAACTTGATACCTCCACGCGTTCCTACGAAAAAGGGTCTTGACAGAATGACAGACAGATAGACGGACAATGAAGTGAAGATCCTATAAGGTTTCCGTTTTGTTTTTGAGGTACGGTACCCTAAAAGTAGTGTATGAGTAGTGTGCGTTGATTCATAGAAAATGTACGAACGTGATGAATGAGGATTTTTGCAATGCGTTGCGTTGCGGCGCGGCACTGCAGTCCACGCTGGTCTTTACAATCCGGTTGTGTTTTTATTTTCTGTCGGCACTGCCCGGTAGGAATTGTTAAAACCGACTGTCATCCAACAATAAGAAATTGCTTCGTTCATAGTAACAGTGTACCTTTGACAGCGCCATTATTTTGTAGCAGTAAGGAAGGTTTTATTAGTTCTGTTATAGTCCTATGGACTATGAACCTAGCTCTGATGTGTTACCTGTGTGTGCGTGTCGCCTAGGCATGCCCTGGTTCTCCACATGACCGAAAGTTCTGAAGCCCACTGCGAATTGTGCGTAAGGACTTATCTCGTACAGCTCTGAAAGTAAATAATAACTTTTATTACACACACACGTACATAAACTCGTGCTTATTTTCGTCCTGTGAAAGGTAGACACATCATCAAAAAGGTATTATAATTAAAACTGTGTAACTCCCAACATAAAAAGGAAAGTTATAAGTCATCTCCTTTCTATAAATGTCACAAGTAGGTATACTTATTATTACTTAGAGCAATAAGAACAGTGCACTCACCATGTTTACTGTTACTCCTCACACGTCCAGGAGCGCTGTATATCCTGTTCTGCACGTTCATGGCGTTCTCTTTAACGTTGTGTAAGTTGGTGTGCGAGGTGTTTGTCGTCAGGTTGCCGCTCTCCGACTTGTTGTGCTCCGTTATTGAGTCGCGGGAGTCTGTTAGGTTGCCGGCTCTGGAGACATACAAGATAATGTTGAGGGTAACAGTAAACGTAGTTGTGCTCGATTCCTACATAGAACTGTCAGTAATCGGTTTATTTAATAACATTTGACTAAATCTTTAGACTGTATAACCATCCTCAGTGAACATAGAAGACTCTTTTTTTTCCTCAAAAGACACCTCAAGTAAAACTTCTTTGAGTGTTAAAAACTGGTACTTTGATACACCAAAAGACCACTCATGTGCGCACGAAAATGGTAGCTGTTCTTAAGGATCATTGTAGAAGCCTGATAGCTTATTGTTGACAATGATTTAAATAAAACTGTCAAATCTATTTATCAAATGGTGGACATACCTCTGTCTCTTCACAAGTATGTAGATACAGCTAAGCAGGCAGATAGTGAGTAGTATTGAACTGCAGATTATTACTAGCACGTTCAGGTCGAACAGTTCTGACGGAGGACCCACCTCACCTAGAAACCGTAAACAATTACTTAAGACATGATTAGAAATTAATAGGGAATGTGCTTACCTGTCAAAAAATGCAGTGCTTTTTGTTGTTTTATGGAGAATGGTGCTAGAAGAGAGGTATGGAAGACGAAGACATGTTGCGCCGACCCCAAATAAATTAGGATAAGGACAAGAGAATTATTAAATTTCGTGTCTGTACTGATGACAATTGAGGAGTTCCTTCATCTGGAGCGAATCTTGGGTGTAGAATCAGGTCATGCTTATCATGAAAATGCATTGTCTTCAGAACTAAACCAACATATAAAATGTCAACTCCGTAGGATAAGAGGAAATGGTTTTAATTCAGCTTGCAGGATTCGGCCTAAAAATCAAGCATTGCAAGTTAAATAAATGCTTGCAAAAAACAAGTACATCTATGAACTTACTGCCATCCTCATTCTTCGTGGCATAACTGTAGGTCGCAGTGACACTGCCAGCCTCACTAGTAGCTGTCACTCGCAGCTGGTACCACGTGCCGGGGGAGAGCTCGGAGATCGCGTACGTGGGGGGCTGCGTGGGGGGGAGGGGGGGCAGGCTCCAGGGGGGGAGCGGAGAGGACGGCTGTGTGAATGATAATCCTTCATATTATAGTAAAGATAATCTAACTTTTTGTTTGTTCCTTGTTTAATAATTGTTACATTCACATTTAACTTATCTGTATACAAAACTTGTGGAGGGGTATTCAATTTTAAATGACAATTCAAAAGTGCCTGTAAATGGTTTAATTGAAATAAATGCTTTGAGTTTGAGTTTGAGTTTGAATGGCGACTTATACTTAGTAAAGGAAACTGAGGACTAGAAGAAGACTGAGGAGAATAATATAATTATTAGTCCTTAGATTGTGGAATACTTCCAGTCTCTTAAAACATGGTGTTTGTTTTGGGTCCTAAGAGCCGACTTAGGACAAGTAAATTGGCTGGTGAACCCGACTGGTGGTCTCTGACCTAAATATGTTACCCATCTTACCATATTATTATGAGCTCTAATCCACGCCCTCGCACCGAGCTGCTTATACTCCACATCGAGTACTGTAAGCGCACACCCACCGTGGTCCCAGCCGGCTAGTTGTACGTACATGTGGGACGCGTTGCTCCACAGCCACTCGTTTGTGCTCGGTGGTGTTGGTACTGGGCAGATATGAAAATATTGTAGGTGTAAGAATGTTTGTAGAGTTTCTTGCCCATTCTTCTCCATAGTAACATACTATGCTTTTGAATGGGCAACTAGCTTCACCTTTGTGACTGTACTTAATTGAAAGAAACGCTTCGAGTTTGTCTTGTATAGTATATCTCACACATAGAAGATTGATTTAATTTATGATATTAAAAAAATAGTGGGGGCCAATAACGAGAGAGCAGCTTCACATAGTTGCTTGAGGTTAGTTTTGTCAAAAAAAATGTTTGTTACACCAAGTGTCTGCAGGCCAGAGAATTTGGCTTCTCAAAGCCTTCAAATTGGCGGCATTATTCATCAATTTTTGAGTTAATAAAATTACTGAAATAATAAAAAAATGTGCGAAGATAATGTTGCCTGTTTATTGCTGGTGATTGGTATTTTAATGTCCGATTATTAGGTTTGCTGAAACTAGACTATTTTCAACTAAAAGTCCTTACAATAAGAGCTACTCACCTCCACCCAAAGTACTGACATCCAAGTAAGCAGGCTGTGAGGTCCCAACTTTATTAGTGGCAGTGATCCTCAGAGAGTACTTGGTTCCACACTTCAGACCGGTCAAGGCATATTTCTGGATGCCCAATAAGTTCGGCAAATTATTGGTTGGCCATGCTTCTCTCCAGGGACTGTGGGCTTCTTTCCATGTTAGGCTATAACCTGCAGAGTTGCTTGATTAGTATAAAATAGTAACATAGACTGGAGACTTGACTTTTTCTTAATCAGATTAAATTGTTGTTGTTGTCTACGACTTCTATGATGTTCTAAGGTTAAGAATATAGCTGTGAATCTTACGTTAGGTATTTATGCTCATGACTGTACCTTGAAGATATTATTATTTACTTAAACTGTATTTATCTCGGACTAGGCAAACATTAGGTTACAGGAGTAACTTCCAAAAACAAAACAAACTTACTAATCTTCTGACTGGCACTTCTATTGCTGTCAGTATAATAAGGCTGCTCCCACTCCACCAGTATCGAGTCTTTGTACGGTGTTGCTCGAAGTATCGGAGCTTCAGGCAGTGGTAGGACGATGACTGTGTATTCTACCTGGTCTGAACCATACAGGTTCTTGGCTAAGCAGGTGTAATTGCCGCTTAGGGATTGGTCTATATCTGTGAAGAGTGAGGTTTAAAATTACAACTTAGAAATGACTGAAAGCAAAGCAAATAGTTGTGTCAAGCAAAGGCACTATTTAAAGGTGGACAAATGGGGTCCACATCTCAGCCTCATGATAAACGCACTAAATAATATTAAGTGAAATTGTGAATCCTCGAAATTAGATATTAGTTACCAAGATTGATTAGTAGATAAGCATGGCATGGTTGCGAAAGGATTTCCTAGTAATTATTGTAGTGGTTTCCATGGTTGTCCCAATCAACAATCACATAAATGAAATGAAAATACACTGGTATTTTCATTTCCTGTTTTTTTTACAGAAATGGCCTTCCTCTGCATATTCAAGGCTTCTATCTATTACCAATTTATTCCTATGCCCTCTAGGATAACCATAATATCACAAGTTTTCTATTATATTAAAAAAATAGGTGCCAGTACTTACTGTTAATCAAAAGACTGTCATCGTGGTTCCTCGTGAACCTAGGATGGTGGGTGATGATGTTATTCTTGTGATACCACATGGTGCGAGGTGGCGGCACTCCCACACACTGACACACGAGGAGGAGGGAACTGCCCACTCCCACTGATACTGTGCCTCCGAGCGATGCTACACCGGCCACAACTGTAAGAATAAGAAAAAAGTTTATGTGTGATAACTGACATGGTATTGAAAAGAGTTGCATTAGAATTTTTGAAGATATACACATACACCATCAATTACCCTGTGTAACTGTTAATGCGTCCAATTTAATCTGTTGTAAAAAAAATATATACTTATTGAAATCTCCCTTATAATTACTATGTATCATTACAGGTTTGTGTACCTAATACAACAAGTGTGGTCTTCTAAACTTATTTACAATTCAAATAAAAATTAACAAAAACTTTCTAAAAATTAATAAGAACTTGAACACAATAACACAGAAGCTAGACAACACAATACTACCTACATTAAACTATAAAAAGGCAATCGTGTCTTTATAAGAAGAGCTCTTATTATCTCTTAAGCGTGGGTTCACGGGTGAGGAGATGTAAGTAAATGAAAGGCAATAATATTCTGAATTCTGATTAATCACAAGTCTGTGGGAATTAACAATAATGTAAACAACGTTCCACCGGGTACGTGAGGCGCAAGCGCAAATCAATCAACTTACTGCACTGCAAGGGCTAAGTCACAATTATCACCAATCAATATCACAGTTAAAATAAATCAATGCTTTTCGATCGAATTCCTCGATCGTCATTTGTTTTCTTTCCATTTTTGGCGGGCCGCCGCCTCAGCATCAGCAGTTGAGCAGTACCCAACTACCCAGCAGGGTTACGTCAAGTTGACAGCTGTCAAATTCGTTCAAATCAACTCTGAAAAGGTTATACATTACGCGTTATTCAGGTTCCTTTCCCTAAATCGTTTTGTTTCCATTGATGGGGATTTGTGTCGTGACGTAGGGGAGAGTTGGATCCAAAGGGAGTAATCCTAAAACTAAATATTCAAATATCAATCTCAATCACTTTTGGAATCAACATAAAATCGGCTCAAAAAGTGATGACAAAAAGTTATGAAAAAGTTCCTATCTACATTTTTGTAATGCTACGGGCATTACACAAATGTAGATAGGAACCCAACAGTTAAACAAAATTCTATTAAAATTCTAGCCATTCTTTTTAACTTTTTTTGGGTTTTGTAGTCGGGGTGAGTCAGTTTAAGGTGAAACCGTTTTTTTTATTGGCATAAACTTTAATAAAACTGTAAAATATAACTAATTACATCATTACGACACCAGAGTTAGAATTCCAATCTCGCCATACTTATCGTACCTATATCGTTCAACTAAACTATAATCTACCAACCTAACATCAGCCAATCCCCTTGGCCTTTATTGGCGCTTGCTACGCTACTAGGCGCATGCGCGAAGGTGCGTTCGAAAACGCATTATGGTAAATATCGTGCTAGCAACTTGCCTCGACCAATGCGTTCAGGGAGACGTTTAGTTATATATATTAGTTACCGCTATACACTCCCCCTCGGGTTCGTGAAGTCATCCTCGCTCAGGAACCCGCTCATTGACGACAGAAACAGGCTGAACATGACAAGGGCAGCCTCGGTTAAAGCTTCGGCATAACTGGACGAAGAGGCGCATCGTCTCTATTAACAAAAGGCGTAAGTTGGGACGCGTGGAACCTGCCTAGGATCTCGTTGGGATCACTAACATGCGATACAAGGTAAGTAGTAGGACTAACTTTTTTAAACACCGTATAGGGACCGTCTCTCTTTGATACAAACTTAGCTGCCAATCCATAAACAGCGTTACTCAATACATGCGACTTTACCAAAAACTTGACCACTAACATCAAATTCCTCGGGTTTACGACCCTTATCCGCGTAATCTTTACGTCTGTCCTGTTACTTCTCTACTTTATCCCTAATAGAAACTGAAGAATCTAAGAACCTCGTAAGGTAGGGCGTGATTTGGGGAACAAAATTGCCTTTTTCCAGGACGGCCCTGATATCGAAATCTGCGTCAACGGGTGAACGGAGCTCTCTTGCTAAGGTGAACCTTAGCAAGAGAGCTCCGGTTGTTTGGCATAATGCCAAGTTCATTGCGAACCGAACAGAAGGTAAGTGGTTAGGCCATGACGAATGCTGTGTGTCCACCAATTGGGCTAGCTGCACCTTAAGATCTCTATTTTTCCGCTCGGCCGGGTTTGCCTTAGGGTGATATAAAGGTAACAAGTCCTGTTTAATTCAATATATATGTACATTGTTGCATGACAGAAGACACAAATTGTACGCCATTGTGGGATATTATGCGGTGAGGTAAGCCATACCTCTATCAATGTACGAGCACAGACTACTGACGTGGCGTCATGACCAGCAATGGGAGCGTCATGGCATTCCCGCAAGACATCAAGACGTAAACTCACAGGAAGTACGAGCTGTGGTTCCTCAACGTCGACATCGGGGTTGTACCTATAAAGGACTCCTTGCTGCATGAAGTATCCTCGTTCAAACCAGCGTTTTTGTTCTACTGCATCATTATTTTCGAGACCAGTAATTGACTTCTAGTGGGTAAATCAACGACGACGGAACAAATACCACACTGATCTTTACAGTTTTCCTCGCAGGCTGGACGACTTAGTGTGTCGGCGACCACGTTGATCTTGCCTGGAGTGTACTCGAACTGAATACCTATTGAACTCCTGTAACTTCAGTGCCCACCGACCTAATCTACCTGTCGGCGACTTCAAGCTCAATAACCATTTAAGAGGTTGATGGTCGCTACCTACAATGATTTGTTGACCTTCAATATATCCTCTAAATCGATCAACTGACCATACTACGGCAAGAGATTCCCTCTCGGTAGTGCTGTAATGACGCTCGGTAGGGCTCAGGAGGCGGCTTGCATATTCAATCGGGCGTTCGTCCTTGCCTTCACCCTGTAACAATTCTGCACCGAGAGCATAGTTGCTTGCGTCTGTACGCAAGATAAATGGTTTACTGTAATCAGCTTGGACAAGTATGGGCGCAGACGTTAAGCGATTTTTAAGCTGAAACACCTGATTTTGCTCAGGGCCCCATACCCAAGTCTGATTCTTTTTTAACAGACGAGTTAGGGGTTCAGCTACATATGAAAAGTTCAATATGAACTTTCTGAACCACGAACAGGTCTGAAGAAACGTTCTGAGGTGACATAGCGAACTTAGTGCCTTCATGTCCGCCACAGCGCGAACTTTGTCATGATCAGGCGAAATCCCATCCTGAGTGATGACATGACCCAAGTATTTCACTTCTTCGCGCGCAAAAACACACTTTTCGCGATTGGCGCGAAGAATGATGCGCAACCTCTCAAAAACTGCACGTAAGTCAGCGATGTGCTGATCGAAAAATAAAAATCACAAGTCATTTATTCAAACTAGGCTGAAAATCAGCACTTTTCGAACGTCAAAGTTACATAAGACAGACCCCCAAAAATGCCCGCCCTTCACCACTTCCTAGTGCTTTAGCTGGGAAGAAGAAGTGGTGGAACAAACTCCCCAGCAGCACATCTGTCTGTTTAGTTATATAAACTTGATTCTATACAAATCGTATGCAAAGTAATTAAAATACCAACAAAACAATGAACAAACTGTACTCAAGCAGATAAAATTTACGACATAAAAAAACGTAAATAGAACTTAATACCTAAATAAAAGCCTCCAGGCATAAAGGGCGTGCCCGCTTACATAAGGCTATTGCTGCAGCTCGAAGTGAGAAATGATAAACTAGCCCCATCGAAGTAAAATAAGTAAACAATTACTAATAACAATTAAAACCGTGATCAGCAAGACGACCAGTCACCACAAGCAGCACCCGTTCACGAGCATAACGCAAAGATCAGCCATCACCCCCCTCGCCATATTGGAGGGAAAGAAGCAACCCGACCCCGACGCTACCGCAGGCAGTGACATCTAAGGGAGCATGACGAGCTTGCTGCCGGTTGCTCAGGCAAGAATAGTATAATCAATAGTCGAGGACGCCAGCTAACCACTTATTGCAATACAACTCATAAAACACACATTGTAATGAGTAGATTATGTCACTAATAAATTAGAATTTAACTAAATTAAATCACATTGACTTATACAGTCAAATAAAAAAATAATCAATTATATGAACTCATATAACCTCTCAGTAGGTAAGCTAATTCTGGAGAAAGAACATAAACATTGTCTTGAGTTATTCACAGCGACCAACTATTCTTAACGTTTAAGTAGTCATTGATACAATAGTATGCCTTTGAACTAAGGGTGGATTTTACTTTAGTTTTAAACGTTATAAAAAGTTATATCAAGCCCAACAAATGAGTTATGTACCTTATGAAGCCAGTGAACTGGAGCTCGTAATTTATCCTTATTTCTGGTGTTAATATTGTGAATATCACTATTTTTAGTGTATAAGTGTATATTTTGCCTAATATATAAGATGTTGGCGAAGATGAATTGTGATGCCACCGTGAGAATACCAACATCTTTAAAAAAATCTCTCAGAGAAACTCTGGCACCAAGCTGGTAAATAGCTCGAACTGCTCGTTTTTGTAGAACGAATATATTTTGAATGTCAGCGGCTTTGCCCCACAGCAGAATACCGGAGGACATAACGCTATGAAAATAACTAAAATAAACTAATCGAGCTGTATCAACGTCAGTGTATTGTCTTACTTTTCTGACGGCGTAGGCGGCCGAACTGAGCCTGCTCGCTAGGCTTGATATATGAGGGCCCCACTGAAGTTTGGCATCTACTGTTATACCAAGAAAAACTGCCGAGTCTACAGTTTCAAGCACCCCATTATCTAAGACGATGTTGAGACCTAGATTCCTAACATTTGGCAAGGCAAACTTTATACATTTCGTTTTCTTGGCATTGAGAACTAGGTTATTCGTCGTAAACCAATCCGTAACCATTGATAGTGCACTGTTTACGTCATCAAAATCTTGTCTATTCCTGTTTACTTTAAAAAGACGTGAGGTGTCATCTGCAAACAATACAACGTCACACACATACCCTTTAAATAAAATGGTAAGTCATTAAATACACTTAGAATAAGAATGGACCCAGTATTGAGCCTTGAGGTACACCTAACTGAACTGGTAACCCGGAAGATTTTACACCATTCACATCTACACATTGGAACCTATTATGTAAATAAGAATTTATTACTTTGAGAGCTTCATTTTGGACACCATAATGACATAGTTTACGCAAAAGCGTGTCATGGTCCACGCAATCAAAGGCTTTGGAGAGATCACAGAAAACTCCAATAGCATTTTGCGAGCTCTCCCATTTGTCAAATATGTGTTTCAGTGCAACACCCGCATCTGTAGTCGAACGACCTTTTGTAAAGCCATATTATGAAACCTTTTGATATCACGAGTAAGTCATTTTGGTAAGCTAATAAAGTGACATTCTTAAGTGAGGCGCCAGAGCGTAACCTGTCTATAAGCCGTTGAAGGGTGGACGGAGCGTTTTTCAATCCAAACGGCATTCTTTTAAATCGGTATGTACCACAAGGAGTCAAAAAGGCCGTTTTATCTTTGTCGCATTCCCTGACCGACACATTCCAAAGTCCACTTCTCATATCTAATGTACTCATGGTGCAATTGCGCTCGCACTGCACTAACTCGTCTATAAGTAGCATCAGGTATACATCGGTGTTTGTTACCACGTTAAGTTTCCGATAATCTACACAGAAAGGAATTTGACCGTTCTTTTTAGGCACTAACAATGCTGGAGAGCCCCATGCTGATTCACACTCTTCTATGATGTCGTCAGCCAACATCTTTTCTATTTCCACCTGCATAATCTCTTTTTTTGCAGGAGTGACCCTATACGGAGAAACCGCGATAGGTACGTGATCGTCGGTGTCAATGACATGTTCTGCGAAAGTCGTCGCTTCCTCGGCATCCGTAAAACGTTTTCCTCGAAGTTTTTCTTTTATTTTCGGAAATAAATAAAAATCGAGGTCGGGCTATAGGGCTGGTGACCCAGTAATTCCACGTCTGACCTCGCCAAGTAGTCAATTGTTTAAAACTAGATACGGCCTTTCAAAGTACTTAATCAAAACTATACATTCTAGTTACCTCTTTGTGTCGGCGTATGCGCCACCCTCCTGGTCGCAGTCCCCTCTCCAGCCGGCGTGCTGGCAGTGAGCCAGGCTTCATACGTCCTGCCGGACACCAGCTCCTTGACCTCAGTCGCGGAGCGACCGAGCGAGTCAATGCGGAGTGTCTGTGGCGGACCATTGCTGCGGTAAAGTGGAATGCTGTACTAGGTGTAGTTGGAGTATTGATGGAAATTTGGGCAAGAGTTGAGAGCGAGTGTGCACGCATTCGCTTCGACGCGCTGCACCACACTCGCCGGCGCGGCCCACCCGGGACACTTGTACTGCGCGACTGACTGGACCAATTTTTAGCAAGCCTTGAATGACTTATATCTAAAGGATGATGACCATTCAGAAATTAAAACTGACCTGGACGTAGGCTTGATATAGACTGTGTAATGCAGCAGTTCTCCGTTAGGATGAAGAGGTTTCTTCCAACTGACGAGGAGTGATGATGATGACAGTACTAGGACTTTGATGTCTGCTGGTGGACCGGGCACTGCAACACAATATGGTATACAGGTTATGATAGCACCGTCCCACATTTTATTAATTATGTCCCTAGGACATAATATTATTATCCTCACGCCTTTTTCCCATGGCGTACTGTAGTTTCTGCCTACCCCCATGAGATAAAGATTTTATGTATGTATGTATGTATGTATAATTATTTTCCCTCGAGTAGAAGTCTGGAAAATTAATTACTCAGCAAATTGACTAATACCAAATTAAACGTTCCGTATATTCAAATCACAACTGTCATTCTTTGCAGTTGTAAGAAATGGGTATAACACGAAAAATTAGCACAGGGTATCAATTACTTTACTAATTATTTTCCCTGGCTACATACCATCCAAAGACTTGAAAAGAAGAAGTCTATCAAAAACATTTTGAACTAGCTGACCCGACAGACGTCCTGTCCAAACAATAATTCATACAAAAATCCCATAAAAAGGTAGTTCAGTTTTTCTAGAATTTGGAAATTTTTGGGGAAGTTTTCCATTTTTTTTCCCTATAAAATCTGGTTAGAATTAAAGGTTTTTATATACCTGCAGATGTTCTGAGACCTTTGGATTCAGTCAGTAAAAGGTGTTACATGAAACTGACTTTTGCTTTAACTTCTCCATTCTTCAAGGGCAACTCCGTGAGGGCAACCCAAAATCTGATTTTTAAATGATTTTTGGACCAGTAAGTAAAGAAGTAGACAAAGCGTAAGCTTATCATAATCATTTTAATAAATTAATATCTACTCACCATCTTGTAACGTAGCACACACAATGGGATAAGAATAAGGGCCAGCTCCAAAGTTTGAGAATCCAGCGACCTTCACTGTGTAATTGGTGTACTTCAGTAGACCTTGCAAGTAAAGCTCCAAGTGTAACGATGTCTGGTTCTGCCAGGCCGCTTCTGAAAGATATGCAGAAATTGATTTATTAAAAATGTAAAGTAGCCTAGATTATACCTAAAAAGTTGCGATCAATTACGCAATCCGTAAATTCTGCACCAGGTTTTAGATAATATTTTTACTATGTTTTTGCAGATAATTTGCATTCAAATATTGTTAAATATAACAAGTATTGCATGTAGTTAGAATAAAATAAATAACTATACACCTAGCGACCTTATTTTTTACTACAACTCGATGATTTACAATGAGTCGCTAAAATAGCTAGTAGGTACAAGTCTCCCAAAGTGATAATGCGCATAGAAATCTTCATCACTGTTCGACAACGATCGTATTCCCCGAGCGTCGGAAGACGATATGTGTATAGTAGTAATGGCAATTAATGCGATTTCGAATAAATTTCATTAACATGTTAATTCGTGAGTCTTAGCATGATAATTGCTATTGCTATGCTATTTGCTAATATGACGATAATTGATAATAATGAAGTATGTGAATTTTGCTAAATTATGCGAATTAAAAAGCGCGTTCGCCTTAGGACGTCTCCTAGCGTGCGTTTAGTTTACTCGCCGATAACGTTTTATTTGTGCTAGTACACTTGCTTATGTAATGTGTTAAGATTGATCACATAATTATCAGCATTCTGCACCTGACGCACCTGTACCGAACGAGACCGAGTCGGTTCACATTCGACCAAAAAGTTATTATAATGGCCAATGTGTTTAAGTTTTAGATGGGTTTTTAAATTGGTGATTGATGTTTGGTAAGAAAGGTTTTTAGGGCACTGATTACAGTTAGCAATTTTATTTTCACTAACAATATTAGAAAAATAATCCCATATAGTCTTAGTTCGGTGAGACATTGTCACGTTCAAGTCCGTTCATTTACACTAAAATATTTATATACTAAACTTAAAATTATTATTTACACTTTTATACATGCCACTTCTCACTACACACTACTTCTTACTACCTTCTATTATTTACAGGTAGGTATTGAGTTCACGCTATTATCTATAAGTACAATATTATGCACAAAACGAAAGAATGTAAGTACTGTATAACGAATACGTAAACCAAAATCTCACTATCACTTGCCAAAACGTACTGAATGAACACAAAACGACGCGCGCCACGCGCGTACCACGCAAATATATTATTAAACAATCACGCATTCATTCAACCAATACACGACTCTAAGTACGAGCAAATCAAAGACAATAAGGTAATAATTTCTAAACATCATTCTTCGCACCATCCATAATTTAAATACATTAAACAAGCACAAGCATTCATTCAATATACTACCTTAAGTACGCACAAATCAAAGATAATAAGATAACAATTGCTTAACCCATTATTCGTAAGTTCGCAGCGAACAAGGTCACTGTCACGTGAAACCGATATATTTATTATTCCCGACTTCCCGTGGGTGCGACGGAGAGCGCACGCTACCGCTGCGTGCGCTGACGCTCTGACGAGTCTGACGTATGATAGTCATTAAATTAAAAAAATTACGAAAATTGAAATTAATTTTCGTAATTTTTTAATTTCACAGAATTTCGCAACTACATTTAATTTGCTAAATGCTAAATGAGCTTTCGCAAGCTAACAATTAATGCTAATGCTAATTAATCTATCACTAGTGTATAGAGTGGTTAGTGCATTTTCTTCATGCATAATTTAGTAGAATTATTATTTTTAATAATTAAGTTTCCAGGAATACGACAATTAGCGAAGATCTGCATGCGCATTATTAATTTGGGAATACTGTACTTCTAGTTTCATCGCTTCTAAAATATTATAGTAACCAGACGTATTAAAATTACATTCAGAGTTTTTTTTCTTGTTTCAATGGCTATCCATACTTAATAGTAAAAACGTTTGAAGTGCTCCACTCGAGCAGTCATAAATTAAGTTTTTAGTAACGGTGGCGGTTCGAACGCACGGAACGCAGTCCAAAGCACATGGCAAAGTAAGCTACCTTTTTGGCGGAAGCAAATGTCTCATGATACACCATTAGTTCATAAAAAAAAACCTCGAAATGTCTTATGAATACCATTGGTGCATAAAAACTGTCACGGTCACACTCGCCATTGGACGATGGAATTTTACGTTTATTTACAATTGTAACACGATCTGGCTGTATAATTCGACTAATCGATTCATACTTGCCGGTCTTAGTGACATTTTATTGCATACTAACGAAAAAAAAACAAATAATATGCATCTGTGGTTGTGTACCAGGACGACGCCATAAATAATGTCAAGAAGACGTGAACGACTTGTTTTTTTTAAATAATTCGCAATGAATGCAAGAAGAAATCGGTGAGTAATCTTAGAAGAATTTTATACAGAATTACTGAGAAATAAGTGTAGACTTCGTATTGAGCGTTAGTTTATCGAAAAGTGATATTTCAGTGAAAAAGTAACGAATAGTTTGTAATGCACAAATTATGACACTGCGGCCGCCGTGTTTTTAAGATAATAATATATTCTTGTATACTGTTTTTAATACATGTAAATAGCTAGCTTATTTATCTACGAACAACAATCATTTGAAATGAAATGATTGTTGTTCGTTTTTTCGATTTGGGGTTTGACTAGTCTCCGAGATTAAAAAACAGACTTAAGGTACCTACCAAAATTCTAAATTACGTAGGTACCTAAAACAAAATAAAATAAATAAAAATGACGTCCGTACAAGCTTACTTCGTTAAGGCGCTGACAAGACCCAATTGACAAAAATAGGCTTTGCTTAAGAAAATAAATTGCCAAATCTCAAAGTAAGAGGTTAGTATAACGTTAGTTTATATCGAGATTTTGTTTTCAAAACGTGTTTTGGTAAAACCAGGTTCTGGGAAATATGTTCAAATTTGTTTTCTTAAGAGAAGCCTATTTTGGTCGATTGGGTCTTGTCAGCGCCTTAAAGTGCTAATTTTTGTTAGAGTCAAGAGTCCCCCCCCCCTCTGCCAGCTAAATGGTTGTTTATGGAGATGATGTCAAAAAATTCATGGCAGTAGTAAATATAATGAAATTAAAAAGAAAACTATCACAGCTTAGTAGGATTTACAAGTTAACGAGTTATAGTCGACCAACTTAAATTTGTAGTTGGAGAATTGACCGTGGATATGCCACTATGGTCAATTCTCGATCGATGCATGGGAAAACAGGTTTTTCAACTACAATGTTAAGTTTGTTTTTGGAATAAATTCATCCCAAATAATCCCAACTACGGAACCCTTCATTGTGCGTGGTCCAACACACACTTCGCTGATTTTTAACTGTCATATCATAATTTTTGCAGTCTTTTACAACGCAACTAGGCATTTTTATGACAGCTCTCCCGCGCGCGGACCGCGTTCGACTGAGTCGCGTTAGCCCTAAACTGACATTTTAGGGCGCACTAGTGCCCATAGATTAATATACTGATACTAGTGCCATTTCGTCGCGCGGTTAGCCTGGTCCTTATGCAGTAATATATAAGTCAATGCTAACTGCAAAATTTTTGTTACTCATTATATTTTATAATATTTTTGTGCTAATTGGAATTTTATTATTTCATGTAGTTTTTTAGGCTGACATATTATCTAAGACAAATGAATAACGAGATTATTGTTTTTTTTTTACCGACTTCATAAAAGGTGGATGTCCTCAAACAGAATTAATCTTTTTTTAGGATCATGGTATTTACAGGTAGGCCATTACTTTAGATGATTGTTTTATGATATTTTTAGCATGGCGACGCTGTCGTCGACCTCAAGGTCGCGGAGCATGTCCCCCGCTCCGTCCGAAAGGGGGCCCTACAGACAGAGCGCCGCTTGTCGCGCCATCATCATGGGGTACCTCGCCGCTGACCCGCGCCCCGATCCTGAACTATCCCCATCCCCACCGCCGCGGTAAGTATTTTCTATATAGCGTATTAGGTACTATATTTATTTAGTTTCAATGGAGTAATTTGTATTTCTTATCTTTCTAGCCGTCTCCATTCTATCCCGGTACAAGCGACCCTGGGTGGTTCTCTGAACATTCAGGTCGAGGCTGTGCCCGTGAAGCAGACCCCCGGTGATCGTATCCGACATGTCCAAACCAAGCCGGCCGTGCCTCTCTGGTAAGTTAGCTATCTTTCATAGAGTAACTACTTGGTACATGTTTATATTTAGGTTATATTTTTACAATATTGTACTTGCTTGCAGTATCGATGTTGTCGAGCGGGTGGAGGCGTTGGACATGTCGGAGGAAGAAGCCGAGGAATTGATGGAGGAGGCCCCCTGGCATGTCAGGCGGTGGGTGCAGGATCTGCCAGAGTCAGCTGAAGGAAGCCTCGTCGCGAAGCCTTCGTCTCCTGCAGCACTCACGCCTGGCGTTACTTCTGACATAACCGTCGCCAACTCCGAAGTTGAAGTTCGTCCATCAACTTCAGGAGTGACGGCACTGTCAAGAAGGGCGCCCAGGCGTGAGGTGTTGGATGGCAGCGAATTTGACGAAGAATTCGAAGACGAGTACGACGACCTAGACGGTGAAGGTGCATCAAGGAAGGACATTCCCGACACTGAAGAGTTAGAAGAACCCATGCACGAAATTATAAACGAGATTGATACGGGGATGGACGACGCAGCTGATCGCCTACTGGGTACGTCGCCTAGTTTTACGTGGGTGTCGGACTTTGAATCGTTCAGGGGTGTTCGTGAGGATTTTTCAGGACCTACCCCTGGGCCACTCAAAGATTACGATTCGCCTTATGATGCCTTTATCGACATATGGGATAAAGATATCATAGGGTTGATCGCCCAAGAAACTAACCGATACGCCCAGCAGATGATTGAGACTAAGCGTAGTAGAGGGACTTTGAAACCATCATCTCGCTTTCGTTCGTGGACTGACACGAATGCAGACGAGATAATGCTTCTTTTCGCGATGTACATGTATATGGCCATCGACCCGCGGACGTCGATAACCGAATATTGGACACAAAACGAGGTTCTCCAACTACCGGGGTTCAGGCGTCTTATAAAATAAAATAAAAATAAAAATAAAATAAAAATCATTTATTTCAGACAAAAGAGTCCATAAGCACGACAGGGTTGTTAGTATTAAAAGTAAACTAATGTTAGTAATTAAAATACAAAGTGTCACCGTCTACTCTGAACAGCAGGCTCACTGGTCTCGCAACACATGGAGTGCAGTGAACCTACTGAGCAGAACAGTATCGGTTCTCTCGCCAATCATCTTCAGGACGCTATTAGGGCTCCCCCGTACTCGTCGCACCACCGACGCTACTTTCTTACGCATAATTGCGTAGAAGTCATCTACGCTGGCATCAGTAAACATGCCGGATGCACTGCAATATCGAGGGAGCCGAAACAGTGCCCTAAACACATTGTTATACTGGACGCGCAAGGCATTGTAGGCTTTTTGAGTAAAGTTAGCCCACAGGCCGCTCGTGTAAAACGTCTGGCAGAATGCCTTGAACATTGTTATTTTAACAGGAGCCGTACATCGAGCGAACCTGTGTGCCAACATGTTACCGCGAACCGACAATGCCCTGCGCTCCCTCTCAATGTCTAATTCGTCACTCAAATTTTCATTGACAATATGTCCCAGATATTTAAACTGTGGAACACGAGTTAGAGGTACACCATTAAGTAGTATAGGTGGTATAAATATAGGTATATGGTTTTTATTTTTACACTTGAAAAACATAAACTCACTTTTACTTTCGTTATACCTCAGGCCATACTCCACAGCATAAACCTCACACACCTTTAACAGCTGTCTAAGACCCCCAATTGAAGGGCTCAGCAGCACCATATCATCTGCATAACTCAGATTATTGACACATATGTCATCAATATGGCATCCAACATGCATGCTGCTGAGCTCCTCAATCAGATGGTTAACATATATATTAAAGAGCCTTGGCGATGTCAACCCGCCCTGCCTGACCCCACACTCTAAAGAATAGTCATCTGAGTATACATTTCCCCACCTAACTATATTAAGCTGTTTACTGTACCAGTAAGCAAGGATATTCACAAGATCGGCTGGGACACCAGCAGTTCCTAATTTTGTCCAAAGCTTATTATATGACACCAGATCAAAAGCTTTGGACAAATCCAAGAAGCATGCATATACTGGAGTGTGCCTTTTTACATAATAATCAACAGTGTGTTTCAGAGACAGTATTGCACTTTCGGTTGACAACCCCTCTCTGAAACCGAACTGTGTATCTTGTAATGTTACAAAACGGTCAAGTTTTCTATCTAATAACCCATCAAACACTTTTGCAATTATAGTAGCTAAAGAAATTGGTCTATAATTACTTCTATCAGAGATATCAGCAGTGACATTTTTTACTATTGGCACAACCACTGTTCTCATAAGATTAGATGGTAAATATGAGTGCCGTATGCAAAAAGTGTAAAACATGGCTAAAACTCTATACAGGTGCACTCCCCCATGCTGCAAGTGCTCGACACTGAGCCCCTCATGGCCTGGTGACTTCCCTCTTTTCATATTTTTAATAATATCAGCCACATCTTTACTTGAAAATCCAATAGGCTTTTCTACTGGGCAATGTTCAGTCTCAGGCATCGACAGCAAGGAGGATTTCACCTGAAAATGATCCTTAAATGAATTTGCAATCATTTTAGCATCACTGAGGCCATCAACACACACTGGCAGAATAGCCTTACCATTTAAACGCTTAGTGCCCTTCCAGAACTTATTAAATTTCTTAGCAGAATGCTGCGAGGCAAGTATATCCATTTTTATCTGTTCCTGGTTGTTCTGACAGTACTTTAAGCGTGACTTGAAAATCCGACGACTTTCATACATTTTATCATACAAGGGTCCACTCACTGGTTTACCACCTAAGACATACAATTGATGGTCCAGTCTAGCCTGCCTATGCGCATCTCTAACATGCTTGTTCCAGCCATGAACACACTTAACATTACTCGGCTTCTTAGGTAAGGAACTGCGACTGTTTGCCGAAGCCTGGCTTAATATATTAACAATATCGTTATATAAGTTGTCAATTACAGATCTGTGTTGTAACTTTTGACACATACTATCGGCACATTTATGAAGTTCATCAGGAAACATAATTTTTCTAAAGTTATTATTGCAAATTTCATGATATTTCTGAATTTCATCTAATTTTCTAACCCCCCATACAACATCATTACTAATATAATTGTGTACCTCTACCTTTGCATTAATTACTTCTAAATTACATGTTACCTGTAAGGGGAAATGATCTGACCAGTATACATCATTGAGGACCATAATATTCATCACAGACTGCCATGCTGATTTAGTCACCACACAGTGGTCTAGCCATCGCTTACACCCATATACTTCACTTTGAAAGGTATATGTTTCAGATGAAATACCTAGTTTGACTAAATCAGCACATATCCAGTCATTTTCCTCACAAAAATCAAGAAGTTCACTACAAAACGGAGCATTAGGATGTGCATTGAAATCTCCTAACATAAATACTACCTCGATACTATTGTCTTGTATAATTGCATTTAACTCACCCAAACACTGAGTAAATTCCGGCAAGTTCACAGTTTGGTCAGTCGGCATATACACACTCATAACTAACATTTCACGACCAGCTCCAGTTATTACTTTAATCGCAGCAATACGCTCACTTAAACACTTCACTACCGTAACATTGCGAAAAGCACTTTTTCTCCATAGTATCGCAACCCCTCCATGAGGTCTACCTCGTAGCACTCCAGCAGTCAAGTCCACCGCCGACTTCCCTGTGTAGCCGAAGTTGTCGTCAATATCACCCAATACTTGAATATCGTACGGTAACAGCCAAGTTTCTTGAAACTTGGCTGTGTGAGAACTCTATCACGTCTGCCGATTTACATAAAGTTCTCACACATTCCAGACTTCTTTTAATATTTTTGCAGTTATAACTTACTAGCGTACTATCCATTTAATTTTATGTCGTCTTTATCAGAATTCCACGGTCTAAATCGTATGAATCTTCTAAACGTTATTCCATCAGGCCACAAGTTATCATTCAAAAAGGTATCAATTTTACTAATTGAAACATAAATCTTAAATGAATTGTACGGCCTTTCTTTTTTCATGCTAACTTTTTCAAGGAAGACTTTTTCCTGGGTCTTATTATGTATATATTCACATATGTCGGCTTCTAGGGTCTCTTTGTTTACATTCGAAATAAACAAAGGAATCTTTGTTTCCGCCGCTTTGAACTTTGTTTCAACATTGGTTATTGCCTTTCCCATTTTTCCAATAAATCGATTCTTATGTCGCCCACGTTGCATCACAGTCCACTCATCTGTCGGCTTATTTTGTTTCCATTCACCCGGCAATTTAACTATTTCCGCCATCGTTGGTGGCAGCGTAGACGGCGTCAGCGTTTGTTTACATGCAATACCGGCAATACCGGTAGTACGAGTATCTGAGGATGACGATAAAACTTTATTCGTGAGCGCCAGTGGCGATGAAATAATATGTGTTTGCGACGACGCCGCCTCTGCCAGCTGAACCACAGGCGTTTTCGGTGCGAGGGAGATAGTCCTATTTTCATATGGGCGATAGTGAGACAGCGGCGTCAAGTCGAGCGCGTTTCGTTCCGATGACTTTGTCTTAGCGTCGGTATTTGATAAATCATGTGATAAACCTACCGGCCCACTATCCGAAAAATATGTACCTCTTTTTTCCGTGTTAATATTTGGGTAATTAACCAAGGAAGTTAGCTTTAGATTGTCTAGGTCTATACGTACTGTTTCTACCATATCTACTGTCGCATAGTTTTCCTTAATTGTTTGTATCTCACTACGAAGGAGCACAATGTCTTTCAGTAATTTCGTAACATCAATGTGATCAAAAGATATCGGAGGCAATTTTTGTAAGTCCCGTGCGACGAAGGTGGGAATCACATCCGGATCGATTTCCTTAAAGAGACAGATAATGTCCTCTAAGTCTCTTTGCATTTTACCATCTCGCCTTCGAGATTTTTTCCTCTGAGAAGTCGTTACAGATTCAAAAAACAAAGTTTTCGCCTCATCAATATCTGGTTCCGAGAAGGCAGATAGGCACACACGAACTATAGACTCATTATCCATCACATCATGTTTATTTTGAATAAATGCCAGTACTTCACTTATAATTATATTACAATTGCAACACTTCAACTTATTAACCGCCATTGTTTACAAAGGACGCGCGCGCACGTCAGCGCTGTGCGAGCGAGACTTATGTCCTATAATCGGTACGTTTTGCTGAGTAAGTTTCTGCATTTTGTAGACAATACCACTGTTGCAAGTCAGCAATTGCTGCAAACTGGAGATGCTTACTCAGTAAGACTGTCTGCTAAGCTGGGTAAGCTGGCACCTATAGTTGAACATCTCGGAAAGAAGTTCAAATCCCTTTATAACCTCGGGCCTGACATATCCATGGACGAGTCTTTGACCTTATTCAACGGCCGCTTGTCTTGGGTCCAAGCAATAAGTTCAAAGGCTACCCGATTTGGAATAAAGTCATATGAACTGTGTGAGTCTAGCACTGGTTATATGGCTGGATTCCAGATCTACACGGGCAAGTCTGACGGGTCTGGCGGGTCCGGTGGTGCTCCTTCCCTTGGTGTCAATTTGGGATGGAAAAGCACGATAGTGGTTCTTGAGCTTTTGCAAGGTCTTGAACATCGGGGACATTGTGTAGTGATGGACAATTTTTACAATTGTCCATCATTAGCACGATATCTCAAGAGTTTGGGCTTTGATTGCTTAGGAACCCTTCGTGTATGCCGTCGAAACGTCCCTAGTGACATTGCTAAAGTGCCGAAGAAAGTGAGTAAGGGGACAATAATATCTCGCCATTGTGGAGACGTATCCATCATTGCATGGAAGGACTCCAAAATGGTGAATAACCTATCATGGACCCGACACTCACAATGGAACTAAGGCTGGTAAAATGCTTGTGAAACCTGTGTGTGTAAGGGATTACAACAAATCCATGAGGGGGATTGATCTCAAAGATCAAAAACTCTCCATGTATCTGTTAGAGCGAAAGAGAGGCGTGAAATGGTACATAAAGATGTTTAAAAGGTTGCTGAATGTGAGCATTCACAATGCTCTTATTATGTATGTGAGTTCGCTGAACCGGCGCGATAGACTGCCTGTGACGCATCGTGAGTTTCGTTATGAGCTTGCTGAAGCTCTGGTTAGACGGCATCGCCCCTCTCCACCAGAGATCAGCCGGCCAGTAGGGGATCTCATGAGGCTGAGGCGAGATATCGTGCACGAGCCAGAATATTTGAAAGGGCGACAGTTTAGAAGAAGATGTGTGATTTGTTATCGAAAGAAGGAAACCAAGATGATTCACACTAAGTGTGCTCAGTGTGACGTATATCTTTGCTTAGTGGATTGCTGGAGAATTTGGCATTCTGCAGCAGAGCTCTCAGGCGTAGATATACGTGGGCGAAAAAGGAGGCGTAATGAATGAATCTTTATGTGGTGTGGATGTGGAGTATTAGGGAATGCGTATGAATGTGATGGTGGATGTGGAGTATGAACGGGATCCGGACTCTCGCATGAGGGCCGCGTTTTGACGTTATGGGACGCCTACCATTTATATGATCCTGAATGGGTTCTTCTAACTTCTCATGTCTAGCTGATGGTGGCGGGTGTGTTGGATCATTTAGCTCCCTTCAAAACGGTTGAGCTGAATGGTGCTGATCCATGCATCATGTTCATGAACGGGCGCCGTCAGTTGGGACTGGTCATTCTCACATATTATTATAAATTCAGCATAAATGATGTAACTTATATTTTTGCAACAATATAATATAAAAGAATGTCCATGGAGTTTCTTGTCCCTTCTCCTGCAGCAGATGCTTTGGAATGGGCAACTAGCTTCATATTTCTCAATGACCGATTCCTTGACAGTTCACAAGAGCTTGTTTAATTGAAACAAATGCTTTGAGTTTGAGTTCAGTGTCGGGAATGTCCTGAAGTTATAGTGAGCAATTATGTATAAAATTATGTAAATAATGCTAGGGATTAGGTAGAATGATAGTTCACCTCAAGCTCACTTTACCTAAATTCAGTGTGGGAGATAGCACCATCCCTCGTAAATGTAGTAGCCTCTTTGTGTATATAAACATCATGACGGTACTTTGTCAATATATTGTCTATGAAAACATGTACGTAAGGAAAAATCTACATTTTTTTAGTAAAAGAGGTAAAAGACGCAATTATATCACTAGAAGTAAGGACCAATTAGTTCATCCAGGTTACAGGCTGGCTAGAGTGGACTCATCATGCATTGTATAAATTTAATATCTTATTATTGTATAATTACACAATACATGTATGAGTACTATGTACCTACTGTAAAGTACTGGGTATGTCTTTCATTGACGTGAATGTGCCCTGGTGGCTGAAAGTATGTTTTGCTCAGTCTGTCTAGCTGATGGTGGCGCGTGTGTTGGATCATTTAGCACCCTTCAAAATGGACTGCCTCGTTGGTCTAGTGGTCGCAAGCTCCACTGCTGAACATGAGGTTCTATGTTTGATTCCCGGGTCGGGCAGTGTTATTGGTTTTGCTACCTGGAATTTCTCAGTAGCAGTCCGGAGTCTGGATTCGTGCCCGGTTGATGGCAATATGCCCTATTACATGGGACTTAAACATAACTTGCGAAATGTGCGTGTACCTACTACAGGTACACCTCTGCCCAACCCTACGGGGAAAAAGGGGTGATGTTATGTATGTATTTAATTTATAAAATTGTTTTTTTTATTTTTTTATTACTGACGCTTGTAACGTTTTGCATCGTTCTCACATGTGTAATTTCAGCATGAATAATGTAACCAATATTTTGTAAACATATTTTGATCGTGGAGTTTCTGGCCTGTTCTTCTCCATAGGTGCACACGACGACTTATCAAACTATGTAATGTATTTCTTGTATAAGCTAACTTCTCATTGTACGAAAATCCTATACAATACGAGGTCAGCTAAAAAGGAAATGTATGGCTCAATGCTCATGTATGTCGTGTGTACCGAACTAGATTTTGAAATGGGCAACTAGATTATCTTTCTAACTGACCGTCTCCTTGAAAATTCAATAGTGCCTGTAATTGGTTTATTTGAAATAAACGCGTTGGACTTTTGTGTTTTTTTATTGTAATATATTTTTTGAAAACAAAATGTATTTTATTTCAAACTTTTCCTAGCTTTCTCTCTTACATGAAATTGGGATAACTATCCGTAAGTATACAGGGTGTCCAGTAAATAGCACGACATACCAGGGGGTGATAGCTTGGGTCACTACCTATCAATACAACACAATATATGTTCAGCAAAATCTTACGGATTTACAGTTTTACAAAATTTTCTGAAATATCGAAAAATCTCTACCTTGAAACAGATTTTTAAGTATCTCGTAATGAAAAAATCCTTTTCTAGAACTTTTTTTACATCAAATTATTCGTGAATAGGTTACTCTACTCATTATAAGTTTTTCTTTGATCAAAAACAAGAAAGTTTTGAAGAAATAGTTTTTTTTGTTAAAATTTTCACAGAACGATTTTCTTTTCGCATAAGTTTAACCTACAGTGGTGAAAAAAAAATGTATGTGGCAGTTTTGTACAACAAACTTAAAAGATAGCCTGTTTAATGGTGATTTAGGAAAGATACAATACTAGTGCATTTTCATTAAAAAAATACAAAAAAATGCTATTTTAGTTCCAGAGAAGCTGATTTTGTTGAAAATGTAATTAACGTAATTTTGACAAAAACCACTATGAGAATAAGTAATAGCTGCTCATTTACGCGAATTATTATAAAACTAGTTGTGACACGTAAAATGCGACGTGCACGCGTAATGACTAAAGGTTTTTACCTGCTTGCCGACCGACCCGACCCGACTGGTTACTGTCTAACAAAAGAAGCGCATGTGCTATCCCGCTCTTTCTTGCATTGTGATTTTGTGTCTCACTCTCAACTTTATTTGCGACACTTGTCAGTACGCTACCTTAAACCGTGCGCAACGCATCTCTGTGATTGACATTCACAAATTATTGTTTCGTACTGACGACTGTTTTGTGCCTTGGAAATCCAAATCGTAAGGCAAACAAAGTCCGGGGTGGACTTTGTTTGCCTTACGATTTGGATTTTTTATTGTGATCACTACGACGACTTGGCGACCACCTGGACTTTTGTGTTTTATAACATGGCCAACCGCCGCGTTTTTCCTGGTTATACGCAGCGAGAGTATGCTGAGATGCACCTTATTTACGGAGAAGCTGGCCAAAGTTCCCGAGCTGCTGCCACCCTCTACAGGGAAAGGTTTCCCGATAGGGACATCCACACCAGACTCCCTGGTCAACGTGGCGGTGGACGGCCTCAAGTTGTTGACGAAGACATAGTGCTTCAGGAACGAGAACAAGACCCGACAACTTCGGTTAGGGCGATACAACGGCGCACAGGGATACCGAAGTCCACTGTTCATTCAGTACTTAAGAGGTATGGATACCATCCATTTCACGTACGACGCGTGCAAACTCTTTTAACTAGAGACTACCTGCCGAGAGTTCAATTCTGCCGCCGCATGCTTGAAATGCATCGGGAGGACCCAAACTTTTTTAATAAGGTGTTATGGAGTGATGAGTCAGCCTGCAGAAAGAACGGCTACTTGAATTTGCATAATTTACATAGTTGGCAATTAGAAAATCCGTATGTGTCAAGAGAAGACAGGTCCCAGTACCAATTCAAAATAAATTTATGGTGTGGGATTTTTAATGGCCAGATTGTGGGTCCCGTCGAGCTTCCACCTACATTAAATGCCAATAATTACTTGGAGTTTTTACGAGAAACCCTACCCACGCTCCTTGAAAATGTTCCGAGTGAGCTAAGAGAGGTGATGTGGCTTCAAAATGATGGGTGCCCTGCTCATTATGGCCGGGAAGTAAGAGCCTACTTAGATGAAGCTTATCCAGGCAGGTGGATTGGGCGACTGGGACCGATATTATGGCCACCTAGGTCTCCGGACCTAAACCCCCTGGATTTTTTTTATTGGGGTGCCATGAAGGACAAAGTCTATGAAAAACCGATCCAAAATGACAATGAATTGAGAGCAAGGGTTAACATTGCAGCAAGAAAAATATCGGAAATAAGCCTGAGAAGACTCAAAAGCTCATTTTTAGGAAGATGCCGAGCGTGTATTAGGGCACAAGGGAAGCAATTTGAGCATTTATTGTAATTTATTTAAATAAATGTTTATTAAAGTTAACTCCTCTGTTTTTTTTACTATCACCTTATCCTTCAAGATGTCATTTACAGACCGGCCGGCCGGTCGGCTGTAGACTAATTATTATGTAATTCGAACCGTAGTACGACCTTACAACGATTCGAATTCAAAGTCACATTACTTGCATTTAAAATAAAATGCTCTTATTAACTAAAATAGCTTATTATTCGTATTTTTTAAAATGAAAATGTACTAGTATTGTATCTTTCCAAAATCACCATTAAACAAGCTATTTTTTAAGTTTGTTGTACAAAACTGCCACATACATTTTTTTTTCACCACTGTAGGTTAAACTTAAGTGATAAGAAAATAGTTCTGTGCAAATTTAAACAAAAAATAGTATTTCTTGAAAACATTCTTGTCTTTGATAGAAAAAAGACTTATCAATGAGTAAAGTACCTATTCACGAATAATTTGATGTAAAAAAAAGTACTAGAAAAGGATTTTTTCATTACGAGATGCTTAAAAATCTGTTTCAAGGTAGAGATTTTTCGGTATTTCGGAAAATTTTGTAAAACTGTAAATCCGTAAGATTTTGCTGAACATATATTGTGTTGTATTGATAGGTAGTGACCCTAGCTATCACCCCCTGCAGTATGTCGTGCTATTTACTGGACACCCTGTATAGGGTCATTAACAGCACCGCAGGAGGATTGAAGGCAGTAACACTTTCCACTGGAATGTTATAAAATATACTAAAACAGACGTGTAACTGACACTGGCATAGTCACGGGATTTGAATTCTGATAACACAAAAAAATAGTCTCTAAATTTTAGTCGAAATTAGTCGCCAAAAATCAGAATTAGTCGGTCACTGGTTCAAACGTTTATAGGTGGTTTTTTTTCAAGGGTTTATAGGTGGCCTATCTGGAGAGAGCCTACCCCAGCTTGGCTCATTTGAATCTCAAAAGCTAGGGTACCTAGCGAAGATCTGTATTCTCCCAACTACGCCAATTAGTCTGAATCAGTCGCCAAATATCAGAATCGTCGATCACTGCACTGGTTCAAAAGTTATAAGCGTTTCTATGAGGGCGACACTAAACGTTTTTAGTACTGGCCACTTGTAAACGATATATAAAAAAAAAACAGTTCAAGTTTTGAAAATAGAACTCTGCCAATACCTATTATTGTGTTGTATTTTATTCATTTTGTCATTTGTTTACGATTTGGCGGCAAATTGAAATTTGTCTGTGTCACATCAACATGAATTTAACGCGAGAAAATTTTCGTACAATGATTTTTCATGACTCGATGTCATTTAACTCTACAAGAAAGTTATAATACACTTCGATTGGCCTTTCATAATGAAGCCCCATCTCGTGTCTGTTTACAACTGGTTTAATGAGTTTAAACGTGGTCGCACTAATCTCACCGATGATCTGCGTGAGGGACGGCCTTCTACGGCGACGACTGAAGATAACATCAGTGTTGTGCGGCGTATGATAGAGACTGACAAAAGAGTGACTTATCAGCAGATTTTGACAAGCTTAAACATCGGTATGAGTCAAGTGCACAAAATCCTCCATGAACATTTAGCGGTCAGGAAGCTTTGTGCCCAGTGAATACCTTATAATTTGACAGAGGCTCAAAAATTCCGTCATGTTGATTGGTGTCGTGAAATGGTTCAAAGATTAAACGGAGAAATGCTGTGTTCGACATACCTACCTACTTACAGGTGACGAAAGCTGGATTTATTGTTATGATCCTGAAACTAAGAGACAGTCTGCTGTCTGGGTGTTTCCTTCCGAGGAGTTGCCAACTAAAGTGAAGAGAGGTCGAAGCGTGGGAAAAACGATGGTGGCCTCGTTCTTCGGAAGGATTGGTCATTACGCAACAATTGTTTTAGAGGATCGAAAAACAGTTACTGCAGAGTGGTACACTAACAATTGTTTGCCACTTGTCTTGGAAAAAGTTCGGGCGAAACGACCTCGCAGTAGGATCCTCCTTCACCACGATAACGCCTCGTCGCACACCGCCAAGCAAACAATCGACTACTTGGCGAGGTCAGAGGTGGAATTACTGGGTCACCCGCCCTATAGCCCCGACCTCGCACCTTGCGATTTTTATTTATTTCCGAAAATAAAAGAAAAACTTCGAGGAAAACGTTTTATGGACGCCGAGGAAGCAGTGACTGCGTTTCAAAATGCCGTCGAAGAGACCCCTAAGGACGAGTGGGTAAATAGCTTTTCTCAGTTCCATCGGATGCAGCGATATATTGATGTAAATGGACACTATTTTGAAAAGATATAATTAAACTAATAACTTGTTAGTTTGTTCAGCTTTTGATTTTCTAAGAACTTTCAGTGTCACTCTCGTAGGTGGCCGACCTGAAGAGAATCTATCCAGCTTAGCCACATTTAGTCGCTAATTAGTCGTAATTTTTCGCCAAGCCACAGATTTAGTCGGTGTGTAATTAAATAGATATTAAAGAATTCAATTTCTCTATACATTGGTATAACCAAGTACAAAATACTTTAAGTAGTGTCTAGACCTAGATGGCACAAGCGAAAATTTGCAAAATGTTCATCATAGGTATAATTTTTATGAGTTTCGAGGGCGGTGACAACGTTAATGGAGTCAAAATCAAAATTCAAGATGGCGCCATCTTGGGTATCATTTTTATGGTTTTCAAGGGCGGGAATAACTTACAATGGATCAAAATCATAATGCACGATGGCGTCACCGAAAATTTGCACATTTTTTAACATGGGTGACGTTTACTCGGCACGTAGCACTCAGGAATAATGTAGCTTTCTACCAGTGAAAAAAAAAAAAAAATTGCATCATTAGTTCCCGAGATCACTACATACAAACTTACAAACAAATTTTTCCTATTTATAAAGTTAGTATAGATAAATAATAATAAAATAAAGTACTATCGGGCTTATTGTATTATTATCATAAGTATAATGTAGTTAGGCGCGCTTGCACCACAAATCACTAAATACGTTCAACACTAAACGAAATTAAAACATCGTTCGTCAATCCTTTGATGATTACAGAGACTGAATTACGTTTTAGATGTATTTTAGCGCATGCAGTGATTTGTGGTGCAAGCAGACCTAATATTACTTACCATCAGTAGCAAACAGCACAGTGTATCCTACAAGGGAGCTGCCCTGTCCAGGTAGAGCGATGGGCTGCCAACCGATACGAAGAGATGTAGAGGACACTGCTGTACATTCCACTGATGACGGGGCTTGTTCTGGAGCTGGAGATAGAAATGGTTAAATTAAATACAACGTTATAGCGACTATAGCTAGCCATAAGCAGAAAAGATGCTGCAGAATGACATCTCGAAATATGAAGACATAAATGTGTTTCATTGACCCTATTAAAAACTCGGTTCAGCAAATCTGCTGTCCAATTTCATGAGAACCGTCATGATTAGTTTTATTTTAACCGCTCATTCCCCTAGGTAATCACGGTTAAAGTGTCAACAGCGCGAATCACTTTTAGGCCCACTTGCACCACTAATCACATATGCATTTAGTAATAGATGAATTTAAAACATCGTTCTATTCCTGTCAACCATATGAAGGTGACAGACACAGAATGATGTTTTAAATACGTTCAGCAAATGCATTAAGTGATTTGTGATGCAAGTGGACTTTACTGTTAATGTGCATCCAAAATAATTTGTTGGTACCTTAATGTTGGGATCCTGCCGTTTTGCCGAAAAGATTTTGCCGAAATTTCACTTCCCAAACAAATTTAAGCAACCTTTTTTTATACCAATGCAATCTTTGGAATGATTTTAGTACGCACATTTTCATTTGGTAAAATTTTTACTTGGCAGAATATTATCAATGATAATGTCATTTAGGCATTTGGTCATTAATCAAATGATTTATTACAGCAAACAATCTTTAGAAAATAAACGTTAGAGAATGTGTTGTGTGAATGAGGTGTGCTTGAATTTGTCTGAAACAAGTCAAATTTATGGTTGCTTATGGAACTAGTTAGAGTAGGTTAATTATTTTAAATAATGGTTTGGTTAGGTTAGGTTAAAACTGTGACCTCCGACGCACGAACCGAGCGAGCGAAGCGAGCGGTGCCGTGGCATCGGCCGGAGAGTGCCAGAAGCGAAAAGATTATATAGAAAAAAATATGGATAAAAACAGATTATTTTTAGCAGGCTATCGAGAACCGAACTAGTCAGAAAAGGTAGAAATTTTATTTTGCGTAAAATTAATAAATGTAAAAATAAATGAATTTCAACTGAAATATTTGACTACATAAAAATTGGTAAAAGTACTAGTTGGTAAACAAGTTATTGTTTAAACGTTCACTTGCCAAACATTAGGTTTACGTTACAGTTATTTGTGAAAAGATTATTTGCTAAGTAATAATTTGGCAAATGAAATTATGCGGAAAATTGTTTGGGAAGTGATAATTTGGCAATATCTTTTCGATGAAACAAGAGAGACCCCTTAATGTTATTGATGATGTCTATAAGCAAAATGATTACCTACCTCCTTCTCTTGTATCTTGAAACACAGGCAGTGAAAATGGACCCGCACCCGCATTAGTAAAGGCTGATACCGATACAGCATACCTAGAAATATAAGATCAAGTTATTACCTAGATACCTTCTCGAACGCCAGGCAATAGATGCACATTATTAAAACATACAAATAAATAAATAAATAAAAGTGAAGTGTCTGTTTTTAATGTCCAAATAACAGCTTTTTACTAAATGCGAAAGTATATTTATTACAAAAAAAAAATACAAATTATAACATTTCTGTCCGACTATTTGTTCCGGCTTATCTTCTAAACGGCTGGACTGATTTTGACAGGACTTTCACTGGCAGATAGTTGATGCTAGAAAAAGCCACGTGGGTAAAGCCGTGAGCAGCAGCTAGTCCTCTATAAAGTACCTTGTGTTCTTCATCAAGTCACTCAGCAAAGTTTCTTGCTTGCCCGACAGTTGCGACACTTTGACTGTTTTCGTATCGGCTTCATCTGAAACTAGATTATGGAGTCAAATAAGTTTTAAGTGCTATTGGAATCTTGGGACCGATGTTTTGATTTTGAAGATATGGCTTGAGTTACGTCTTAGACTTTGGGTGAATATTTTTAATTTTTGTTATTCTCGAATGAAAACGAATAAAAGTCAAATTTATATATTTTATATCAAAATAGAAAGAGATTTTCTGACACTGGTCCTAACCAATGAGTTAGGAACAGTGCCAGAAGATCTTGCATTAACAAGATCTCAATTAAACATCCCGCCCTATCAAATTCTGACAGAATCGTCTTGTTCAACCATCTTTAAACTGTTTAATGAAACGATTACCCCAATTCTTAGTCAATTGCAGGCCTAGGTTGGCGGCTGTAGAAATTATCTTGCAAAATAGGTTATTCTCGACTCACCTTCCAAACTCAGAGCCAGTCCCATCATGCACAACCACCTGCACCTTTCAGGATTGAAATGAAGCCAATGATAGAGCCAGATAGTAACGAGTAGAATTGACACGTAAAGAACAAGCCCAGCCCACCTGCTCCCCCGGCCTGCGCCACAGCCCGCACACGGTACCCCACGATGACTCCGTTGTGTGTCTCCTGCAGCGGCGCCGACCACGACACGCGCAGCTCGCCGGGACTAGAGGTCTGCTCTACTAGCACGCTCACTGGAGCCACAGACGGCGCTGGGGACACGGTTTACTAAATCGGTTGCGGAGTTTATAAGAACAACGCGGTCAACGGACAGACATGAAAAGCGGCATTCAATTAAAATATGTATAGAATATATTATAGATTAAAGTTAATAGTTAAACTTGTCCATGCCCATTGCACTAGTTTTAGATTTCAGAGTTTTTCCGAGTTTCACTGTATACGATGTATTTTGGTAAATGAAACCAATTAACCAGCAGCCTAATTGCGTAACACATCTATATTGGCAATACTTTCATTTTTATAATTCAACAATATCTATTACGTTATTTACGTCAAGTAGACGAACTTTTCAAACAAATGAAGTTTGACATACGAGTACCTTCTTCATGTGTAGTAAAGTGCACGGGCGCTGTATACAGTGACACGCCGACTTGGTTGCCCGTAGCGACGCGCGCGGCGTACGGCGTGGCTGGGCGGAGGTTCTGTAGCTCTACCGACTGACGGAGCTCTTGATCTTTTCTGAAATTGGAAAGATAGTTTGAATAAGGGAGATAAATAAAAGTTTGACGGAAGAATGATAGCAGGTGTCCTGCGTTGTGGATTGACAGATACTGATAAAATCATAGGATGGAATCAATATGCGTGAACAAATATAATTTACAGCCATTATTGACATATATGTTTTAAGTTTTTTTTAGATAGCTGTTTGACTCCTAGATAAAGCCAATGTTTATTTGATTGGTTTGGAACTTAAGGAGAGACGAGGCGAAGGATCGCGAAAAGTGGAAGATTATTGTAATTATTACGATAAGTTTAATACTAAGTCGTTCTTTGAATGATAGGTGAAAGGCATACTGAAAGTTTCTAAAAGTGGCCACTGACAATAAAAATAAATAAAAAGCAATTACGGAATTTGAAAATGGATCTCTCTTGGAACATGTCACTTTTTCATGTGTGAGACTGTCATTTGTTTTTTTCATTGTGGCGTCCTTTAGAAAACAAGTGTGTCGCTATTAAAATGAATACCTAACTCATGAACATTTTCGCTTAATGATTTTTTACGATTTTTGATGTGGCTTAAGTCAACAAGAGAGGTGCCAGACTTCAATAGGCATTTGGGGATGAAGCCCCATGTCGCAGTTCTGTGTATTCGTGGTTCGGAGAATTTAGACGTAGACGTGATCATCTCCATGACGATGTACGTGAAGGTCGGCCGGCGACGGCGGTTACAGAATCCAATATTGATACCGTACGACAACTGATTGAAACTGACAAAAATGACTTGTCAGCAAATTCGTACTGTATTAGGCATTGCAATGAGCCAAGTGCAGAATATTTTGCATGTGCATCTGAAGGTTCGGAAGGTTTGCACTTGATGGATACCGCATGATTTAACGGAAGACTAGAAACGACTGCGTATCGAGTGGAGCCGTAAAATGATAAAGAAGTTTAATGGAGGACAGTTATTGGCTGTCTATAATATCGTGGCAAGTGAATAATTGGTAAAAAAAATTATTGCTTCTCTTTTCGGCAAATCAGGACATGACACAACAGTGTCGTCTGCTTTTTATAAAGGTTCTAGCAAATGCAAAAATGTATACATTGTGAAATATATTTTGAAAAACAATAAATGTATCATAAGTCTAATATCTGGTCTAATTTATCAGAATCCAAAAACTCTCAGTACCTATGACATAAGTATTTAGTACGGGTCAGTTCACTTTAGGCATAAATATGCTCATGGAAACAAAAATCTCCAATATTTTGTACACATTATTAGTACCTTGTAACATTCATAGTAGTAGCATGTTCCCACACAGCGTCGCCGTAGTGCACGTGTGAGTACTGCAGCGTGTAGTGTCGCGCGTGTGCTCGGAGCGTGTCGCGCCACGATACTGTGGCGGTGCGCGAGCGGACTGACGACGTGCGGAGCTCGGAGGGCGGCCAGGGGGGCTCTGGGGAAGGGAAACAAATATTGCAATAAATAGAGACAAGATTCTTAACCCTAGATCTTCCCCCCATCCTATCCGCGCAGGCGTCCCTCACGGTTCCGTGTTAGCCCCTCTCATTTTCACCCTTTTGACTAGCGCCATCCCCAAAAGTAGAAAGGCGCAGTTGGCTCTGTTCGCAGACGACACGGCCATTTACTACACCGGTTTAGTCCATGACCCGATATCTCGCACTCGCCAGGCTGAAGTCAACAAGCTTGGCGCATGGTTTAGAAAGTGGAGAATCGAAGTTAATCCCGAGAAAAGTCAGGTTCTTTTCACCAAATCGCGTAAAAACCTCCCCGACCGCTCACCATGTTCGGCAAGCCTATCCCTTTTTTTTTTTTTTTGAGGATGGGAAATCATCAAATAACTTCTCACGCTCTGGGCGCGGGAGGGTTTGTCAGACTCTTACTGACTAAAACCCCCCCGTATTCCTTCCTGTTGCCTGTGTTGCGGGGGCCTCGGTTACCCATAAGTACCTTCCCGCGACCCCAAGCCTATCCCTTGGAATAAGCGAGCCTAGGCGTGACCCTTGACCACCATCTCTCCTTCTTAGAGCACACTAAGCAGGCGCGTTCGCGTGCCGCTTTCGCTCTCGGTAGACTACACTCCGTCTTAAATGCACGCAGCAAATTGTCCCTTAGGGGCAAATGGCGTATTTACACAGGGAGCATCCGTCCCATTATGATATATGCCTGTGCAGTCTTCGCACAAGCTAGGCCCCACCACATCCACAGGATGCAGTGCCTCCAAAACCGTTTCCTCAGAAAGGCAACGGGATCCCCCTGGTTCGTCCGAAACGAGATCCTCCATCTCGATCTTAAAATCCCCACCATCAAGCAGTTCATGAAGCGCATCACGAAGCGATTCATTGACTCTGCCGCCACCCACCGCAACCCTCTGGTTGTGAAGGCCGCTAGTTATAGGCCCTCCTCCATCAGCTCTATTCGCCGTCCAAGGCATACGCTCACCGATCCTGATGACCCCATTACCCTCATCCAGGAAAGCAGTAGGGCCACGAGTACAGTGAACAAAACACACAAACCGACCTTCCGACCTCGCCGAGGTCCCTCTCAAAAACCCCGACGTAATTGTCCCCCCGACCCTTGCTCGACAAAGCGCCAGCCCGCACCGCAGCTGAGCCTGTAGTTTTAAATGCCCCGTATAATAATAATACAGTTCAGATCCAGCCTGTCCCACCTTGCTGTCCTCCCCCCAGCGACGCCCTTAGCCGAGGTCCGTACCCCACAGGGGGTGCCCTTAGCGTGCAGTCGCTTAGTAATGTAAGTAATTCGCCCCTGGCTGGCTGGCTTTGAGTCCGCTTAAGGCAGCCACAGGATATTCCGGTTGAGTAGTCACGACCTCTCAAGGTCAACTACGAGATGCCATACATTAAAAAAAAAAAATATATTAAAAGAGTTCATGGAGGATAACTTACCTTAGTACTCCTGCATGAATTCTCACACTGAAGTAATATTAAAATAATACTGTTATAAGAGGTGGTGGTACAGTCACAGCGCTTTCGGTAACGGACGATAATATCGTACGAAATAGGACACAAAACAAGTCACGTAACATGATATGAACACACAATAAACAAAAACGAAACTAAACTGGCTTCCATCTGGATCTGGTCGGTACTGTAGACTTCTATTTTTTAATGATATCACGTTAACGATCGCATCTAGATAATCAATCGAGTTTACACTTAATTATTGGGTTTAAACCCATACCTGCCCCACCCATCTCTAGCTCTAGTCCATTATACTCTCTAGTGGCATTATACTAACACGAAAATGGCAATTTAGAAGAAACAGTAAAAATTGCTGACCCAATATACTAAGATGCACACTAAAGACAGCCGTTCCATGAGGGTTGGTGGCTCTGCACTGATACAGTCCCGCGTCACCTGTCTCTGAGTACTGCAGGCTGATGGTGCTCACTACGCCGAGAGCTGTTTTTGATTCTGATATCATTGCTCTGAAACCAGAAAATGGTATTTTGGAAATATGGTTAAGTTAATCTAAAAGGGTTTGTTACGTTCTGTAGATCTACAATGACTAACTCTTACATGTAATTAATTTGGCAGTTGCTATTTTGGTTTTCCAATCGCGGCTTGTGAGATACTTGGCATCAGATTGAACGACCATTGTAAATGTGGATTATAGAAGCCGTGAGAATGTTGATGCATGATTTGTCTTTTCTCCTATTTATTTTGGTAAACCGGAAACCTGCAGCACCAAGGATTTTGACGGTGCGATGCGAGGTTTTATTTCATACACACCCATTAAACCGGAATGCTGCTTGGCGACACTACCAAGAACAACTGCAATGCTACCAAAATAATACTAACCTTTGATTTATAAAATCCAACACGTTTCCATCATGAGTCCAAGTGACTCTGATGGGTTCGTCTCCAAATGGCCGACACTCTAGCTTGACAGGATGACCGAGCCGTGACGTCACGTTAGATGACGAGGATTCGAAGTGAACTGGTTCTGGAATGAGAAAAATACGAAATTAATTGATGACTTTAAAAATGATCGTCATCGAATATCTTTATGAGAATGTTCTCTATCAGGTCAAAAAAAAAATCAACATCAAAAGTCATTTATTCAAACTAGGCTGAAAATCAGCACTTTTCGAACGTCAAAGTTACATAAGACAGTCCCCCAAAAATGCCCGCCCGTCACCACTTCCTAGTGCTTTAGCTGGGAAGAAGAAGTGGTGGAACAGCACGTCTCCGCCCCAGCCCCGCTCCGCTCCGCGTCAGCCCCAGCAGCACGTCTGTCTGTTTAGTTATATAAACTTGATTTTATACAAATCGTATGCAAAGTAATTAACATTACGAAACACAAAACATTGGATTAAATTACACACTTGCCATACGTTAGCTAGCACGCGCCAGTATACCAACAAAACAATGAACAAAGTGTACTCAAGCAGATAAAAATTTCAACATAAAAAAAACGTAAATAGAACTTAATACCTAAATAAAAGCCTCCAGGCATAAAGGGCGTGCCCGCTTACATAAGGCAATTGCTGTAGCTCGAAGTGAGAAATGATAAACTAGCCCCATCGAAGTAAAATAAGTAAACAATTACTAATAACAATTAAAACCATGATCAGCAAGACGACCAGTCACCACAAGCAGCACCCGTTCACGAGCATAACGCAAAGATCAGCCATCACCCCCCTCGCCATATTGGAGGGAAGGAGGCAACCCGATCCCCGACGCTACCGCAGGCAGTGACATCTAAGGGAGCATGACGAGCTTGCTGCCGGTTGCTCAGGCAAGAATAGTATAATCAATAGTCGAGGACGCTAGCTAACCACTTATTGCAATACAACTCATAAAACACACATTGTAATGAGTAGATTATGTAACTAATAAATTAAAATTTAACTAATTAAATTACATTGACTTATACAGTCAAATAAAAAAAATAATCAATTATATGAACTCATATAACCTGTCAGTAGGAAAGCTAATTCTGGAGAAAGAACATAAACATTGTCTTGAGTTAATCACAGCGAGCAACTATTCTTATCGTTTAAGTAGTCATTGATACAATAGTATGCCTTTGAACAAAGGGTGGATTTTACTTTAGTTTTAAACGCATTAAAAGGCAAATCTAGCAAAGAAGAGGGCAGCATGTTATAAAAAGTTATACCAAGCCCAACAAATGAGTTATGTACCTTATGAAGATAGGTGATACATTTTGCCTTTTGAAATGGCGTTTAATATAAACTGGAACCCATTGTAATCATGAATGTGATGGCTTCTTGTGCTATGAGTATATTGGGCTAAGTTCAGCGCGACTAAGACCGTACGAATAAAATTCCCGCTTATTTTGACAAAATGTTTAAAACTGAGAATATTGTGCTGCGCAATATTTGATTTTTACGGGTCTTTTCCCAGCACCGAACTTACCGTAACATACATACCCTAATTGGTTCAACTCCTGTGCACTGTTGCTGTGTACTGTTGTACTTTTCATTTTGTTTTACTCTGTATGATTTTTGTAAACATATTGTAACTACCTAGAATATTCTAGTGAATGATGTAATCTCCTATAATTGGAAGTGCACACTTTTTTTTTTCCCTGTTCTTGTAAACATGCATGTCATTGTGTAGCCTCTGTTGGAGATCAAATAAATTAATACATAAACAGAGCCTAATAAATAAGTCAGAAAAAAAAACATATCTTCTTCCAAGGCCTGACACAATCTACAGAAAGTCACGCACAACATAGGTATAATCTTGCCTACTTTATTTTTGTTTTATCTGCTTTCGTACACCTTGCCTGTACCCGTGGGGCTAGCAGGAACGTGCGGAGTAAATTAGAACTAACGTAAATTATAACCATTTATAAATTGAACGTACTCGTTTCGCACATAATATTTACTTAGTTTCAAGACTTTGTTCACTTTGTTCTATGGGTGATACCTAATTCTGCTAGTCGCAAAAAAAAACAACAAAATGCTACGTTACATTAACGTTCGTGCTAGGGCCTCTGACCTTTGATCGTAATACTTACTATTTACGCTCATCCACACAGTTTTACTCAAAGGCTGTCCTACTCCATTTTCCACATTACAGGAGTACAGTCCCTCATCAGTAAGAGACACTTCCTCAATGATGAGGGTCCCATTAGGCAAGCTGAGGATCCCACCGCCAGCCATCTCTAGGACTGGTTGCCATGTGCCGAGAAGTGCTGGAATATATTGAAGAATCTTATATTATTTAATAGTTATTTTTTTACTAACTATCGCGTGGTTCTGACCATGTTTATTATGATGTACATAGTATATTTGCAAGTCGTTCATTTAAATTTTCCTTCTGATTACAAAACGTGGGTTTTGCTAACAGTCTTGGTTACAGCAGCGTCCTTCCCGTCTTTAAATTGTGAATATGGACATGCAGTTGACTATGCTTATAATGCATTAAAGAGTGTGTTATGTGACTAAGAAAATAGTACATAACATACATAATCAGCCTATAATATTCCCACTGCTGGGACACAGGCCTCCTCCACGGGGAGGGGGGGAGGGGGAGCGGGCCGTAATCCACCACGCTGACCCAGTGCGGGTTGGTAGATGTCACATGTCTTCGAATTTTTGGTTTTAGGACATGCCGGTTTCCTCACGATGTTTTCCTTCACCGTTTTGAGAGCAGTGGCGATGAAATAATTTACACAAAGTAAAGCGCCTGTCCGGGTTCGAACCTACGACCTACAACTCGTAAGTCGCGGCCGTTACCACTGGGCCACCACTGCTCTCTGAAAATAGTAACACCGAATAACACGTCCTCGTAAGTTTACTAATACGAAACACTTAACAACGAATGCACGCTACAAAATATAGAAAGTCGATGATGTTTTGGTAGTAGAATATACGATAAAGTATCCAAAGATTCTATCTGCGAACAAAACATCTCTTATCCCGTGGCCTAATTGTGTAACACACAATGATGGTACCTTTGATTTTGACAGTTCAACAAAATTCATTGCTGCAGCATTGTTATTGACGTTGTCGAATAGACGAATATTTCAACCATATGAAGCAATGGATTACCAATTTTCCTTAAAATCTTTCGGATTGTGATTGAAAGTTTTACGCAATTAAGGTGCTAGTTTAATATGTGTGAAACACAAGAGACGAAATAGCAGACGATCACTTAATGATGTGTTATATACCAACACCATACCATCTTTCTTCATCCAATGCACTTGCGGCTGCGGGTAGCCGCTTGCACTGCACGACACTGTACCTCTTCTGCCGAGGAGGAGCGACGAGTTGTTTGGTTCCTCCAGCCATTTTGGTGCAACTGTAATGGAATAGTACATTTTTACTGAGAATTTTAGTACTAGGTGTCTCAACTATTATTGGGATTATTGAGATTTATAAAGTACTTGACTGCGGAAAGGGTGAGATTAGCAGTAGAAGCGGTCTGTTCGGGTCAGTATAGCTACTTTGTTTATTTCTGCCGAGAATTAACATTGTTATGTTCCAGTTTAGACATGTTGGATGCTGATATAACAGGGAGACGATAACGCGTTGTTTCATTGCCTTAATTAATGCTGGCAGCCAATCAACGATTACCTATCTACTTTGTTCCGTCAAGTAGGTGTCGGTTTTTTTACTGACCAATCGCATTCTTTGTACTTCGAACTTTATTTTCACGTTTCTACAGTTGAATATTGGTTACAAATATTGGTAGTTACCTTTAATATACAGCTCAGTAGATCTATTGACTTTTGCCACGTGGTTGGAAGCGACGCATGTGTAAGTACCACAATGTTCTAACGACACTTTCTTGATCACTAGTGCACTGAACAGCTCAGAGTTTCTTTCAACCATCTGCAAATTTATAAATTGGGTGTTATAATTTCGCCTGAGTTAACTGGTTGAAGGGCGCGCAGTAGATCACCAATGCGCTAGACCGACCAAGTCAAAACTGCACTAAATGGTCCACTCCACGAATACACGAGGCAAGCAATAGTACGAGAGGAATGGCGACGAATTGTGAAGCTTGCCACCACCTCTGTCATGACGACCACGACCACTCTGCCAAGAGCGTGATGACAGAGAAGAAGAAGAAATGATCGAATTTCTAGGCTGCAAGTTTAAACTTTAGACTTTTTTGGCAATAGTTTCCGGCATAATATGAGGACTTAAGTGAGACAGCAGGTCACATAAAGACCGATGGCAAAAATTAAATCAGAAGCAGCGCTGCACACTTTTAATTTAGGACCTGAGATCTTCACGACCACAGCCGCGGTTCAGCTCTTATTTCGTACTCTAGAAGACGGTCCACAGATAATAATAACCACATGACAAACACGTCTCACCTTCAAACCACTAGGAATCCTCTTCCCATCTTTCAACCACTCAAAATGAATCGGCAGATCCCCAGTCCTTAAATTGCAATAAATGTACACAATCTGTCCTTCCTGAAGGTTCGTTCCCAACAACAGATCATCTATTACTGGAGCTTCTATAACTTGAATCTCAAAGGCTCTTCTAGCCATTTCTCCTGAAGGACTGGTTACTATGCATGTCGGTACTGCACCATTGGACTCTTTAGATATTTCTGGTATGGAAAGAATTCCGTTTATGTTGACGCTTGGAGCACTCCGTCTCGTTTTACGTTTTTGTTGCGATCTCTTGTAACGGGATTGGAAGATCGCGTTCGATGTTACCAATTTTCCTTTGAATTCCCAGTCGATTTTGCTGAAATGTAAAGAGAGTTTGTTGTAGGAAGTTTTTAGGGACAGATGAATTCTGCTCTCGACGTTTAACAAGATGGTCTATAAAAAAAATACAGCTGAAGAAATACATAATATATGGGTCCACAAAATTATCAAGATTATTTTACCAATAAACTTTAAAATCCTGTATAATACTCTTCGTAACACAATAAAACTTGATTGAATAGTATTCAATCAAGTTTTATGGTGTTACAAAGACTATTATTTTGTATGCACTTTACTGTTTATAAGCATAAATAAAAAGTTACCTTATCGGATATCCATAAAACGGACACCTCAAGTTAACTGACTCCCCACTTTGCACCATCACTGGTGGGAGAGATCTGATGTATGGTGGTCCTGAAAATAGAAATAATAGAAAGTATTTATCACAGAAATGTAGTAACTTTGTGTGACGTCATTGCTCGTCAATTTTAACTCAACCAATCGTTGTAATTTTGGCCAATTTGATATTTGGAATTTACTTTACACAAAAAACTAAAATTGCGCAATTCCTGGCAATTTCTAAACAAACTTGTGATGATAGCAAATTGTTTGGAGCTGCCGAGACGTCATAGTTTACCAAAATTGACAAGTACAGCGCAATTTAGTTACCTATGTTGTGAGTCCCTCTCACAACATAGGTAACTAAATTGACATCTTGGCTATTCAAATAATAAAGGTTTAAGATAAGCACTGAATTCTCAATAAGAAGATGAATTGATATCATACGATGCATTATGATAAACTTACCATACACATCCAACCTATTTTCATGTGATGCCACATGATCACCTTCCCTGGCCGTGCAGGAGTACAGGCCACCGTCTTCGACCCTCACTCGAGTGATGTTCAGCTGTGAGGCCACTGAGTTGGCCGATGTCATTAGTTGGCCGAGGGCGTATCTGGAAACGAACGTTATCTTGCTTAAAGTATGCTGGTTAAGTTGATCATATAAAAGCAATAATTATAGTACAAGAGTAACACATTCTTATTCTTAAATTATTAAGCAAGCCATACTCCCTTTCTATATTTTTGGAGCCTGAAAATTTTTATTTTATAGAATTTTGTCGAACAAAATGTTACCCTTGGAGCAAAGTTTTCTCCTTAACTAAAAGTAATCGCTGAGCATACATGTGACTGTTACTAGCATACCCTAGGTTGATAAAGTTTTAGGTTTTTGCAAATTAAGTTAATATTAATGTTTAGGTCGGCTTCCCCCGTGTAATTTTAGAAGCCTCTCGCCAAGTACTTCTCGACGTATCATGGGGATACTTTGAGTTGCACTTGGCGAGAGGCTTCTAAACATTGTTTTGTACCACCTTCATCGTGCTACCCTAGTATGAATATGATATTATTATTTATATGTTAACTTCAAAAACAATTATATTATTATCGTGATGTTCTTGTTGGTGAATAAAAACTCACAACGGTGACCCCGATGTAAGTTTTTATCGTCAATAATGTAAAACTCATGATGCTCTAGTGAACCTTTTTCCTTGAAAATAAACAACATAACATAACATTACGCCTGTTTTTCCCCAAAGGTGAGACAGAGGTGATCCAATAGTACACTAACATTTCGCGAGTTTTTTAAGTCTCATGTAATAGAAGGCGAGGCTATTGTCATCAACCGGGATTCCTTGAAAATCATGTTGATAAATACCTTGGATCAGTATTACTCGACACAATAATGCCATCTCTTTCCCACACAAATTGTGGAGGTCTATCACCGCTCGCTTCACATTGCATGCTGATCTGAAAAGGTAAAAAAAAACACGAATTAACACCGATTCTCAAGTCGGGCAAAGTGTTATTGGGTTTTTCCATTAGGAATTTCTCAGTAACAGCCCAGAGTTTGGAAGTTAGCGATGAGCTTCGGAAAGCACGTTTAGCCGTTGGTCCTGCACCGGATCTCTCTCCGGTCCTGTCGGATTGCCGTTCCATCGGACTATGAGAGTGAGTGCACCTGTGTCTGCGCACACACTGGTGCACTATAATATCTCCTGCGTATAAGGCTAGTCTCCTCTGAGATTGGCTGCCACGGCCGAAATTAGGTCTGGAGGACTATAAATAAATACAGGTTTATTTTAAATTGGCTAGCTAAACTCCGCAGTCGCGATTGTTATCAATATCTAAAACTGATAAAACAAAAAATAAATTATATTGATGATTCTTTTTGTGGGGTCATCGACCGCAGTTATTGTAGTTACTTGAAATATCAGTTTAAAAAAATCTGTTGTTTTTTTTGTGTAAACTTCACAGACGTGGGTATCGATATGAAAATCTGTTTTCTTATGTTTTATCGTGTTTAACGATAAAACATAAGAAAACAGATTTTCTTCACTCATACTTCAAGTAACAAAAATAATAGCGGTAGTTAACCACCCAAAAATATCAAATCTTAATTTTATTATAATATCGATACCCATCGCACCCGGGGAGTTTAGCTAGCCAATTAAAAATAACCTTATATGTATAAGATTGGATGAAATAACCTTTTCACTTCTCATGCTCTAAAAGTTCGTCTTTATGCTGTGCGTTGGCGACATAAAATCGCCTTTTATGTATCGCCGCTTTTATATATCTTATATCGCCGTGCATAAAGTAAACTTTTTTTCTAAGACTAAGATAATCAGGCCCAACAACCTCACGCACAATAAAACGTCGCAGATTAAAGTCGTCCTACCTCCATGTTTTCTATCGTTAATTTAATAAAACCAGTTAAAATAGCTGTCATTTATTATTTAAAAACGCAAAGAAACGTTTTTATGACTTAGCAGTATGAAGTAACCAGTCGAATTACACATGTTGAAAATTAAAAAACAAACTTTTAAAAAGTTTCGTAGCGGGAATTAGCTATTCTCTTCTTCAATTTTGCAACATTTTTGAACATTGAAAAGTGATTAAACTAAAACAATGGAATACTCATGTGATGAAAAAATTACACTCTCACCTAATACGCTAATGGAGCAGAATGCGAATAACGTGGTTGAAGAAATATTTCCGCCGAAATCCAAGCAACTTTATCTCAAAGCGTACGACAATTTCATGCGTTGGAGATCAGACAAACAAGTAAATACTTTATGCCTGTTTCATTTTGTCGCAATTGAAGTGAAAAGCAGTGTATAACTCGGGCACAAACGAGCCATTTTACCCCTTGACTTAATATATAAACGTCTCGAGTTAAATGGCTTCTTTTATGCACTAGTTGTACAATCTACTATATCGGAATGATGAACAGTATTATATAAATAAATGCTTGATTTTACTGAAGTTTTTTTTCTCCTGTATTGGCTCTTGGTCATTTGGCCATTTTGTAATAGTAAAGTTTATAAATACTTACATCGCCCCCTGATGTGACTGTTCTTTCTGTGAAGTGTTGTGTGATAATCACCCGCATATCTGCTAGCCTTTTTCTTCTGTCAAGACCTGAAAGAGAGAGAAAAAATATTTGTATCATCAATATAGTTTTCGTAGTAGTAGCTTGTTTCTTGTGTTCTTTCTTTGTACGTATAAAAAAGATTTTGGTTCCCTATTAAACATAACATAGCATCACGCCTGTATTCCCCGAAGCGTTGGGCAGAGGTGTACCTGTAGTACACCCACATAATAAGGAACCAAAATCGTGTTTCCGATTTTAAACAAATAGATATCTCCAAAATAGTAAACCCCAAATGGTAGCAGCATTAATAGCCGTTTAGTGACGTCACGAACTGCCTAATTTACATAAATTGGTGTCTAGTTTAGGCGATGCTAGGCAACGATTACGTTATCAATATGGCACTGATATACAGGATGGCGAAAACGTTGATTAGAAGTTCTCGCGCTGGTAAGTGGGCTGTGTCTATTATATACGCTGCAGGACAGGAATATTTGTGCAGTTATTAAATGGGCACTTTGAGTAAGCGTTTTACTGAGCTGTTTATTTAAGTACATAATAAGGGCGAGTAAAGTAAATCAGAATAAACACTGCAAAATACTATTGCACAGATTTACTAGAGCTACAATTACACCACTATAATTTAATGGCGGGAGAGAATAACGCTATATTCTCTTGCTGTTATTAGGCGCATTGTAGATTGTGTGCTTAATACCAACGGAAATATTTGGCTGTTCACTGTTGAGAACTTTATAGTAAAATAAAACAAACTGAAAGACTTTAGGTTGTTTAGATTTAATCATGGCTTTTACACTGGTCTTAATAACTTTGAATAATATCAATTCAAAATGCTTGAATCAAAATTCATCTTGAAAAACGAATAAATTTTTACTAAAATTCACTTCCGTACGTAAACTGTATCTAAATATAGTTCCCCGAGCATTAATTAGCTTTAAATGTGTCTTCGACTAATCAAACGCAGAAGAGAACGTTACCGACAGCGATAGGTAAGTCTTTTTTTTTTTTTTTCTTTATTTTAAGGGCTTTATCGCTGAGGTATAACGTCACCCTGTAACATCAGCGCAATCAACTTAACCTAAAAACACTTCGTCATTCTGACATTAATACTTACTTTAACACAGAAAATGCCAGTTTGTACAGTATCCTCGCTTGTTCCGATAAAGGACAAGCCAGGATAGAATTACACTCTCCAATATCATATCTTTGATTAGTTGAACCAAGAAAATTAAATCGCAAAGCTTCATTTCGCACACACTCCATCAAAACATGTTGTACATCTTCGACTACTTCACATTCTTCACAGTTGGGTGACGTAACCTTTTTCATTAGAAAACCAAACTTTCTTGATGGAATGTGACCGGAACGAAGTCTTAGTGCCATCACTAAATCCCTTCTGCTAAGCAGATTTATCCAACTATACACTGGAAGCTGTGGTTGGATGGTCTTGTACCATATTCCCTTTTCGGTTGACCTCTGGTTAAAGTATTCATTCAACACATCTATACACTGTTGTTTTATTAATCTTATATAATCTGTATATAAAGGAGGAACGTTTACCGAAATTCCGTCTGACACGGCTTGGTTGGCCAAAAGATCTACTCTTTCGTTATCCTGAATCTGTACGTGAGACGGGATCCACTGTAAAACTACCGAGATTGACTTTTGACCTAATTTAAATAAAGTCTCCAAAATCATATAGGCTATCGGTACTCCTCGCACGGGCGAAGTGCAACGAGCCAAATGTTGCAGCGAATTCTTCGAATCTGATAAAATGACAAATTTATCATGACTAATTGAGTCAATATAAGAAAGAGCCTCAGCTATTGCAATTAACTCAACATGCATAATGGAGATATCAGAGTCTATAGCAAGTTTGACATTTGTATTTAATTGTGGATCCCAAACTGCAGCGCCACTACCAGCACTACTTTTAGAACCATCTGTGTAAATCTTATGGAAACAAAAATATTCCTCTTCTATAAAATTTGTGCAGATTTGTCTCAGACGGTTGCAGTCATAATGTCGTTTAGGCTTAGTTATAGATGGAATATTATGTTTAATAGTCATATGAACATTGATGTTGCTGACCCATGTCCCCAGAGAAAACATTTCAATCAACCTAACCGAGTGGACAGCAGAAGATTTAAGCTCATCGTAAATTGAGACCAATAGAGGTTGTTTTCTACCTCTCCAATATTGAGAATTATTAATGTTTAAAGTTAACGACTCAATCAAACTAACCGCAGTGCTCTCCCGAAAAGACATACATTTTAGACAGTATTTGCCTCCTAGAAATTTCCTACGAATATGTAATGGAGATAGATTTAATTCACTCTCCATCACGTGGATGGGGGTGCTTCTAATAAAGCCACCAATAACACGAAGAGATTTGTTTTGCGCTTTGTCCAATTTAGATAAATGGCACTTGTAACTACAGTCATACAAGAAGCTACCATAGTCTAACCTACTGCGGATTATGGAGATATATAGTCGACGCAGATGGTTAGGGTGAACACCCCAACCAGGACCAGCTAATACTTTGAAAATATTTATAAAATTTAAAACCTTCTCAACCAACTCATTAATATGTTTCCCCCATCTGAGCGACTGATCCAACCACATTCCCAGGTACTTTATATTATTCACTACAGAAAGATTAGTATTATTAACATTTAACTTAACAGGTTGTCTACACATACCTCTCTTAAAAATACAGACCTTAGTCTTAGCAGTAGATATTTCTAAGCCTAGATTAATAACTATGGAATTAAATGTATTTAAAGCAGACTGCAGCTCCGAGATAACTGCATTGACATTAGTACCTGATTTAAATAAAACAAAATCGTCAGCATACTGAGATATCTCAACGTTCGTAATAGCTTTACAAATATTATGAGTCGCAATGTTAAACAAAAGAGGGGAAAGTGGGTCTCCTTGGGCCAAACCTCGTCCCGTAGACCGCCAATATTCTGTTTTATTAATTGAAATTTTGAGTATTCTCTCATTCAGGAATCTCCATAAATATGAACACAATTTGCGACCTACTGAAAGTTTATCGAGAATGTTCAATAAACTACCGATATCGATATTATTGTAGGCGTTATTGATGTCAATAAAACAGCCAACTGTGACTAGATTTAAAGTAAAACCAAGTTGAATCTTTGTCGTCAAAGTAAAAAGACTATCTAAACATGACTTAGACTTACGAAAGCCTACAGTATTATCAGAGAATATGAAATTATTCTCGAGAAACCATTCCAACCGTTTGTTCAAAATTGAGTGAAAAATTTTGCAAAGGCATGACATTATAAAAGAAATAGGCCGAAGAGAAGATGACAGTCCCGAAACTCGTCCTGGTTTAGGAATAGGAATTATTTGAATATTGCGCCACTGTCTTGGAACACAACCAGAATCATAAAATTTGTTGTACAGAGAAAGTAATAATAGTTTAGCGATGGCTGGGAGGTTCTTGACCATAGAAAAGGAAATTTCGTCAATACCAGGTGCCGTATCTTTTGATTTTATGGAATTTTCTAATTCATGAATAGAGATAGCAGCTTCTAATTTATTATTGCAGGACTGAAAGCAGGGCTCAGGGGGAGAAACGTAATCAGGCGTTAGGTCATTAAGGAGCCTTTCTGCTAAGATTGAGTCAACGTGTTGATATTTAGATTTACGGCCTTTTACCCATCTCATTTTGCGCCACATATCACTAGCAGAAGTTGTTGCATCGATGCTTGAACAAAAACTTCTAAAGGAAGCACCTTTTGCCTTACGCGTCTGCCTCTGCGATTCCTGGATGCTTTCCTGCAATAGTGCGTAATTTTGAGGCGAAGGGTTACCCCTAAACTTTGCTAACGCTAAACGTCGTGATGCCACCGATCTAGATAGATCAGGGCTCCAATACGGTTTTGGTTTAAATTTAGAGCTGATATGTTGAGGAATAACAATTTGAGGAATGTGGGAATCTGCTGCTTTCTGTAAAGTGTTTTCAAATAAGTCATAGCACAACTGTGGATCTACCGGGGCAGTTGAATCACGGATAATGTTCTTAACGGACGAAGCATACTTCTTACAGTTAGATTTTTTAAAGTTTCTTTTACGAATGTTGTGTTTAATAATATTAAAATTGGTGGATAATTTAATAATTAGGTGGTCACTCCCTAAAGATTCATTTGTAACTTTCCAAATAAAATTTAAAGCCAAATCCACATATATAAAAGAAATCTCGGAGAGGATTGCTGCACAACATCATTCACTAATTTTATACGAGTCGGACTTCCGTCATTAACTGATATAAAGTCATGATCAATCATAGAATCGAATATCTGAGATCCACGCTGATCGGTTTTATATGACCAGTTGGAATGGTGACCGTTAAAGTCACCTAAAATTAAAGTCTTGTTATTTGCTATCGAAAATATACTATCCCAATCTCTTGTTAAAGTACGAACAGATGAAGGGCAGTAAATAGCAACGATATTCTCAATATACTGACAATTTAACAATTGAATGCACAAGAGTTCAATACCTGCATTATAATTATGTACATTACGCAATTGCGCTTTAATCGATTTGTGTACGATAATAGCTACCCCCCCATAACCGTCATAACGGTCCGATCTGAAAAGGTTATACGCATTCAAATAAAAGTGGCTGTCTGGTTCAAACCACGTTTCACTGATAACGGCAATATAAATCTTATCTTTAAATAAAAGCTGTTCGAACAATGCTGATTTCGGCCGCAAACTTTGTGCGTTCCATTGTGCAATATTAAATGCGAGAGAATTATTATGACAATCCATTAATGAGTCTACTTACAAGTGAGTTTTCTGGCAAATTATTAACCACAATTATTAGCAACCATTCTACGATTATCTTAACCACACTATTTATTTTATTCTTAAACGAACCTTTCTTCAGTAGTATATTTGTAATGTTACTTATTAAATTACCGGATGACGTATCTTTTTGATGATGATCGCTTGATTTCTTCCTATGATAATCACTTGATTTATTTGGTATATCGGTTTGTGACAATGTTTCTTGTCCTTCACTCATAGAAGTGGTTAATGAAATCTCGGAATCCCAATCCATAACAACAGTGGCCGCGGCCGCGGACGAACGAGACTGCCACCGTTTTTTATGTTGTGCATTTTTTTGTTTCGATTCCCGTTTCGAATGCGAGTTAGTGCGAGCTGCCTGCTGTTGATCAGGTATTATGACAGCTGTTTCAACTTTATCTGCATAATTTGACTGATCTTCATATGATTGTACTGGGTTCATATTTTCTAGTGTACTTTTTTGATTCTTTTCCTCTGTCACACCGATATTTTTAACCAAAAATGTAGTGGGAGGAGATGCAGGTACATATAATAACAGCGCTTTACGGTATGTACTATCGGCCAAACTTCCGCATGCTCACCTCTAAGGCGATAATCGTACAGCACGGCTTACGACTCGATCGCCCGATGCAAGCGTTTTGACCAATGGGATGAACGAAACGTATTTTAGTCGTGTTCGTTATAACGTAATTATGTATAGAAGTGTGACACTCATACTAGGCGCGTGTTATGCTCACTTGTTGTGAGATCATTTTTAATGGTCTCGGCCAGCGAGAGCTCTTTATGAATTATTATTGTTGACAAGAAGTAATTTCGTACTCATATCTTCCGTTTGGTTTAGAAAATGTAATATGCTGTATATGATGTAGTATTGCTATATTTAATTAGTATCAATAATAAAATATTTCCATAAAAAATATAATAATTTGGAATAAGGAATTTCAAACAACAAATTATGTCTATTCTATACACTTTGATATTTACCTCTCTCCGACACATGGCTATGCTCTGTCGGGTATATAAATTTAGTTATTTATCATTACTTTCACTGCCTCTCCAATTTTCGCGATGTCCTATGCGATGCCGGCAAACAAATCGCAGCGAACGCGCTAGGTGCGTTAACCGACACTGCATAAAGGTATAAAATGTTTATATTGACATTTTTGTGTTTTATCAGCGTGCGACTTGTTACTTGTGCAGTGCTATTGGAAAGTAAATAACTGCATTTAAATGTGTTTAAACTTGGGAACTTAAAGCTTAATATCACGCATATCGATCCCTGAATCGAAAAATTGCTTTGAAAATCAGCAATATTCTTGAACGGCCAATCGAATGATACACCTATGGGATAGGAGAAAAAAGTTATCATCGCCACTTTACGTGCAAAGGACGTACCCTAAAAAAATGTTTTTCAAGATTTTAGTTTACTACTTTGTTGGCGTGATTAATATGTATACCCATGCCAAATTACAGTATTCTAGTAGTAAGAGTCTGTGAGCTAAGCCAGGGACAGACAGACAGACGGACAATGCGAAACTTTAAGGGTTCCTTGTTGACTACGGAACCCTAAAAAGGAGCAAGTTACGTAGTTTTGTTAGAAATTGACAACATTTGGTATATTTTTCTTTTATTGCTCTGTTTTGATTGAAATAGCAAAATTACGGTAGTGTTTGAACCAATAGTTGACGCAGTTTTTCAGAGATTTTTGTTTATTGCTGTCGCAACTTTTGCAACTGCAATAAAAATAAGTTCATTATCTAAGTACCATTGTTATTGGTCGACAACCGGTTAAACAATAGGACGGCTTAATAGAAGGGCCATAAAATACGTTCATAAAAAATGACAAAATATTTCTTCAACACACTTGCTTGTAAAGTGACTCTTATAGCAACGCATTTAGGTTCATAATTCAGCGTTTATTACACTAGTATTTTTACTTTACAGTTATTTTTCTCAATCTCCGCAAAGAGTTTATATATCTAAAAACAATGAATATTTTTGAGAATAAATAAACTATTTTAGGATACATTTATGATAAATCAATCATCAAAATTATTATCATTTCTTCAAATGATATATTTTTCACTACGAATTTACCTTAATTTGCGTATTCAAAACTTTATTTTGTTTTTATTATATTTTTATATGGGCTGTTCAGCGGTTTTGCCGTGCCTTTATTTACACCTGGACGCGCATCGCTAGCGTGGCGCGCGGAAGAAACGAAACCAGCACGCCATTTTCTATAAATACTCGTTAACGTTTTCGTTGTGTGGTTAATTATTATCAAAAATGTTGACTTCAAGTAGGGAAGAAGAGCGAAGAGCAACACGTAGATTTGACCACCCCCGGAAATTAAATCGAGGCACGAAACGCGAGTGACACGCCTTTTGCCACCAAAATCTAGAGAGAAATACCTAGCGGCCTACGAAACTATAATAACAATACAAGTCTGTTTTTTCCTCTCAAGTTGAAAACCATCGTATGAAACGCGTGTGTATTGATAATTACTCACTCGGCGCCCTTATCGCGCTCGTCTTCGGCTCGCGCGAACAATACCGGTTCAAGTGTAGTTAGTAACCAACATCACACACTTGTATCATAATGTACTAGTATGTCTGTTGTTATTTTTTGTTACCCGCCCAATACTCACACAAATGCATATTGCCTCTAATTGGACGAAACCAGGAAGAGGTGTGGTCTGTCACTAGCTGCGCTTGCCGCAGAAATATTTTCTTAAGTGAGCATGCTTAAGTTTTGCCGATAGTACAGTTAAATTCATTCATTAACTCTCGTAACCTTTTTTCTTTCAAATAAGAAGGGCATTTCTTATCTAGGGCTAAATGATTACCCTTACAATTTACACACATAAATGTAGTCTTATCGCAATTGTCGTGGCTGCCTCCACATTTAGGACATTTAACTTTACTAGACGTACACATCTTTGCAATATGTCCATATCTCCAACATTTGGAGCATTGAGTTACGGGCAATGTGTATCTCTCGACTTTGGCTCTCATACCGTATATATTTACATAGGAGAGTACATATGCACCTTTAAAACAAATGCGTATAGACTAGCTTGCAATCCATCCAGTAGAGTTATCTCCTTTATCGTCAATATTTTTACATCTACGGTTGAGACGTATTGCTGACAGAATTTTCACATCACACGAGACATTGCCAATAAATTCCTCAATTGAAAGATCCAGTTCTATATCTCTGATAATCCCGTATGACACTGCGACTTCCCATGATTTTTGCGAACGCCAACCCATTTCGGTAAATACTTTGCAATACATCATTTTTTCGGCATGAGATTCATTATCAAACGTGATAATTAATTTGTATGAATTAATATATTTGACACGTGTTATACCGATTATTTCATTCGTTTTGAATAGTCTAGCTAACGCAAATTGTTTCGGAAACTTCTCGTTATTGTATACGCATATCTCAACTGTTTCTTCTTCATTGTTACAGCTTATCTCCTCAACTGGAGTTTGCCTTCTTGCGATTCTCTTCCCCTGTCTATTTACCGTAGTCCAACTTCCGGATGAGTCATCCTCCCTATCTCTTTTCCTCCCTAAATGATCATCATCATCAGCTTCTATAATTCCCTTCTCTAGTTGTGTAGGCACCTCCATATCCAAGTGTATTATATACCTTCATCTGTCAATACGCCATTGGGTGAGTTATTCATATTTTATTAGATCGAACGGCCGGCCGGCCGAGCGCGGCGGCTCGGCTACGATCGAAGAAGTCCTTATCGCAAAACCGGTAATTAGCGTATTTCGTACACACGACTAATTTGCCCGAGGCGCAAAGCAACACTGAGGTAAGTCTTGTATCAAATCAGTTCTCTCTGTACGTAGACCGTGTCCTTTAGTCTGTTCCAAAATTATCTGATGAAAATGTAAACAAATGCATCAGAAAACGTACCTGTGGATGCCAATTTGCAATTTGATTATTGAATACTTAAAACCGTAATTCTGACTTTAAAACACCTAAAAGTTGTTTTTTATTTGACAGCTGAGGTGAATTCTGTAACCACAATTCTTGTCAATGATTTTTCATTTACAATTTAATAATGTTATTCCAACGATAAATTGTTGGAAAAATAATTGTGGTGAGATGTGTAGTTTAAACCTTCTAAATGCAGACTTATGTGCTACTAATTCCCTTTAGTGAGTGATTGTGTAAGAATTTATCCTGAACAGGGTTTGTTTACACTTTCATCAGATAATTTTGGAACAGACTATAATTATGTATGCGTGCGTTTTATCTCGTGTAGATCTGACCTTCTGTATCTTTCTATTTCGTGCCTATAATATGTGAATTGAAAATTCAGTCGCCTGGAGTTTTTGATGTGGGCACTTGGAATGGAATCTCGTGATATGACGCATTCTTCTTCTTTCCTTTCGGCACGAACGGAAAAAAAAATGTTCATACTGCAAGAAATAGATTTGAATAAGTAGGTATTGGTCAAGTTAATGCGTTGTATATTTATTCTCCTGCGAAATACTCCAGTATAAATTGGCCTCGCATTCTAATGAAACTCCGTACTACGCTCGGCCAGCTCAAGGTGAAAGTGTTACCACGGACGTGCGGTCGACTGTACCTAAAAAAGTTAAATGTTCTGATTTTTAAAACCGTAACAAAACCTTAATTAAGGTAATGACTTGTTTAGCAAGCTACCTACAATCCAATAATATAAAATAATTTTGAATAATAATATTTTTCATAAATCACTGTTGAAATACGGTTGAAGAAATAGTCCACACAAACAAATACACGTGCGAAATTTAACACTCTCGAACAGCAAAAAACCATACAAACGAAAAACGTTTTCTGAACAAAACTCGTTCTACATACAAACTATACGAGAGTTAGGCCGGGTTCACACGGTTGTGATCAATTCAGACATTTGAGTCGGCTCCCGGAGATAAATAATAGCAATATAATCTGCTCGTGACACCGATCGTGTGGAGTGGGCTTTACTTCGCGTCACCGTTTGTAAGTGGATGTTGTTGTTGTTGTTGTTACACGGAGGGCAAAATATTTTTGCATAATTATATCTTTTTTTCTGGGCACATTTTTTCGAAAAATATGGCGCTGTTTGCCGGAAAAATCAACGGATTAAATGTTTTGCTATATGGGTAGTAGAAAAACCTAACGATGGTCTCTCTGAAAGGAAAATGGTTATTGTCGCTTAACAATGGCCTTTGGACACCTGCACAACCTGTTCGGAAGTTACATTATAATGTAGTAACACAACATTTTACTATCGTATAGTGAAGTTGCTTGTAATATTACCGGCCAAATCTTGATTACCTTATCCTCCCAAACACTCCAATATAAACAAAAAATTATAATGATTAAGAACAGGCAGCTACCTTCGGTGTGGTCATTAATTGAGTCGTACTGGGATTAACAAAACATTTCCTAAGCTTTGTTTTAAATATGTATCAGTAGCTGTTGCCCGGTACTTCCTCAGCGTGTATTATTTTATACTAATATCCAGGATGATAAGTAGCCTATGTCCTTCTCCAGGTTCCAGGCTACCTATCTGTCAAATTTCAGAACGATCTGTTCTGTGGTTTAGACGCGAAAAGGTAACAGACAGAGTTACTTTCGCATTTATACTATTAACCTGTTAAGCCCCGCGCGACACCCATTTGAAGTCAAACAATAGAAAATCAATTGTGTCTCATTAGCTATCCTTGACCAATTAAGTATGTAAATATGGATAAACTTAAGTCTTTTGTCGAGTTGCCAAGAAACACTCATGAGTTTATGACACACACAACCCGAATTATTTATTCTTAACAACCTACTTCACTCGCTCACTTCGGTGTAACAGAAGCCCCTATTTATTGGAACGCCTTTTGTTATTGGTCGGTAGATGTTCGTTTGTTTTGTTTTGTTTTACGTATAACGCTAATGATTCATGGCGTACGCTCTGACGCCCCTGTGAGTTGCGTAATTTGCTCTGTTATGGTTAGTTAAGGGGATACCATTGTTGATTCCTTTATGTGCTTTGATCCTATCGTTTTGGATTATTTCAACCTTTTATACGGCTTGCGTTACTTTTTACAGCTAGTACTTTGAATGCAGCTGAAAAGCCAATGTTTTCGGTAAAGCATGCAATGCAAGGATATCTAATTTATTTTTAATGGCAGTGTGGGTTGACAACATAAGCTTGTCTGGGCAAGAGAGGCTCGATAAAAATGGCGTTAAATATGGTAGGGATTATGTAGCAGATAAGTTGCAAAAGCCTGTGAAAAATGGCGATGATTCGGTGTAACGGATGTGTCGTATAATTAAAATGTAGACATACTCGTAGATACTATTATTTAGACCTGAATGTTTTATTTTTTCCCCACAATTATGTAAATCGTGTATTCAGTAAACAAGTTGAACATCATAATTTTGTTGCTTATTAATTATTGGCTTTGCAAAATAGTGCTTCATTTGATTAATGCCTTGCTTTTAGAGTTACTATGTTGATAAGGCCAGATACAGCAAAGCACTGTGGTATCCCATCTTACAAAGCCATCATTATCAAACATTGTTTTCGAATGTTTAATGCTATGTCTTATCCTAAAGCTGGGTTGCAAAGATCATTGTTAAGTGGCATATTTTAGTTTATTTGTTTAAGTACCATTTTCCACTTCAATCATTTTCCAGATCACCTATAATCGCTTGAAGGTACTTATGGGTCACCGAGGCCCTCGCAATACAGGCAACAGGAAGGAATACGGGTGGGTTTTAGTCAGTAAAGGTCTGACATACCCTCCCGCTCCGCCCAGAGCGGGAGAAGTTATTAGATGATTACCAATCCTCAAAAAAAAAAAAAATCACCTATAAATCAATAAAAAACATCCGTGATCTGGATTGATGAATATCCAATATTTCTTAAAATGCTGTCGATTACTTTATCAATCAAAATCACAACCTATCTTAAAAGCAACCTTCAAAACAAAACCCTCAAAAGGTAACAATATTACATAGTTATTACTGTCCCTCCTGTTATTTTCCACATCACCGACTCATTGTTGTCCGTGCAACATGAACCAAGAGACTTGTAAATTGGATATCACTTTCTGGCCACCGCTTCTCTCCGTAACGTGAGCATCGATATATTGGAATAGACGTCTGATATTGTTATGGAAGTCAGAAAGTGGAAAATGATTTAGGTATGACTTTTGAGGCGATTAAAATGGTTGAAACATACTGGGAAAATAGGAGGAATGATAAATAGGGAAGGACTCAACGCAGCATACAAGATAAATTAATGATAAAGTAAATGCATGTTGCTGTTTATGAAAATTACACTCTATCCACTCTATAAACGCAGATTTTGGCTAGATAAATAAGTCAAAGTGATGGTACTTATAAGGTAAGCATAACGAACGCATATAATAACAGTCGCTCCACGTGTAACCAGATCGAAATATTATATACTAGCTTTTACCCGCGGCTTCGCCAGCGTAGTTGTTGGAAGTTACCCCACGGGAACGTACTACTGGGATAAAAGTATCCTTTGTCCTAACCCTGTTCATGGACTACCTGTGTACCCATCGCAATGCGTTCGACCATGACAACGAGAAAAGGTAACACTGACCGACAGTTAGATACTTTTAAATTTATAATATTAGTATGTAACACTGACCGACAGTTACAGATATTCTATTTCACGAAGTCCGTTCGACTTTGATTGTAGTAGTGACGTATCCCGACAAGCGCGCTTGTGTGTGTAAAAGTAGGTAACGTTAGCAAAAAAATCTGATATATATATTCAAGTCGAGATTTAATAATCTAAATAAAATTTTGGTTTTAAAAGTATATACATTTTGTAAATAAATTAGATTAGGTTGCAATAAATACAAAAATATTAAGAATATGTAGGCATTTAATTAAGCATTGGTGTTACAGAATGGAAACGAAACAAGTAGGACTATTCAGTATTTTTAATCACTATCAGATAAATTTTCGATTTCCGATTCCGTTTTGCTGTCGTCAGAATCATCTTGTACATTGATTATAAATTCAAAATCGAGATCAAAATATTTCAAGTAGTCTTTTTCAATTTTTTCAACATGAGCACAAGTTTTTTGCCACGTTTCACTGCTAACTTGGGCCAAACTTTTATTGATCAGTCTTTCCGTATTCGTCATGTTTTGCTCGATATTTTTAGATGCGACATAATTTTTAACGATCCCCCAAATATTTTCAATCGCATTTAATTCCGGGTGATAAGGGGGAAGGCGTAAGACATCAAAACCCTTTTTTTTTTTTTTTTTAGGGTGGGAAATCATCAAATAACTTCTCCCGCTCTGGGCGGAGCGGGAGGGTGTGTCAGACTCTTACTGACTAAAACCCACCCGTATTCCTTCCTGTTGCCTGTGTTGCGGGGGCCTCGGTGACCCATAAGTACCTTCCCGCGACCCCAGCAGGCATCGGCCCTAGTGGACCCCTACTGTATGTGCTGACGACATCTCTTTGAGGCGCACGTGGAATACGACGCGCCGTCGACCCGGGCCTGGTCCTTACCGGACGGTGAGCTACCCATTGCTCACCGTCCGCAAGCCCGCGCCTACGGTGGCCGGAAATCCGCCCGGGACATCAAAACCCTTGCTTTTTATAAAATCGTCAATCTTGTAGATTACGTGTTGGGCTTTGTACTTCTTTATTGTATCGTACAATTCCAATTTAATAAGAGATTCATCAAATGCTATACCCTTATCCCTGAGCCATTGCTGCATATCGGCTTTCTTTGTAGATTGCGTCGGTAGTCGTTCAGCCCGTGTGTTGTGATAAGATGCATTGCCTAAGACAATGACAGAGCGTATAACAATTCATATTCTTCTCGCAGAAAATGATAAACACTAGCTATCATGTTTCGACCCTAAAACAAAATGTAATCAAAATAATTAAGTAATATAAACATTTTATAACACAAAAAAACATTCATTTTATAAATACTTCTATTGCTATATTAAGTATCTTTGTATAACATTTTAATTGAAAACGTATAAATAAATATTACCTCACTATGGACAACTCTTCTTCGTTTTGTTGCCATGCTGACTTTACTCCGTGAAATAATTTGGCGCGAACTAAAAACCACTACTGATCCGGACCGTGTCCCGATCGACACTGAGCGCTCTCGAGGTTACGCACACAAAAACAATGTGCATGTGCACGCTTGACAACATTCATAGCCAAACGGACTTCGTGACATAGAACATCTGTAGATACTTTCGCATTTATAATACAAGCAACTGCCTAACGGTATGTTGGTTATATGCTAGTTGCCCGGTAAAATGCTTGCGCGATGCAGGATTTTGCGTGACGTCGAGTTTGTTGCGTAATTTGCATGTGTCGATGTAGATGCCGCCACAGATGAGAACCCATTTAGGTCTAACCCATGTTTTAATTCGCCATAGTCAGTTTAAAAATGCTAAGAGCAAATAACATACTCAAATATATACTATTTAAAACCCAAGAGGAAAGCATAAAACATAACTTTGTTCTCAAAATCCAGCAAAAGCTAACTAAAAACTGATGGACGCAATTTTAAACTCAAGCAAGCGAAATCGTGGAATGTAGTTCAAAATAATTGGGAGCACCGTATTTTTGCAACATAAAAAATTGTTCACAGTGATGCAAGCGAATCTGATGGCTTTAGATGCTAATTTTAAATGGAAGAGCGGGCTGCGTTTACCAAATTATTGTTTGACCAATTATTTTCAGCGTTGAAAGTTTGTTAATGTTGACGAGTTGACAGCTCAGCTTTTACATTCAGGTGCATTTTTTATAGACTCAAACCAAAGCTGGTACGTGGTTATGAAAAAGGTTTTTATTCTTATAGCACTGTTCTATATTTTATTTTGTTTACTATGTTCGTGGTTCTACTTATCTCGCCTATTGTAAGCAATAATGAGGTCGACGATAGTTAGAAGCAACTTTTTAATCGAGTGTCGGGACATATAGTACTCAATAGAGAAAGCCATAATATAAACAGTCCGTATCAACACCTACACTACGAACTATACAGAAATGATGCGCTACAAAACTACCGTTGTATTCCATAATCAACAAACTCAGTAGAATAATTTTCGTGACCGCAGTTGTATAACAGCAAAACATTAACTAATTACATCCAACACAAATCACACAAGTTATACCCCAACACACAAGCTGAGAATAAATGCGTTATATCATACAGGGTGGCGATCTAGTCACCTGCACCGGTCAAGGACTTTCGGGGGTGATTCTACCCGTCATACTAAACAAATATCACCGTGAAACTAATATCTTATTCGTGATTAAAAACAATCAATTCTTATTAAAACAGAAGACAAAAAATACAGGTATAACAGATCCCTATTCGTTTATTCATTGGCATTTATTTTTTGCACGCATTCTTTAAATAATATACCAGATTACTTTTCTCTCATTCTCCATAATTATTCATCCACCCATTTATTTTAAGATCTTTGCTGCCACACATATTATTTAAATCTTCCTTCCTACTAATACACATACAAAGATACTTTTGAACCCATCTTCATCAGTGCAGTCACGTAAAAACCTGTAGGTGTTGTTGAAAATTGTTTCCACATTATCTCTACCGTGTTTTTCCTTCCGCGTTCAGACACAGAATAGTAGGTACAGAAGGTTGGCTTCCTACAACGAGCGAAAACGCACACACATAGACACGCTTCACGTATAGCGAGTGCAAGCACACTTGCAGCTGGCTGAGATAAAATGAGATGACAAGCAGTGGTGTCCTATTGGTAACGGCAGCGATTTACAAGTTGCTGGTCGTAATTTCGTACCCAGGCAGGTTCTTTCCTGCCGGGGTCGCGGGAAGGTACTAAAGGGTCACCGAGGCCTCTGGCAACACAGACAACAGGAAGGAATATGGGTGGGTTTTAGTCAGTAAGAGTCTGACACACCCTCCCGCTCCGCCCAGAGCGGGAGAAGTTATTTGATGATTTCCCATACAAAAAAAGGCAGGCTCTTTATGTAATTAATTTCATCACCACCGTTCTCAAAACGGTGATGGAAAACATCATGAGGAAACTGGCAACTACTAGACCTAAAAATTGGAACACACGATTGTGACGTTCACTAACCAATTCACCACAGTAAAATTGTACGTCACTGTGATTAACTCAAGACAATGGTTATGTTCTTTCTCCAGAATTAGTTTACCTACTGACAGGTTATATGAGTTCATATAATTGTTTATTTTGTTTGACTGTGTAACTCAATTTATACTTAATTTTATTTTCTTTTATTATTGACATGATCTACTCATTACAATGGTTTTTTTATGAGTTGTATTGCAATATGTGGTTAGCTATCGACCTCGACAATTGATTATATTATTCTTACTGGAGCAACCGGCAGCAAGTTACACATGCTCCCTTAGATGTCATTGCTTGCGGTAGCGTCGGGGGTCGGGTTGCCTCTTTCCCTCAAATATGGCGAGGGGCCTTTGCATTATGCTCGTGAACGGGTGCTGCTGTTATTAGTAGTAACTGTTTCTTTATTTAACTTCGATGGCCCTACTTTATCATTTGTGACTGAGTTACAGCTATAGCTATATGTAAGCGGGCACACCATTTATGCTTGGAGGCTTTTATTTAGGTATTAATTTATGATTCCGTTTATAATAAATTTCGGCTTGAGTATAGTTTTCGACGTTTTTTTTGTTGTTGATATAGTGGTGTGTTAGCTGACATACTCGTATGTCTAATAATTTAATGTTTTAGCGATGTCTAAATTATTTTTGCATACTTTTGTAAAGACTGTTTTTATTTTTTTTTATTTGAACAGACAGCTGTGCTACTGGGCAGTTTGTTGCGCCACTTCTTCTTCCCAGCTAAACCACTAGGAAGTGGTGACGGGTGGGCGTTTTGGGGGACTGTCTTATGTAATTTTGACGTCCGAAAAGTGCTGATTCTCAGCCTAATTTGAATAAATGATTTTTGATTTAGAAGCCACATTGGGCTCGCTTGGTGGTTACGGCCTACTCTCTCTCACAGAGAAAAAGCCTGTGTCCCAGCAATGGGAATATTATAAGGTGATTATTCTAAACTGGGATCGCCGTTCGTACGCGTTTATGTGTGCGTACATTTTCGCTCGTTATATGGAGCTGACTTTCTGTTCTGTGTTCTTCTGTTATCTTCTGTGGTCCAGGGTAAGACGTGCGGGAAAATTGCTACAACATTTTCAGTCACTGAACAAAATGTTTTAATGAAAATATATCTTCAACTTTTCGTGACTTAAATTTTATTTGAGGTATAAAAATAAAAAACATTTTTTGCATGAAGGGAGATGAAAATTGAAATGAATAGAATGCGTTGAAATTCTTTCGTCTGATGATAAATATTGTTGTGAAGCGTATCCTATTCGGAGCTAAACAATGAAAAATCAATTGTGTCCCATTAGCTGTCCTTGACCGATTAATGAGAATTCAAGGCTCTTTACTTTAAATAAGAGGTTTTAACTGTTTATCATGGAAGACGTTACTGTAGCTTAAAGTAAAAAAAACGCAAACAGGTCAGATAAAGTGTGATTGAGATTTTCCATCAGGAATTTCTTAGTTACAGCCCAGAGTTGAGTTTGTGCCCGGTTGATAGCAATAGGCTCGCTCTGTATTACATGTCACTAAAACATAACTGGCAAAATATGAGTGTACTATAGGTACAGCGTACACCTCTACTTAACCCTTCGGGGAATACAGGCCTGATATTATGTCAACAGAAAATACCTCGGATCATTAAGTACAAAAAACTGTGAATGATAAAATAGACTTAATTTGTAGGTGTCGTTATCAACGCATTGACTTAAGTTAAAGGCAATGGTGGAAAATTATGATTGCTTATTAAAAAGTAGATATAAAATATCACATGCTACCAAAAGTCTCAGATTAAAGCAACCACCTTACATAGCCTTGAGAAAGTCACTTGCTAGAAAATAACTGTGGCGTTATCTACAATGCCACCCATATACGAACTACAGATTACTCATGACGTTACGCAAAAATCCTACATCAAGCAAGCAGAGATATCCGTGCGATTAAAACATACAGAAACCCGACAACAACTTTTAAGCAGGCCCACTAGAAACCACACCCATCTGTTCGGAGGTTCTTCCCTTTTTATTGGAGGATGAGGAACTTTCCTCCCAGTTCCCCAAATCTTCAGAAATTCATGCTTTCAGAGAATTTACCTTAACCACTTACGTACACAAAAAAAATATTCTAAATGGAACTCTGGTGCTCACACAGTTCACACTCGTGCCGTTAAGGTTCTCAAACTTTCACCTACACCGAACTGTTTACACAATGCAGGTATAACAAGAAAAGTTTTAATAGACGTACCGTGGTCCGAGCCTCATTATATGAAACACCTATTTTGACAGCCAAGACCTGGAACAGTACTTTAGAAGTTAAAGTGTTTTAAAAGTTGTTTTATTTTGCTTAGAACGGAGTTTTACTCGTGTTTTTTGGAAGTACAATGAGTTTTGTGTTTTATGGAGGGGAGTGGTGTAGATAGATTCTTCTTTGTTGAAAAAGTAAATTATGGTGGAAGTAATTTTTGAATAGATTGAGTTAAGGTTTTAGGAGAGATTTATTATTGTTAATGTATGTTCTGTGATATACTGATGATGTAGTATGTACGAGTATACTCGTATCTAGACAATGTTGTAGATGAAACACTTTACTTCAGTCCATTGTTAACACAGGGAACGTACCATTATCACTTGCATGAAGTTTTAGTGCAATGCAGGGCAAGTTGACAGTAGCAGATGCACCGCACATGATTCTAAATCTCTTTATTATTAATGTTTAAATTACTATTAATTTTGTTGAGAACTGGTTTTACAATTTATTTGTTCTGTGCTGGATTATATGCGAATGCAACGTGAACTATCATTTGCATTGATGAAATCAATATATTGAAGTTTAATTGACACAAATGTTGACCTGTGTTTTGTTTTCAGATAATATTAACTTCATGGTAATCCCTCAAGCCTTCATTAATCCTAGGAATCGTTTAAAAGATCATAAGCAACAGGAACAGGATACCGCAAGTAAAAACTCAAACTTACATAATCTAAGAGGTTTTGCTAGTCAAACTTGAAGTACGAGCGTATCTTATAGGGTTAATATTGATCGGAACCATGGAAGAGAAAACACAGAAGTCCTGTATTTTACTTTCATACCAGAGTTTATCATAAACTCAAACTCAAAGCAATTGCAGGATTTAAGGAGTCGTTCAGGCAAAGAGATGAAGTTAGTTGCCCATTCCAAGCGTAGTAGGTACCTATAAAGAAGAACTGGCAAGAAACTCCATGGACACTCTTTTAAATCAAAATATTGGTTACATCATTGACGTTGAAATTATACATAGTTTCTGAAAAGTAATAGCGAGTCTTATGAATAATGATTCTCAGTATTATCACGCATTTTAATGGAATATTAAATGACTCAAGTAATTAATGAGTATCAGAACAGTAACTTTTGGTAACGATAACAATTCATATTTTGATGTCAGGAAGTGTTTAAATGTTGTGTTAAGAATGAACAAGCCCGTACATCATACATTTTTTTTTAAAGTTCCTCAAAAGATTTTTTGCACTTCTGTTAATCAGCCTACATTAACAACTCTAGTAATTAAAACACTGATAAATTAACCTATTCTATTAAAACCTTCCTAAAACACACATTTACATATAAATGTTCAAATTCAAATAAGTGAATCTGGAATACGAGTACCTTTCAAATATCACTTTGTCAGTTTCATTACCTACATTTAGTATTCCGTTTGAGCAGATGGATGGACGTATAAAATGTGCAGCAAACTAGCTGTAACTGTGGCTGTGTTTATGTACGAGTAGCTTTTGCATGTATTTTTGTAGATGCAGTTGTAAGCGATTGGCAGATTTAGTATTGAATAGTGATGATGTTTGATCTGCTTTGGCGGTTAAACTGTTTATTGAAAGCAACTGGGATCACAGAAATGGGAAAATCAGTTGTTTTTGTTGGATTTCCTGACATAGAAAATGTAGGTTTTTTTTGTAGGTAGTTACAAAACAAGGCAATTCGTAATTGTAATTGTTATAAACCTACAATGTTATTGCGCAATATCAAGAAATGTGCAACGTTTTTGACCGTTTGCGGTTAGTTTGAAGACTGCACAAAGATTGAATACTTTGAGTGAGTTCCCCTTTGATTGCACAATACTTCCACTGCATCCTGTAGCATCAGTATTACGCAATATTTTATTGTACTCTACGGTACTGCCGGGTAATCGTGTAACACATAATGGCCGATGCCTTTCATTTTGACAGTTCAACAACATTCATTGCGTTATTAACGTTGTTGAGTAGACATATTTTTTATGATTATTTTATGAAGCAATGGATTAGGAATTTCCTTTAAACTCTTTCGGATTGTTATTGAAAGTGTGTTACACAATTTGGGTGCTGCTGTTTTTCATGCGAACACATTAAAGCTTATAGACGGTCAATTGTATTGCATGACAATTATTTATGGTTTGAGTGCAAGGGCTGATTCAATCATATTCTGCAACAAAACTGTTGTAAAAACTCATTGTAGGTTCAGGGAGCCCAAAGCTAAGTCTAGGCATGTTTAAACAAAGTAGACTAGAATTAAGTAGTGCTTTTTAAGCGTCATGCTTTGAAAACTCTCTAATCTGACTGGCAGACTCGTGAGCTTGCTTATAAATGACCTCATTTAAAGCCCGAGCCTAGTTAGGTCGTTAATCCTACACGTGAGAAGAACTGTAAACAGTCATGCTTATTGAAAAATAACTATTTATGTCTATTTCCTGATTTCGATTAACTACTTCAAAATTACTATATCAGAAACTGTTCCAAATATACCCGCTACTGGCGCATGTATGTATGTATGTACGAACAGGACTTAGCAATTTGAGGACAATGTAAAGATTGAGGAATATTAGTTTCTTCCTATCCCCATAATGAAGGCTTGTATATACGAATCAATTTCAAGTCAATATAATCATCATCATGTATCAAAGAAAACAACAGAAAGAACGTCCTCTAACAAATATTTAGTTTTGTCAAATTCATCAATTTTTCCTTCACACCAAATTTGTTAATAATACTGATTGACAAGCAGCGTAAGCCAGAAACAAAGATGCTTCATAAATCATCGGTTGTTGTTGTTACTTATTTATTTATTTATTTATTCAATTTGGGAAAACAAACAGTAGTATATTAAGCATAAACAGTGTTGTCTTAAAATTAAACTTAACAAATATACTACCCACAACATTTTCCACAGATTACTATGGTATATAATACAAACTGTTAGCAAACGTTAACTATTATATAGCAGGGCTAACTTAATCACAAAGAACTTAAAAAAAAAAAAAAAAAAGGATAATAGACAATATTCTACAAACAAAGACAAAATTAAAAAAAAAATAATAATAATGCGTGATGTGTCCATACAGGTCCCTAGCCGATTAACAATGATACCTATATTGTGTAAATCCTATGGAGCCTACTGCCGATCCTTGAGAATTTTAATTATATCATTCTTAAACTTATATCTGCTTAGGAATAATATGTCTATTGCACCAAAACGCGTATTGTATGTGTCTACTAAGCGGTATAGCGGTGAGCGCACCCCAGCATTAGATCTACAAAAGCCGGTAGCGAACAGTCGCCTAGTGCGTATCTCCCGTTCATGTACTGTTCGAGGAACCACAAGATAATGTTGAAACAAAAGGTTCACTTTGAACAATGGGATTAGAAACTAATAGGACATGAGTAAATAGTTAGATAACGTTTAATTAATGTAAAATAAAATAACAGACCCATAACAAGAGAAATACAAAAAAAAAAATATCAGTCCACTGAAGTCGAAAATTGAATGAGTTATAAATCCGTATCTTTATGTGCTTTATCTACGCCGTCCATTGTTAGACAATATAAGGTCTACACAGGGATAAAAACCACAAATCATCAAAGTGTGTTAATTGATTTCTATGGATGGATGGACATAGGCACCATTTGGTGATTACAGAATTAAACGTTTGCTAGGTGCTGATTATCTGTCTATAGACTTTCATTCTTTGTTTCGTTAAACTCATTTTTGCCAAGCTTTTAATATTCCATTTGTGGAGAGTGGTGCTTTGCCACTAATCTGTGTTGTGGTTGTTATTGCTGTATACTCGATGTAAATTATCGTTTCAACTTTTGCTGCAGCAGTATTTTGTTTCGTTAGCCACTAATAATTAAGCTTCATTGTTTTACAGGCTAAGCAAAAACGCGAAGATAATTTACAAAGCAAAGCTCACTTGTACGTGACGATATTAACCTTTAGGTTGATTCATGGTTATTTGGTGAAAAGTGTTGTGTGAATCCATCCTAACTAATATTGTGAAGTTTGTTTGTTTGTTACGCTTTAACATTGAAACGGCTGCACAAATTTGGATAAAATTTGGTGAATGGGTAAACCAAGACCTAGAGAAGGACATAAGCTACTTGTCATCCTAGATTGCAGAGGAAATCGTGGGCAACAGCTAGTAGGAGTATAAAGCGCGTACAAGTATAAAAAACAGAGTCTAACTGGGCAAATATCCAGGCTAGTACTGGGAGACTAAAGGGATAACTCAATGACGGTTTGGTCGACTTGGAGGGCAAACCCAATACCGTTCGTTTAAAAAACCAACAAGGCAGGTGTTAGACCTTTATGTAATTAATATATATCTGGCATGCCACACCCCATATCTCGTTTGCGCTACATACTTTTTATGGCGCCATTTCACGTAATTTCGTTCAATTAATTGCGATTAACACAATCCGTTGATCCGTTTGTTGATATTCCATTATTACGGAGTTCGTTCTTTGCAACTACTTCAGTTCACGTGAGGCTTAAGTGATTGTTTTTATTGTCTTTTTTCTAAGATACCAGTATTTTTTTGTGATCTTAGAACTTTAAATATGAGTAAAAAGCTTAGATGATATTTTTGTTTACACTTTTTCATTATTGTATTGAAAAGTTAAATATGTTGTTACTTATTGGGGTTCTAGGATAGATTCTAATAATAATTGGGATGATAATAAAAACAAATGCCTTATGCTTTAGCCAGTGTATATGTAAATAGAAATATGTTTTTTGTTCATAGAGCGTAGAGTTTTTGATGATATACGTATTTTACTAAAGTTTCTAGAAATAAAAATTTAACCCGGAAAACACAAAACAATTCAGACTAAATTCATATGAAAATCCAATAACATTTCTCTATCAAAACATCAAAACTTAAAAAAACGTAGGTATACCAAGCAAGTACCAACCACCAAAAAGATTATTTTGCAAATGAAACCGCTGTGGGAACGTTGTGTACACAGCAATTTTCGGCTCCACTGGCCCACGTAATGTTATTTATTTATCTACTCAAATTACAGGATATGATATAAACAAGCAACGTTATTTGTGTATGATAACGTAAAGTATGGGTTTGAAAAATATTTAGATTCCGTGATGGATTTTGGAAGGATACTTTTATTTGTGTGTCTTTTTATTTTGTTTTTTTGTAATCCGTATCAATCCAATCCCAAATTAAACTCCGTAAAGGAGTGACTCCGAGAAAGACTCCGTAATTTGGGATTGGATTGATACGGATTTCTGAGATCAAGTTTGCTGATACCAATGGCTGATACCGATAGGTTTTGTATAATGTTTTTTCTATAATATTTCCGGTTAAAGAGTATATTGAAGACTTGAAATTTTCAATACGACATCAAAAACAGCAAGTTTATTATGTTTATACTGTGCTCAATGTTGTATCTGTTTGTTTAGTTAATAACCTTACCGTAATGTATTCTGTGGAATACGAATATATAAAGTAGATCTTGTAATGGTTTGGTTTTTCATAAAAATATACCTGTAAAGACAATAAATAATGTATTTGTGTGTTTTATCTAGTCGTTCGCCAGTTTCCACCAGTCGTATAGAAAATAAGAATAATTATATAGTGTAACGTTTGTTAGGGTTTATTCCTCTTTTAATAGGACACTCTTCTGTATTTTGTCAGAGTTTAACAGTGTCTCTTTGCTAAAGCTATTTGGAACCTTCACATTACTGAAAAGTTTCGATTTTGGAAATGTTAGATAGGTACGTAGGTTACTTAAAATAAAAAAGTCACAAACAACCAGAAAAGTATGTCTTTCGATGCTTTCTTTCGTCGAACGTATAATTTTACATATAACTCCATTTTGAGAAATCTGAATGTAAGTATTTCGTTATACTTTTATTCCAGAATATTCTTTTATAGGTACTTAAAACTTAGCAGATCTAAATGGAAATAAAGCAAAGAGTATTAACGCTGCCAAACTCTAGACAGATTTGCTATAACTTTCAGAAAGCCACTGCAATTTGCCGTAAACACATTACATGCGATACCCACTACACCCAAAACCACACATAATTCCTCTACGTAAAGTCTAATTTCCTTCACCCTTTTTTTCGTGGCGAACAAAGATTAAATTACCGTGTACACAAGAAGACATTTCGATACAGCTGACGGGGATTTTGTTTCGAGATTTCGTTCCGTATACAAAGGGTAGGAGAAATATTGCTGGCTAAATATGAGAAGACAGCTCTGTTGTTTGCTACCCAAATATACGGTAGCGTGTGCAGGGTTGGTGAACATTTTTTTTTGTGAGGAAATTGTCCACCTTTTTTCCACAGGAAAACAGACGTTGATAGGATGTGGAGGGCTATAACGTTCACTGACGGTGCAACGTCAGTCAAGACGTCAATTCCAAAGTTTCGATTTGATCGTAACGTATTTTTTTTGGTGACAAAATGTTGGATGGATGGCGTTGCCATTGGAGTGTTCCAATACGCGGAGTTTTAGATACGCTTTTAATTTTACAGAAAAGTTAAAAAGTTTCCTGAGTCAGTACATTCAACACTGCTGTCTAATTACAGTGATTTTTTTTCAGCACACTATTACTTTACACGTAACAACTCTATGACTACTCATGTGATGTCATTGTTACAAAATGTCTGAGCATTGCTCATGACTATTTAATTAATGTGGGACTAGATAACACACGTCCTGTATGTTTTTGAAGTATTTATTTAATAGTTCACGCTTGGCTTGCTTATGTGATTCTGACTAAACGTATAATTACGTATTTTATTTGTAAATACAATGTTTTGGCAGCCCTACAAAGAACAACATTACCTTGAATATAAACTTTCTAATATACCATCAGGAGAGTAAGGTTGGCGTAAATTTAATTCAATGAGAAATTATCCCGTATCTTTATGATGGGTAGGCAGGGATATTGACGCTGTGCTATCAAGCGAGAGAACAAGGAAGGGTGGCTGTCAATTTATATTGAAATGCTTTTTGGCATGATGGCCGCCATTTTGAAAAGAATAATATGTCGATTAATTGGAAACGGTCTGAGTGTTGAACTTCTTGTAATGTATGCTATAATTGTAGTATAGAGGCATGAGGAATGTGTATAGTTCACTCATCCTCCATATAAAAGGGAGGATCCTCCGACCAGACGGGTGTCGTGTCTGGTGGGCAACTGCCCGACGGTTGATGTCGGGATGTTTTATATATGCTAGTTGCGCGGTAAACCCCGCTTGCGCGATGCAGGATTTTGCGTGAAGTCAGTGTGATGCGTAGTTCGCATGTGGCGATGTAGATGGCCGCCACATCACTCCCCTCCGGAGACCGGAGTTCGATAGTGGGCCGAGTCGTGTATCTTGCGATGCTTGGCAGTGCCAGTTGGGGTTCCAGTGGGTCGGAACCAGTTGTCGCATAGTTCGCGGTGGTTCGGAACTGTCTGCGGTGTTGCCCCAGTGTGTCGGAGTGGCGCTGCGTTATGCTACAGTGAGTCGGATGTGGTACAGCGCCAAGTTGAGGGCTGACTGCTGGCGTCGACCAGGAGAGGGTTGAAGAGGTCTGCTTGTTTGACCGGCCGAAAGTGCAGTGTGCTGTGCCAAGGTTGCCGATAAGGCTTAGGGTGATGAGGCCAGGTATGCGCAGTTGCTGCATGCTGGTGTTTAGGATACCCGTTGAAGCCGTGGGTGCTGGCTGGCTGTGTGACTTGCACGTGTGTAGTTGCACGAAGGCTGCGCTTACGTACATATTCGGGGTCACCACTATAGAGACATGAGGAACAGGGTGTAAAGTTCACTCATCCTCCATAGAAAAGGGAGGATCCTCCGACCAGACGGGTGTCGTGTCTGGTGGGTAACTGCCCGACGGTTGATGTCGGGATGTTGTATACAATATGTAACAAAAACCCTGTTGATCCTTCTACCTACGTTTTAAGAATCGGTTTACTAAGCGATAAAGCATGTCATTTATAAAAAAACTGTTCATTTAAAACAATTAAAATAAATATTTAATTATTAATGTTTGTAATGTTTCATTGATTTTTTACCTCTGCAATTCTGCATGAAGCGATGACGCGAAACCAGACGTAGATAGAACGGTCCCGCCACTCTTTGATCGGTGCCGCCGCGCCGGTGCACCGCCGACGCATATCTACCTATTTTTCTACACAAGTTCGTGACCTAGTCAGCTGTTGTTTATCAGTATCACTTTAACGAATTAATCTTTGAAAATCTTGGTTTACACTATTTTTAAGCACAATTGATTGATTATTAAAACTACATTTAACACTTCACTACGTTAAAAAAAACAAAGTCGCTGCGTCTGACAGAAAAAACTTGATGTACCTATTTACATTTTAATGCATTAATTTATTATGATATCTACTTGACGGCCACGGAGTTACTGTTCGATATGACCACCTTGTACCTCTACACTTCTTGGCTCATTCGGAGGGAAGTAGTGATTGGACGCGACAATAGTGAAATGGGTGCTGGCCATCTTCTTTGATTACTCTCCTAACGCGCATATGGTTTACTCCGAGTTCGTGTCCCACTGAGCGTGTACTTCGCGTTGAATCGTGCTCAAACAAGTCCAAGACTTCTGTCTCGAGTTCTCGGTCTGCCTGCGTCAGCTCGATGTTGGTCTCGCCCATGCACATTGCCGGTATTGTACGTACGTATGTGCAAACGTTGGTATGCCATCGCCCACGGTAATGGTAGACTCTCCAAATGTTCTTGGTAGAGTCTGCGTGCTTCTGCATAATTGCAGTCACATTTCCGAAGACATATCAACATATTAAAATATTCTACGTTAGAATAAGACATGGTCAACGTTTACGTAAACAAAACACAAGTCACTCACTACGTAGGTCAACAATAACATCCATTCGGAAGTAAGCTACGCGGGAGACTAAGGAAGTGATTCGCAGGGGGAGAAGGGTGGCGGGGCGGCGGAGTAGGTAGGCACGTGGTACTGACCCGGGGCACGTGCACTGCGGCAGTTTTTGGCGGCATCTTTTGTCGCATCAAAGAAAGCCGCCGAGCTCGTAGGCTATTTAGCGAAATAAAGATGTACTTGTAAAATCAGATACTCGAAACATTTTTTGAATGTGTCGATTTTAATAGTTATTTGATTTTGACCTCTCGACTAGCCAATGCTTAATTTTTTTTAATTATAATTTCATCAATGTTCTGCTTATAGGTAAATGTATACGTTCCTAAAAGGAACCACAGGGTTTTTGTTACACACTGTATATGCTAGTTGCACGGTAAACTCTGCTTGCGCGATGCAGGATTTTGCGTGACGTCAGTGTGATGCGTAGTTCGCATGTGGCGATGTAGATGGCCGCCACAGTAGTGACTGAGTCTTAATGCTTATGAAATATTCCATCAGTCGAGAATGGCTTCTTCATTGGAGTAAGTTTCTTCACTTGTATTGCCACGAACTATCACTATAGTAAGTAAAGCTCATGTCGTGGATACAAAATTACGTAACTATGTAAAAATTGCTATGCCGTCGTAAGTTAGCTAGTCAGCAAGGTGGCAGAAAAGGGTGAGCCGGGCGTACAGATGGCCGCATGTCAGGGGTAACAAAACAAGTATAAACTGACCCCTTATTCTATTGAAACTCCATACCACGCTTAACCCTAGGGCAGCTGAAGCTCAAAGTATTACCACTGACGCAATTATATTTTGAAATGTGGGTTTTTGTGATTTCATCTCATGCGGCAGCAGATACTCGTACACCGTAAGTTGTTCAAGACCTAAATTGTTTTCCAAAGCCGTCCTCTTTAGCTCAAATAATAAACCAGAATTTATTTTCGAGGATATATTTCTTCAGCTTAGCAATTTCTCTATCATTTTATATCTCCTACAAAAATATGTATAATGATGCAGCTAGTTCGAAACATTACGAGATAACATCTTAATTTCCCTGCAGACGTGAGATTTTCAAAGAACTTCGTATTAGCAGGGCGACGCTGAAAGTTTTTAAAACTGGCAACTTGTAAACGATAAAATAAAAAAAAAAATTCAAATTTCGAAAATGGAACTCTTTGCCAATATTATTGTGTATGTATTTTATTCATTTGCCATTTGTTTACGATTTGGCGGCAAATTTAAAATTGTCTGTACAATGATTTTTTATGACTTTCGATGTCATTTAAGTCAACAAGAAAGTTATGATAGACTTCGATTGGCCTTTCACGATGAAGCCCCATCTCGTACCACTGTTTACAACTGGTTTAATGAGTTTCGCACTAATCTCACCGATGATCATCGTGAGGGATGGCCTTCTACGGCGATGACTGAAGATAACATCAGTGTGGTGCGGCGTATGATAGAAATTGACAAAAGAGTGACTTATCAGCAGATTTGGACAAGCTTAGGCATCGGTATGAGTTAAGTGCACAAAATCCACCATGAACATTTAGCGGTCAGGAATAATTATGAGGTATCCACCGGGTGGTGGATACCTCATAATTTGACACAGGCCCAAAAACTCCGTCGTGTTGATTGGTGTCGTAAAATGGTCAAAGATTTAACGGAGGTGACTCAATTGCTGTGTTCGACATACTTACGGGTGACGAAAGCTGGATTTATTGTTGATCCTGAAACTAAGAGACAGTCTGCTGTCTGGGTGTTTCCTTCCAAGGAGTTGCCAACTAAAGAGAAGAGAGGTCGAAGCGTGGGAATAAAGATGGTGGCCTCGTTCTTCGGAAGGACAGGTCATTACGCAAAAATTGTTTTAGAGGATCGAAAAACAGTTACTGCAGAGTGGTACACTAACAATTGTTTGCCACTTGTCTTGGAAAAACTTCGGGAGAAACTACCTTGCAGTAGGATCCTCCTTCACCACGACAACGCCTCGTCGCACACCGCCAAGCAAACAATCGACTACATGGCGACGTCAGACGTGGAATTACTGAGTCATCCGCCCTGCAACCTCGACCTCGCACCTTGTGATTTTTATTTATTTCCGAAAATAAAAGAAAAACTTCGAGGAAAACGTTTTATGGACGCCGAGGAAGCAGTGGCTGCGTTTCAAAATGCCGTCGAAGAGACCCTTAAGGATGAGTGGGTAAAGTGCTTTTCTCAGTGGTTCCATCGGATGCAGCGATGTATTGATGTAAATGGACATAATTTTGAAAAGATTTAATAAAACTAATAACTTGCTAGTTTGTTCAGTTTTTGATGTTCTAAGAACTTTCAGTGTCACCCTCGTATATTGCCTTCAGTTAAGACGCTGACAGCACCTAAACCGATGTCACTATCAGATTGCATAGAAAAGAAAGAGAAGCGCGATGACACAACGCTTGTAATTTATTAAAAATATGAAGCAATTATCTATTTACTCAAAATTGCGTTGAGTAATCGAAAATAAAAAACAACCAATTTCTTCATTCAAATAAGACGTTCTCGTTATTAGTTAAATACTTAACGTATGTTGATATTTAATACAAATATTTTTGATTGGAACTCAAGGTAATAGGTTAGTTTAACGTTAGTTTGTATCGAGATTTTTTTTTTCAAAACGTGTTTTGGTAACAACCAAGTTCTCGTAATTATGTTCAAAATAACATATATTTTTCCGCTACCACAATCTATACAGATTTGGCATTTTTTTTCATAAGAGAAGCCTATTTTGGTCAATTGGGTCTTGTCAGCGCCTTGAGCTTTTGTTATGGCTGGATAAATTGTCCTCGAAATGAAAAAGTAGCCTTCTCAAAACTTACAGTCTTCTCTTTTCTATACGTAGGATCAGCAAATTTTCTTATAAGGTTTTGTAGCTGTTCAATTTTATCACCAAGTTCATTTTTAAGAACCGCCGATTACAAAAGAAATTATTAAGAATTTTATTCAAGCTGATATTTTTGATGGCTGTGATTTTTTTCGTCACCTTTTTCAACTATGAATAGACTTACAAATAACGATTATTTTATTCGGCTACAGAGGATAGCCATGGTTACCACGCTTTACAGACAGATTGGGGATTAAACCATATTGTATCCGTATTGTGTACCAGTCACGTAAACATTATCATCGTCCTGCTGCTCGTAAACCACTTTAGACGGAGTCGGCGCAGCATGCCATCTTCTTCCATACACCTCTATTAGTGACCCCCTTTCGACCATGTCATCTTTCACACAACCCATGAACTGCGTTTTGGATCTTCCTATACTACTCTTATAGCTATTCTCACTTAATATATGTATGTATTTCTCGCGACAGGTTCACATTGTTGATACCTATATTCTTGACAGATTAAGTTTACGACATGAATTTCTAAAACTCACAGGTGCAAATGTGGTATATTCTTTTATGGAATACACAAAACCATTCATAATAATTCGACCGCCATATTTTACAACCTTTTTACAGATTAACTCGGCGAAAGAATTGATAAAATCGCAAGATTTTAAGAACATCCTTTCTTCAGACGAAAAATTATGGGCTCACCTAATATTACGCAAGAAAAATTGGTGTAGCGGTTTAATATTTTCGGGAACGACTTAGCGTTTTGAATATTTTAGTGGGTACTCAGAACTGAGAAACTGTGGTCGTAAACTCGGATCTTGGATCGAGAGAAAAGCGCTAGAAGCGATCCGCGGATTTTCTTAGTTTTTTTTTTTTTGGCTTTTTGGTGCGAATCACAGTGAGATGAGATAGTTTTTTTTGCTGTTTGAAGCGGCTTTTTGTTTACATACTCTCTTGAGATATTGAGTGGAATCAAAATATTCAATTTTTAAACCGATAGCTTGAATTTATTAGGTGATGTTATTTCAGCTTCATCAAAGACTTTTGCCATAGCGGGTGATTTAAACAGCGTTATTGGAAGTTGAGGGACTTGTGGCTAAATGATAAAAGCCGCACGGATTGATCAAAGGTTAAGCTGGATGGGTAACGATCGATTACATATCGAGACCACTTGGAGCCTCGGGAAAAACGTTATGCCTTTGGTCCCGGTTGTCATTCATAGATTTTTGACAGTCATTACGGGTAGTCAGAAGCCCAAAAATCTGACAACCAATCTTACCAAGGGGTATCGTGTTACCCAGTAACTGGATTATGGAGGATATTGTGGAGGCAGTCGCTCCATGTAAAATACTGATATTCATTTCCATACGGTTAGACTGGAAGCCAGCCCCAATGGTTGGAAAAAGGCTAGGCAGATTGATTTTATTAGAAGTTGACTACCTGTCATTATTGTATAGTTCCCAGACCACTGTTGAAGTGCTGTTATGTTCAAAGAATTTAATCAAAAAGGATTTTTAAACTTGTATTAAGATGACCACGCCTTCTAAAACAGTTTTGTCGGAAATAGTTTAAGGCTAGATGTGACATAAATATGGGTAGTGACGTGACATGAGTATTAATTGGACACATTCAGATACAACAATATACATTGCAGTTCATGATGTATCATGAACTACACATGAACATACATTACGGAACATGAACACATGAACTTTACAGTTCACCTTGATGTTAAGAATATTCTATTCTCAACACATCGTATGATGCAATGGACTTGTTGAATTCCCCAAATTACCTAGTAAAGTGCAAGACTACATATCTAGAGCCTATAAGGCTAGCTAAAAATATAATCCAGCCAGTCAGAAAGAATACCAAAGGTAATAAAGTGTGTATTATAAAAACTAGAACTTCCAGCTTCAAGGTTAGAGTTACAATCAAGCAAAGTGCTGTCCTTGCGTTGTCGTAGTGTGACCATGTTGTATTGGGAGAACTTGGGAGCTGGTGTTATTAGTTTTAACTTATGTTAAGAATCTGAGTTTGCTTGTGCTGTTGGAAATCATTAGCTGATTATTTTTAAAGTGAAAATTTCTCTCTTAAGTGGGGAAAAAGCACAAAACTCGCATGACCGTCACGCGCAGATACATATATACCTATAGATGTTTTCAAGTTTCTGAAGCTAAGAATTTTACACTTTTGACGTGCAGTCCTACGACTAACAATTTGTTTTGTTGCTCTAATGTTTGCATTGTGTGGCTGTTGCACTTGGTCAAGTAGTTTTAAGCGGTTTTTTTGCATGCTAACGTGGTATGTCTATCTAAAAGAGGGAATATTGCTTGGAATAAGCGCTATATCCATCCGGTTACTTGCTATCACATAACAGTACAATGGCAGGTTTCTGGCGGCCTTTAAAAGCCATCATCAACTACAGGATGCTTTCAGTGGCATATCGACGATGTCAAACTTGCAATCTCACAAAGTGCTTTTTGTGCGTCGCTGTAGAGTGCATACATTTTCGAATAATGTCCGTTATTTGGAACTTTTCCTTTAAATTTCGAATCGTATACAAATCCTTCCTTCAATCATTCGTCGGTGAATTAAAAGTGTATTTATAAAAAATCTGAGTGTAAAAGACTCATGCTGCTGGTTTTTTGTTGATACTTAAGACATTTTATTGAGATAAAAAATATGAGTAAATATAAGCGACTGGTTTGTGTGTTTTAGTAGTAAAAATGTACGTATTCAGTAGTTTCACTATGTCTGTCTGATGGCGAATGAAGTTTAGGGCTTAGAAAAAATATGTTATTTTATTATAGGTTTTTTTAGGAAGCTCTTGCTCTCGTTATCTCCAAGTTACATTTCAATTTGAATTTTTATTAAAACTATTTCCCAATCGGCAGAAAGCCTCCAGTTATTTATCCTTTAAATTTTAATTCATATCTTACCCTAGACAAATCCTAGCTACCCTACTAACATCCGCGTGGGTGCTAAATGTATACACACCGTGACAACAGCGAATATCGCTGTACACCTGTAACACTCACTAAATGGCGTTGTTACCAATCTCCATGCATGTGTGTTATAACGCCAGTTTTTCCTCTTGTTCTCGTGCGTATAACATTATACTCGAGCGTCGAGTTGCAATTACTTGGCTGTTGTATTAATAATTTTAGCTTGTGGTTTGTTTTGCTGAAAGGCAAATGCGATCGTTAAATAATCACTAGATTACAAAGTCAAGTCGGATCATTTATTTCAATTAGACCATTTTAAGGCACTTTGAAAGTCAACAGGAAAAAGATAATCGAATTGAATTATTTATATTAATTAGAAGACAAGGAAATGCATCTAATCAAAGTTGACAGACATTTTAAATCACTATTGATGGTCCGGTTTTATAAAATACTTAGATGGAAAAACTTTGAAGCATTTAATAATAACGCTAAAAGTGCAAGAAATTGACAGTAGTGCACAAGGAACTAACTTTGTGAGAGGTTGGAGCCTGAGGTAGGTTTATAAAAATAACCATCTTATCTTTGTAATAAAAACCACAGTGAATCAGTAAGTACTGACATTTGCCAATAAGCCCATGACAGAACAGTAATTATACTGATATCATTAAAATATTATTTCAGTAGAAATAGCCGCTATCGAGAAAATAATTATGATTTCGTCCTTGTAACTACGTTAATTTTTATACATTTAGGTATTTTTTGGAATCGGGACATATGAGATGACTGCTAGCATTTAGATTAAAAATAATGTTCGTATAATTTGTTTCCTTAATTATTTTCTTTCTGTATTTTTTAATACTTATTTATAAAATAATATTGTAACAGTGACGTTCAATATATTCCTTACAAATATTTTATACGTAAACAGCGAAATAATTAAATACTACATCAGCTTTATTTATGCATTTAAAAGAGTCTGTTAAAATGCAAAACTTGCACTAGAGGTGTACCTACTAGTTTTTGCGATAAACCTAATTAATAATTATGATGTCGACCCATGTTATCAAAGTGAGATTTCGGAGTGGATACCACCCCATAATTACTTTTCCGCAAACATTAGACCTAAATCTCAGATAGACCATCCATTACACTTGAATAGATTCCAAGTTTCCAATCCAACCATTTAGCCCTTAATTTTATGACCCGCAATGGCAAAACTTCTTCAAAATTGAAGGAAAATGTCTTAACAAAACGGACCCAAAACTTATACAGGCACAATTTGTAAACCGAATACTGGAATTCAACAAAAAAGATGGAAATAAATTAGAAAAATGTTTAATTCATAAAATTAATGTCGCGTGACTATAAAGGCTTTTCAATAGAAGTCACTTTTGAAGCGCGCCAAAGATTTGGAGTTACTAGAAGGCATAGGAATGATCGTAAAGATTTTTATTAGCTTTTTATTGTTTCGTTTGCATTTATTACTGAAGTTGAGTGTTTAAGTTTAGGAAGTTATGTACTTCATGGATGTTTATCACGGAAAGGGTTTTTACCCTTTCAGTTGATAGAGTAACGGGTTGATAAACATAGGTAGTTGGTAGTGGGTGGAAAACTACCCACTACCAACTACCTATGTTTATCAACCCGTTACTCTGTTAGATCCTGCCCCTGAATTTCCTGACGATCTATAATATTTTTTTTGTCGAGTGAACAATTGTCATATATATTTTGCGAGCTTCTTATTATTTTAGTCATATCTAGTCTAGAAAATAAATAGTGCCAAATACTGCCAAAGAAGGCAAGTAACAAACTGGAATCTTATGTTTTTATTTCAGGTCCATTTGCTCTCTGATGCATTGTCGTTCGTCATTCATTCATCCCTGCTAGCTACTCTTTAGATACCTATCTTTAAGAATAGCAACATACTACTATGGGTTGCTCGGATACATGTTCTTTTGCTTAGGGACAAAGCGCATTGCCTAAGTACTGGCCCCAAACATTCAATTCGCTTATATGTAAAAAAAAAATCTGCAAGCACAAAAACAACGTTACGCGAAACGAGACGTTCCATAATTAAATTCAAAAGTATATTACCAACCTCATCCAGTGAAACTCTTAACGTTGACATAACAGTGAATATTAAAATTTCCCGCGAACTTCAGTGGGTTCGACGCGCACCTGACGTTTGACAGTAACGGTTCGTAATTAAAAGTGATTTCAGGCCGACATTTATGGAGTTCCGATCCAAAAATATGTGCTTTTTCGGAGATACTGTCACTGCTGACGTTTTTATGTAGTTTTATATTTAAAATTAAGATTAGGATTTGAATGTTATCATTTTTTTATTATATTATTTCTGCATAAAAGGAGGAGGAAATAAGCTGAAAAACCTGATTAAGACCGTGAGGTAAGCTATGTACTGTTAGCCTCAGAGATGAAGGTGAAATGTCTCACGTGCGTGTAATTACATTGAAACTTATTTACCCTTCCATCTGGCAAACAGCAACGCTGCTTGGGGCAAATATACACGGTGTAAGCAATCAAATCAATCAAAATGTTTTTATTTCACATAAACCTACATGGGCACTTATGATACGTCAGAAGCTAGGTGCCCGGTTCCATTTGGTCGTTAAGAGACATAGACGCGCAAACTGTTACCATGACTTCAGCACTGTGCAATGTTTGTTGCTTTTACTTTACTGTATGATTCCACATTCACACCCAATTTTTCGTCGGATAAAAAAAAAATCATTGTTCCATACATTATGACCGTGTTGGTATTGCAGTTGATAATACTCGGGCGTCTGGCTAAGTAGGCATGAAACAGCCATACGGGTCGATCGATCAGCTTAAGTTACGCTGGCCGCGGTTAGTCCGTAGATCGGTGGCCATATTCACATACCAAGACCCCTCCATGCTTCGGAAACCACGTTAAGCCGTTTGTCCTGGCTGTCATTTTTGGATCTTTGACAGTCGTAATGGGTCGTCAGAAGCCCGAAAGTCTGACAAGCAGTCTTACCAAGGGGTATCGGGTTACCCAGTAACAGAGTTGTGGAGGTCAGATAGGCATTCACTCCATGTAAAATACTGGTATTCAGCAGCATCCGGTTAGAATGGAAGCCTACCCCAACATAATTAGGAAAAGGCAGGCAGATGATGACGAAGTATTGCAGTTTTGTATGAAACAGCAGATTATCTTTTAATAACCTATGAAAAGTTTCTGCGCTAGTGGGCCTTGAATCATGTACTGAATTCATGGTAACAGTTTGCACGGCCATGGCAATACACCGTGTTTGTATGATAGTAGTTCTTCGAGACCTGCCCTTAGAGGCTTTCAGAATGAACTAAATCAAGGCACAAACCGTAAAATAATAACTCATCCAGCCAATAGAATATTAAGGTCTGGAATAATAATGGTTTCAAGTTGATCTACACACTGTACCCGGGCCTTAATGAGACTGTCTCACAGGTATATGGCAAAAACGGCGCTCTATAAAGTCAAACTTTTTCTACAACTCGATATGCCATATTAAGACGCTGACAACACCTAAACCGCGGTCACTGTCAGATTGCATAGAAAAGAAAGGGAAGCGCGATGACAAAACGCTTGTAATTTATTGCAAAATATGAAGCAATTATCTATTTATACAAAATTGAGTTGAGAAATCGAAAATAAAAAAAACAACCAAATTCTGTATTCTAATAAGACGTACTTGTTATTAATTAAATACGTAACGTATGTTGATATTTAATACAGATATTTTGGATTAGAAATCAAGGTAAGAGGTTAGTTTAACGTTAGTTTGTATCGATTTTTTTTTAAAACGTTTTTTGGTAAAAACCAAGTTCTGGGAAATATGTTCAAAATTAACATATATTTTTTTCGCTACCACAAACTATATAGATTTGGCAATTTTTTTTCTTAAAAGAAGCTTATTTTGGTCAATTGTGTCTTGTCAGCGCCTTAACGTTCAGGTACATATAGACATCGTGAACGCCTTTTCCCAAAAGTATTTTTCACAACTGTTACTTTATTATAATCAATCATTTGCAGCCATCATCTTCAAATAATAACATCTTTACCTCAGTAAGGATAAATAAATGTTGGAACTTGGGAATTTATTGTTGATAAATGTAACGTTTTGTCATGTCGATAAAATTTAAAGACCCTTGTCACAGGCTATGGAGAAATTTTAACAGGTTGAGATAAACAAATTGCTTTGAATGGGGTTGACTGTTACACCGTATTGTTTTAGTAAAAAATCTGTTAATTATTTAGAAGGATAGTTTTGTTTTTCCGGACCCTGCTAAACATTCTTCATTTTCGTTGCCTTTGAAGCCATGCTTGTTGCTGTTGTGCTAAAGTTTTTCTCCATGTGGTGGATAAAAGGTGTTTTAAGTGTTCTAGATTTTTTATAGACAAAACTCAGTCTCGCAGTACACATTATTTTATTAAACTCTTTTAACGATTGCTAGTGTATTGTGCGACAAGGGCGAGGTAATGGACGTACCTATAAATAGGAGGAGGTACTTTAAACATCTTACGAATCTTTGATAGAGTTTCCGAAAGGTCTAAAAATAACACAACAGCGCATAATATTACACTGTGGTGTGATAGTCAGAAACCGTTTGAGGGAAAATGTAATATCGTATATTTGTAAAGGGGGTTCGATTGAACCAGCAGCTTTTATTGTGTTAATTGTGTTGCTAGAGTATATAGGTAATTAAAATTTGGCAGTGCATGTGTGTAGTGTCTTTGATAGCGCTGTAGCTAAAGGCATAAACGTGCGTACATAATATATCAATTTGCTGCTGTTATCTTGTGAGGTGTAGATGAACCACGTTTTACTGTTAGACCAAATTGTCATAATATTAATAGGTACATGAGTTCCTATCACAGGAAGAGCTCGTGGCTAAGTAATAACAGCTGCGCGGGTCGATCCATCAGGTTAAGCTGCGCTTGCCGGGGTTGTCCGTGGATGGGTGACCATCTTTGCATACCGAGACTCCCCCGTGCCTCGGAAAGCATTTTAAGCCGTTGTTACCGACCATCATTCGTGGATCTTTGACAATCGTTGTGAGATTGATTGTTAGAGTTCCTATGGCAGAAAATGATTATTGTCAAATTTACGCTTTCAAAAAAAGAGCACATAACCACCGTCTATCTACAATAACAGTGACAACGCAGCATGCGGACCATGAACACTTCTATCGCTACTCTACGGAGAATGGACAACCTTTCTTTACAAAGTTACATTTCTTTTCTGCATTTTTGACATGGCGCCGTAGAAATTTGTCTACAATCTGTCATTTTGTCTTTGTTTCTTAATAATAAATGATTTATTTTCTGTAAGCAGGTTTGTACAAACACTTTTACATGTCAATCATATTTTTAAAATAAAGCTAGATGAGGTCGGCGTTTCCTATCTGACTACTATGAGAAGAAAGGTCGAAACAAATTCAGAGGTCACAGTCTCCTTTAAAGTCCAGACATAATCTTGGTCAGATAAGATCTTGTGTTGCTTTGTCTCATGCGCATATTATTACATCCGTATTATTTTTCTGATCCCTTTAAGCATGGTGCAGCAGTTCATGGTGTGGGAAATAGATAAGCCAGTCAGCAAGGTAGGTAGCTGACGTAACTGTTATATGCACCGGAGTACAGTAGTACCGTCACTCGCACAGTAGTATCGTCACTCGTACAATAGTACCGTCACTCATACAGTAGTACCGTCACTCGTACAATAGTACCGTCACTCATACAGTAGTACCGTCACTCGTACAGTAGTACCGTCACTCGTACAGTAGTACCGTCACTCGTACAATAGTACCATCACTCATACAGTAGAACCGTCACTCACACAGGAGCACCGTCACTTGTACAGTACTACCGTCACTCGTGCAGACAGTTTTATATTAATAAACTCGAATACGATCAACTTTAACTACTGAACTACTACCTTAACTTGAGGCAAGCGAAACTTATAATAGCAAATTTGGACATATTTCCTACATTCTAATGGTGCGGTGTGTTGTGGCAAGGAATGTTTTAATGTTGAACAAATTTAATAGTTAAAGGTTTACGCTGTTTACCGGTATAATTTAAGTCTGTATTGAAGGTATCTTTAACCTTTATAGACATAAATAAATACCTACCTGAAGCAACTATCAGTGGCCAAACAAAATTAAATAATTGTCCTGAGCTGGTATTGAACTCACGACAATTTATACACTTACGTTTATCGCTCACGTAGTGGCTATAGTGCGCAAAACTCGCCAACGATTAATGAGCGATAAAAGTTAATGATTGAGTTTTGTTAAGTGGAGTGTGGTGGCTAAGTTTAAATGCTTTGAGCAGCAGTACTTTAATTATCAAAAGAACAATCTACTACTAACAGCATTACATTGTGCTATTCCAAATTCGTTTCTCAGAATAGTAGGAAAATGAAACTTCCTCGATCTTTTATCACTGACATTGAATCGCCCGAACCAGAAACATCAAGACAGAAAGTTTATTTCATAACCATCAAACGAAACGTAACAACGTCTACCAAACAGCTTAACATAACAAAATCATTAAAGCTTATCACTTCTAAAATAAAAAAAAATATTACTTAAGGCATAGTTACTACCTTTCTTTGTCCCAAACGGCCTCGGGAATTCGCCACTTCTGGCAAATTGTCATTTTACAACTGTACCTTAACAAGCTGGTACAGTGGCGCGCATAGAAAGTGGTCGTCTAGTTGTTTTGCGACGTTAGAGGAAAAGGCAGAGGTATACAGTTTGTTTAGGATGTGGATCAATTTTGCATGTGTTTGTGTGCTCGTGAATTCATTAGGGTGTGTATGAGTCCGCCATAGGATCTGGAGGCAAAAATCCTCGCGCACTTATGGGAGTGGCGCGAGGAGGCAAAACGCCGGGGCGTAACTCCGCTGAAATCGCGGTGGACGGAGCTTCTGCGGGATCTCATGGCGACATGGAGAATACGGTTGTCGCAACCCAGTGCTGGGCACGCCACGATTGCGGCGATAAGTCCCCTCTTTGAGGAGTGGCTAGAGAGGCGCCACGGCGTCCTCACCTTCTGCCTGACGCAGGTCCTCACCGGACACTGCAGCTTCGGGAGGTTCCTGTGTCGGATAAGGCGGGAGGAAGAGCCCGGGTGTCACCACTGTATGGATCGCCCGGAGGACACGGTGGAGCATACGGTGGAGGTCTGCCCAGCTTGGGCAGAGCACCGCCGTGTCCTCGTAGAGGCGATCGGTGGCAGAGATCTCTCGCGTCCGGCCCTGGTTCAGGCCATGGTACGGAGCGAGAGGGCATGGGCAGCCGTCACCTCCTTCTGCAAAGCAGTAATGCTCGCGAAGGAGGAGGCGGGACGGTTGCGGGAAAGGCAATGTTCGCGCCCTCTCGCCCCTAGCCGCTGCAGGAGACGCCCTGGGCGTCGGGAATCCCGGGCGGATTTCCGGCCACCGTAGGCGTGGGCTTGCGGACGGTGAGCAATGGGTAGCTCACCGTCCAGAAAAGACCAGGCGCGTTGTATTCCACGCGCGCCTCAAAGAAATGTCGTCAACACAAATATAGCGGTCCAATAGGGCCGATGCCTGCCGGGGTCGCGGGAAGGTACTTATGGGTCACCGAGGCCCGCAACACAGGCAACGGAAGGAATACCGATGGGTTTTTGTCAGTAAGAGTCTGACACACCCTCCCGCTCCGCCCAGAGCGGGAGAAGTTATTTGATGATTACCCAACCAAAAAAAAACGGGTGTGTATGAGTATAGTAGGGTATGAGTAATAGGAAAGGTATATTTTTTGTTGTTTTGTGGTTAATTCTAATTATTTTAACAATAAGTCCTACTAATATTCAATATTTTCAACGCTTTGGCTATTTAAAATTCACCAAATAAGTTTTTATTGGTAAAACAATATAAAACCTGGTGTGACTGTCTGTCATGTCTTCTAATTAATAACAAAATATTTTATTCTAAATTCTTATTTTAACATTGTCTCACGATATTAGGCTCTTACAAATACATTAAATCTCAATTTTATGGGCTGACAGCTCGACATGTTACCGTAATTAATAACAAAACATCCTATTTCTTTGGAATTGTAAAACCTTTTTTAAATGCATTCTATTTATATTTTATGGGAAACAAACTTCAGACAATTAACAACGGACTGGTCGAAAGCAATAATTCAACAAATTCTAAAGATACGACTAAAGTATTCGATTTCTTATCGCAGAGGACAATACTAGTGCCAACATTTGCTTGGGATAAATTGAGTTCGGGCAAAACCCAAACAGGCCCTTAAAACAATTGAGAAATGGTACAAAAAAGGCAATAAACCTATTCTGCGTATTCTTTTGGGATAGAAAAAAAGCCACGATCCGGTCGTTTTGGAGATGGAAACGGCAAGGGTAGGCGGAGGTGGGTGAGGGGAGTCGGTGATGAGCCGCGACAGGAGACGGACGTGATAACTAGGCTAGTTAAGTTAGGGGAGTTCGTGAGAAGACCACGAGAAAGAGCGGTTGAGTTAGGTTTGACTAGGAGAGTTAGAACTAGGTCGATAATAATGACACAATGTCACTTTGGAGAGATCGCGACAGCGAGAGTGTTATCAGTTTAATAAGTTAAATTGTGTAGATTAAGACAAGGATAAATTAGTCAAGTATAATGTAAGTTGTATGTAAGGCACGCGAATCGAGGTATCCTACACCAGCGTTTGGTTTTAGGGACTCGGAGATAGCCTTCCATTGGGTGTAACATTTAACAAGAGACGGTAGACTACACAAGAGACGGTAGACTACAAGACATGACACTTACGGCAGTCACACCGCTTATGGATGGCTGAACCGAATTAATACTCGCAACTCGTTAGGGCCAATTTGAGCTATAATGCTACTTTGTAGTTGTCTACGAACACAAACCAACCAAATGCTAGTGATGGTTACCTTATCCCTATGGACTGACTAACTGCAGGATATTTTACATTGCCCTTGATGTATGCACATTCTCAGGGAGATGGGTTATGCTTCACCAAGTTATATTAACTGGATTGATAGTTCGTTCTAAGGAACGCTAGGGATTGAGTCTCGTTAAACCACATCTGGCTTTTGGGCCTCTCACAAATTATCATTAGCGAGACACGATATTTGGATGCCGAGATAGAAACGCTCCGTTGCTCGACACAGTCGCAAGGCTGCTGATTACATTGAAAGCATTCTCTAAATAGGGGAGATTAAGAGAGTGAGAAGTGACGATTTGTAATAACCACTTCGGCGTATAGCAGGAGCAATTGTAAAGAATTCTACTACCGACTGACGATGCGGTACGCTTGTGCAAGTTTTGTATTGTCTTTGTAACGGGTGATTATGCCGTTATAAGGGGTTCATTACATTAGTACGTGCCCAGTGATTACTGGAACGTGTCTCGCTCAATGACAGTTGAACTTCGCAGTACTCTGCCTTAGGATTGAGTAAGACATGACTAGAGCTTAGGAAACGTGGCTTGTTAGAATCTTAGCAGTGTCCTTAGTGGTCCTATGCGTTCAGGTCTATAAATACGCGCACGACGCTGTCAGCTGCTGTAAAGCAGTCCCACGTCACTTGGGGTGGGTCTGTAGTTATTGTAAAGAAATCCATTAACGTAACTTAGAGTAATATACTCGTATTCCCCAACGCAAGCGTTACGTGTCACATATCAACCCTTTTGTATTCCTGACATGTCTTCTTACTATTATAATCAAAGGAAAAGTAATAAATTAGATTTCCTTTCCTTAATGTTCTTACCTATGAATTCCTAACCTTATTTTATATTGACATTGTTTACTTGTAATCCCTCCTTGTCCTAACTATCCAAGACGAATGCAACAAGGCGATTTAAGTCCACTGAAAGATACAGACGCTCGAGTCTAGGCGAGTTAAGTTAGGAGGCTTGGTGAATACCAAGGGTCATGTCCGAGTGGGCTGTCGCTAGATAGCGAGTATGAGTTATAGTTGGGTTAAAGCCCCGATTAGACTAATTTAGTATTTAATATAGTGTGTGTGTAAGTTTGTTGCAACGACTGGATGAGCCTTTCATTATAATATTTATCCTAGGGTGATAGTGTAATTAAAGTCTGTTGTTGTAACTAAACAGACAGAGACGTGTTGCTGGGGAGTTTGTTGTGTCACTTCTTCTCCTCAGCTCAAAGACTAGGAAGTGATGAAGGGTGGGCGCTTTGGGGCTGTCTATAGATCTTTAAGAGAGTTGATCCATAGCTCTATTAATTAATAATTCTTGAGTTTCGATTCTCAACTCTTATTATCTAGTAATTCTTGAATGTTGTATTCTTTATCACAAACCAATAATTCGGTTAGACTGATATGAACACGTGTCTTGCATCTGCAAGACACGTGTTCATATCAGTCTAACCGAACCCCTGGAAGTTCACCCTTTGCATAACAAGCATATCTATGCTTGTTATGCAAAGGGTGAACTTCCAGGGGTTCGGGAAACGACATCTATCTTATATCCAATCCAAGGACAGATAGGGACCATGTCTCCTTAAGAGCATGATGCCGACGCAATGCCACTGGAACTAGCCGCCCCGTTGTTAGACAAGGACGGTCCACACGGTTGCTGCAGGGAAAGGCGCTTCGTCTCGTTTATCAGCTCGAAAGAACTGCTAGGGACCATGTCTCCAAAAGAGCATGATGCCGTTGTAATGCCGCTGAAAAGCCGCTTGCGTCACTTTATGGAAGTGTTGCTCTGAGTACTCCAAGTACAGATGTAAAGTATCGTGTGAGTAATGCCTGACCAAATACCTCTTACGCTAGCGTAAGAGTTACTCACAAATCTATATAATAATATACTTAGCATCCCACTATTATTTATTATCTTTCTAAAACTACATCCAACTTCATAACTATGAATTCCTAAATCTTATTTACTATTTATTTAAATCCTTTCCTTGCTCTATTAATACAACAAGGCAAGAGACAAGGCGTTGGACTTCTTCATATTTGGAATTCATTTAATCTCTGTCGGTGGGAGAGTGACCAGTTTGGAGACGAGCTCTACAGAGTCGCATGGCGGCGGGGTGCGACTTTTCCTCAAAACGAGGAACCGACCTAAACAGTCATATTAACAGAATTAGGAAAAACGAAACTTTTATCAGCCTAGGGTTATTTAAGAACAGTCACACTGGCATTTACTTTGCAGTAGTTTAGGATGTTGAGATCTATCTTTTTTTAGTTGTATTGTCAATAACACTAGTAGTTAGTATAATCCTCACTGCTCTACAAGAGCTTTCAAACCGAACGCGACAATCAACAATCCCGAGAGAATTGGCTCTTAATCCGTATCCAGGAATTATGAACGTGATTGAAGCCTTTTTAAACTATTGCTTTCATATATGGATTATATCTCATAGTATCTTGAAAACAGACCATAAAAACCTGACTGATTATTATATATTTTTTATAATCATAATTCGATTTATATTCTCAGGTGAGTCGTAATCGACACATCATTTTTCTCCTATTTTTATTATATTCCTTAATATAACTTTTAAAAGCACCGTTCCCTAAAATTGGGCACAAAGTGCAATGTGATCGTTACACGACGAGAGCCGCAAATACAAGGGCTCCCGTTTTTCTTTTAGATCTCAATTTAACTTGCCTTTGTGACCACCCTATACGCTATTATTAGGAGGCTTTACTGATCAGGGGACGGCCCTGAGAGGAGTGCACTAAAGTAAAGAGGTACCTTGGATAAAGATGTTTTGATACGGATTGGAAATTAAGGTAGTTATTTCACGACGTTTGTGAGTTAAATTATACTTTCAGTAATGAGTAATTATTATCTGTTTAGGTAAAAATAGTACTAAAGTAAACTTTATCTCGTATTGGCACATATTATTCGTAATTTATAATAAAGCTTCAGCTATGGTTAAAATATTAGCCAATCAGTAATATTATGGCAAGTATGCCCAGGGAGCCCCAGACATACATAAAGTATCACTAGTTGTGGAGGCTATTTTAATATACCCCAAACTATGTTTTGTTTTAGCCTTGTTTTAAAAGGTAAAGTTATCATTTTCTTAAAAAAAAGGACCATTGATAGAAAAAAAAGGACTTTTGAAAGCCTAAAACTAGAAACAGAATTTAATGTATTTTTTGCCCGACCAACCACAAGACTTTACTGACGAGATAATTGTCTAGACTTTCAAAGACAGAACAAATCCGAATAAAACAGATATATGTATAATGATTACACCAAAAGGCTTATTTCACTAACTTTATAAGCCTGCAGTCAACTGGGACAACTAAAAGGAAATAGGGCGGAAATTGAAAAACGCTCAATGTGACTATGACAGCCGTGTAATGAAATGCTAAGTTGTTGTTGGGAATTCTTGGTGGTGTTCTGTGAAATGGAAATTTCGATCCGATTGTCAATTTGACCGCATGATAGTTGAAAGCGAATTGTTATTAAATGTATGCTGAAATGTGTACGTGGCGTTGATATTGCTTTACCACTTTTGACAACAAATCCAAGAAAATTTAAACGTCACTAAGGTTGAAACTATCAAAATGTTTCATAGAAAAACCCCCGACACTAACAAAACCTCTAAAACGTAACAAAATAATACGTATTGGGCCCTTTCAGTTTAATATACATTTAGGCAATATTTTGAGCCAAGCGTCGTTGAGTCGGGGGACGGCCAATGAAAATAGAAAGTTAACAGCGGCTATTCTTTCTACAATAGCATACATTTATTATTGCTAGGTACTAGCCTCGTCTGTTTGACGTTTTCTTTAGCCTTCCCCCGACTAGACGACGCTGGGCTCAAAATATTACCTAAATTTATATTAAACTGAAAGGGCCCAATACGTATTATTTTGTTACGTTTTAGAGTAGACATAGTCGTTTAATACGTGCATGTAGTATTGAACCTTAGAGATACAGGGAACATAAGAGCTAGTTAATTTTAGATTTATTCCAAACATAAGTTTCAAATGCAAATTGATACTACAATACTATTAGGTGCGTATGAATAATTCGCACTAATTTCAAAACTAAGCTTGTAGTCTCGTCACTTTCCCCTGTGTTGATAGAGGATGGTAGAATTTAGTTCCATGTAGCCACCGACCACATAATTATCATCTGTCTAGCCTTTTCCCAACTATGTTGGAGTCGGATTCCAGTTCAACTGGATGCAGCTGAATACCAGTATTTTACATCGAGCGACTGACATGTACCGATCCCATCGATTTAAAAACTCACACGCTAGAAACCAAACCCGCATTAACATCAAACCACCTTTAATATACCCTCCCTGTAATCCTTCCAATCAAGGACCTTCAAAAGATTCACTGACTCAACACATAAGATATCCTTTAAATTATAAAAGTCTAGAATGCGGTTCTCGTTAAGGTAAGGCTAGGAACAGTGAGACCGACGTACGATCATTAGTGAACAATAAATCTATGTATTGTCGTTTATAATGAGCATGCGTTTCGCGCTCACACTCTATTGACATTGGAAAGGGTTTTTGTGATTTCTATGTGAGAAGAAGAAGTAGTGATTTTAAATAGAGGTTGTGCCTATTTTTAGTCCAAAGGTGATTAGGGCGTTCTGTAGTTGGTAGAAGCAGTTTCAATTCTTGATCATCAACTTTGTTGATAAATATAACGCGGTGAAATAATAAAAACTATGCCCCATAATAGGCTTGGCAATTGTGCCAAGCCTATTATGGGGCGATTATTATTATTATTATATTATGGGGGGATTATTATTAAGTTGTATAATCAAATTGCCTAAGTGAATACCTACCACTGCAGGGCAAAGCAAAGGCCATCGTGTTCTATTTGATAAAATTATTTGATCATTCAGCGCTCCTCGGGTAGGACAACAGGTGCAGCTCCTACTAAGTATACACCTCTAGTGACACGTTACAAGTTTATGGTAGCACCCCAAGAGTTCGACGTTTTTTGTTGTTCTTCTCAATTTACGGGACGTGTTACGTTAAAATCGATATTGAATTGTTTGCGTTTTTGTTTTAGGGCCATGAATTGTTTTGGGAGTGTTGAATTGTTTTCTGTACAAACTACAATATTAGCGTTGTAGTTTGTACAAAAAATGTTAAAAGTATTAAAAGTTGTTGTTGTCATCTATTTTATCATCGGCCATCCAAATAAAATGGTCATACATTAATTTATATTTGTATTAAGGTACAAATATTACATTATTTCTTGGGTATTTAAATATAGCAGTATATTCGGCCTTAAGCTGGATTTCTGCTGAGCAAAGAATAATTTAATATTATTATAATGTGGGTTACCCATATCATTCGACATTGTTTAAATTTTTGCTGTTATTTGAGTTATTATTTCTGGAACCCATACTCGGTACCAAAAACAATAATTTTGCAGTCGCAGACAATAGTTCTGACAAGACTTTGAATACCTACATGTTTAAACATTGAGCCTAACTTAAAGACAAAAATGGTGAGATCGTACACATTATACACTAAGATTTATGAAGTTTAGTTCACCTACGTAAATAACTATTCACATAAAATAAGTTTTAATATTTGCTTAGTATGAAAAGTATTGCATGTTTATAAACATACTAACCTAACCTAACGTAAGTTGCTCATAAAAATAAACACTCCAAACGCGCAACATATCTCTTAGACTAAAAAAATAACAAATTAATCGACAATTAATGAATTCTCTTCAAATTGCTTAGGAAAAATTCAACTTTGACAGTCGAATAATTTAAATTCCATGTTGTGTGTACAAACACTTTTGGTCGTTCAGAAAATTTCCTAAACGTTCCTCGTTTTTACATTCCCAAGATGTTTTCGAGCTCTAACGACCTGTATGTATACAAGGTCAATTTTACAGGTGTGTCAAAGGCATTTCGGTAGCAAGTATTTTGAGAATTTATCCTTAAACTTCTTTGATCTTGTCTTAGGTTTTCGTTCCGTTATAGAGGTGACAATGGGTCCCGGAAACTTTTTGGGGTCCTTCTCAAATTTTCATTTGCTGGGATATTGTGAGAAGTTTTGGCGTTCGCTATTGTATTTTTGTGGCAAAACGTGTACGTTACAACTTAAAAGTTTTTTGTAGGATCAATGGTAATGTTGTTTTACTGAGAGTGACAGTAACATTCAATTTGATATCAGCTTTTGTTATGTGTGTGGTGGTGTCGTTTTCAGCCTTGACTTTTCTAACTTTATTCTACCACGACAGCTTAATTTTAAAATTCTGGTCAACAATTTTTTTTTTTGCTGATCTACTAATGTCTCAAATTCAAAACAGGCAATATATAATGTATTGTTTGTCCAAGGCTCTAGCGATTGTCAAACTTTATGTCAATTATTTCCTAAGTATGGATATGTTTTCTGGCAGCTTATGATATTATCTCTGGGAGCTCCTTGATACTCGTACATACAGGTTTAAGGAATATTATTAGGTCTTGAAGTTTTGTTCATTCAAGGTCCTTAATATGTCCACATTCTTTAATGGTTATATCGAGCTTAATATTATCTGCCACGTAACTACGTAAGCTGGTTCTGTTACACATTAACTACTCATGAGTAGTTACAAAAACTAACGCCCTTCATTAACTACGCTCACGAAGTTCTATGAAACTTTTTCTGTGGGTTTACAATTAACACCTACAGTCTTCTGTAATCAGACAAGCTGCGTCCTATGGTTTCACTTGCATGGAGTTTCCCACAGGAACCATGCATTTTCCCGGGATAAAATGTATCTTATATTATTCTCTGGTTTATAAACTGTCTTTATGCAAAACATCACGTCAATATGTTGTTCCATAGCTACCTGATAGAAGGACAAACTAACTAACACACTTTCACATTTTTAGTTTTAATACAAGTATGATAGTAGGTTTGTTTTGCCAAGGGGCATCATGTCGCTTGTGGAGCTCAATCGGTCCATGTAAAACACTGGTATTCAGCTGCATCTGGTGAGGCTGGACCGACCCCAACATAGTTGGGGAAAGGCAGGCAGATGAGGATCAGTAGGTTTGACTACACTTAGCATAATGTAAACTACTATTTATGTTCATTAAGAAAACTAACGAAAATCATAAATCATAATCTAATGGTTTATTTCAACACGTGAAATGTTTCCGAAACTCCTTGAGTCTACAATATTCTAAGATATTTGCTTTATTTCGGAAACACTTACTTTTGCTGTCGCCTCTGGATTGTGTCAAGATTTCTGTGAAGAGTTAGTTCGGAATTGAAGAACAACAGGGTTTTGGGGTACAAGGATCTTCAAACTTAATTTAGTTTGTGAGAAGAGACATGATCGGTTTTGAAAAACTGTTAGTGTTCATAATAAAAAAAAAATTAGGGTTGTAAATGACTGATTTCCTCGACTGATCCACATCATTCTCCTGCCCTTATCCCAATTTATTTGTGGTCGGCGCAACATGTCGCTTTCTTCCATACTTCTCTATTAGTTGTCATCTCGGTAGTCACCCCCTTTCTAGCCATATCATCTTTCACACAATCCATCCATAATTTCTTTGGTCTTCCTCTACTCTTATAGCCATCGACATTCATACTCAAGACTTTCCTCACGACATTTTTCTCATTCCTCCGCATCACATGCCCATACCATGACAACCAATTTCCGCACGATATCCTCGACTGATATACGAGGTTAATAAAGTTTAATTCATAATCAAAAATCATTTTTTCATATTAGGCTAATCAGCACTTTTGAACGTCTAAATTACAGTTAAAACAACCCTCAAAACGACCGCCCTTCACCACTTCACCGCTAATAACCAGAAATGCCAGCGTAGTTAACCTGAGGGAAATTAACTGTAAAGCAAATTAACTGCCTACTTAAATTGTCCGTATATTCAAATCACAACAATCATTCTTTGGCAGTTGTATGAAATGGCTATAACACGCCAAATTTCAATTCAATTGTCATTTCATTGTTAATTTGGCTTTCATTTCTGTAACGGTACGTCGGGGCTACAAGAGCTCTGATGGAGAACGAACATATCTGGCGATCACAGTAAATTGAAGGTTTGTATGGCTGAACATTAACAAAGCCGAAATATTTTTTTCCTGCGTATCCTATCTTCCTAGAAAATCAATGCATTATGCTTTTAAGTTCTCCAAGAAAAACACCGTTGAGAAAACATTTTCAAAATGCTTTTCACCTTTCTATTCTATGTCACATCATTTATAGTCTAAAAGGAAGCTAAACTCAGAGAACACATGAATTATTTAAAAATTTATCTACCACGTACTATAGACTAAGAATGTATAGAAGCGAAGCTCTTGATGTTATGTTAGGTTTTTTTATTATTAAAAAAGTTTACAGCAGTCTTAGGTATACTTAGAACTATGGTGACCCACAAAACCGTTTATATTGTTTGTTCGTGAGAACAGATCATACAAAATATAGTTATGTTTATTTGTACGTTTTGATACAAGTGGGCAAAGTTTATCATTGCACTCGAGGCGAGATTGCAGCCCGAGCAAAAGACGAGGGGTAATGGAGTCGAAAGTGTAATGAAAAATGTTCACGCGTATCAAACCACGTTTATGAATTTTATTTTATATGTGTTTTTTTTATTTAAATGTTTACCGTGTTTTTAAAGAAACCTTCAAAACAATAATGAATGGTTAGGGCAATCGTAACGTACTCTGTGCTATATTATAGAAAATAATCACAAAACAACCCTGCTTTGGGTTGGGCAACCGCGGACCATACGAGTAGGTGATTATTTTGGTGGTAATGGCGCACAGACTAAGAATAGTACTTCGAGCATTAAGATCAACGCACACGTATGAGCACTGCACGGGATCAGCTTCGCTTCAACTCGAGCCGTTTATGATTCTTTCTTTATGGTTGACGACGAGTTTATGAGGTAAGTTGATGCTGATCCCTAGCAGTTATTATACATGAGTGAATCTTGTGGCTTTTCGAATGACACTGTCATATGGAAATGATGAGTGACGGTCACGACGCTCTACAATGCCGAACTTTTAAACTCGATATGCCTGGGCACTGAATAAGAATGTCGCTTCCTTTTGTTTTCTTACTATATGCACTTACCTAAAGCTATGTCCTTTAGGTCTCTCGACTCGAATCTGGAAAGAACAAAAGAGGTTTTATTTGTTATTCTCCTTTATAAGATCGTAAGATAAAAACGTATTGTCCTGTTAACGTTCGAGGCGTATTTGACGTGTTTGCAAATAGTTCTTGAACATTCAATCTTGACTTGTTGTTGTATTGAAACCTAGATGTACTCAAGCTTCCGAGAGTTCAAGAGGACTTAATCTACCGACATTAAAATATACAAGGAATATAAATATAATAATATTAATATATCGAAATAACTGAAAACCTCTGAAGGGGTCATTGTACTCATCATTATGAACAAATTTTCCTATGAGAACAACACTAAAATTGCGAAAAAAAAAATGCTGTTCTCTACATATTAGAGCTTTTCAGTTATACTCAATAACACTTTGTATATTCAATATGTTAATAATTCGAAATTTTATAAAACTATATTTATTTTTTGTCATCATACAGCTTTGGCAAACTGAGGTTAATGCAGCGCGGGATGCGGGACAAAACTCGCTTGGGCTGATTGCGTCAACTTACATGTATGGAGGTGTTCGAACTGCCGCGAATAGTCACTGCTGTATGCACTCCTCTGAGTATACGTAAGTATGAGCTGCTACAAGAGCAACTGTGATTTCCAATAAATGCGTGTATTATCTCGCGTAGCACATGCTATCTATACGAAGTTCTAACGAGAATAGCTCAAGACGCCGTATAAAGATGAAGCAGTTAGCAAGGTTTGTCAGTCACGTAAGTTCTTTTAATTGGTCAAGGACAGCTAATGAGACACAATTGATTTTCTATTGTTTGACTCCAAACCAGTGTCGCGCGGGGCTTAACAGGTTAAATCATTCCACTTCATAGAACCACATAAAACTACGTTACACCACGGTGTAAACAGCACTTGTACCGATTTTATAACTTGGCTCGAGCTGAAGCGAAACGTAAACATATCGGGACAGTTAACATGTCCCCACGTGTTGTATAGCGCTCGAGTCCATCGAATATTCGTTTTAGGAATACGCTATCGTGTTATTGGGTTTTGGTGAATGTGGATTACTAGATCGGCTTAGTATCGGGTTTGGCCGTATTTTGGAATCATGCTTGACATAGGAGTCATTCAAATCCGGAATAATTATGAGTGGTGGATATTGATTCCATTCCACACATACACACAAAATGTTTCGGAAAGACTTTCATTGCGTGTAGAAAACTCCTAGACGGAATCTATTTTCTAAAAGCCGAGTCTTTAAGTTATTAATGAATGGGTTCGTGCTTCTAAGCAAGCATGCACTAAATATAATCCACCCTTTAATTTATAGAGAACAACCAGATACTACTTAAAACGCATTCCTCCACGCATTTCACATAACATTTTCACTGACACAGCAGAAAACCTTCCCGCATATCCAGTACCCACTTCTTTCGACAATACTCGTAGGTGCCTATAAATAACAATAGAATTAATTATACCTAGACTACATATATACAGTGTGACTGGTTAAACGACGGACACATTGGAGGTATTCAGTAAGTACCGACTCGACTCTCGGTCCAAATAATATGATGACCTATATTTGACAAAACCGTGGACACCGTCCTATCCCACTTCAAAGTATGAAGGGACCGACCATGCCATCCTGCTTCATCACAACACTTAGCTCGGTGCAGACGCTCAAGCAAGTGTACTCTCACTTTACCAATCTTGATGAAGAATTTCATAAAGGTTTTATAAGGATTTCCAAAGAAAGAACCAATGACACGCCTGACTTAGGGATCTAACCCAGGACCCTTTGCTCGATTGTCACGGAACGTATAACTATTAAGTATATTAACGAGGTTATAGCTAATATAACAAATTGTAGCATTAGGGTCGTCCCTATAACACAGACACAGACTCGTGTCTGTGTTGTCTAGTTATACTAACAACATAGTGATTAATTTAGAATCATCATGTTGTACTAAGGAGGATCCACCTATAATTCCAACATCCGTGGAGGCCATTACCAGTCAGAAAGGGTATTCTCTTTTTGGTGGAACTCATACGGGCATTCTAGACTCTTCAGTTGTAGTTGTGGAGGTCACTCTGGATAACACTTTAAACTAGTTAGTAAGACAACAGAAGCTACCCCTTCAAATAACCTATTATTATTTGAGAACAATAAAAAGGTACCTTCTGGCAAAATTACTCATAATTTAAAAGAATCAAAGGGATGCAACATACTTTAAAATTGTTTAACCAAAATATCCAAGATTGCTCTTCCAAATTACTGGAAATAGAATTGTTTCTGGAAAATACCAAGTTTGAAGTCATTTGTTTAACAGAACATTGGCTAAAAGATTATCAAGTAATTTCGATTAACTATGAAAATTATTGTGTAGTTAGCCATTTCAGCCGAAAACGAATGATACATGGCGGGTCATTAATACTTGTTAAAAAATCTATTAAATCGAAAGAACGAAAAGACATCGTCGGACTGTCTGTTGAACACACCATTGAATTGTCCTGTGTTGAGCTTGATAAGCATGTTATAGTATGCGTATACAGACCTCCAAGTTACCAGAATCTATCAATGTTTGATTCTGTAATGGAAGATGTGCTAAAGAAACTTAGTGCTTGTAGTAAATCAATAATCATGTGTGGTGATTTAAATATTAATTTAATAGAAAATAACTCAAATACTGTTAGATTGTTAACCCTGTTTAGGTCATTTGATTTGTCAAATGTTTTTAATGAACCAAGCCGAGCGACAGCTTCTTCTGTCACTTGTATAGATATTTTTTTTTTTGTAATTGTGATTACTTACATAAACAAATTGTAAATAAGTTGCCATCTGATCACAGTGGACAAACAATAACATTTTGTTTCTATATACCTTTGCAAAAAATTAAAATAAGGTTTAGGCCAATTACATGTAAAAATTTAGAAAAATTAAATAATTCTTTGGCCAGTCAACTATGTGTTCAGAGTTTTAATAATATATTTTACCCAAATGAGTTCTACGCCGCGTTCTTTTTACTATTAAAAACGCAATTTAATGATACTTTTCCACTAAAGACTAAAGGTTAGGGATTAAGGACACAAAGTTCTTATTTAGTAATTGGGCGACTCCGCGTATTCGTAAAAGCAGGAAAAAGCTTTTTGAACTTTGTGGCCTAAAGCAACATATGAAAAATAAAAGCTTTCATGAGTATGTTGCAAAATATTCTAAAACTTTTAAAAGTGTGTGCAGAATTGCTAAAGCTCTTTACATTAGCAATAAAATAAAATCTTCTGATGATAAAATAAAAACTACCTGGCAAATAATAAATAATGAAACAGGTAGGAAAAACCGCGTAATAAGAATTTAATTTAGAGACTGCACATGGGCCCATCACTTCAGATTGTGACTGTTCCTAAATAACCCTAGGCCGATAAAATTTTCGTTTTTCCTAATTCTGTTAATATGAATGTTTGGGTCGGTCCCTCATATTGAGGGAAAGTCGCACCCCGCCACCGTACGACTCTGTAGAGCTCGTCTCCAGACTGGTCACTCTCCCACCGACAGAGATAAGAATTCCAAATATGAAGAAGTCTAACGCCTTGTCTCTTGCCTTGTTGTGTTAATAGAGCAAGGAAAGGATTGAAATAAATAGTAAATAAGATTTAGGAATTCATAGTTATGAAGTTGGATGTGGTTTAGAAAGACAATAAATAATAGAATAATGCTAAGTATATTATTATATAGATTTGTGAGTAACTCTTACGCTAGCGTAAGAGGTATTTGGTCAGGCATTACTCACACGATACTTTACATCTGTACTTGGAGTACTCAGAGCAACACTTCCATAAAGTGACGCAAGCGGCTGTTCAGCGGCATTACGTCGGCATCATGCCCGTTTGGAGACATGGTCCCTAGCAGTTCTTTCAAACTGATAAGCGTGACGAAGCGGCTTTCCCCGCGGCAACCGTGTGGACCGTCCTTGTCTAACAACGGGGCGGCTAGTTTCAGCGGCATTGCGTCGGCATCATGCTCTTAAGGAGACATGGTCCCTATCAGTCCTTGGACTGGATATGAGATAGATGTGGTTTCCCGAACCCCTGGAAGTTCACCCTTTGCACAACAAGCATATCTGCAAGACACGTGTTCATATCAGTCTAACCGAATTATTGGTTTGTGATAGAGAATACAACATTCAAGAATTACTAGATAATAAGAGTTGAGAATCGAAACTCAAGAATGATTAATTAATAGAGCTGTGGATCAGCTCTCTTAAAGATTTATAGACAGCCCCAAAGCGCCCACCCGTCATCACTTCCTAGTGTTTGAGCTGGGGAGAAGAAGTGACGCAACAAACTCCCCAGCAACACGTCTCTGTCTGTTTAGTTACAAGAACTTTAATTATACTATCAGACTAGGATAAATATTATAATAAAAGACTCTCCCAGTCGTCGCAACAAACTCACACACGCACACTATATTAGGTACTAAATTAGTCTAATCGGGGCTTTAACCCAACTATAACTCATACTCGCTATCTAGCGACAGCCCACTCGGACATGACCCTTGGTATTCACCAAGCCTCCTAACTTAACTCGCCTAGACTCCAACGTCTGTATCTTTCCGTAGTCTTAAATCATCTTGTTGCATTCGTCTTGGATAGTTAGGACAAGGAGGGATTACAAGTAAACAATGTCAATATAAAATAAGGTTGGGACTTCACAGGTTATGGAAAGGAATCTAATTTATCTACTTTTCTTTTGATTATGAAAGTTAGAGGACATGTCAGTAATATAAAAGGGTAGGTATGTGACACGTAACGCTTGCGCTGTACGAGTATATTACTCTAAGTTACGTTAATGGATTTCTTTACAATAATTACAGACCCACCCCAAGTGACGTGGGACTGCATTACAACAGTTGACAGCGTCGCGCGTGTATTGTTAGACCTGAACGCATAGGACCACTAAGGACACTGCTACGATTCTAACAAGCCACGCTCCCTAAGCTCTAGTCATGTCTTACTCAATCCTAAGGCAGAGTACTGCGAAGTTCAACTGTCATTGAGCGAGACACGTTCCAGCAATCACTGGGCGCGAACTAATGTAATGAACCCCTTATAACGGCCTAATCACCCGTTACAAAGACAATACAAAACTTGCACAAGCGTACCGCATCGTCAGTCGGTAGTAGAATTCTTTACAATTGCTCCTGCTATACGCCGAAGTGGTTATTCCAAATCGTCACTTCTCACTCTCTTAATCTCCCCCATTAGAAGATGCTTTCAATGTAATCGGCAGCCGTGCGACTAAGTCAAGCATCGGAGCGTTTCTATCTGGGCATCCAAATGTTGTGTCTCGCTAATGATAATTTGTGAGAGGCCGATAGCCAGATGTGGTTTAACGAGACACAATCCCTAGCGTTCCTTAGAACGAACTATCAATCCAGTTTAGGAAACTTGGTGAAGCCTACCCCCTCTACCAAGAGTCTGCATACATCAAGGGCAATGTAAAATATCCTGCAGTTAGTCAGTCCATAGGGATAAGATAGCCATCACTAGCATTTGGTTTGTTTGTGTTCGTAAACAATTACAAAGTAGCATTATAGCTCAAATTGGCCCTAACGAGTTGTGAGTATTAGTTCGGTTCAGCCTTCCATAAGCGGTGTGACTGCCGTAAGTGTCATGTCTTGGTTGTGGTTGTCTATAGTCTGTTGGTAGAGTAGTCTACCGTCTCTTGTTAAATGTCACACCCAATGGAAGGCGTTCTCCGAGTCCCTAGAACCAAACGCTGGTGTAGGATACCTCGATCGTCATAGAAAGGAATAAGGAGGAATAGAATAGTAAACACTCACCCAATCGTTCACAGATACACTCACTGAGATTCGCGCGCCTTACACACAACTTACATTATACTTGACTAATATAACCTAGTCTAAATCTACACTTATTATTACAATTTAACGTATTAATTAAACTGATAACACTTTCACTATCGCGATCTCTCCAAAGTAATATTGTGTCATTATTATCGACCTAGTTCTATCTCTCCTAGTTCGGCCTAATTCAACCGCTCTTTCTCGTGGTATTTTCACGAACTCCCTAACTTAACCCGCTAGATATCACGTCCGAACCCTGTCGCGGCTCATCACCGACTCCCCTCAGCCCTACCCTTTTCGTCCTCTGTTCCATCTCCAAAACGACCGGAGCGTGGTGTTTTTCCCATGCCAACCGAATTACTCAGAATAGGTTTATTGCCTTTTTTGTACCCTTTCTCGATTGTTTTAAGGGCCTGTTTGGGTTTTGCCCAAGCCCAAATCATCCTAAACAGATGTGCACTACTATTGTGCTCTGCGATAAGAAATCGAATACTTTAGTCGTATCTTTAGAATTTGTTAAATTATTGCTTTCGACCCGTCCGTTGTTAATTGTCTAAAGTTTGTTTCCCATAAAATATAAATGGAATGCATTTCTAAAAGGTTTCACATTTCCAAAGAAATAAGATGTTTTGTTATTAATTACGGTAACACGTCAAGCTGTCAGCCCATAAAATAGAGATTTAATGTATTTGTAAGAGCCTAATATCGTGAGACAATGTTAAAATAAGAATTTAGAATAAAATATTTTGTTATTAATTAGGAGACATGACAGACAGTCACAAGATGTAGAGATAGCTCAAGAATTTGAAAACTTTTTTGCTAATATTCCCCTTAAAACTACTGAAACTTTAAATTACTCACCCGCGCTTTCTGCTGCCTTACTTAAAAAAAATGTAAAGGCATGCCCTTTAGAGTTTACGTTTCAGTATACAAACCCCCAGGCTGTTAGCAAAGTTTTTAAAGATCTTAAAATTAAATCAACAGAAGATCTCTGGGGAATGTCTGTAATAGTCTGTAGATCTATCATCGAAACCATTGCGCCCTATTTAGCTTTCATATTTAACACCAGTGTTGACCAAGGAGTCTTTCCAGATCTCATGAAACACAGTAAAGAAGTTCCCTTGTTCAAATCCGGTGATAGTAAAGAACCAAACAATTATAGGCCTGTGTCAGTTCTGCCAGTTCTCAGTAAGGTATTTGAAAAGTTGATGCTCAATCAAATGTTACGCCACTTTAATAAAAATTCCATCTTTTATGAACAACAGTACGGTTTCACCAAAGGGCGTTGTACGACTGACGCCGGTGTCACCCTAATAAAGAACATTTTTAACGCCTGGGAAGAAGCACAGGATGCCATTGGTATCTTTTGCGATCTCTCTAAGGTGTTCGATTGCGTAAACCATGAGACACTTCTGCTGAAACTAGAGCACTATGGACTTAGAAATACAGCTCTTGATTTACTAAGATCATACCTAAAAGATAGAAAGGTTAAAGTTCAAGTAAAGGCGTAAACTCATTGGGATCTGAAATGGCAAAGGGCGTTCCTCAAGGTTCAATATTGGGTCCATTCCTCTTTTTAGTTTACATTAATTATTTACCCCAATTACTTCAAAATCAACCGAAGATGGTGTTATTTGTAGATGACACATCATTGATCTTTAAAATAGACCGACGATCACAAAATCATGACGACGTGAATAACTCTATTCTTCAGGTCAAAAATTGGTTTACGGTAAATAATTTGGTACTAAATGAAAAAAAAACCAAATGCATTAGATTTAAATTACCTAATGTTAGAAGTAGCGAATGTGATCTCATATTGAATGGAGAAAGACTAGAATTTATTTATCAAACGGCTTTCCTAGGAATCACTCTAGACGAGAAACTACAATGGGGACCATATATAACATCTCTTGCGGGGCGGCTAAGCTCGGCCGCTTATGCTGTTAGAAAAATAAGACAGTTGACAGATGTAGAAACCGCGCGTTTGGTCTATTTTAGCTACTTCCACAGCATTATGTCGTACGGCATATTATTGTGGGGTCGGGCTGCTGACATTGATTCCATCTTTATTTTGCAAAAGCGAGCTGTCAGAGCCATTTATTATCTACGTCGCCGTGAATCTCTTAGGGAACAATTTAAAAAGATTAATATTATGACAGTACCTTGCCAATTCATTTATGAAAATATTATGTATGTAAGAAAAAACCGACATCTTTTTAATAAAATAAGTGACAGACATAATTTTAATACTAGAAATAAAGATAAAATAGATCAACCATTTTTCAGATTATCTAAAGTACATACATCTTTTATGGGGTACTGTGTCAAATGTTACAACAAAATACCTTGTGATATATTGCAATTAAATGAAAGAAAATTTAAAACTCATGTTCAAAGTACACTTTGTAAACAAGCATATTACAAATTAGAGGATTATATCCAACATAAGAATGCTATCCGGTCCAGCTCCATAGGACAATTTAGAGTCTAGACAAAATCAAACTAGTTGCTATTTTAATTGTACAATTTATTATTTGATACAAATAATAAATCAATGTTGAATTTAAATTCTGTGATAACTTTAACTCACTCACTGACCTATTACTTTATTTATTATTTTTAGGAAAACGTATACTTTTACAATGCTTGTAAATATGTGAGCATCATGTACCTATCACATAATTAATTTATCGGTCATTGCTTTATTTTTCATTCTTTTTTTACCTAGTTTGGTATAGTAATTTTATTCTAGGTGCATTGTCTTCACATATAATTTTAAAATGTACCTATACAAAATTTATAAAACATTTTACAAGAGTAACGGTGGAGTTTCTTGCCCATTCTTCTCCATACGAAAGTACCTTTTGGAAGGGGCAACTAGAATTATTATTTTTTTTTTGTGAATTTTGACGTTCAATAGTGCCTTTTATGTGCCTATTTGAAATAAATAATTTGACTTTGACTTTGAATTTGACTTTGAAGTTATAATAAATATTCTGTGCTTGTGACCACGAGAACAATTTCATCTGTTTATGCGTGTTACTAATTATAAAAAAAATGTAATCTAAATTGTAATGTCCTTCGTTTATCAAGTCACCCTGAAAAGGAAAGCGATCACTATCCAAACTGTCACTTCATCAATTTACCAGCCTTTCGTCCTTATTGAGAGAGTGTCTTTCAAAGCAGTTTCAATAGCCATTCGGAACATTTAGTTAGTTAATGTAGATAACACGTATTAGGTGTTGATTAGGGTTTTAGTGTATACTATATAGTTTAGTGTTTATAGGGTGTTTGGGGAGATGTTTTGAATAGGTGTAGATAGGGAGTAATTTGATCAGCCGATGCGTTATGTCTAGCTAAAATGGACATAGGTATTTATAGATGGAAAGAACGAGCTAATGCCAATTAACAAACGTACTTGTAGTGCCGCTTACAAATTAAGTGCTTTGATTTTATTATTTGAATACTTAAAAGTGAAATTCTTATTTTAAATCACCTTAAATATGTTTTTCATTTGACAATTGCGGTTGCCTTTAAAACCGTCAATGATTTTTCAATTACAATTAATTAATGTTATTCAAACTATAATTGTTGGACAAGTGGTAAGATATTTAGTTGAAATCTTCTAATACAGATTAATGCTTTACTAATACACTTTAGTGAGTGATTGTGTAAGAACTTTACCAGAACAAGATTTTTTAACACTTTCATCAGATATTTTTTTAATGTAATTATGTCAAATAAACTGGTGATATATTATATAAATTGACCTTACAATCAGATCAAACAAAGAAAAAAGCAGATGAAAATCTTTTACTCCTGACCTCAAACAGACAGTCTAAATTCTTTTCAACTAGGTATAAAATATTATAGCCTAGTTCTCGTCTGCCATCTAGCGATTTTAATTGTCTAAGTTGATTATTTTTGGTTATTGTTGGACCCTGTCTAGAAATATGACTGAAACAGTCACATTACTGTAACATATAACAATAATAAAAATGCAAGTCTCTCAGTCAGACTCATAGATAAAAGTGAAAGGAAACTTTATTCAACTTACTTTTCTAAGTATCGCGTCGCAAATGTCACTGCATCTTCATAGTGTGACAAAGTTGTACCTGAAACAATACCGTTTGTATAGTGAAAAAGATTTTTAAGACGCGTTTTGTGTATTTATCTGAACATGCTCGCTCGCTGAGTCGCAATACTAATTGCCTGAACTTGTATTTGATTGAACAAAGCAGTTTATTAAAGTTTATCGGCAAAAATTACTACTGTCACTCAGCTCACCTTAAAACAAGAGAAAAACCCCAATAATTAGTTTACACACGACAAAAAACAACTTTTATTATCGCCCCAAACATCAAACGAACACGGGGTTGACAAAAGCTTCTCGGCTTATTTTATTCCCCTACATTTTAGACTTTTCCACCATCGATATCGCTGATAGAATATCTCTTTGTGTCCTCTGGTGCTAGTAGGTACTGTTCTTAAGATAAATAGCCCTGCGATGGACAGAGAGACGGACACACAGTGCGAATTCAACTCGCACTCACTGGGCCAGGTTTTAATTTTTTTTCCAGATTTTTATGTCGGTAGCATTTATTGTTGAATAGTTTTTATTTTCATTTTTATGAAGAAATACTAAACCACGGTCTTTTAATTGTTTGAAAGCAATATTTAATCTGTGTTTGCTTTTTGCTTTAAAATAATACACATTGCGTTTCTGGGAAATCAGGATTATCTCCAATTATGAAAAATATTCTGCAATTTGAGTTTTTTTAAGTCATATTAACATTTGTTAATTTTTCGACGAAAATTAAGTAATACAATAAAGACAATACTTTCGAGTACCTATTGCGATTATATTTTACTTTTATAGTAGCTACTTGCTAATTTTATGATTAATTTGGTTAAGGTATTTTTGTTTTTCAGTAAAAAAGTGTTCTTCGTTTCAGCAAACCATCTGGTGTGAGAGCAGTAGTAAGTTGGAACCCTGCTCTTTTGCTCGTGGACCAAAATCCAGTTCAAGCACAAAATAGCTTATTTTCAAGGTTACCTAGGATTCTACAACTTGACGTGCATTAAAATACTTAAATTATACAATGCACGACAATGATGACAACCAGACCCGCTACCACCTGCTGACTGGCAAGGTTTTTACAATGACATGAGCTATTCTGTTACAGTTCGTGTTGATACAAGAGTACATTCTACGACTCATCCATTGACATAGTCACCTTCACCAACCAGCACAGAAAGAGCAAACGAAGTTCATCATCATCTGCCTGCCTTTTCCCAACTATGATAGTGTCGGCTTCCAGTGTACCCAGATGCAGCTGATTACTAGTACCTACTTTATATAGAGAGATTGTCTATCTTACTTCCATAACCCAGTAGCTGGATAACACGATACCGCTTGGCTTTACCTCATAACGAGCCAAGCAGCTTACTATGCTAAAATCTATTTACATTATAATTATATTGTAAGGTTAAACAGATTTGCTTTGATGTTTCTAACTTTTTTTTTTTTTTTGGGTGGGAAATCATCAAATAACTTCTCCCGCTCTGGGCGGAGCGGGAGGGTGTGTCAGACTCTTACTGACTAAAACCCACCCGTATTCCTTCCTGTTGCCTGTGTTGCGGGGGCCTCGGTGACCCATAAGTACCTTCCCGCGACCCCGGCAGGCATCGGCCCTAGTGGACCCCTACTTTGTGCTGACGACATCTCTTTGAGGCGCGCGTGGAATACGACGCGCCGTCGACCCGGGCCTGGTCCTTACCGGACGGTGAGCTACCCATTGCTCACCGTCCGCAAGCCCGCGCCTACGGTGGCCGGAAATCCGCCCAGGATTCCCGACGCCCTGGGCGTCTCCTGCGGCGGCTAGGGGCGAGAGGGCGCGAAACTTGCCTTTCCCTCAACCGTCCCGCCTCCTCCTTCGCGAGCATTACTGCTTCGCAGAAGGAGATGACGGCTGCCCATGCCCTCTCGCTCCGTACCACGGCCTGAACCAGGGCCGGACGTGAGAGGTCTCTGCCGCCGATCGCCTCCACGAGGACACGGCGGTGCTCTGCCCAAGCCGGGCAGACCTCCACCGTATGCTCCACCGTGTCCTCCGGGCGATCCACACAGTGGTGACACCCGGACGTTTCCTCCCGCCTTATCCGACACAGGAACCTCCCGAAGCTGCCGTGTCCGGTGAGGACCTGCGTCAGGCGGAAGGTGAGGACGCCGTGGCGCCTCTCCAGCCACTCCTCAAAGAGGGGACTTATCGCCGAAATCGTGGCGTGCCCAGCACTGGGTTGCGACAACCGTACTTTCCATGACGCCATGAGATCCCGCCGGAGCTCCGTCCGCTGTGCCGCGATTTCTCGCGGCAGCGGACTTACGCCCCGGCGTTTCGCCTCCTCGCGCCACTCCCATACGTGCGCGAGGACTTTTGCCTCCAGATCCCATGGCGGCAATCCGGCAAGGAGGCTCGCTGCCTCACAGGAGACCGTGCGGTATCCTCGGACCATCCGGATGGCCATGACCCTTTGGGCCGCGCTCAACCGGCGGGCTGGCCGCAGCGCCAGAGAGCGCGCCCATACAGGAGCCCCGTAGAGGGCCATGGACCGCACGACCCCCGCGTAGAGCCTCCGGCAGGAGGCGTTTGGACTCCCTAGATTGGGCAGGAGCCGCTTCAATGCAGCGCCCGCCCGCTCCAGTTTGGGAGCCAAACGTCGGAAATGCTCCACGAAGTTCCACCGGCTGTCGAGGACGAGTCCCAGGTACTTCATCGTCGACTCGACGCCGATAGAAACCCCTCCTACCGTTATTTGGGACCCCAACGGTGGCGCGTTCCGAGGACCATGAAAATACATGGCCTCGGACTTGTGCAGGGCCACCTCGAGTCCCAATTGCCGGATCCTTTCGACGATTGTCGCAACCCCGCGTGCCGCTAATTCGGCCGCCGCCTGGTGCGACCTCCTCTGCGCCAGGACCAACGTGTCGTCAGCGTAGCACACTACGCTGACGCCGCTAGGGAGGTCGGCGCGCAGCACCCAGTCGTATCCGATGTCCCACAGATGCGGCCCCAGGACCGATCCCTGTGGGACACCGCACGACATCTCTTGCCGGTTCCACACTCCCTGGTGACCGGGGTAGATGACGGCCCTGTCCGTCAAATAGGCCTCGACCACACGACAGAGGTAGGTCGGCATCCGGTGATACCGGAGTGCCTCCCTGATGCAACTCCAGGGCAGGGTATTGAAGGCATTGGCGATGTCTAGAAACACCGCCAAGACGACCCCACCCTGGGCAACAGCATTCCCCGTCGTCAGGGCTCGCACACGCATGATGGCGTCCACCGTAGAGCGCCCTCTGCGGAAACCAAACTGGCTCTCCGCCAAATCCGGCCCCACCCGCACCAGCTGGCCGACGAGGCGGTCTGCAATGACTCTTTCAAATAGCTTGCCCACCTCGTCGAGCAGCACGATGGGCCGATAAGCGGACGGAGAGTCCGCAGGGCGCCCTGCCTTCTTTATGAGGACCAGTTTCCCCGTCTTCCAGCGAAGCGGGAACTGGCCCCTCTCCATGCATGCGCTTAGGAGCCCCCTAAGTCGAGGCCCGAGAGCCTCTAAGGCCAGGACCCAGGCCTTCCCAGGTAAGCCGTCGGGTCCTGGGGCGGTATTTTTGGCATTAAGCCTGCGTACCGCCGCTCTCATTTCTCCCTCGGTCACCTCCGGAGCATCGTCGTCGTCGTCGTCGGTGTGGTCCGCATCAGGCACCGCAGTAGGCGGAGCCATAGGTGGGGAGGAGTGTTCCCCTCACGAAGGGAACAGAGCGCTCACCACGTCCTCCACAAGCTGGAGCCGGAGACTCTGCGTTAGCGGGGGAGCCCATGGGTGGAGTTTATCCCGCACCACCTTGTACGGGCGTCCCCACGGGTCCCTGTCTAGAGTCCCCAGTGACTCCTCGCGGGCCAAGCCCCTGGCCCGCAGGATCTCCGCTTGGAGGGTGGTCTTCGCCGCTCTGTACCCCTCGTACAGCTCCGCCTGAATGGCTTCCGTATCCGGAGGTTTGATACGGAGCCTGCGGTGCCTGGTGTACCGGCGTCGCGCAGCCACGCACGCAGTGCGCAGAGCCGTCAGCTCCTGCGACCACCAGTACCCCCGGCGCGAAGCGCGTCCAGGCTGGACCCGGGGCATTGCCACGTCACATATGTCGGACATGGCCTCCCGGAACCACACCGCCTCGTCGTTGATGTCAGCAGGCCTGTCCGGTGGTGACACCCAGGCCTGCACGATCGAGGCTTCCAGGAGGAGCTCCCGGTCCAGCTGCTTCAGCGCCCACCGCGGACCACTCGGGGCCCGTAGGACCGGCGCGTCTGAGGTCTGGGCGGAGACGTCGAACCGGATATACCGGTGATCGGAATAGGTCTCCACCCCCTCCATGACGCGCCAGTCAACTACACGCGGCGACAGAGCGGGGCTGGCGAACGAGATATCCACCACTGATTCACCCCGCATCCGCACACACGTGGGGACAGAACCCCGGTTTAGGACGACCAGGCCTGTCTCCAGAGCCCAGTCCTCCACCATCCTGCCCCGTGTGTCCGTTAACCGGGAACCCCAAGCCAAATTCTTGGCATTGAAGTCCCCGAGGACGACCACGGGGAGGGAACCAAACCCGACGACGACGTCTCTCAACCCCGCAAGGGAGTTGTGGAACTCGGCAAGAGTTCGGTTCGGAGAGAAGTAGACCTCTACCACGACAATCTCCCCGAACCGTGATGCTACGCAGCCCCGTCCCCTCCTGACGGCCTCGAGGGACGGGGCACCGGCGGCGGCCGACGAAATTAGGGTCACTGAGCCGCTCAGGTCCTCCACCCAGTCATCCCTGGGCGGGACAAAGTACGGCTCAGCGACCACGGCGATGTTAATCGACCACTGCGCCATGCTCTGGAGCAACAGATCCTGAGCGGCGGCGCAGTGGTTGATGTTCGCCTGGAGGAGGCGTAATGGGGCCATTAATGGCACTCCATGTCAGCCCCCTCTTGGGCCTACTTCCCAGCCCCCTGAGAGGGGCCTGCCGCAGCGGCCACGGTGGTGACGGCGACGACGGCGGTGTTGGAGGCGGCAGCGGCGGTGGCAGTGGTGGCGGCTGCGGCGGTGACGGCGGTGGCGGAGGGCTTGCCTCTGGCCCTGGCTTTGGTGGGTGGGGCGCAGGCCTTGCCCCCCATCCGGTGCTCGGCCGGCTTGCCAGCCGCCGCACATACGGCACAGTGCGGCGTGGCATTGCACGAGCCGGCCTTGTGCCCGGGCAGACCGCAGCGGTAGCAAAGACCGCTGCGGTCCACCTCCGAGGTGCAATTCGCTTGCACGTGGTTGCCCACCTGGCAGCGGAAGCACCTCAGAGGTCTGGGTTCCAGCAGTTTCACCTGCGCGGAAACCCAGCCCACCAATAGCCGTTGGCCCTCCCCGGTAACTTTTCTGGCCGCCGACACGGGGCAGCTCACCATAACGGTTTGCAGCCCCGTGGAGTCAGGACGGATGATGCCTGCCTTTACCTGCTCGGCAGAGCACCCCCCGGTCCTAACCACTGCGGCGACCACCTTCTCTTCGGTCGCGGAGTCGTCCAGGCCCGTGATGCGCATGCTAGCGCATTTGGTGGGCCTGGACACTCGAACCTCGTCCGCATTTAGTGACGCCCTAAGCCTTTCGGCCAGGGCGTCAGCGGCCGGGCCACTGGCCCTACCGGGGACCTCCACCATTCGGGCCCCGGTCGCCGTCACCTTCATTTTGAGGCCTTTTGCTGTGCCGAGCTCCTCCAGGCGCACCGCCTCACCCACCTTCGCCATTACCGTCCTATAGGACACGCCCTTCTTCTCCGCATCCGGCTGTAGTGTGATCACTACAGATGCGGAATTCGGGGCGCGGAGCCTAGCCGCGGCGGTTCGCTCCTTGCGCCGCTGCCGTCTCTCCCTCTTTTTGGACGCCCTTTTCGCCTTAGCCGCCTTCCTCTTCTCTCCGGCTACTTGCCATTCGGCATCAGCCGGAAGAGATTTAGGAGGCGGGGGCGGCCGTCTCACTACCGGAGCCCTCGCCGCTGGGGCTGGAGCTCTCGCCGCTGGGGCTGGAGCATTCGCCACCTGCGCTTTCGCCGCACCCTTTAGCTGCCCTGACGAGCCCCGTTTTGCCGTGGCACCTGCGGCGGCTGCAAACGAGGCCGGTTTCCGCTGGCCAGAGGGCGGCTGGCTTGCCGCCAACGGGGGGCGCAGGACGATGGCCTCCAGGGCGGAGAACCGACTCTGCAGGGTATCCATTTCCTGCCTCACCAAGGCCAGAATCCGGTCCTCTACCGGCACGGGCCGGCCCTGTCCCTGCTGCTGCCCCCATGAGGCTCCGCCCGGGGGCCGGCTCCTTGAAGCCCAGCCAGGTCCGCCCGGAGCTTCTCGTTCTCCTTTCGGAGAAGCTCCATGGCGGCTGTCAAGCGGGCGACCTCCGCCCGCATCTCAGACATACCATCTGGCGGAGGCGTGACGTGAAGGGCCTCCGCTGCCGCCACAATAGAGGCCGTGGCCGCGGCTATGGCCTGATCCTTAGAGGACCTGAGCCTCTTAACCGATACCGCCTTGATCGCAGCGGCCACTACCTCCGCAAACCCGGCTGCACGTTCCGACCCGGAACTGCCAGCGGCTTCCGCCCTGCCTCCAGAAACCTCAGAGAGGGGCCCCTCCTTGGCGAGCCTCTCGGGTCGCCGGGCTAACTGGGTCGGGCCAGCCAGCCCGGCCGGGCTGGTCAGCTCGACCGGGCCAGCCCGACCCGGCTTGCCCGCTTCCTTGGTAGTGGGACCTCTGTCCACCCCTTTACTACCTCGGACTCCACCCCGCCGGCTGGAGTGGATCTTCCTCCTCCGCCCGACTCCATCGTCGGAGGTAGACCCCGAGTTGGGCCGCTTGGAGGTTCGCCTGAACTCTCGGCTCCTCTCCAACACCCCTTTTCTTTGCGAGCTCCCCGAGCTCTCTTCGCCTGATGCAAGGTCGGACTCCGACCCCGCATCGCTCTCCTCTCCTTGAATTCCACTTTTTTTTTTTGTTCGAATTTTTCCATACTGTTCCCACGAGTATGGGGGAACTAAAAAGTACACCTAGGTTCACCCCCTGTCCCTAGGCAAGTGTACATTTATAACCCAACCAGGGGGTCCACTGGTACCCTGGCTGGGGGTGCGCTGACGACTGATGCGCCACCTACAACTCGGAAGTTGCAGATGACACTACTCCTCAGCCATTCATATCCTCGCCGCGCACCAAAACTTGATATTAGAGGAATTTTTATACAGGTTATCTTCCTCGCGATCCGGGCGAACAAGCCAAGATCCTCGTCCCGTTCCAAGCCACAAAACATGACTGTGGTCTCTTTACGGATTACGATTTCGACGGTTGCAGACAGAAGAATCATTCTCCCGCTGCTTGCTCGCTGGCAGGGTAAATGCACAGCAAGCACCGCCACTCTTCGCCCACTCGACCTGCCCTCTGTAAGCAGAGAGGGGAGTGGGCGGCCGACGATGGAGCATGAAGCTCCCCGCCACGCAGAAATTCGCCACGGTCAATACCCTCTCCGAAACATGGAGAGACTATTGACCGTGCCCAGGATGCACCGGCCCGACGACTGCTCTTTCCCCCGAACGTATTCGAAGGGAAGTGTTTGACAATACGGCCATACGTTTTATATCCTCCTCCATACATTTAACAACAAAGTCTCCTTTACCGTCAAACCCCTCTAAAACAATTGCAGTAGGTAGCAGGCCGCTTCTCACACACCTACATAATTCAGGAGAACGTCTACCGCGTAATGTATTAGAACCATTGCTAAATATTTATATGTGATCCACCAATCTACTAATGAATGTTAGTGCAGAGGAATAATTGTGGTATCAAACTTGTGTTCATGATGTATTCAGTGCAATTTGTTGGAATTATTTCGTAGAAGGTGTGTGGTGTTGTTGCTTTGTATTGAATGATTTTATAATTGAAATTATTTGTTAATTAGTACCACTGATTGAAAATAACACATACTTTTATTAAATAAATAAGAATTGAGTATCTATCGAAACTGTCAAGGGTCAGAACGTTGAAAGTTTGTAAAGTCAGGGAAATTAATTGCTAAGCGGTTTAACTACTAACTTAAATTGTCTGTATATTAAAAGCACGAATGTAATTCTCTGAAAGTTGTATGAAATGTCTTTATAGAATTTGACACGTCAATTTGTGGTGTTGTCACCACAAATTGACGTGTCAAATTGCCTTAAGTGTACATAATACATCACGAAAATAAACAAAGTTTCGTACTTATATACTCGTAAAAAAAAAATAATTAGGTTATTTCGAATAGAAGTCTTGTGTTTATTTTGTTTTTCGTTGTCATTTTTAACAAGCGGCCATATTGTAATAATTTGTTCTCGAATGCAAAATAATTGTGAGATGTTACATTTTTGTTTACTGATTTATTTATTTTATGACACCATCAACGAAGAATTATACCGGAGACTGGTCAGAGACGGTACGGGGTTCCCCGCCGTTATATATATTATTCTCTATACATCTTCTTGCACGTGCCTAGGTACAAATCTTAACATTCACACTGCTTTCACAAAAGGACGGGACAAACAAAACATAGCGCTAAGAATATCTTTAGTTACTAAGTTTTGATAATAGCAAACTTGGTGTAAACCGCTCATGATAAGACATTGTCTTGTTGAACAAAAGATAAGTTCTGGTAAAGTTCACAGTGAGGCAGACGCCTTATGATTTTATGTATAAATACTGCAACTTGTTGGAGTGTGAGTTGAGGGGAAAAGCAGCTGTAATATTTTATTACAGGTATACGAAACTGTAACTGTATAAACAACTCACTGTCTTGTCATTCTAGTGGTCGCAAGGGCTTTTTTTTCTTTATATTTTTTGGATGGGAAATGATTAAATAACTTCTCCCGCTCTGGGCGGAGCGGAAGGGTGTGTCAGACTCTTACTGACTAAAACCCACCCATATTCCGTCCGTTGGCTGTGTTGCCAGGGGCCTCGGTAGGTGGTCGCAAGGGCTAATGCTGAACATGAGGACCCAGGTTGGGCAGTGTTATGTTAGGAATTTCTCAGTAATAGCCTGAAGTCTAAATTTGTGCCCGCTTGATAGCAATAGGCTATTCATGCCTATTTAATGGGACTTCAACATAAATAGCGAAATTTGGGTGTACTATAGTCACACATCTGCCACCTTTCGGGGACTACAGGCGTGATGTTGTGTATAATTACTGTAACTACAGACCCTGGGCGTTGACACGGAGAGCTTTAGAAAAAGACAATTGCAAATTTGTGTTATTATGTGTGACAGAGATAAGACTATACACAGCCGAACTTTGTATGCCGCCACTGAGAAACTTACGTCTTACCTAATATTCACAACATTTAAAAAGGTAATTTCGGTATGAACTAAAAAATAAGTAGTAGTAAATTCTCTATAAAGGAGCTCGTCCGGGGAATTTCTGCTATCATACTTATTTCTGCTGGTAAACACACAAAAAGAAGTAATTTCACCCAAAACATTCAATTTATGTAATAGATCTGACAATTTGTTGAAATTAATTGATTCATTACCTATTGTTATAATAGCATGGGTATACCTACTAAGGTACGTCTCTGCCTAACCCTCTGGGAATATCAAACGTGATGTTGTTTTAACTGTGGAAAAAACTAAGATTATTTTTTCTCTTCTTCTTCTAGATAAAAATCTTATTTGATATCATCAAAAAAGGCTCTTCATTCTTAGTCAGGTCAGGTTTAAAAATATATATTTTTCTTAATGAATATAAGTAAATTAAAAATAGAAATCTATCGAACCATCAACAAACTTCATACGAATTCAAAAGAGATACAAATTAAAGTAATTATTTCGTGATATTAATTTATTAAACTTTAAAGCAATTTAGTATCCAATAAACAAATTAAATGAATGGCAGAGATCTGATTTTAATTGTAAACGATTAAAATCAGATCCCTTTCGAAATAATTTAAATTCGTCGAAATAATATTAATTTATGAATGAAATGAAAACCATGCAATACGTACTAATGTGACAAACAAATAGGATGTATGAATGGAAAATAATGAACATTCTAAAATGCACAACTTTTTAGAACCAATTAATATTGCTAAAAATATACACGCAACCAACTATTGGTTGCGAGTATATTTTCAGCAAAATTAATAAAACGTAGTGTAATTTAATTCAATACTGAGACTATGGTAAGTAACAGATTTGCCATATAAAGTTTGTCAAAAAAATCACAATACAGAGCCAATTACAACGTTAGTAAATAAGTAGACTTAGGCCCCTGGTGTGATGTTGTTAAGTCAAACGAACTTTTTCACAAAGATTTAAGTTAAGACCTCTGTCTACTGAACCGTCTTAACGAGCCATTCTGTATACGGTATACAACCACAAACGTTAAACCAACATATCTACCTACTATACACATGTATAGCTACATCGCCAGGTGCAATGCTGCAGTGAACAGATTTGGCTGACTAAATCCGATTGTAATTGCCGAATTCCCTTTCCATATGCACATACATATGTATGCAGGTAGGTATTATAATGGTAGGTAGTAAAGCAGGTGATCCAAAATTAGTGGATTATTTCCAACAGATTGAGATTTTGTGATGATGTCAATGAATAATACTCACTTCACAGACAGAAAAGTAGCATATCAGCCTTATCTACGAAACTATAAAAGATCTAAGATATGTGACTTATATGCTATAGATTTTACCCGCAGTTTCGCCCGCGTGTTGGTCGGAAATTATGCAATGGGATCGTACTACCGGGATAAAAAGTATCTCATGGTCTACCTATAATGTAGGGTTCCACTGGTACTAAAGGGTCACCGAGGCCCCTGGCAACACAGGCAACAGGAAGGAATACGGGTGGGTTTTAGTCAGTAAGAGTCTGACACGCCCTCCCGCTCCGCCCAGAGCGGGAGAAGTTATTTGATGAATTCCCATACAAAAAAAAAATGCTCTACCTATAGCTAAACATTCGAATCCATTCAGCCGTTTAGGCGTGAAAGGGTAACAGAAACGCAGCTCGTGGTCTTCTCAGTGCTCTCACTCTAAGGGGGCGTGTGGAATCGGTATTGAGGCTTTATGGCCCCTTGCCCGAGGGATGGTTCTCTCAATCCTCACAAATTGGGGACCCGTTGTTGGGGTTCCCTCCATGTGGGAGTGCTCAATCGCAAACCTACTATCTAGCAGCGAGGGCTTCATACTAAATATTTCGAATGGCAAGATTAGATAGTCGCACCCTTATTTTGCAGCGTATGCAGTAAAAGCCACACGAGTTTAATACCATACGAGTTCTTTTCCACATCCCTTAATAATATAAGAGGTAGAAAACAAGTTTTTAACGTCCCTTTGTATATGAACTTCCGCGCTGAATATGACACAAATATGATTCAAAAGATCCATTTTGTGAACATGGATCAAGGAACAGATACATCTATCGGTAAAAAGATGAAGTCGCCTGAAAGAGGATGAATACTCAGATGACGGCTGATAGAGATACTTAAATGGAAGAAGATGCGATGCCTTCCTTCCGATGATTTTATCCAAATTAACTGGATTAAGGACGAGAGGTTGATGAATAGTGTCAAAATGGAAAGTTATTGTGTGTGCAATCATCAGCTCTGTCTGTTGTGTTATTGCGTATTGCCTAATAATCACTTAAAATTCAAACCGTATCAAGGTGTTAATCCGCGATGATTTACTTTTGCCTTCGAATTGTATGCGGTCACTTGCGTGAGGTTCGATGTTTTCTTTACAGAAAACTACTAACAGAAATAGTAGTCAAAATTTTAGCATAGCGGATCTTCTGTTTTCTTTCTACTCAGTAACGTAGTCCCTCTTAGAATATTTATGAGGTTCCTGTGTCGTCATAATGTTCTAGGAAAAGTAAGGTTTGCAAACGATAAGTTTCTGAAAAAATTGTGAAAATAGTGTTTGTACAACGTGTTGTCCTTATATCTAGTGTATGTGATGTTTTTAATGCAATGCTTATATTCTAATTAAAGCATATAAGGCTCCTCACCGTACGGTATAGCTTCTTCTTAAACAGAAAAAGATTTAGGATTGATCGCTATGCTTGCTTACTGCGTGTAAGCGATTTCAGATCATAATGAAATCTGGGTTCCCCCACAACCACAAATGAATGGTACTTACCCAACCTTCTAAAACATAAATTATCATCATTCAAAGCATAATTTAGCTAAATGATTGATACGCCATCAAGTTTTACAGCCGCTATCGCCTGACCAGTTAAAACCCAGTTTAAGCCCACTACGACAATAATATCACATAACCGAGCTTTCCATTACAATTTTAAAACCGTATTGAAAAACAATAAACTGTGAATCCCTAATAGTCTAGTTATTTTCCTGAATGATCACAAAAACAGTTCTCCAAAAAAATTGAAACTAAACAAAAACAGTACTTACTACAAAACATGTAAGAAAGGTTTTGCAGCGCTTGCGCCCACAACGATAAATTCAAGTCTTAGAGCCTTGCAAGCCAGATTTAGAATAATCCCTCAGTTCCACCTTATGGCCTTGCATCGTACAAATGCTATGCTAAATGCAAAGTTTTCGGTGTAGTTTCGTAAGGTATTGTATTTTGAATTAATTCGAGAATATTTGGGGTGAATAATAATTCACTTCAATTTTACGTAATTATGTAGGGAGATAGATACATTGACGCCTTTTTCGCATTGGTGTAGGCAGTTTTTTTTTAATACAAACGACAGTCGACAGGTGACATGTGAAAATTCGTCAATTTTAAAAGTTTCTTTCGTACGTTTTCTGCTTTATAAAACAGCATTTGTCGAGAAAATGTGCCAATTTTGTATTTTTTTGACTAATATGACGTATTGTTAGTTATATTATATAGGGCCGGTGCTAAAATCATCATATACTTCTTTTACTTCGTCTGCGTTCATAAATCTGTTTAGTATTTGTTTAAATGTCAAATCTTCTTGTTATTATTTTGGTAGACTAGTAGTTTACTATAAAGCATTTCTTTGCGAGATTCGATATTTATACCAAAATATTGATCGATGCTATAATACGAACATCATAGAAAGTTACACTATTATAATAATAATAATTCATTTAATTCAAGTAACAAGACTCAAAGTGTTAGTAACAAAATACTTAAAAACTATGTTAGTAAGACATTAATACAAACAATATGTGATCGGCTGGGTCTGTGAACTTGCAGCAGTGATCTGCTGCAAGGTGATAGGCCCAGCCGATACACTGCAGCAGTGGTTCACAAACACACACTCCACCACCACCAACCAAACCACTGCAGGTTATCGGCTAGACCTATCACTTTGCAGCAGTGGTTCACAAACGCACAATCCAGCCTCCGCTGCCTGTCGGGGTCGCGGGAAGGTACTTATGGGTCACCAAGGCCTCCGCAACACAGGCTACGGAAGGAATACGGGTGGGTTTTAGTCAGTAAGAGTTTGACACACCCTCCCGCTCCGCCCAGAGCGGGAGAAGTTATTTGACGATTTCCCATCTACAAAAAAAAAAAAGCGTGCTTGCTACCATAGACAATATGGTGCTGGTGCTGCCCCGCAACCTACTAACTAGAGATGCGCACCGCTTCCGCATCACAGTATAGTATATAATTTGTACTTATTAATTCGTAGATGTATTGAATTGTATTGACATTTTATTATATTCTGTGACCTTTATTATTTGTACCTATTAATTTGTATATTTAATTGTATTGACATTTTATTCTATTCTGTTGCAGTTTTGTTTTATTTTGTGTAATATGGGTTTTGCCTGAATTAAACGAATTTTATTTTTATTTATAGAGGCAGTCTACGCGAGTTTCAGCAAACATCCCTGATGCGCTGCAGTATCGGGGCAACCCCATCAGCACCCTGGATGCGGTATTGTATTGAATGCGAAGAGCGCTGTATGATTTCTAAATATACGAGTAAAGACGTGCAGTAAGCACTAGATACAAGGAGTCGTTTTGCATCCTCGTCAATTTCAGGAGGCTGCTATGAAAGACATATATAATCAAATCAAATTACGATACCTGCTCAATAATTAATACGTACTTGCTTTTTTAGTTATTTAAGTTAGGGAGTATTAGAATACACCACTTTCACAGGACAAAATCATCCCGTTGCGTATGCGGTAGTGTGTGTGTAAAAGGGCATTTACAGTGCGGTATTACATTGGCCGCGTTTTAATATGCATGTCCCACACATGCCGATTTCCGGACATTAGAAAAAAAAAAGAAAAAGACTTACTTATTTTATAATTGATTCGTGCCGAGAATCATTAACATAGTTACCTCCTTGAATTTGACGAAGATGCAAAATGACACCTTGTATAGTGCGCTTGACCTCTTTAGAGGCACGCCTATTACCAAGTGCCATACGATATTATTATGTTTTATGTATAGTTGAGTTCCACGCGGACGAAGTGGATGCTAGTTAGTGATCATTTTAAACGAACTAAATACTATCAAACTCATGTCAGATCTCAACACACATTCACATTTTAACTAGAAATCCCCAAAAATCTTACAAAAACGTACACATTTTCTCAACACTATACACTTGGATGGACTAGCTACCGAGTCAGCGAGACAGTAGCATCAATCTGATAGTAAGTGAAGCGGAAATCGACACAGGTACTTGTCTATACATATATATATACCGATTACCTGCAAGCCTTTAAACCGAATACAATATTGTAATGGTGACAACAACAGTATTGGATATTTCGAAAATAGTTTTAAGCGAAAGCATACAGATTATGAGCCGTCGCATGTGAAAACGTTGCAATGTCGCATCGTAAATGTTGGCGACAATACCGATAGAGTTTCTAATGGGAATGCCTTAAGTTCTTACACTGCGATGTCGTATCGCAGAAATTGGTACGCGACTTAACCGAATTAGATATAAGAATAAAAGATATAAGAATTTTGCGGTGCGATGTCGCAGCTTTATGGGTTGTGGAAGAAACTGCTTTCTAAAAAAGTATTATAATAATAAAATTAATAATAAGGCAAAAAGCTTAATAAACGAAATAATAATAAGACATTTATTTCAGACGTAGTCCATATACTGTTAGTAATACAAAAATCTTATGAAACTATTGTTAGTACATACAAAAATCAAAAGAAATAAAAATCACAAAAATGGCACCGTACAGTAATGCCAGTTTATGCCAAGCCCTGAACGCGACCACCCGCAGAGTGTAATCGCATCCAGTGCCGCCACATCGGCGAGTCCCATCGGCCCACAAACACGCTCAGAAGGCTGCTCGAGCTGGCCAGCATGCGTTTCATCACAGATGCACAGCGCTTCCGCATGATGGCATGAAAGCCATCCACGTTTTTCACCGCAAACATTGCTGAAGCGCTGCAGTGACGCGGCAGCCCGAACAGCACCCTGAACGCGTTATTATATTGCACGCGCAGAGCACTGTATGTACGCTGTGTGTACTTAGTCCACAAGCTGCAGGTGTAAAAAGATTGACAGAAGGCCTTAAATAATGTCACTTTGACTTGCTCGGTACACCGAGCAAACCTGCGGGCGATCATGTTACAGCGCACAGACAGCGCCCTGCGCTCCCTCTCTAAATCAATGTTGTCACACATATCCTCTGAGACCCAGTGACCCAGAAATTTAAAATTAGACACTCTTGTTTAAGCTGGCACCACAAAGATATAAGGGAGGCACATTAGCGAATGATTTATTACCAGCTTTAAACACCATCACTTCACTCTTCCTCACATTATATCTGAGTCCGTGGGTCCGTGCATACTCTTCACAAATATGCAGCAGTCTGCGCATGGCACTGATTGACGGGCTCAGCAGCACCATGTCGTCCGCGTAGCTGATATTATTGACGCACCGTCCATCTATATGGCACCCTATGTTTGTTCTGCTGAGCTCGCCGATCAGCTCGTTCATGTACAGGTTAAAGAGACGAGGAGAACTTAACCCTCCCTGCCTTACCCCGCATTATAAAATACGCAGACTGGTTATATTGATTTGTTATTACAATAAAGACAATCGATTTTTAATTACTCAATATTTAATTTTGCCAAATGAAATGCAGCGGCCGTGGTAACGGGAAGCCTGTGGTGTTATGGGGCGATTTAGGAAAGGCCTATGTCCAGCAGTCCCAGGTATGAGTTGACTGATTGAATACAGCAATATTTTTTATGACTATGATTTTTGTCCGGAAAGCACGTTAAGTCGTAGGGCCCAAGCTGACATTTATAGATATTTGACTTGACAGTCGTTACGGGTATTCGGAAACCCAAAAGACTGATAACCATTCTAGTAATTGCGTCCAAGCATAAATTTAGAATACACTGACGTTTACTGAAAAAATTGGAGGTACTACTAATTAATTGGTATTTTAGATGTTCCATGTAAGCCTGTGGTTTCGAGTGACGGACTCAAAATGTTTGTGGTAATTTTGCACGCCATGTTTTACCCGATTACGCCAGTAGGAGAGTTATGATTTTCAAGCACTTCTAAAAAGCAAATTGAGAACCTTAATAAAACGTTAACAGCCAAAATGTTCCTAGAATGAGGTATTAATTAAAGAAGAATTATGAGTGTTTAAATGTTTATTTTACCCTCAAAGCTGTTACAGGAAAATAAAACATCCAGCCTAAAGCGTAATAAAATTGATAATTAATCATTTAGTTACTGCTAAGCCAGAAAATACGTCTATTTCGTACCACTTCAAGTACACACTTACGAGTAGCATAAATTACGAAAAAAAAGTGATTAAAATGAATCCAAAATAACTGTAAACCCCCAATTACCATTGTTTGGTTAAATAATAAGTGTTTCCGACAATAACGTAAAGCTTATCCTAACTGAGATTAGCGTTCTCTGATTGGCCGTTTGACGGTAGCGAGCGCCGAAATCCGGTCCAGAGCGGTTTAATCCAGATATATGCAGTGCTACATAAATTCGAGACTAAGCCATGTTTGTAATTTCGTATAAAAATGTAGGTATCGATTGTTATGCTACGTTGAATATTTCGCAAACGTTTTTTGACTTTGGCTTTTATTAAGTCTCATAATTTTTCAGAAATTCTTATAATTATAACGAAATAAAAAGGTTCGTATAACGTCAGTTAATTGGTTCGCTTCTTTGTGATTTTTTTGGAAAGGTTTAAATTATACCATCAAAACCATAAATGTGAAATGAGAGCCAAGTTCAATATTATGATATATGCCTTGGTTGTTGACTTCAACGACAAAAGAAGTGAGATCTAAATGGATGGTTAGTCCTGAAATGTATTTTTATAACAACATAAAATATAATTTCTTCTTATAACTCCGGATAACATATTGTAGCCTAAGGTCTGACTTGGCTAGTTCTCATTATACGAATTATATTATAATAAATCAAAAACTAATAATAATTTTAATATTATAACTATATAATACTAAAATTATTATTAATTTTTGATTACACTATTGCCTATACCATACGTACTTACTAAAAGAATTGTAATAATAATATAACCACAAATATATAAGTATTTTTTTAAGAAAACCTATGAATTTCGCAGCATCAATCGCAACCTTATAGGTCAGATATCGAGAAACAACCGGACAGCAAGATGGCGCTCGCTACAGAACATATATGCGCTCGCGCTTATGAGCGCGGCTGCCACTCGCTCGGACACGCGTTCGCGTTGTGACTGTTCCTAAATGACGAAAATTCCTAAATGAAATTTTCGTTTTTCCTAATTCTGTTAATATGAATGTTTGGGTCGGTTCCTCATATTGAGGAAAAGTCGTACTCCGCCGCCGTACGACTCTGTAGAGCTCGTCTCCAGACTGGTCACTCTCCCACCGACAGAGATAAGAATTCCAAATATGAAGAAGTCTAACGCCTTGTCTCTTGCCTTGTTGTGTTAATAGAGCAAGGAAAGGATTGAAATAAATAGTAAATAAGATTTAGGAATTCATAGTTATGAAGTTGGATGTGGTTTAGAAAGACAATAAATAATAGAATAATGCTAAGTATATTATTATATAGATTTGTGAGTAACTCTTACGCTACGTAAGAGGTATTTGGTCAGGCATTACTCACACGATACTTTACATCTGTACTTGGAGAACTCAGAGCAACACTTCCATAAAGTGACGCAAGCGGCTTTTCAGCGGCATTACGTCGGCATCATGCTCTTTTGGAGACATGGTCCCTAGCAGTTCTTTCAAACTGATAAGCGTGACGAAGCGGCTTTCCCTGCGGCAACCGTGTGGACCGTCCTTGTCTAACAACGGGGCGGCTAGTTTCAGCGGCATTGCGTCGGCATCATGCTCTTAAGGAGACATGGTCCCTATCAGTCCTTGGACTGGATATGAGATAGATGTAGTAAAATTGAGATTTAATGTATTTGTAAGGGCCTAATATCGTGAGACAATGTTAAAATAAGAATTTAGAATAAAATATTTTGTTATTAATTAGAAGACATGACAGACAGTCACAGCGTCAAGGTTTTATCACACCGCTCCCACCCCACTGCTCCGGCGTCGCACCGCGCGCCATGTACCGAAATGCCTATATTATTTAATAATTATTTATAAGTAATGATTTTACACTATTGATGTGCGCTAAATATTGAAACAATAATTAATACTCCCAGTTAATAACGTAATAAATACGAAAGTCGACTATACTCTTAGTTATAAGTACTAAAACAGAAATATTTGGTTTAAAAAAAAAATTAAGAGCCTTAAAATCTACATAAAGACCGGCCATAAGTTTTGATTGCTTATCGCTGATTCTTACATAATTACAGTTACAGGCACTAAGTATATGTTAAGTGTTCTTAATAGAATCAATTAAGTGAAAAATTATAATAAAATGATAAACATTTACCAGTTTCTGATTTATTCCTTTGTATTCACTTAATTACCTATCTGCATGCCAAATTTGAACTTTCTAGGTCATCTGGAACTGGGTTAGAGTTTTGATCTATAGGTCAGTCAGTGATAAAAATGACGATTTTTGGACGTTAATATCTAAATAATCGTTTGAGATGTGTTTATGAAATTTGGAGCACATATGTATCTTGCAAGTCTCAATATATGAGCCAAATCTGACACGTTTATGTGATATAGTTTTTGAGTTATGAGGGGATCAAAAGTGGCTCCAAATGGTTCGTGTAATATTACACACGGTGCTGACCGCCAGTTCTGTTACTTGAACTTGGCTTGAAACGCTACCGCGTGTCTAGAACTCTTTTGATTCTGCAGAGTAAGTGTCGCCTCTTTTTTGTGGATGTCGTTAAGGCTGCTTAGGTTTTATGTCACAAGGATGAGCTCCCGAGCTCGATGCATTTGTAACTTTTAGTTTTTGGGGTTCCATACTCAAAGACACAAACTTTTAAATTTTTACCCAATAAACAAAACACTAAACCACCTTCATTTGTTTTGCGTTCCATAAAACCACAAACAATTGAACATTTACTCCTTTCAAGACGCCTTACACTTCGTCATTCGTAGGTACGTTGATTCGGTAACGACCGCCAAAATCCGGCTCCCGTTAGATCAAACCAGATTTATGCAGTTGAAACTGGCTTCAGACTTGAGACGGAGGAAATGCAAATGCGGATTTAAAGGTAGAATTGTTAAAGTTTTATGTTGATCTCCTTAATGCTCATCTCTTTAGGTTTTGTTTGTTTGGTTTTATCTAGGTATTATTTAAAACTAGAGAAAAATATATCGTCGCTTAAGTTCTAACACCGCGGAAGTCATTTTTTTGACAAAATACGTATTGTATGTCATTCGATAGAGAATCGCAAGGCGCATCGTTTGACGAATTTTAAAATTGTATGTGTCTACATGAATTAAACATATTTTAATTTCTATATTGAATAAACCTAAATATGAACAGTTGTTTGAGGCTAAATAAAACGGATTTTTTGCTCTCCTGAAAAGTTGCGTATTTTGACTTCCGCGGTGTTAGAACTTAAGCGACGATATTTGTTTTCATAGGCTAGTTTTACGAAGACGCTTAATATTATAGTTGCAGGTTTAAAAATTACACGTTCCTATGTGACTTTTCAAAATGGATGAAGGGGTCAGCCCTCTGCAGAATCAAATTCTGCAGTGCTGCGGTCAATTAGTGAAAATAATATTAATTCACAAAAGAGCGCAAATCACTAAATATATTTAGTACTAAATGAATTTTCAAACATCGTTCTGTTTCTATCGATCGTTTATCGTAAAACGCATTTAGCGAGTTGTGGTGCAATCGGGCTTAAGACTTAACAACGTGAAAAAATCTAATAAACAGCGGGATCTACACTGACTGAAACCTGACCTGTACCTAGTATTGCGTATTTTATTTCTATGTAATATGTGCCTATACGATAGAATGCGGACAATAGTATAAAACCGCCAACACGCCGTGAGCAAGCGTGTTGATCAATCAATACTCTTTCTCCGTATGAAAAGAGTTTTTAACCCTAAAAATATGGGCAATTACTGGCTAATAATATAACAAGAACCTATATTCTTTTTATTTTACAATATTCATTATATTATTTTGTTACTTTGGCTTTCCATACTCAAGGGTATAAAAAAATGTGGCTGTGTAACTCATAAGACCAGCACTTAACAAAGGTTAGGTATTGCAGCTGTGACTGTCTGTCATGTCTCCTAATTAATAACAAAATATTTTATTCTAAATTCTTATTTTAACATTGTCTCACGATATTAGGCTCTTACAAATACATTAAATCTCTATTTTATGGGCTGACAGCTCGACGTGTTACCGTAATTAATAACAAAACATCCTATTTCTTTGGAAATGTGAAACCTTTTAGAAATGCATTCCATTTATATTTTATGGGAAACAAACTTTAGACAATTAACAACGGACGGGTCGAAAGCAATAATTTAACAAATTCTAAAGATACGACTAAAGTATTCGATTTCTTATCGCAGAGCACAATAGTAGTGCACATCTGTTTAGGATGATTTGGGCCGCGGGCAAAACCCAAACAGGCCCTTAAAACAATCGAGAAAGGGTACAAAAAAGGCAATAAACCTATTCTGAGTAATTCGGTTGGCATGGGAAAAACACCACGCTCCGGTCGTTTTGGAGATGGAACAGAGGACGAAAAGGGTAGGGCTGGGGGGAGTCGGTGATGAGCCGCGACAGGGTTCGGACGTGATATCTAGCGGGTTAAGTTAGGGAGTTCGTGAAAATACCACGAGAAAGAGCGGTTGAATTAGGCCGAACTAGGAGAGATAGAACTAGGTCGATAATAATGACACAATATTACTTTGGAGAGATCGCGATAGTGAAAGTGTTATCAGTTTAATTAATACGTTAAATTGTAATAATAAGTGTAGATTTAGACTAGGTTATATTAGTCAAGTATAATGTAAGTTGTGTGTAAGGCGCGCGAATCTCAGTGAGTGTATCTGTGAACGATTGGGTGAGTGTTTACTATTCTATTCCTCCTTATTCCTTTCTATGACGATCGAGGTATCCTACACCAGCGTTTGGTTCTAGGGACTCGGAGAACGCCTTCCATTGGGTGTGACATTTAACAAGAGACGGTAGACTACTCTACCAACAGACTATAGACAACCACAACCAAGACATGACACTTACGGCAGTCACACCGCTTATGGATGGCTGAACCGAACTAATACTCGCAACTCGTTAGGGCCAATTTGAGCTATAATGCTACTTTGTAATTGTTTACGAACACAAACAAACCAAATGCTAGTGATGGCTATCTTATCCCTATGGACTGACTAACTGCAGGATATTTTACATTGCCCTTGATGTATGCAGACTCTTGGTAGAGGGGGTAGGCTTCACCAAGTTTCCTAACCTGGATTGATAGTTCGTTCTAAGGAACGCTAGGGATTGTGTCTCGTTAAACCACATCTGGCTATCGGCCTCTCACAAATTATCATTAGCGAGACACAACATTTGGATGCCCAGATAGAAACGCTCCGATGCTTGACTTAGTCGCACGGCTGCCGATTACATTGAAAGCATCTTCTAATGGGGGAGATTAAGAGAGTGAGAAGTGACGATTTGGAATAACCACTTCGGCGTATAGCAGGAGCAATTGTAAAGAATTCTACTACCGACTGACGAGGCGGTACGCTTGTGCAAGTTTTGTATTGTCTTTGTAACGGGTGATTAGGCCGTTATAAGGGGTTCATTACATTAGTTCGCGCCCAGTGATTGCTGGAACGTGTCTCGCTCAATGACAGTTGAACTTCGCAGTACTCTGCCTTAGGATTGAGTAAGACATGACTAGAGCTTAGGGAGCGTGGCTTGTTAGAATCGTAGCAGTGTCCTTAGTGGTCCTATGCGTTCAGGTCTAACAATACACGCGCGACGCTGTCAACTGTTGTAATGCAGTCCCACGTCACTTGGGGTGGGTCTGTAATTATTGTAAAGAAATCCATTAACGTAACTTAGAGTAATATACTCGTACAGCGCAAGCGTTACGTGTCACATACCTACCCTTTTATATTACTGACATGTCCTCTAACTTTCATAATCAAAAGAAAAGTAGATAAATTAGATTCCTTGCCATAACCTGTGAATTCCCAACCTTATTTTATATTGACATTGTTTACTTGTAATCCCTCCTTGTCCTAACTATCCAAGACGAATGCAACAAGATGATTTAAGACTACGGAAAGATACAGACGTTGGAGTCTAGGCGAGTTAAGTTAGGAGGCTTGGTGAATACCAAGGGCCATGTCCGAGTGGGCTGTCGCTAGATAGCGAGTATGAGTTATAGTTGGGTTAAAGCCCCGATTAGACTAATTTAGTACCTAATATAGTGTGCGTGTGTGAGTTTGTTGCGACGACTGGGAGAGTCTTTTATTATAATATTTATCCTAGTCTGATAGTATAATTAAAGTTCTTGTAACTAAACAGACAGAGACGTGTTGCTGGGGAGTTTGTTGCGTCACTTCTTCTCCCCAGCTCAAACACTAGGAAGTGATGACGGGTGGGCGCTTTGGGGCTGTCTATAAATCTTTAAGAGAGCTGATCCACAGCTCTATTAATTAATCATTCTTGAGTTTCGATTCTCAACTCTTATTATCTAGTAATTCTTGAATGTTGTATTCTCTATCACAAACCAATAATTCGGTTAGACTGATATGAACACGTGTCTTGCAGATATGCTTGTTGTGCAAAGGGTGAACTTCCAGGGGTTCGGGAAACCACATCTATCTCATATCCAGTCCAAGGACTGATAGGGACCATGTCTCCTTAAGAGCATGATGCCGACGCAATGCCGCTGAAACTAGCCGCCCCGTTGTTAGACAAGGACGGTCCACACGGTTGCCGCGGGGAAAGCCGCTTCGTCACGCTTATCAGTTTGAAAGAACTGCTAGGGACCATGTCTCCAAACGGGCATGATGCCGACGTAATGCCGCTGAACAGCCGCTTGCGTCACTTTATGGAAGTGTTGCTCTGAGTACTCCAAGTACAGATGTAAAGTATCGTGTGAGTAATGCCTGACCAAATACCTCTTACGCTAGCGTAAGAGTTACTCACAAATCTATATAATAATATACTTAGCATTATTCTATTATTTATTGTCTTTCTAAACCACATCCAACTTCATAACTATGAATTCCTAAATCTTATTTACTATTTATTTCAATCCTTTCCTTGCTCTATTAACACAACAAGGCAAGAGACAAGGCGTTAGACTTCTTCATATTTGGAATTCTTATCTCTGTCGGTGGGAGAGTGACCAGTCTGGAGACGAGCTCTACAGAGTCGTACGGTGGCGGGGTGCGACTTTCCCTCAATATGAGGGACCGACCCAAACATTCATATTAACAGAATTAGGAAAAACGAAAATTTTATCGGCCTAGGGTTATTTAGGAACAGTCACACAGCCAACAGGATTATAGTTTCGACCTAGACCAAATTCTGTACTAACGGTACAAGTAACTTATTTATTTCTATCCTAGATTGCTAACGTTTTGTAGTTCAGGAGAGTATGGATTTTTATGGACTTCTGTCAAAATTGGTTTTCATTGTAGATGTAAAAATAATGTCGTGTCTTTTGTCGTGCCCAAAAGTGTATGGCGAATTTGGTATGGAATGTTCCTCTGGTGAAAACGTTCACATTGTACAACATTGTGGGTTTATTATATTGTTGTAAAGCTTAACTAATATTGTTATGAAATAAATTATTTTGACGCTGGCAAAACTTTGATTTTGTTCGACCCTTAGTATGCATTTCTTTTTATTATATTATTATAGAAAAGCCTCCTTATTTGGCGATAATTATTCATTTTACGTCCAGCACTAGAAACAATATCAGTCAAACCGAAAACAATTCTATCGTATCAGCGCAGATATGATGGTTATCGATATATAAACACGATAAACCAAATAAATAACCGACCAAGTGCGACACTTCTGCGGAGTTTCACTAAGCGATTTAATTTGACCCTGTATAGTAAAAAGCTAACGCATGCGTGCATTGTTTTCTTTATATTTTTATAGTTTTAAGATGTTTCTTGTTCTTCTGCCATCATCATTCTTCTGCCCTTATCCCAATTTATTTGTGTTCGGCGCAACATGTCTTTTTCTTTCATATTCTCTATCAGTCGTCATTTCTTTCGTTATCGCATTTTTCTTTCTTTCTAATACAAAAGTTTTAGCCAGTCAGCAAGGTTGTGGTGAGACTGACTGCCGATAAGATGCGATAGACGAACATTTAATAGGGAAAATCATTAATAGAAACTTCTGCATCCACAAAATTAATTGGTTATTTTGTTCCAGCTATCGAACTTCAACTAAAAGTTCTTCTAGAAAACAATGCTTCATAGTAAATCTATCATGTCATAGGATATTTTCCACAATTCTCTTTCATATACTTTACGTGAAAGAGGTCTTCAAAACTTTTGACAAAGAGGTTTTTTATGAATACTTCAAAGTTTTTTTTGCTTTTGTATGGAATTACTTACTTTTGACTCAGACAGTGTTAGGTTCATAGATTCTTTTTTCTTATTGAAGGTAAATAATAGAAAATCTAAGTTTTTTTTTCAGTTCCAATGTATTTCTTTGATTACTTGAAAATGGCGAGATCAAAAACTATTTTTATTTTGTTTCTTTTGTTCAGTCTAAACCATTGCACTAAGGTCGAGATCTATAACCGTTACTTAGCACGTACTTTGGCTAAGCGTGAATCCTGTCACTGTAGCCCAGCTGTCAAACTACGAGTGCAGTATAGAGTCGGGAATATGTCTAAGGCAAAGGACGTGCTATGTAACGTTTATGGATCTCGGCTTGAGAGTCGGCTTCCCAAAGAAACGACCTGAATAATATTGCTATAAATACAATAAATACAATACAATACAATACAATACACAAACAATACAATATAATCTCATGGTGTTAGAGCATATTAAAAATTATAAATGATAAAGCGATGTAGCTACTAATTCTATTGTTATTTAAATAAAGACTTACCGTTGTGATCTAATCTTTGGTTTTTAAATCTGAAAACAGAAAAATCTATGTTAGAAAATGATCAACGCTTTTTAAGGACCTAAATAAACAGTTTTGCTCGCGAAATTTTTACTGAATTAATTTAAAAATATTTATCATAACATCGCATAAATGACACCTGTATTCCTCGAAGAGATAAACTGATCTATAAAATAGTAAGACTCGACAAGTTTTTCTTAAGGTAATTCTCAGTAGCAGCCCGGAGTCTGAATTTGTGTCCGGTTAATGTCAGCAGGTTTCCATCCTGTTCGATGGGAGTTATAATGTAACTGGTGAAATGTGGGTGCTACCTATAATTTATTTATTTAACACTTTATTTACCACACATGAAGATAAATATATTGAAAACTGGTGCACAAGGGGCGGTCTTATCGCACAAGGCGATAATGTTTACATAGTACCTATCAGGGAATACAAGCGTGGTTAATAATAATAAGTCCAAAGTCTTAACAAACAATCACAATATTTGATCTAGAACCTGGGTAAATCCTATTACCAAACAAAGTCGAGTTTGCAACTTTTTCCAATCGGCTTACAGGCTGGTACTGTTGTTTAGAAAAGTTACAGCATTCAAGCGAAAAGGATTTAATTCCATGCTCTGTTTTATCGTCCATTGCATGCTTTAAATGTTTTGCTGGATAGTTTTCAGAGTATTATTGGAAATGTGTTTCTTTTAGTTGCGGATTTTGTGTGGAGCTAAAGCTTTTTTTATATTATTGAAATGCATTAAAGGTCTGCTCCAGCGAAGACAGCCAGCCAGATATTTTAGGAGTCAACTTTACTGTCAACTGGCTAATCATTTTGTCACTTTTTTGAAGTAGTATAATCGTTTTTTTTTTATAAATTCTTGAAAAGTAAAATAACGATCAAAGCTCGAATTATGGCTGTAAATGTGAAAATAACATCTTTTAAGGACGCCTCAACACATTTAACGCTGCATAAGTACAGACATTGATGTTTTGTTTGCAATTTTTAGTTTATCACACAAAAAGTATCACGAGAATGGAGCTGTGAGCAGCCAGCTTGTTTTTTTTTACGAAATACACTTTCTTCTACCGCTTTCTTCCACAACTGTACGTTTCCCCACACCGAACGCTCGCTAGTTGTGCGTCCAGCTTATATCTTTACACAGATGAGTGTCGAACTGTTATTGTTACTATCTTTCTCTACTTTATTAGTTCCAAAATTGAATCTTTATTGGCAAAGCGGACAGTTAATACGTCGCAAAAAGACATGATTTAACCTAGACTTTATAAATGTTACGATTCTCTGTCTGTCTATCTGTCTGTCTGTTTCATCATTATCTGATTAGTCTTCTCCCAACCATGTTGGTGTTGGCTTCCAGTCTAACCGGATGCAGCTGAATATTAGTATTTTACGTGGAGTGCCTATCTGACTACCACAACCCACGAGCTCTTTGGTATGTCTGTCTGTCTGTCTGTGTGCTTATAAAGTTTATACGTTTTATTTCTTACTTTACAGATATTATATTCTCTGCCTACGTTTTAGTGTATAATCTACGTCCACACGAGCAAAACCACGGGCACAGCAAGTATTTAAATAAATAAATAAAATGACTAAATACGACTTTATATCACGAACAACTTACAAAAAAAGAAAAGCTATGTATTTTTGTTGATGTGATTTTTGTGTTTCGGTTGAGTTTTAACTTAGAAAAGCAATATCAGGGCAGAACACAAACGCGATAACGAAGCGCGAAACGACAGATTTACCATCAACTGGGCAACGTTATAGAAACAGTTTGACGACAAAGAGGACCTTAGACCTCACCAATGTTAGGACTGAGCATGAAACCCTGGGTTCGATTTCTACGTACCCACGAACTTATCAGGAACAGCCCGAAGCCTAGATTTGTACCCGGTTGATGGCAGCAGGCCAGTCTTTTTACGGTTGTCGTGATTACGGCGATAAGAACCCTCTTTGAGGAGTGGCTAGAGAGGCGCCACGGCGTCCTCACCTTCCGCCTGACGCAGGTCCTCACCGGACACGGCAGCTTCGGGAGGTTCCTGTGTCGGATAAGGCGGGAGGAAACGCCCGGGTGTCATCACTGTGTGGATCGCTCGGAGGACACGGTGGAGCATACGGTGGAGGTCTGCCCGGCTTGGGCAGAGCACCGCCGTGTCCTCGTGGAGGCGATCGGCGGCAGAGATCTCTCGCGTCCGGCCCTGGTTCAGGCCATGGTACGGAGCGAAAGGGCATGGGGAGCCGTCACCTCGTTCTGCGAAGCAGTAATGCTCGCGAAGGAGGAGGCGGGACGGTTGAGGCAAAGGCAAGTTTCGCGCCCTCTCACCCCTAGCCGCCGCAGGAGACGCCTTGTAGGCTTAGCACGAGCACCGTTTTGTCTACGGAAGAATAGACAAAAATGACGTTCCGTGTAGAAAGTACGACGACAGCAAAGTAGACAGAGTCAACTGCACTTTTTACGAAATTCATTCTCTTACATAATTCGACTCAGAATTCGTTGTCGATTTTGTTCTGTTTGATTTTTTGTTTCATTTTGTTCTGTTTGATTCTCAATTTTTACTGATATTTTAAGTCACGTACTTATATAAAAACAACTACAACAATTTTTCTCAAAGTGTCGAAGTAGCGTATTTTGGAACAAAAACATATTATAGTAATATTGGCCTTCACCATTTCCTTGGTAATGTCCTATTAACTAAATGATGTAAAATAGGAGAAGATAGCCTTGTTCTTCTATTAATCATCACAGTTTTGCGTTCCAAACGCTCTCCTGTAAAATCATGATTTTGTAGATAACCGTATATACTTTGTGGCCGTCGAGTAGAAAAACGCAAATTGTCTTCACTACCTTAGACAACTGTCAGTTGTCAGAGTGATTTTGACAGTTTGGTATAGAAAGTTTCTTCTGAAATAGTCTACATAGAAAAGGACCTAGACAAAGATCGGTAGAAACGAAAGACAAAATGACAGATTGTAGAAGGATTTCTACGGTGAGATGTCAAAAATGGAGAAACGAAATGTCACTTTGTATAGAAAGAGCCGTGTCTATTCTTCGAAGAAATAGAGAGTGTCATGCTAAGCCTGCTGGGCGTCGGAATCCCGGGCGGATTTCCGGCCACCCTAGGCGCGGGCCTGCGGACGGTGAGCAATGGGTAGCTCACCGTCCGGTAAGGACCAGGCCCGGGTCGACGGCGCGTTGAATTCTACGCGCGCCTCAAACAGCACATATGTAGGGGTCCACCAGGGCCGATGCCTGCCGGGGTCGCGGGAAGGTACTAAAGGGTCACCGAGGCCCCTGGCAACACAGGCAACAAGAAGGAATACGGGTGGATTTTAGTCAGTAAGAGTCTGACACACCCTCCCGCTCCGCACAGAGAGGGTGAAGTTATTTGATGATTTCCCATAAAAAAAAAAGGCCGGTCTTTTATTTTATGGGACTTGAACAAAACTGACGAAATGTGAAAACTACCCCATTATTCGTCATACAAAAAAGGACTTTAAAAAAAATGGTCGTAACTTTCAATTTTGCATTTAGATAACCCTGTAGAAACAAACAGGGCACACCATTGGCACTCGTATGAAATTGAACCTGTAACTTTCATGGATAAAGTTGAAAATCGTCTGAGAGTTTGTTGCAAAGAAAACCAGTAGCCAACGGCTGACTCCTGCTCTTTCCTCCTCCAAATTGTACCTTATGCTCTAAAGATAAGGTCGAAAATCACTTACGTGTTGAGACGATATTTCGGTCCCGCTGTGTCAACATTGGCCAAGGCATGTGTGTTGGGGACAAACAACGCATCTGCAAACAAACAAAGTACTATTAGGTATACATAGATAGATAGTGAGATTTACGTTAGTCTTGCATGCTGAGCTTGGCTGAACAAAAAAAAAATACAGAGTGTATACAGGCCATTATCTCCTGGTTGTTACACTAGGTAAGTTGTCAATTTTATAGTGGGATTTTTATGCTATGTATTTTTATTTTGTTGCTTTGAACAACTAACGTTCATTGTTACTGTGTACATTATGTAGCCAATGTAACTTGAAACATACTCGTAATACTGGGGATCCTGCCGTTTTGCCGAAAAGCTTTTGCCAAAATTTCACTACCCAAACAAATTTAAGCAACCTTTTTTATACCAATGCAATATTTGGAATGATTTTAGTACGCACATTTTCATTTGGTCAATTTTTTACTTGGCAGAATATTATCAAGGATATTAGCATTTGGTCATTAATCAAATGATGTATTACAGCAAACATTCTTTAGACAATAAACGTTACAGAATGTGTTGTGTGAATGAGATGTGCTTGAATTTGTTTGAAACAAGTCAAATTTATGGTTACTTATGGAACTAGTTAGAGTAGGTTAATTATTTTAAATAATGGTTATGGTAGGTTAGGTTAAAACTGTGACCTCCTACGCACGAGCCGAGCGAGCGAAGCGAGCGGTGCTGCGGCAGCGGCCGGCGAGTGCCAGAAACGAATAGATTATATAGAAAAAAATATGGAAAAAAAGAGATTATTTTTAGCAGGCTATCCAGAACCGAACTAGTTAGACGAGGTAGAAATTTTATTTTGAGTAAAATGAATAAATGTATTAATAAATGAATTCCAACTGAAATATTTGACTACATAAAAATTGGTAAAAGTACTAGTTGGTAAACAAGTTATTGTTTAAAAGTTCACTTGCCAAACATTAGGTTTGCGATACAATTATTTGTGAAAAGATTATTTGCTAATTAATAATTTGGCAAATGAAATTATGCGGAAAATTGTTTGGGAAGTTATAATTTGGCAATTTCTTTTCGATGAAACAAGAGAGACCCATAAGACACCAGACCCTTTCTGTTTTTTGTTTTTGTATGAAAATTGTGTGCCTTAACCTGGGTCAAATAAATTTATTTTCTTTCTTTCTTTCCATAATACGTTCTCTGTTGGACGAAGTTTAAAGTTTCATGCTATCATAGAATATGACGCTAATTTATAATTTGTTGTAAAAGATAACAAGGTAAATACTTAGTTTTTTTTTTCATGTTTAGGGCTAACTCGAAAAAATGTTACACCTAGTATAAGTAAGTCTTATCTTGGGAATAAATACATTTTTTACAGTTTTTACATACTAAAACCGTCAAACATCAATTTTATTCCACAATTATAGTTATGATAATAATATCTGACTTTGGTAAAATCAGCCCTTAGTTGCCAAACATAATCAGCGCACTGAGGTCTAGTTCTACAAAATCCATGCAATATTTTCTAAGGTTTTTTGAGTTTGTTACTAATTTGACAATAATCTCATATCTAAGAGTATGAAACTAGTTTGAAAAACCCGAAATAATTACATACGAAAAGTTTTAAACTTTTATAAACATCATTATGGTCTCATGAAACTAATAATAAAGAAAAACATTTTCTAAGTAGCTAAAGTCCCCAAACATTTTCTTCTAAACTCCAAAAAAGCCCAAAGAAAATCTTTATTTTCTGAAATTACTTTTGAAGCTTGTACGAGTATTTCATTACCTCAAAACCAACAAGTCGTAACAAGCAAAGTTATTATAATCCGAAATAAAGGGCTCTTTACTGAGTAACTTAAGTCATTGTTGTTTGGTGGAAGTTTTGAAGCTACATATGTTCGTGAGGTGTCTCTATTTTGGGGAGAAAAAGTATGGAATGATTTGATACTTAACGTACTCGTCACCAGTATCACATCTGTCTTCCCTAAAGTATGAAGCAGCTGAGGTTCCACATTTTCCAGGGTTAGTGTGAATGCTTGAGCAACTTCCACTTAACGCATAGGTTATGGTAACTTTATTTATAAAACTTTTACAACAGTCTTTAACTTAAAACCACTTATGCCCCACAAAACCGTTTACACGGTTTGTCTGTGAGAACAGACAATATAAAAGAAACTGGACGGGTCCAGTCACTCAAATCTGTGTGATTCTTTCCTCAATAGACCATTTCAGACGCTAATCTATATGGTCCTCACATGTCATGATCTGACCAAGATTATGTCTGGAATTTAAAAGCGACTGAGTTTGTTTCGACCTTTCTTATCAAAGTAGTCAGGACACGCCAACCTTATCTAGTTTCTTTTTTAAATATGATTGACGTGTAAAAGTGTTTGTACAAACCTACTTACAGAAATAAAATCAATTATCAAAGTTAAGTTTTTTAAATTATATTGTTTGTTTATATTAATAGTTTATTACCTATATCAAATAAGAACATTAGTTAATTTCTTTGAGTAAGTTGGAAATATATAGAGTAGAAGAATAGAGAATAACAAGAAACCTTATGGTTTTACGTTTTTATTTTTTTATTTTAGATTAGACCTATAATAAAAAATAAAACAAATGATTCATGACTGCCTCGTTGGTCTAGTGGTCGCAAGCGCTACTGCTGAGAATGAGGTCCTGGGTTCCATTCCCGGGTCGGACAAAGTGTTATTGGGTTTTTCTATCTGGAATTTCTTAGAGCAGCCCGGAGTCTGGATTTGTACCCGGTTGATGGCAATAGGCTCGCCCCCTATTACGTGGGACTCAAACATAACTGGCAAAATGGGGGTGTACTACAGGTACACCTCTGCCCAACCCTTCAGGGAAACAAGGCGTGAATATATGTGTTTATGTTATAATGATCCAAGGTAATTTCTATGATGTTGTTGTCCAAATATTGTTGAAAGTAACTAGTCCGACCGAAAACCATTTTTTTATTCGGCCAAAAACGAAAACGGAATGTTGCTTGATTTGCATTACAAACGAAAATATATATTTTTTTTTGTTTTGTTAAAGTAAAATAAATATACCTAGTATAAATCTTTTAATCACTAAATTAACACGTCTAAATGTATATCACAGGAAAATGAACTACCTATATACTTTCTCAAAGGCATAAATACTTACAAACGATCTGATATTAAATGTTTGTTTTTATTTGTTGTAAAAGTGATTTTTTCAGAATTTGTTTTTGTTAAGTATTGATTTGCGAAAATATTTTTTTTCGACCACCGCCGAAACACTTTTTTTTTGTCCGGAAATGAAAATGACAGAAAATGAATATTTCTGGCAAAAATCGAAAAGTAATTCGGTCGGTTTCTAAGAATAACAGCCATACATATTTTCCTAAAGTACGCAGAACTGTAACTTGAGGAGATGTGAAGGTTGGAAGTGTTTCTGAGAATTTGTTCAGAGAAAGTCAACAAAGACGTAAAGGTTGAGCAGGCTGTCTTTTGTGATCGTACCGTACGTACAAAAACACTTGATGTGATTATAACTAATGAGAGTGAAATGAAATGAAATGAAATGAAATGAAATGATGATTGAAATGAAACGATTTTATTTTCTGTAAGTAGGTTTGTACAAACACTTTTACACGTCAATCATATTTAGAAAAAAAACTAGATGAGCTCGGCGTTTCCTATCTGACTACTGAGTAGAGTTTAAGCACATTTCTTCCAACCTTAACAGCCCTTTAGCTGACAGTATACCTTTAAAATAAGTAAGTTTTATTAAAAAACTCAACTCAAAGCATTTATTTCAAATAAACCAATTACAGGCACTTTTGAATTGTCAAGGGTTCGGTCAGTCAGTCAGAAAGATGAAGCTAGTTGCCCATTCCAAAGCGTAGTAGGTACCTATGGAGAAGAACGGGCAAGAAACTCCAAGGACACTCTTTTAAATCAACGTATTATGGTTATAAAATATTGTTTACATCATTCATTTTGAAATTATACATGTGAGAACAATGCAAAACGTAGAAGCGTCCGTAATAAAAAGATTACAACAAAAACAAAAGCAATTAAAAAATTAAAGTTAAAATAAGCCGTGGCAGCTAAGAGGTGACCAGTCTCTACTGACGGCGCCCGTTCACGAACATGACGCGTGGATCAGCACCATTCAGCTCAACCATTTTGAAGGGAGCTAAATGATCCAACACACGCGCCACCATCAGCGAGACATTAGAGTGAGCACGACATACTCCCAGCCACCAGGGCACATTCAAGTCAATGAAAGACGTATCCAGTAAATGGCAGCTTTATAGTACATAGTACTCACATAACAATGTGCTGTGCAGCTATACAATACTAAGAGATTGAATTTATACAATGCAAAGAGAGTTTTTAAATCTTCAGCAGCTCCAGCATTATTTTCAATACCTGATCAATTAGTTTTTGCGCCCTTGTGGAGCAGGGCCAGCGTTGAGCCAAGAATTTTTATCAGCAATGTAATCCCCCAATTTATAATATGCTTGGCTACATAGTGTGCGTTTTATACTAGATTTAAATTTTGTTTCATTCATTTGAAGTATGTGGGGAGGTATTTTATTGTAACATTTTAAACAGTACCCCATGAAAGATGAGTCTACTTTAGCCAGTCTGAAACCTGGTTGAACTAATTGGTCCCTATTTCTAGTGATATAATTGTGTCTTTCACCTCTTTTACAAAAAAGATGTAGATTTTTTCTTACGTACATGATGTTTTCATAGATATATTGACAAGGTACCGTCATGATGTTAATTTCTTTAAACAGTTCCCTTAGAGAGTCGCACCTGCGGAGTCCATATATGGCTCTGATGGCTCTTTTCTGCAGAATAAAAATAGACTCGATGTCTGCAGCCCGTCCCCATAGTAAAATACCGTACGACATAATACTATGAAAGTAACTAAAATATACTAGCCGTGCGGTATCTACATCAGTAAATTAACGGATTTTTCTCACAGCATATGCTGCTGAACTTAGCCGTCCTGCAAGGGAAGTTAAATGAGGCCCCCATTGAAGCCTTGAGTCGAGCGTAATCCCCAGGAAAACAGTTTTATCGACGAATTCTAATTTCTCTTGATTCAATACTATCTCACAAATACTACTTTTGACATTTGGTAAAGAAAATCTTATGCACTTAGTTTTTTTCCCATTTAATACTAAATTATTAGCAGTGAACCAATTTTGGACCTGCAATAGGGCGTTCTTTACGTCGTCAAAATTTGAGGCACGTCTAATAATTTTAAAAATTAAGGAAGTATCGTCAGCAAATAACACCATTTGTGGTTGGGTTTTTAACAAGTGGGGTAGATCATTAATATATACTAGAAAGAGGAAAGGACCCAATATCGAGCCTTGTGGTACACCCATTTCTACTTTTAAACCGAGTGAATTGACACCATTTATTTGAACTTGCTGCTGTCTATCATATAAATAAGATTTTACTAAACTGAGCGCAAGTTCTCCAAGTCCGTAATGCTTAAGTTTCAAGACTAATGTTTCGTGGTCGACGCAATCAAATGCCTTGGAAAGGTCACAAAATATTCCTATTGCGTCTTGGGCCTCTTCCCACGCCGTAAATATGTGTTTTAATAAGGTGACACCGGCGTCACTCGTACAACGTCCCTTGGTGAAGCCATACTGTAGATCGTGTAAGATTCTATTGGTGTTAAAATGATTGAGCATTTGATTAAGCATTACCTTTTCAAACACCTTGCTGAAAACCTGCAACACGGATACGGGTCTATAATTATTGGTGTCTCTACTATCCCCGGATTTGAAAAGTGGTATTACCTTACTATATTTCATTAGATCCGGGAAGACTCCTTGATCAACACACAAATTAAATAGTAATGCTAAGTACGGCGCTATAGTCTCAATAATGGAGGTACAAACTTTGATTGACATTTGAATATAAAAAAAACTTACAACCTTAGTTACATACTCGTAATGACGACACCGAGAGGAAACAAACTAGGACAACTTAAGGCTTCCTCACACCATTCATATAAAACTAGTACATAATAGGAACTCTCATTACTTTGCACTGCCACGTTAATAAGGGTGTGAATCTCCCCTATAAAAATTCGTAATCGCCATCAAAATAAATCACACAGAGAGTAAAAAAGTTCCGCACTACACAAAACAGTAGGGCAACATATTCAGTCTGTTTGCATACGGACGATGCTCTGTGTTCATTATAATGCATGAAGTGTCGTCATTCGAGGCATAGAGTAGTGGTTGCGGTGTATTGTGCCTATGTGGAACGTAGCTCTGTGAGGCGTGAAAATTGTGAAGGTAGGAATATCGTGTTTGTAAGTGACAATTTAGTTGTTTAGTAATTATTCTATGCATTCATAATTATTGGGATTAAAGTGAAGTAAAAGGAGGATTTTCTTTGTTATTTACTCGTAGTAGACCAATTTGACCATAGGAACAATGGACATGCCATCAATAACATGCCAAGTGTTTTGACTATTTTATTCTAAAAATTCGGTCAAACGTTCTTCGAAAATCAACCGTTATCGGTCAAACGATCATTCGGGTAAACGTTCTTCGGACAAGTGAACTTCGGTCTAAAGCTATTACAACATTTATTTCACAATGTGAAATACTAGTGTGAAAGCATAATTATGTGATGCACATAATTTCACACTAGCTTTTCCACCCACAAGGGATACAGGAAATTCTTATCGCTCAAGGAGCACGTACTGGTTGTGGAGGTCATATTGGCGGTAGTTTCATGTAAAATACTGGTATTCAGCTGCATCTTGTTAGACTGGAAGCTGACGCCGACATCGTTGGGTGAAGACTAGGCAGATGATGATGACGCGACACCCTCTCGGAAACAAAAGAACATCGCTTCTAAGTCTTCCAATCTCTGCTTGCGCTTTTATCACTGGCTAAGAGAGATTCTCTTACAATGTGTAATAAAATAAATTATTTAAAAAACAAAAAACCCGACTGCAAAAACACATATCTGAAAAGGGAAAAACAAGCATTATAATCTATATAATTTTGGTATTGCAGGCGGGGACAGTCGATAACTCGAAATATGGTGTAACTTTTGATTGTTTTATTTCAAGCTTTTTAGTTTTATTAATATATATATTTGAAAATTACTCATTACTAGCTATTATTTGATACCAATATTGTTGCAATTTATAAAAAAAAAAACTTCCCTTCCTTTTGTTTTTGTATTTGCAGATGCAATTTATAAATATTATATAGCCTATGTCACTCCCACAATTTGGACGAATCTAAGGACACCTCATTCGTTAAAATCCATCAAGCCGTTTAGGCTACAGAGCGTGCCAAAGAAATAGATATACATACATACATACATACATACATACATACATACATACATACATACATACATACATACATACTCTCGAAAAACATTACCCTCCTGAGGCAGTCGGGTAATAAAAACAAGTTGCTGAACAAAAAACAGCGTGCCGTATGCTATCGTACATAAAACGGAATGGATGTGAATGTTTTAATGAATTACGTATGAGTGTGTCAATGTATTTTTTGGGTGCAATGTTTTTTCGGCAGCTTGAAGGCGAAACTCATTGGAAATGCTCTCCATTTTATCTTTTACCGCTTTTTGCGGAATATTTTTTTTGTGGTATACAGACATGCTTTTTTATTTTAATAGTAGTAGAGCTTCTTGTGCAACAGATTCTACGGTTTATTTCTTTATGGTTATGGATTGGCGGTAAATTCCATGACAAAAGTGCCTGTAATTGGTTGAATTGAAATAAATGAGTTTTGAGATCGACGCATACGGTGTCTTTCAGATCCTGACAATCCTGACCTGTATTCCTGTTGTTGTTGTTTCTTGTTCCTGAAAATGTTTTTATCCTAATAAAGGGCAAACTCCACTTCTCATTCAAAGACAGAATGAACACTACACATGCTCACAGTGCTTTCAGTTTATTATAGGTTCAGGTTTCCTGACGATGTTTTCCTTCACATAGATTGCCGTCGTCACGTATAATCACATGGTTATCGTGGGTACAATTGCTTAAGCTGTATCAGATTGATGCATAGATCGTAACGTATGACTCGACGGAAGACCACATAGATACCAATTATACTAATATTCCATTTTAAAATACCTGTTTCCAATATATGTTATTTCCACTTAATGCAATATTAACTTTCTATTAGTGTAAATTAAGTTTATTTCAGACTAGTACTATTGAACAGGTTATATTTTTTTAAACGTGTTTATAAATCTGGGCTTTATTTATGAATTTCGCAAAAACACATAATTTTTTACAACCTTGGAAAGTAAACTGCGAACGCAGGATAGGTATATTGAACCTATAACATAACTCCCGACATTACTGGCCTATAGATTATATCAGCTCAAGGTATATACATAAATACATAACACGGGCGGGATTGTCAGAAGCATGTATGCTAATAATTAGACTAGATCATTAATAATGCCACTTTCAACCTGTCTAATTGGCCTTGAGGCTGGTTGAATGCATGATTACTTGAGTATTTACTAGTAAGTGTATTTTATTGCTGACTGATTTTGCCTAAATTGATTTAAGGTATTTTAACACCATCTGCTTAGCCATTTCCAAACTGTGTTGGCGTCGGCTTGCAGTCTTTCCGAATGCAAGCAGAATACCAGTATTTTACATGGAGCGACTACGTACCTGACCTCCACAACTGGGTAGCACGATACCTTAGTAAGATTGTACGTACGACTTTCGGGGGTCTGACTACCCGTAGCGATCCCGTTAACACAACATTGCACTCAAACGGAAAAAAATTGAAAAGTATAAATAAATAGAGTAACTCATCTCAACACCTCTCTCCCTTGAATTTGTATAAAATTATGTATATTTATAATAGTTATACGTTACAGTAAATATGTATGTATTTGTATTATAAGTTTATAACCTATTCATGTAGTTGTGTGCCTATTTTATTTACAATTGATTATGATATTATTTTAATAAAGAATTCTCATTGTTCCTCTTAAACTGAGCACCTGCCATCTCATCTCTTCAGTACCCTTGGTTGACTGGTACAGAATGCCTAAGGCATTATGTCGCCTTTGTACCTTTTTTGTGTGTAAAAGTTTAAATAAAAAGGGATATTATTGAGAAACCTTTTATTTCCAGGATACTGCTACAGTCTTATTTCCGATACAGTTTCTATCTAGGTTATCTCTATAGTTTATTGTCTAACTGGCCTTGAGAGCTGGTTAATAGGTTGTTCAGTTAAGTGCATGATCGCTTGAGCATTAAGTACCTCGTAACTAGACTTTGTGTGCGACTTAGTTTGAATAGACTTAAGATGTTTCAATATCACGTTTGTCTGTTAAAAAATCACCAAGTTTCGTTAAGTTTAGTTGTTATCACCAAGTTTCAAGTAGATTAAAACTGAGAGTATGATACAAACGTTTCAACCGTCAGGCTCTTAATTTTATATTTTCTTAGAAACGTGATCCTTCTAAACTTCATGTTTCCATCTTAAGTGTACGTAGACGCTACGTGGTCTGTCAGTCACTTTCTCATATAACTGTTTGGTTATTGTGCCTATGTTTACATAGATATAAACTGCAGCGGACTTTCCAGTAAACATATGCCACTATCTCGGAATAAGGAAAAAACTAAGGTATCTTTTTTAGTGCGCGAAGGGAAAGCTGCTAATGCTGAAATAAGAAGATTAGTCGGTCAGAAAGACTGACTGGCCAAGGTACACCGGGCGTAATTAGCATCGTCACTTAGGTCTATTCATATTACACGTGTACAAGAATGGGGATAACTCGCTGGTATGCGTAAGTCCCTAGCGTGAGTATCTCAGCGAGTATTCTGCTCGCCAAGTGAGCATCGTTGAGCGAGTACTCTCTTTGATACCTCTTGTCGCTGCGACAAAAGAGTACTCGCGCCGCGGTGTATCTGTTTTACTTACACGGGACTACGTAATATTATATTATGTGTGAGGGGACCTACAATCTATTGCACGTTTCTTGAGCGAGAAAATCGTTGCTAGTTAGTCGCTTACTCGTCGGCGGTGGCGGGCGGTGGGACAAGTGCGTCACGGTGCGTCAAACATCATCAACATCACTCGTAGCGGATTTTTCATTCAATTATAGTAGAATAATATCCTTTACAATTATACCTTAATTTAAAATCGAATGTAAATAAGGCTGGAATAAGCATCACGTCCTTAATCACACACCCAGTTGGACATTCCGGAACCAATTTCCTCTATACGTATTCGATTAAGGTTCGGATACATGGTGTTACTGAAATATATCGTGTTCATACATCAGCGTTACTCGCCGTAAGAGACGTGTGAAGGAATTGACGTGAAAAATTACTAGCATTTTATCGTAGAGGGAAAATAAAATTAGTCGTTTTTAGAACCACCTGTGTATGATGTTTTACTTTGTGAGAAACGGGTTTCTGTAAATTACTGACCGTTATAGTAAAAGTGATATTTTCCACTGATTATGAAATGAAGTCTTCATTAAAAGTAATCTTAGTTTTCCGTCATAGTAATTCTGCTTTGTACTCGACTATCGTCTTGTGATATTTTTGTAAGTATTTTGATATGACAAATAGAGAAATAAAGTTTCGTGTAACAAAGAACAATTCCTGTCGCCTCATGAAGTATTGTTTTAGACTCAAACACTCCTTGATCAATCCTTTGGTAAAACAACATAGTTACGATCCCTTTAAGAGATAGTAAAAAGACAATCAATGGAATGTGTTTAAGCGTCAATCAGATTTAGTACAATCTACATAGTACATAGTCGTTACGTACATGTAGGTGCTTAGATTATGATTATTGGAATTCATGCGTCAAATTAGGCTAATTGGATTAGCAGAAATGTACTGCATAATCAGCCTATAATATTCCCACTGCTGGGACTCAGACCTCTCTTTGTGAGAGAGTGGGCTGTAATCCCCCCCGCGAGCCCAGTGTGGGTTGAAAGATGTCACACGTCTTTGGATTTTTAGTTCTAGGATATGCCGGTTTCCGCCCGATCCTTCACCGTTTTGAGAGCAGTTGATGAAATTATTTACACTAAGTAAAGCGCCTATTTGGGTTCGAACCCATGATCTACAACTCGTAAGTTGGGGCCGTATGTTTTATGGCTACACATTGATACAATATCACGGAAATTAATTCTTGTCTATGTGTATCATTTTAAAGTTGACTGTACGAGTGTACCTACTTCATCTTCCATGTAAGTCTGGGTCGATCAATCAACTCAGCCTATTGCAGTCTACTGCTGGATAGGTTACACAATTTAAGTGACAGTCTCATGACCAAAACTAACGAGCAAAAAAATAATTAGCAAGAAAACACAAACAAATTAATATTTCTATCGCGTGAAGCTCCCGTCAAAAGTCATCTGAATAAATCTTTAACATACAACTTAAAAGCAACAACGTGGTATGCTCCACATAATTCCATAATAATAATAACTTAGTAATTAGTTTTTCAGAAATTCTCTTCTACTAATAATGTATCAAGGACCAATTTTGAAACCTCAAAAGGATTTGCGGAAATAATATTTTGACATTATGTTTAAGTACAAAGTGTTGCTATGTGATGATGCATACCTATATATAAGTATACATTATGTTTTGTGTAAGTATGTGATACATAATTATTGAGATTCATGGGGTGAGGTAAAGGGTTTTTTTTTAATTTGTTCTTGACTGGAAATACTTTTAGATTGCTGGTTTTTTGTGTTGCCGTAAGTGGCATAATGCAATGGTTTAAGCTATAAATTATTTACTTACAAATGTTTTTTACAGCTACAAAAATAATGGATTGACTGAAGTATTTCGCATTGATTTTGAACATTATGTTGTTTGTAAACTTGATGGAACAGGAAAGATCGATGGAAATAAGTGCTGTTTAATTGGATTGAATTAAGACTTCCATAATGATACAAAAGATACAACTAGGGTCCGGACACTTTTACTCTTTATTCTCACTGCACGTGTTGTTAAAAGTTTGCAAAAGGTAATATTATTTTAGTCAAAAAATGCTCAGTAAAATCAAAACCATTTAATAAAACACAACACAAATAAAACTTAATTCACATAACCCAAAGAACTTGAAGGGATTCATTAATCGAGTGGAACCCACAAACGCGCACATGCTGCACCAAAATATTGTGCAATTTTCCCCACTTCACCATTGCAATGATAATATTGTACGGAAAACATACGGCAAATTGTCGTGTGGACTTTTTAAAATGTCTACATACAGACCGATGGGTTTATGAGTATCGTTGTAAACAACGCAGGGTTTTATTGTAAAAAATGTAATTTTCTTTTCTCCTTTTTCTGGCGTTTCTATACCGATGGTAACGATTTGTTTTATCTGCAAATTTCGTTGTCGTGATTTATTATCGATTTGTGTTAAAACACAAATCGATAATAAATCACGACAACGTAATTTTGTCATCTTGTAATCTTGTTATTTTATCTTTGTTTGTTATTTACGAATTTAAATTATTCGTGAAGACATAATTCGGTGTTCGGTTATGGATTTTGATTTGTTGATCTATTATTTAGATATAAGGTATATCATTGTCTTTAGAATTAGTATAGAAGTATGAATAAGAACCAAGCGACATCTTGGAAACGACTGGATTATTCTGTAAACATTGTTAGTTAGTCTATGACATTAAATACCCTTAAAATAGAATAACCCACTAGAATTAGAAGTCATGTTAAAATATATTAACGTACTTTGCCATTTAAATATTAGTAAATATCTACTATTTATTAGATATATTGTCTATCCTAACTAATACTATAAATGTGAAAGTGAGTTTGTTTGTTTGTTACGCTTTTACGCTAAAACGGCTAAACGAATTTGGATGAAATTTGTGGTACGGAACATATGTGGGTGAAACCGCGCGGTGCAGCTAGTATTTATATAACTAAGATCCATCAGCATGTTTTTTTTTCTCAATTACTACATTTTTTTTTTCACAATTTTCTATTACTTTGTCAACAATTTATCTTCTCGCAACAAATCAGCTACAATTGTTGTCTCAACGGCCCTAAAATTGTAATCCAAATTCAATTTGTGATAAAAATGTTGTTTTGAAAAATAATGTTTCTGTAGTTCGCTGAAAGTTGATAAAATAATTTGATAGTAGCTCTAGCTATAAACGAAACTACCTTGAAACAATAGGCAAAAAAGTTGCAAAAACTGATGAAACATAACAAATATTGTTCAGTTTTGTAAGTAATGCATGGCTATAATATTAATAAATTATTTCCACTATTGCTGCAGTGAGATTATACCCAAACAATAATTAATTTCTCGGAATAACTGTGATTAAAATATGTGCATATAGAAGTCCAATTAAAACGATAATCACTGATTTCTTCAAAATAAAAGCTGTCCAAAATATGTATGTACGTAATGAGCAATGTTTATAAATATGCAGTTTTCATTTTATATTTTCACGCAAAAACCAACCTATTGGTTACGTAGAAAAATTTGCTTCCACGTATTTGCCATCAGTACGTTAAAAATACGTTCTTAGGACTGTTTATTTCGTTAATAAACAAGAACAAAATAAATCCATACGTTTTACCGACAGGACTAAGCAGACCCTGGGCAGTCAGACCCGCTCACATCTTGCTGACTAAATCTAGATTCGTGATAAAAGTTTTTATTATGATGTCTCTTCCACCGTGTATATACGACGCTAAAACAAAATATTTGGTCATCGAGCGATAATGTTAAATAGGACAATTTACAAACAAATTCCTTTTCCAGATAGCGGGCGCATGTTACCTTTTGAATAGGGATGACGACTTATTTTTTTTTGACCATCGGATAGATTATTAAAATATATTGGACACGTATTTTACTTAATTTAAAGATTACGGCGATACATTGAGTTAAAATGTGATATGACGTCACGCCTTGTTAGATTTGATGCTGAGTTGCGAGCCCCCACTCTCCAACTTTAATGCGTTTTACCTAAGTATTTATTATTACTATGATAAAGCAAAAAATACGTGTCTAATATTTTTTTTATTATCTCACTGACGGACTAGATATATTTTTTTTTTACCTAGGCATCATCCCTATTGTTGTTTTCACTCAAAATGTTGGCAATGACGTAGTCGGAAAATAATAAGGTGCTAGTCAAAATTAACTATAAGGTGCTTGCCACAAACCTCCTTTTATGATGTATATTAACCAAAAGTGTTGCAAGGAGATTTTCCATAGCAATTACAGCCAATAGTACCTGTAATTCGAAATTGAATTCTGAAATGGGTATTCATACTATCATCAATACCTTCTTAATTTCGTTGCAATTTAAATTAATTAGTTTTGGTACAATTGCATCGGAGCGGATTGGAAGCTCATAATCATTTTATAGTAATACTAGCTTCTGCCCACGACTTCGTCCCCGTCAAATTTCGGGCCCCGAGACACCACGTCGCATCGCATCGCACTATTACATCGTATTCGCTTATCGTTCTTTCTGACTTTTCTCTTTCTGCTCGGTTCTTAAGGGTCGTAGTGTGATGTAATATAGCCTATGTCAATCAGCCCGTCCCTCAAGAATTGGGCACATGGTTGTGATTGGTGGAACTAAATTAGTTTTATGGCCATATCATGTTAGAAATCATCATAATTCATCAGTTGAACTACTAAATAAACACACGATAAAATAATAAAAGATTTATGTTATGTCTTTACCGAATTAACATTAAACGCTTCCACAATTTACGCTTTGATTACATAACAATCTTCTGTAGCTGCGTCTCGTAACTCATCACTCAGAAAGTACAAAAGCCCTCCCGGTTAACTCTTACAATTTCCAAGAGATGACAAGCGGTTAAACCTTTGTATTCTTAAGTCAAAGCCGCCATGTTTTCCTTTTTGTCTCTCGCTTGGCTAGGGAAGTGAAAACTGTTTGTCTTTCTTGCTCCTACTAATTGAGTTCGTTATGATTGCAAGAAAGATTGTCGATTTCGTGGTGGTGGTGTAAGTGTTTTTAAATGCAGCTTCTGTGGTATTTAATAAGTTATATTTTTTCTAAAGAAATAATATTTTATATGGGACACGCACAAAAAATGCAAACAGTAATAAAGGAGCATTTAAAACTAACAAAATTTACATTAAATAAGAAAAAAAACAAAGAAATCACCGTATTAAGGTAGGTACACTAAATATTACGCTCGACCCTCGCCCGACGCTCCAACATCACTTGACTATTGCATTACTAGTAATATGATACTAAAAGATAAATATATTTTTATTTTTGGTTTTAGCACAAATGAGGATCACTCATTCTCTTGGTGTAAGCCCCTAGTTTTAAAACTATTCATACCACTGTTTCTGTGAATCACTAAGAACAAAAAAGGCTAGGCCAAATAAATCTCTTGAAATAAGGTCAAACAATTAGGTAAGTAAGTAAGGTCAAATTAGTATCTAAGGACCAATTCTACAAACCATTGCTTTTGCTACAAAAGCAAAAAAAAAACAGGGAAGCAGGTAAAGATCCACTTTTTGAAAAATGCAATTAAAAAGTAAATTCAACCAATTGTACGCACATTTGCACATGTTGTGAACAAAAATCATTAAAAATGAAGCGTTATGAAAAGCACTATATACAAATGGGAGCGCCAAACCTGATCCCGAATTAATTTCGTGGCAAATTAAAACTTCGGACTGGTTGCAAAATTGAAACGCTGTCATCCCAGAACAGGGCTGTTATTGCAATTATTTTGTGAATGAATGTAGGTATTATATTTACTATACCTGCCCATTGTTCTGGGGTAAAAGATTGCCTGACGTTGCAGATTGTTTTAAAAAATATTTTCTTTGTTTCCTCTATGGGCAAAGTGGTTGAAAAGAATAATGAAGAATTATAATTGATCCAATTTCATCTATCTAACTACTAGCTTTTAACCGTGACTTCACCCCCTCCACGCGGGTGATCTAAATGATCCCACGGGAACGCACTACCGGATTAAAAAATATCTTATGTCCTAACCCAGGTCATGGTCTACCAGCAGTGTGCCAAACAACGAAATCCGTTCTGCCGTTAAGGCGTGAAAATGTAACAGGCGGACTGACTGACAGACTAAGTTACTTTCGCATTAATAATTAGTATGCATAGTATGGATGTGGCTGATAGCCATTATTTTGTTAGTTTTGTAATGTTGATTCAAAATTAAACAATATTTTAGGGACCTATCAAGGTTGCGTTTATAGCCACAAAGATGAGGTCTCGGGAATAATTACTAGCAAATCAGGATTAAATCTGCAACCCATAGCACAGACATTGCATTGCAATCATTAAATAACTTCTCCCGCTCCGCCCAGAGCGGGAGAAGTTATTTGATGTGACCTAGAGGTGGGATTCGAAATGCTGCGATTTAATGGTGCCGATTCCCTTGTTCACAAACTAAACTAAATTTAAGTTCAGTGCATCTTTTTCTTTCTATTTCATTAAGAAAAGGACAGAAGATCAATTTTAGTTTAGTCCTGTCAAATTAATCAGCGCTTGACGTAAATTGACGACGAATTTTAGTAGGCAAGTTTTTAATCACGTCTAAACTTGTATGGAGTAAGTAGTGACAGGCGCGAAGTAATTAAAAAGTTAGGTCGAGCGTAGACGGTTCAGCGCCGCCATAAAAGGTATAATGGTTTACAGTCAACGACCCCTAACTTGGCATAGTGTATCTCTTCTACGATAAAATGTAATGAACAATCATGGACGTCGTACGAGTTTTTATTTTTGCTTCTGGCCACGACTTCCTCCGTGTGAAATTATTGTTTTAGATTCCGATCCCACGTATCACAACCACAACACAACGAAAACACGTGGTCAGCCGCTGATGATTTCCCACCCAAAAAAAAAATACTACAATGCCAATATTTTACTGTCCTGTGTAGTAACTTTTTCAGCGAAAAAAGAAAAAAAATTAAAAATTGCGCGTAAAAGCGTAAAAGAATTGACTACTCAGCACACTCACAACATCGTTTAAAAGTAAAAGCTGTTTGCTAGCTAGTTAGCTGCCTGTACGCATAAGAGATTATTCGACTGTACATAAGTATTCATGAATTATTAAACGTATATGTAACTTACCAATATTCAGGGCTGATACTGATGCGAGGAAGATTAACACCTTGCCAACCATGGTGGATGATTCTGAAACAATAACAAAACAATCGTTATTTCCGAAAATATCTCAATTATCTCCTAAACAGTTTAAAGGGATCCATTTTAAATTAAGTTTATTTGGTTTTGATTATACGATTTTTTTTTTACATTTCGGGCCTGAGCCACCAATTTTCTCCTCTCCTTATCAGCAGAAGACGTACGTGACGAGGTCTGCCCGGCTTGGGCAGAGCACCACCGTGTCCTCGTGGAGGCGATCGGCGACAGAGATCTCTCGCGTCCAGCCCTGGTTCAGGCCATGGTACGGAGCGAGAGGGCATGGGCAGCCGTCACCTCCTTCTGCGAAGCAGTAATGCTCGCGAAGGAGGAGGCGGGACTGTTGAGGGAAAGCCATGTTTCGCGCCCTCTCGCCCCTAGCCGCCGCAGGAGACGCCCTGGGCGTCGGGAATGCCGGGCGGATTTCCGGCCACCGTAGGCGCGGGTTTGCGGACGGTGAGCAATGGGTAACTCACCGTCCGGTAAGGACCAGTCCCGGGTCGACGGCGCGTTGTATTCCATGCGCACCTCAAAGAGATGTCGTCAGCACAAATGCCAGAGCGGGAGAAGTTATTTGATGATTGCCCATCCAAAAAAAAAAGACGTACGTGACTATTTTTTTCTTTTGCGCTATTTAGAGATCTTTAATTCTGCATAATAAAACAAATTATTTAAAAAAACATAAAACCCGACTGCAAAAACATAACTGAAAATAGACATAACAAAAGTTACACCATATTTCAGGTTATTGGTTTCTCCCCGCCTGCGATACCAAAATTCTATAGATTATAAATGCTTGTTACTCTCTTTTCAGTTATGTTTTTGCAGTCGGGTTTTTTGTTTTTTAAATAATTTGTTTTATTTCAAGCTTTTTAGTTTTATTCATATATATATAAGGAATTGACTCATTACTAGCTTTGATTTGATATCAATATTGTTATAATTTATTTCAAAAAAAGCCTTCCCCTGTTTTTTTGTATTTGCAGATGCAATATATAAATAGTATATAGTCTATGTCACTCCCACAATGAAGACGAATCTAACGACACCTCTTATGTTAAAATCCATCAAGCCGTGAAGGCTACAGAGCGTAGGTAGGAATAGTATATTTGTTTGAGGAAAACTAAAATAAATTTTCTCATGAAAGAGATAGAGATCATTATGGACATACTATGCTCTTTTGCAGTAAAAACTAACTTTCTCACTTGAGTATATAATATGTTCTGTGAACATTCTACACTGAGTTATTTGTTGAATCTGAGTGAGTCGGTATACAAATCCCACATCATGCACAAGTATCTAACCTCAGAAAAAATCTCTCAGAATAATCGTCTGAAAACTGGTATCTGCATCCCAAAGTATAGCAAGCAATTCATCTTGTTATCAATAATAGGTAGGTAGATTGACTAGCTTCCAACATATAAAAGAGTTTGAGGAATCAAGGATACAGTGCTGATCAGGCATCTTTGATGGATGGAAAACGAGACAAATTCTGTTGTACCTATTATTGAAAAAGTAGGCACATATCATGAAAATAGGAACCAATCTAAAACAAACAATAATTCCACGATCACCTTGGCTACCAATTATAATGGTTTTAAACTTTCACCTTACAATTCAAAAGGCATACTTATAGACAACTGACAATCAAATATTCTTGTCAACCTCGTCCTTAACCATTACGTAATTCGGTCCATCGCACAAATCATACCAAGTTAATATAATACAGGTAACGCTATATGGAAAATGTCTGGTAACATGTTAATATTCAGGCAGTTGGAAACGAAACAATGGGGATTTGAAATCTAAACAGTTATATTCTATTTGCGTTTTGTTTAGAGATGGGAATAGATAAATGATGTAGCATCTATATCAGCATTTAAATAGCGTGTGGCGATACTTAAATGAAGGACCACCATGAGCAATCGCTACCACCTGCTGACAGGCTTAGATTTTTACAACAGTTTGAGATATTCTCATACAGTTCATGCTGACACGAGAAAAATAATTGACTCTTTCGTAGACATATGCTTGACGGTGCTGAAAAGATTGAAATGATGAATGATAGGACAAACTGCGTACCTACCCAGAAGTAGAACAAGGGTGGTTTGGCTCTAGAAGGTAACTATGATCTGGTGAAGCTTACTTAGGATACTGGATGTGGGCAGCGTATATAGGATGAAAAGGTTCCACGATGAAAAGTAACATATGTCCTTCTCCAGGTTCCAGGCTACCTTTCTGTAATTTCGTAACGATCGGTTCAGTGGTTTAGGTATGAAAAGGTAACAGAATAGGTAGACAAACAAACAGAGTTACGTACGCGATTACTATTGTGTTGATTAGGTATGGTTTGGATTTTGTGACGATTTTTGGGCAAGTACAAAATCTGGAAGTGGAACCCTCTGGTTAAAATTATGAATGTGATTATTAAGTGGGTTTCTGAATTCTAAAAACGATTATTAAGAAAGATGTTCAGAGCTGGTGGTTAAATAACACCATATATGTACAGGAAACAGAATGCAAAAGTATGTTCAGATTCTTAACTCACTCATAATATCAAAAAACGGAAACTTAACTTGTGTTTTCCTTTCTTCCCGGATGGATAGATTTATACATAGCTCACACAAACCTTGTTGGTTCTTCAAGTTCAAATGCTCTGCAAGAGAGTGTTATAACTTTTACTTGAATTTGGTTTGTGATGAATTATATCAATCGTAACTTGAATGCATAAAAGATTTAACAAAATAACTCTTGCAACTATGCAAAAAAAAAAAATACATAAATAAACATAGAATCAATGAACAATTTTACGAATATTTTTTTTAAAACGCTGAATTCGTGGCTATATTATAACTCTGAGCCTGCAAGTCCCATTTCCATTATTATTTCATTATCTCATGGTCTATTTCTCAGGTTACTTTCTTGTCAACGAAGTGACTCAGGTGAGCTTAAATCGCTAAATATTTAAAGTACTTACGTGATGATTCTCCTAATACTTTTATAAAATCGGTTACAAGAGGTTATAAATAATGGTAAGACCACTCTGCCGTACCACTCTGCCGACCATCAGCAAGTATTTAAATCCCCAAATTGCTTCGAATGATTTTCAAAATTCGAAGATTACAAAACGATACCTTGCCAAATCCATTGTATCCAAAGCCCAAAAATTCTCGAAACATAAAACCTTTGTAGCATTCATATGACAATCCGTAAATCTTAACTTTTTTCATATAGCGTTGGATACGAGTATCAAAGTAAACAAATGTAACAGTAGAAAATCTTGTTCTTGAAAAAGTTTAAGAACGTCTTAAGCTTCTAAAGTAATAATTAACACGCACTTAGCTTCGCTTTCGCAAGACATCATGGTAAGTTGATTCAACAATTGATGTAAGTTGAATTAATGGCAACAGGACTTTTTACTCTGAAGGAAAAATTCTAGGAATATCTTCTTGGCTTAGAATTTACGACATGAAGAGGAATCTGCAAAGTTTATCGTCTCTTTCCTCAATTTGAAAAGTTTTTGATAGAAGTGTCAATAAATGTGTCTATAAGTTTATTTTTCGTTATTACTCGTCTTTGTCAATATAATCATCATTACAAAAAAATTCGTTTTTAATTAAGCGTTTAACGTAGTTACATACGCGTATTTATAACTTTTTCAATAACGTTATTTTCATGTTTGCCCAACTTTTATTAACTAAATTAATAAAGAATAGAGAGAATTATATTCCTATTTTGAGAATGGAAGCGTTTGCGATTCAATATTTGAGTATGAGAGTGATTGGTGAACTTGATACTAACTATAATAATTTTTAATACAATCTCTTTTCATACCTATATAAATTCTACAGTAATTTTTGTCACTGTCAATTTTCTGACTCGTATTAGTATAGTAATCAGACAACACAGCCTTGACATTGAGTGACAGGCAGTTATTAATAAGAGACTGTAACATGTTATTACAAGCTCCTTAAATCATCTAATAATTATAGTAACTTTTAGACTGAAACTATTGTATTGTGCGAACAATAACACGCAAGTTTAGCTACCAGATTATGTACAGCAAAATCTTTTACAGAACAATTTTTCACAAAGATACGTCATGCGTGGTCCTAACTTTGATACTTTATGCTCGTAGCAAGAAACCCAATTCCTTACTTTATGACGCTCGCCGCTGTTGCGTCAAATAAAACATTACGTCTAGATATAAGTTTCAGGAGCAGATGTGACCAGTCTCCGAGACCCCTCTATTCCATCTGTCTTAACATTCACTGTTCTATCTAACGCGTTTGATAGACCAACTTGTGATGGATGGTGTGATATAGCATTTTAGTGGTGGCCCGCCTGCCTAAGTTTTGGGGTTCTATCCGAATATCTATTAAGTTGAATAATTTCTGTGAGTTACAAAAATATGAATAGTTTTTGGAAATTTATTTAGGTTGTCTCAATGTTCATGCTTGGGACCGGTCTTATTTCAAAGTTTTATTGTTATTCTTTTGTTCTTTTATGAAAAGCGTAAAGAATATTTCAATATTGGTTTGTTAATGCTACGGTGCTTCTCATAATTTGTCAATTCATCCAATTAGGTTCTTCTTATCGGACGGTTATAATTCAATATTATTAGGGTATTATGTCTCTATAGTATTGGTATCGCGCCATTTTATAATTATTTGAATATTTTACGTGCTTTAATTACTGTTAAAGTGTGAATTCTTCCAATATCTTATTATTAAAGTTATAGGAAAAACTAAAGAGAGCAGTGGTGTGTCTATGTTCTAGATCCAAAAATTCGAAGACGTGTCATCTACCAACCCGCACGCGTGGTGGATTACGGCCTACTCCCTCTCACAGAGAGGAGCCCTGTGTCCAAGCAGTAGGAACATTATAGGCTGATTATGAAGAAAAAACGTAAGTTATAAGAAATATAAATAACCAAACAAGTGATATGGTTTGTTATTGCTTCGTTTTTTAATGCAGTGTGCTTAAATTTTAAAAGTTAGTCAAAATCACAAAAGAAAACTTTTAAAATATCAGAATACACATCTGCATTGTTACACTATTCAGTTTCGTTGTAACAGGTTTGAGTTGCATCGTTTTATCCGGTTCCCTGTTATTGTAGCCAGTGTTTCCGAAATTCCATCTGAAGTGGCCGCTTGATTGTAAAAGCTGCGAAAATACCAGAAATATTGTATCTGTTTTAAGGAATTTAATTCTGTATGAAATCACATAAAAGTGATATTAACGATGACGAAGTGATATTCACAATGCAATTAGAATGAATATGCTTATATTATCTCTCAATAAAATTCCCTATAACGCAAAACTCAACTCCAAGAAACATTTAAACCACCTCACAAACATAAAACTATGAGATATCATATAAAACTAGACGACATAAGGCAGGTCAAGTTGGGTTGATTTTACGATGTCATACTTATATTATACTTTCATATTGGCTATGAATTTTGCTCTTTATACAGCGCGCAAGTTTGATGAGCTATGACAAATATACATAAATATATATATAATATCATGAGATTTGTAGCCCTTATTTTTGTGTATATGATTATTTTGATCGCTTCATCTAGACATGAACAAGACGTAACTTTTGTCGGTTTTGTTTCCATTGCTAACAAGCACTATGATAATAGTAAATAGTTATCCTGTTTATACGATGTCGGTTCTTTATTAAATCTTTTGGGCCCGCTTTTAATTACATCTTCATTGTCATCAATGTTACAGATAAACATCAAATCCTATTTTTTTAACCTAATTGAGTCCTGTTTTCTAGGTACTTATAAAAAGATAATAATTATGAACCTTATCTGAACGACTTTAAAATATTTAAATTAATATTCTTTTGTCTAATAGGAATAAAATTCTAGTAAATACCAATGCGACACAAAAACACCACTCACACATCACCATCATCATCACTTTCAGACAACCATTCGAATAAAATAAAAGTGATTCAAACTTCCACGTGATAAACAAAACATTCTGTGGGTAATTTGAGTCGAGATTGACATGACAATTATTATACAATAGCGCGGTAAGCAGGTTGAGTTAAGACTGTCTTATTAGGTAAACAATCGCTCTATGAAAACCATGATAGCATCAAAAGTGTAAGATCTACTGAAAACCTGCAATAATTTAAGACAGAACTGTTCTGTTTCTGAAGTTGGCTCTGTCTTATGATTAGATTAGAAAATAGATTACAATGTTATTTGCTATTTTTTTATAATTAATTATTTTGTCTTTTTATTTTATTTTTTTATTATTATCTCCTCCCAATTAGAGCACCTGCTATCTTATCTCTTCCCTAAATAAGCCCCAAAGGCATTAAGTCCGCCTTTGTACCTTATAATGTGTGAGAAATTTAAATAAATAAATAAACCTGTCACTATCATCAATATCTGAGTAGAGAACAAATTATGAGCATCGTTTTAGAATAATCTAAAACCAAAAAACCAGTTTCACATAAGAACAAAACAAGTCTTGCTCGAAAATAAATCGCAAAAAGCAAACAGGCGCTAAGTGAAACTGAACTCTTTGGACAAGTGATCATGATGAATTACTCGTTCATCAATAACGTTGTCAACGGCTAGCGATTAGGGATAGATGGCGCCACACCAATACGAGGGCTTGTTTCTAGGTTAATCTAGGACGGAGGATTTTGGAGAAATATTGGTAAATGGTTCGCTGGATTTGAATGTATTACAAATAGTGATAGGAAGTTAGGGAGTAAGGGTTTTGTCTTCATAATAAAATTTGGAAACTGAAGAATTAATGCCATCATTATCATATGAAATTTGAAGATATAGGATTGTAGCTCGAATCATTTTAGGTATTCAACAAACTAAGGTTTCGTTAATCTTATCAAAGTTATATTCTTTAAGTTTTAGATTTCTTTAGAGTTCTCTATTGATATTATTAGCTATACTGTGACATAAAACAACAAAAGTAACAATAAATTAAGTCAAAACAATGGACTAAGAACGTGTAATACTAAGATGACGGCTGATAGAGTACATATCGAAAACAAAGAGGTTCCGTGCTGACTTTGAAAATAAATTGGCATGAGCGCAAGAGAATGATGATAGTGACTAAAGACTTTCAAAGATAAAAAATATGGAAACTTCATCTTCATAACAATAAAACATTACTCAAAGAATCTCCATCACCCTTGAGTATAATTTATTGATATAGAAGTCCAATGACTCCGAAACATATTAACACACTACTCAGGGAAATTAATACGCGCATGTTAACTATGTAAACGTGTGCATCACATACGTTTTAATCTGAAAATGAACCAAACCACAGACATTTTTCTCTCTTTTACCGCGATGACTTTTTTTCGTGTGTTTTTTAACGATATTTTCATAAAACCATGTGTTTTCAGGTGTGATTGAATTTAATAGAATATTGTTAGCGAAATTTTTGGAAAAAAGATTTTGGAATAGCGGTTCAGTGAACAGCAGTCAACTGAAATGTATGTTTAATACAATAATATCGGGGCTAGTAGATAGGTACGTTGTGTGGACAGGCTGACAGAGTCGCGGACAACAGCTTATTCACTATAATATGTACTAGCCAAAATACAGTAATAATTTCTTTACTCCAGGCTGTATAGTCCGCCTCCTTGCCGGATTGCCGTCATGGGATCTGTGATCAAAGTTCAAATGAGATTGTTGAACTTTATTTCTTACTACCTATTAATTTTATGAGTCCACTTTAAGAAAGTTACGAGCTTAAGGGACTGTTTCCAAATATCTGAATAGGTATTTTCTACCAAAACAAAGCTTAATTTTCTTTTGCTTTGCTTTAAATTCTTGTAATTTATCTTGAAGTACACAAACAGGCCATATTAGAGAATTAGGTGAAGTGAAAGCTCATAATAATAATAATGAAAAATCTAGTGTTTCGGACCTCGCCCAATGAAGGGTTCCATAGATAGGATGAATTTATCCCAAGAACAAACTTAACGTTCTAGTTGAAAAATATGTTATTTTAAAACCACTGACTTCTTATAGGTTTTTAAGAGAAGGGGGGGGAGGAATGGTAAATTTTTATCTATTTTCTTAATTAACTAATACATTTAAGACCCTCACAGTCAGCCATTTGACATGTCACACGGTTCTATTTATTTGCCTCCCTAAAGTGAGTATTTAATTATGATATTGATTTATTTACGTTACACGTCCGTGTTTTGGTCACAAAAATTCATATGTATCTTTAAAATTAAACGGTCCATTGGACTTGTAGCAAATTGCCTGTGACAGACGGACAGGAAAGACAGACAGACAAACAAGTGATCCTTTATGGATTCCGTTTTTTCATTCGGACGTACGGAACCCTAAAAAAAGATTCTAACCATATTGACAAGGCATCTGACGTTCACGACTATGCTTGTAATTACAGTACCTACTTTGAATAAATCACGAACATTTCACTTTTATTTCTGACTTTCTTCTATTTCCCACTGTACTTGGGTAGTTCGCTATCCCATAAGGACCCGGCGCGTTGTGTTCCACGCGCTCCACAAAGTGATGTCGACGGCACAAGTATAGGGGTCCACTAGGGTCGATGCCTGCTGGTGTCGTGGGAAAGACCGAAAGAGATACCGAGGCTTGGCAACACATGCAATGGAAGGAACACGGGTGGGTTTTAGTCAGTAAGAGTCTGACACACCCTCCCACTCCGCCCAGAGCGGGAGAAGTTATGAAAAGAAACGACTCAAGGTCACAATAATATTTGGTGGTATAGTAGACTTGTAATTGTCTTACCATCCTAACTACCCTTTTTTTTTTTTTTTTTTGGGTGGGAAATCATCAAATAACTTCTCCCGCTCTGGGCGGAGCGGGAGGGTGTGTCAGACTCTTACTGACTAAAACCCACCCGTATTCCTTCTTGTTGCCTGTGTTGCGGGGGCCTCGGTGACCCATAAGTACCTTCCCGCGACCCCGGCAGGCATCGGCCCTAGTGGACCCCTACTATGTGCTGACGACATCTCTTTGAGGCGCGCGTGGAATACAACGCGCCGTCGACCCGGGCCTGGTCCTTACCGGACGGTGAGCTACCCATTGCTCACCGTCCGCAAGCCCGCGCCTACGGTGGATCCTAACTACCCTAAGGTTGAATGTCACTTGCATGTCATAAACCGACAAGGTCTATTATTTTGTCTACGTGACAGTTAGATAGTTTCAACCTCAATGAAGTTTTAATTTAGTGGGATTTTTTGTAAAAACTGGTAAAGAAACTACGAGGTCGACTATACTGTTGTTTACCAGTCTTATTTTGTTATTAGAATAAGATCAATTAGGAAAGTATTCCAGATCACATTTGTCAATTTATATGTATGGATATTATTAATTGTTATAATAACTATTGAGTACTGGTTGGCTTGCTATTGACTACGCAGAAACGGAAGAAACGCAGAACAAAATAAAGAAAAAAAAACACTTTGTATAGAAGGAGATAATTTGCCTAATGTCTAATCTTCATAGAGTAGAGATATAAGTGGTCATGCTACGCATGCAGGATAAGTATCTATTCGCATCAGTACTACAAAGGGATTAATTAATTACGTGAATAAAATCGTCATTTGTAAATAATACATAATATTATGTGTAACTGAGAGCAACTAGGTCTACTGACAAACCTTAGAAAAATCTTATAAGATACCATTGCACGGGCTCTTCAAAATCTATACCTGTGTGGGGCATTGTTGTTTTTTTTTCTCATTTAGTATTAATCATGGACTGGCAGTTTGAGTAATTTATGCGGCCTACCCAAATGTGTATTGTTGTGTTATTGTGTATTGTCCGATTCGAATCGTTGAGCTCCTTAAGTTCTGAGTTGAACTGCACGATTACTGACAAATGCTTGCACTGACTGGACAGGTCCACTCAATCTGTGTGGTTCTTTCCTCAAAAGGACCATTTCAGACACCAATCTACATGGCCTTCACATGATCTGACCAAGATTATGTCTGGACTTTAAAGGAGACTGTGACCTCTGAGTTTGTTTCAGCCTTTCTTCTCAGAGTAGTCAGATAGGAAACGCATCATCTAGCTTTATTTTAAAAATATGATTGACGTGTAAAAGTGTTTGTACAAACCTACTTACAGAAAATAAATCATTTATCATTTATACATAATATAAATTTAAGTCACTTTTCATGTCCGTCTGTGTGACCGCGTTGTTCATCTAAACTACGCAACGGATTTCGATGCGATACTCACTCTAATTGAGATAATTTATTCCGGAAGGTTTATGTGTATAAATCATTCATATTAAACTTACATATAATAAAGAATTGCATATGTTTTACCAAATCGTAAAAATCGTAACAGGGGCGGCGCAGGTCGTTATTCTCGTATGAAAAGAAATAAGTATTTACCACACGAAACTCTTATCACAAGTCCAAAACTTTATAATAAATCCTAAACCAAACTGACACTTTAACCAAATGGCATTCGTTTGCATAGTAACAAGTTACCGCACATGCCCGATGTTTGGATCAAACTTCCTTAATTCGCTCGTGTGATATCCCGCCTGCCACCACGTCTGCGACTAATACATACTTTGTACGGTGATACAGCGTTGTAGAGTTTTGTGATTATTTTGTTTTCTGGGTCTTCAAAATATGGATTCGGATGTGTTTATTTATATTTTATTTATTATTAGATCAAAAATGTCAGTTTTTCAGATTAAAAGTCTATGTTTAGCCGTAAATAAAAAGCTTCCGTGAATTCTGCAATAATAAAATTCATGGGTTAGAACATCTTCTTATAATCAGTGTTTTATTTGGGCACTGTCAATAGGCTTGCCCCTATTACATAGGACTCAAACATAGCTAGTGAATTGTGGGTGGCCTTCTGCCTACCCCCACGGGAGTCACCGGCATGGTGTTATGTGATTTTTGTTATCTGTGTGTTTATATTCGTTTCAATGACCATTCATGTATAATACTGGTATTCAGCTGCATTCGGTTAGACTGGACGCTGACCCCAACACGACGCTAACTACAAAAAAATATATTATAAAATTGTCGAGATTAGGCTAGGCAGATGATGATGATGACGCACTGTTTATTCCAAGCCTCCAGAATGAAATATTACAAATATTGCTGAATGGTGCTATAATATAAAAGGCAATATCCAGATAAGAAAACTGAATCAGCCACCCTAAGATAGTCTAAGGTTTCGGTTACACCTAATCCGTCATAGGCTGAACTATGTACATACGGTGTTGGCCGAACTCAGCCGATTGAACCGAACATTTATGTAAAAAAAAGTCAATACGTACACCATTTTAACCGATATCGTCAAATGACGTCTGATGGCTAGGCGTACGCACTCACTTTCTATTTCTTAATTATGTTCGACCTACAACTTTTTTTTTTTTTAAATAACTTTTTTTTTTTGAGGGTGGGAAATCATCAAATAACTTCTCCCGGTCTGGGCGGAGCGGGAGGGTGTGTCAGACTCTTACTGACTAAAACCCACCCGTATTCCTTCCTGTTGCCTGTGTTGCGGGGGCCTCGGTGACCCATAAGTTCCTTCCCGCGACCCCGGCAGGCATCGGCCGTAGTGGACCCCTACCTATGTGCTGACGACATCTCTTTGAGGCGCGCGTGGAATACAACGCGCCGTCGACCCGGGCCTGGTCCTTACCGGACGGTGAGCTACCCATTACTCACCGTCCGCAAGCCCGCGCCTACGGTGGCCGGAAATCCGCCCGGGATTCCCGACGCCCAGGGCGTCTCCTGCGGCGGCTAGGGGCGAGAGGGCGCGAAATTTGCCTTTCCCTGAACCGTCCCGCCGCCTCCTTCGCGAGCATTACTGCTTCGCAGAAGGAGGTGACGGCTGCCCATGCCCTCTCGCTCCGTACCAAGGCCTGAACCAGGGCCGGACGCGAGAGATCTCTGCCGTCGATCGCCTCCACGAGGACACGGCGGTGCTCTGCCCAAGCCGGGCAGACCTCCATCATATGCTCCACCGTGTCCTCCGGGCGATCCACACAGTGGTGACACCCGGACGTTTCCTCCCGCCTTATCCGACACAGGAACTTCCCGAAACTGCCGTGTCCGGTGAAGACCTGCGTCAGACGGAAGGTGAGGACGCCGTGGCGCCTCTCTAGCCACTCCTCAAAGAGGGGACTTATCGCCGCAATCGTGGCGTGCCCAGCACTGGGTTGCGACAACCGTACTTTCCATGACGCCATGAGATCCCGCCGGAGCTCCGTCCGCTGTGCCGCGATTTCTCGCGGCAGCGGACTTACGCCCCGGCGTTTCACCTCCTCGCGCCACTCCCATAAGTGCGCGAGGACTTTTGCCTCCAGATCCCATGGCGGCAATCCGGCAAGGAGGCTCGCTGCCTCACAGGAGACCGTGCGGTATCCCCGGACCATCCGGATGGCCATGACCCTTTGGGCCGCGCTCAACCGGCGGGCTGGCCGCAGCGCCAGAGAGCGCGCCCATACAGGAGCCCCGTAGAGGGCCATGGACCGCACGACCCCCGCGTAGAGCCTCCGGCAGGAGGCGTTTGGACCCCCTAGATTGGGCAAGAGCCGCTTCAATGCAGCGCCCACCCGCTCCAGTTTGGGAGCCAAACGTCGGAAATGCTCCACAAAGTTGCACCAGCTGTCGAGGACGAGTCCCAGGTACTTCATCGTCGACTCGACGCCGATGGAAACCCCTCCTACCGTTATTTGGGACCCCAATGGTGGCGCGTTCCGAGGACCATGAAAACACAACCAAACAAACCCCACCCTGGGCAACAGCATTCCCCGTCGTCAGGGCTCGCACGCGCATGATGGCGTCCACCGTAGAGCGCCCTCTGCGGAAACCAAACTGGCTCTCCGCCAAATCTGGCCCCACCCGCACCAGCTGGCCAACGAGGCGGTCTGCAATGACTCTTTCAAAGAGCTTGCCCACGTCGTCGAGCAGCACGATGGGCCGATTAGCGGACGGAGAGTCCGCAGGGCGCCCTGCCTTCTTTATGAGGACCAGTTTCCCCGTCTTCCAACGAAGCGGGAACTGGCCCCTCTCCAAGCATGCGCTTAGGAGCCCCCTAAGCCCGAGAGCCTCCAAGGCCAGGACCCAGGCCTTCCCGGGTAAGCCGTCGGGTTCTAGGGCGGTATTTTTGGCATTAAACCTGCGTACCGCCGCACTCATTTCTCCCTCGGTCACCTCCGGAGCATTGTCGTCGTCGGTGGTGTGGTCCGCATCGGGCACCGCAGTAGGCGGAGCCATAGGTGGGGAGGAGTGTTCCCCTCGCGAAGGGAACAGAGCGCTCACAACGTCCTCCACAAGCTGGGGCCGGAGACTCTGCGTCAGCGGGGGAGCCCATGGACGGAGTTTATCCCGCACTACCTTGTACGGGCGTCCCCACGGGTCCCTGTCCAAAGTCCCCAGCGACTTCTCGCGGGCTAAACCCCTGGCCCGCAAGATCTCCGCTTGGAGGGCGGTCTTCGCCGCTCTATACCCCTCGTACAGCTCCACCTGAATGGCTTCCGTATCCGGAGGTTTGATACGGAGCCTGCGGTGCCTGGTATACCGGCGTCGCGCAGCCATGCACGCAGTGTGCAGAGCCGTCAGCTCCTGCGACCACCAGTACACCTGGCGCGAGGCACGTCCAGGCTGGACCCGGGGCATTGCCACGTCACATATGTCGGACATGGCCTCCCGAAACCACTCCGCCTCGTCGTTGATGTCGGCAGGCCTTTCCGGTGGTGACACCCAGGCCTGCACAATCGAGGCTTCCAGGAGGAGCTCCCGGTCCAGCTGCTTCAGCGCCCACCGCGGACCACTCGGGGCCCGTCGGACCGGCGCGTCCGGGGTCTGGGCGGAGACGTGGAACCGGATATACCGGTGATCGGAATAGGTCTCCACCCCCTCCATGACGAGCCAGTCAACTACACGCGGCGACAGAGCGGGGCTGGCAAACGAGATGTCCACCACTGATTCACCCCGCATCCACACACACGTGGGGACAGAACCCCGGTTTAGGACGACCAGGCCTGTCTCCAGAGCCCAGTCCTCCACCATCCTGCCCCGTGTGTCCGTTAACCGGGAACCCCAAGCCAAATTCTTGGCATTGAAGTCCCCGAGAGACGACCACGGGGAGGGAACCAAACCCGACGACGACGTCTCTCAACTCCGCAAGGGAGTTGTGGAACTCGGCAAGAGTCCGGTTCGGAGAGAAGTAGACCCTACCACGACAATCTCCCCAAACCGTGCTGCTGCGCAGCCCCGTCCTCTCTTGACGGCCTCGAGGGACGGGGTACTGGCGGCGGCCGACGAAATTAGGGTCACTGAGCCGCTCAGGTCCTCCACCCAGTCATCCCTGGGCACCTACAACGGATAAGGTGACCTACAACGGATAAGGTGTAATCCTCGCGTAAAAGCCAATCTTATCCTGAGAAAGTTACGTTACCTAATCATAAAGTTAGTTGACTATCAAAACCTCTTTCCAGTAGCCCTCAGAGACTGTATGTCAGTAACATTTACAGAAAGCCGCATGAAACTGAAACTGCGGCTGTTGATCTAGCTTCACTAATTAACGAACTTACTAAGAATAGTTTGTGGGGCTTTAACAACCGAGCGAAACTGAGACCATGGCGTTTACTTTGAAGGATTTATTTGCATATTAAACACAAGCCATGTGCCCGGTAGGATTTCCCATCGACAAAAATGACGAACTTCCATATAAACATTCACCCCCTATTTAACCCCTTTAAGAGGCGAATTTTCAAAAATTCCTTCTTAGTGTTCGCTTTAGCTGCTATACAAAATTTCATGCTTCTAGACCCAGCACTTTAGGCTGTATGTTGTCTGTCCGTGAATTAATTTTAGATTCTTAGAAAAAGTGTCACGGCTGAAACAAGTTCCAAACAAGATCACTTTTTAAACAGCCTGATGCAGTTTTTGTATTTTTACTTTATTTTGAGACATTTTCACTTTGACGTAAGTTATAGGTAACTCAACCTAAAGCTTACGTTAAAGTTAACAAAAAAAACTGGCCTAGTGCATTCGGACCACGTACAATGAAGGGTTCCGTAGTTGGGTTATTCTAAGAACAAACTTAACATTGTATTTAGTTGAAAAAGATGTTGCCCCATACATTCCAACTGCAAATGTTAGTTTGTACGTACAATACTGAGTGATTACCATGTTATGTTAAGACCATAGACTTCTTATAGGTTTTCCTGTAATCTATAAGTATAGAACTATTGTCTGTATTTAAAAATAAAAATTGGCTCTGCAGTTTCGGAAATAAGGTAAATTTTCATTTTTTTTTAATAACTTTAAAACTAATTATTTTTAAAGTATAATAATTAAAATATTTGAAATCCTCATAACAAGTCCTTTGATTTCATATGTCACACGGTACAGTTTGCAAGACATTTTTTTAACTTTCTAGTTTTACCCCGAAAGTGAATTATTCAAATTAATTTATTTAGGTTACACCAAGAAATACAGACATGTTGTATAATATGTTTACCCTAAGTAGAAAATAATCTAGTTATTTTTAAGAGATTACTGCCATTACATTATCAAATTCGTCAATTTGAATGCTGTTCTTAAAAGTTCCAGCAAAGAACACCTCTAAGCTTTTATACTTTTCCCAGAGTGAAAACTGCGGCATCATACCACAGAAGACTAATTCCATAAAAGACTAACAGATGCATTTAAAAGTTTCAAAACTCATTAGCCTAGCTCGGCTCACCTTCTGACGTTAATAAGTAACTAATTAAGGTAGCGTGAGATCTCCAGCGCGAGACATTAGCAAAGTTGTCCTGTGATTTTAAGTTGTTTCATGAATGAGTTTTGTCTTTTTATGGAATTTTTGGAAGAGTTAGACAATTTTGTTTATGAAGGGTTAAATTGGATTTTTTGGTCTCACTTACTTCTTAGACTGTCTGTCTGATTGAGCATAGAAGAATAGAGAAATGTAATCAGGAAATTTTAGTTCACGTCGTTCTATTTACAGTACGTCGAATAAACCTGGACTCAATATTCTGAAAAAGCTAATAGCAGTGGGTAAGCGTGGTGATCAATGATCGTTCTTGCTCTGTATGAGAAGAAACCTATTTACCGCGGTGACATTGACAGCGGCTAGTTTGGCATTTATATTACCTTGTAAAGTAAATGATTTCTTTAATATTTCAAAGTATTCAGCTTTTATTGAAAACTCTTTGTTACACACAGCAAGGTTCAAAATTGTAATAAAAATAATCTTTGCAACAACATATTCGTAGCCCCGTAGGCCGTAGAAGCTCGTAGCAGTCATCTACGAAGTCTACGCCGCTACGAGGGCTCTGCGATATGATTTCATGAACATTATTACAAGGTAAAATGGAATTTTCTGATTAATTGGTGCGTCTAGCAAAATAAATAGGTAGGTTTTTCTACTTGATTGATCGTCGTTTCGAAAACCTTGTTATAATAATGAGGAATAAAATGCCTATTGATCATTTAACGTGACTAGGCTTAGGTACAGGTTTCAGGCTACATTTATTTGAATATTTTATTTTTCATATACTTTCATTTTCGTGTTCGTGTCAAATGAGTTTAAAATATTTGTTTGACACGAAATGATAGACTGAAAATGTACGTACCTACTTAATTTAAAAAAAATATATTTTTCTTTCTATTTCCCAATTTTTTAAACTACTTATCATGTTTTTCCTTACCTCTCCATTTTCTGGGTGATACAATATGAAATCAAAAGAACCAACTGCTGTTGTTATATATGTGTCTACAAAACTCTACAGTCATCATTGACGCTTTATTTGAAATATAATTTGTTTTTAAAAATACAAATTTATTGTTTGTATTTTTCTTTACTATAAATAAAGTGTTCTGTTTTCTTTGTTTTTTTTTAACTTGTTATGTAGGTAGATAACTGAAAGGAGATCCTTTCAATTTAACAACAAAGGTTATCTAAATATCTACCCTTCAAAATAAACCGAGTTGTTGGTACAAAATATTTCCAAGACATTAATCAAAGTATCTAAAACGTTTTCTGCCAAAACTTCCTGAATTCTGAGTATAGCAACTGTAGAGGGTGGACCAGTAAAAAGAGTACTCAGGCTTAATTTCGTGCAAGCGGGGTGAAGGAGGCGCGTACGTGCTCTCGTTTGATAGCTCTGTAGCCGACTGCATGCGCCGCCGCGCGCGCGGCGGCGTCGCTCTTGGCGCGAGCGGTGAGAACCCCGAGTGCCCCCGCGCCCCTCTAAACGTGTACGCCCCCTTGACCGCGCTCCACTGTTTATTAAAATCAAAATCACAATTTTAGGTACTCGCGTCGCCTACATTCCCCTCCCCAGTGCTGACGCAGCACTCATCACCCATCGCGATTCGTGCGACGCGTGCCGCGGTCCTCCGCAGCACCCCCGTTCTTGTTTTAATATCAACGACTCTGATGCGGCCGTCTTTTCCTGGCAGTACATCTTGAATGACGCCTCTCGGCCACGTATTTCTAGGGGAATTGGGGTCGACAACCAGTGCGAGATCTCCCACTTTCAATGGTCTCCGCTCTTCGTTCCACTTCTGCCTGGGTCGCATGTCCGGAAGAACTTCACGAACCCAGCGTCTCCAGTACATATCAGCCAGCCTCTGCGATATGCGCCACTGCTTTCTCAGGTATAAGTCGGAGTCATCGTAGGTACCAAGGACCGGTAAGTTTGAAGCCGCGCCCAGTAAGAAATGGTTGGGTGTCAATGACTCATCAGTGTTGGGTTCCACCGACACATGCGTAAGTGGACGGCTATTCACAATATGCTCCACCTCGGCCATCAATGTGTGCAGTGTCTCGCAACGTGGTGCTCGTTCCTTTAAAATCACTTTCAGTGAACACTTGATGTTCCTGATTAATCTTTCCCACGCCCCTCCCCAGTGAGGACTAGCGCGAGGGATGAAGGTCCATGTTGTGCTCAAACTATAGTTGAGAGCTTCTTTCTTTAATTGTTCCTCGTTTAATTCTAGGATACATTTTCTAAGCTCCGTGTCGGCGCCTTTCAGATTAGTGCCGTTATCTGAATATAGATGTCGCGGCCAGCCTCGCCTCGCCGCCATACGTCGGAGAGCCATGATCAGGGCATCTGTTGTCAGGCTAGAAACAAGCTCAATATGTACCGCCCTTACGGTTAAGCAGGTAAAAATCACGCCGTATACCTTCTCCCTGCGACGGCCAGTAGTTGTCTCCATGGGGCCAAACAGATCAACCCCCGTGAAAGTGAAGGGACGCTGATGATGGGCCATTCGCGCTTCCGGTAAGTCACCCATTGTAGGTGGAAGAGGTTGTGCCCTTTTGATTCTACAGAACATGCATTTTGAAGAAATGTATTTTACCGTTGGTCTTATCCTAATAATCCAATATTTCTGTTTCAGTTCGTTTACAACCATTTCCTGATTCCCGTGGTTAGCCTTTTTGTGATAGTGTTTAACTATGAGGTGAGCAATGTGGCTTCGTCCGTCCAATATTACTGGTTGTTTCATATCTTTCGTTATTGCAGGAGCGGCGTTTATGCGACCGCCCACACGGAGAACGCCATCATCATCAACGAACGGTGATAAGGTAAGCAATTTACTTTTCTTATCTAATGCCCTTTTCTTTTGCAGGTTTTCTATGTCTTCAGGGAAAGATTTCATCTGAGAGTATTTCAGTAGCAACGCTTCTGCTCGTCCCATCATCGCGCCATCGACGTCACCGGTAAGTTTTTTACATTTTTCTATGAAAGATAAGACGACACACGTAGACCTCAAGATGCGGAGCCAGGAGGAGAACCTGCTAGGTTCTGGTACAGCCGGTAAACATATGGGCGTAACACGAAGAGTATTTATGCATTCTAGGTCCATGTTACTAACTTCAGGTAACTGTAATTCCGCTTCCAAAGGCCATAAACTTTCGTCCTTGTATAAAAATGATGGTCCGTATAACCACTCATTTTCCAATGTTTCTACTTCGCAAAACTCTCGCGTGGCTGCATCGGCGACATTCATCTTTGTAGGTATGTATCTCCAATCCTTCATCTGTGTGTACTCATCAATCTCGCCGAGTCGATGAGCAATATAGGCTTTATAGGTACGCCTATCGTTGCGAATCCAATGTAATACAGTAGCTGAGTCGCACCACATATATTTCTTTACTGTTTTTATTCTGTGTTCATTAATCAATGTTTCAGTCAATCGTGAACCAATCAATGCCGCTTGTAGTTCCAGGCGCGGCACAGACACGTACTTCACAGGTGCCACACGACATTTACTAGAGACGAACGCGACTCGAACTTGTTTATCATTATCAAGCCACCGCCAGTAAGCGACGGCGCACATCGCTCTAGTCGACGCATCGCAAAATACGTGGAGCTGTAGGTTTGTATAGCCAGAGCGCTCGTAGGTCGCGCTATTCAGTGCACATGCACTCGGACCGTCGGCTTTCTCACTCGCCCTCGCGTCATCGCCCATAGTTGCTGTCTCCGCGCTACGCGTACTTGCCGTAGGCCGCGTAGCAGTCGTAGCGGTGATTCTCGTAGCCGATACGTAATGCCTAGGTAGGCGTATGTTATTTATGTATTTTAATACATCTAGCCATTCTGACCATTTTGTAAATATTTCATTTGGTATCTCATCATCCCAGCTGATACCAGACCTCCATGTGTCTTGTAACATAATTTTTCCTTTTATGGTAAACGGTGATAAAAACCCGAAGACGTCGAATATTGACATTATCACTTTTAACATTTCTCGTTTCGTAGGTTTCTTTTGTCCAGCTACTATGTGGGCTGGTATTCGTTTGAATGAGACGTCGAATCCCAACGTGTCGTCTTTTGGATTCCACATCAGGCCTAGTGTACGTTCGCCGTCGTATTGCTGGCCGACTTTGAACTTCACTTCTGTAGCTCGCAGACTTTCTTGTGGTAAGTTATTTAATATGGCCTGATGGTTACATGTCCAATTTCTGATGTCAAATCCACCTTGACTATGTATGTAAGTAACTTCGTTAACTGTTTTAGTGGCGGTTTTCTCGTCTTCAAAACTATCTATGTAGTCATCCATGTAATGCTGTTTTTGTATGGCTTGCACAGCGCTCGGCATAGACGACTTATAAAGTTCAGCATTTTTGTTTTTTATATATTGCGCAATAAAGGGTGAGCAATTTGCGCCGAATATTAATGAGCTCATGGCGTAAGTGTTGACCTCATGATCAGGTGACTTTCGCCATAAGAAGCGAAGCGTATCTCTGTCTTCTTTGATAATTTTTATTCTTAAAAACATGTCACGGATGTCGCCCATCACCGCGATTTTGTGTTCTCTGAATCTCAGCATGGTACCATATAACGAAACCAGCAGGTCGGGTCCTTTCAATATGTAATCATTTAGACACGCACCGTTTGATGTTGCGGCGGCGTCAAATACCAATCTCAGTTTCTGTTTGTTGGGGTTATCGACCCCGAAATGCGGTAAGTACCAGGTTCTTTTTGCGTCTTCTTTGGTTTCAATTTGCGAAGCGTAATCATTAGTGAGTAGATGAACAATTCTTTCTTGGTATCGAGTAGCATAGCCATCACTGGACTTCATCTTCTTCTCAACTCCACAGAGTCTTTTCATTGCATTGGTGCGCGAGTCAGGCATAGTGGACTTAGAATCTTTCCACGGTAGTCCAACATACCACCTCCCGTTTATTAATTGAGAGGAGCGTTCCAGGTGTTCCCAAGCTCGGGCGTCGTCTGCGTTTTGTCTAGGTTTATTAGAGACACCTAGTGACTCAAGTGAATAGGACCGGCGTATTTCTTCATGTATGTCTCTTAGGATACGCTCAGTTTCTGATGGCTCACTGTCTTCTTCATTTATGAAAAGTGTGGATTGCAGAGTCGACGTTGCTTTCACGTCAAGCGACGACGCGCGCACGCAGCCATGTATGCACCACCCTAACGGAGTACGCGTGATGTATGGCTCGGTCAATTTTCCTTTTATTATTTCCAACGGTAAGAGCAAATGATAGTTATCTTGCCCTATCAATATTTCTGGTTTACATTGTCCGTCACTTATCACACTTTTTATTTCAGGTCTCAGTTCGTAATCGTTTAAGTTCACTGAAGATTGGTTTTGCACAGGTAAGTTTAGATTTTTAACACTACGCGCTTTTATTGTAAACTTGTTGTTGTTCTCAATGTTAGATACGTTTAAGTTTATAATCTCACTGTCGCACACTAGTTCGGTACCGTCCCACGCGCCGCACACACGCATAGACTGCTTATAGCCGCGCAGCCCTACGCGCGACGCTAGCTCGTCGCTTATCAATGTCACTGTCGAGCCATCGTCCAGAAGCGCAACACTGCGCGACGTTCCTTTTGGTCCGTGAATTAAGATAGGCACGGTTTTTAACAACACTTTGTTGCATTTGTTTACGTATGTTACGGTTTCCACAGATGTATCAGTCTCTGGCGGTTTACTTTCACTGGTCGACGGCACTTCTACATTGTTTTTATTCACTTTATAGTGTAACAGCCGATGATGTAATTGTCCACAGTTGTCGATATCACACGCGGTAGCGGGGCAAGATTCTTTGTTATGTCGTGACGTCAAACACTTAAAACAGACACCATGACGTTTCACATAGGTCCATCGGTCTTTACGTAATGCCCTTTTAAACTTCTTACAGTCTGGTAATGCGTGATTTTTTAATGGACAAAACCCGCACTTGGTACTTCTGTTTTCATTTTCACTGTGTTTGTTTTCGTTTAACAAAACTGTTTGCGACTTATGTTTATCGTTGTAACTGTTCTTAGAGTTTTGCACATACGATATATTCACTGAGCATTGTGTTATCTTCTGGGCTTCTTCACTTAGGAACTCGGATAATATGACGAGCTTAGGTTTTGTGTTTTCATTGAGAAGCGGATAACAGTAATCAGTCCATTTAGAAATCAATATTGTCGGTAATTTAGACAGCACTGTAGACACTATGTTCATTCCTTTTACATAATCTTCGCAGCCGATGGCAGTCACCGCTGCGACACAGTTTTTAACTTTGATCGAGAAGGAAACAATTTCTTTATGATATTCCTGTGACATTGGGCGTAACTTGCTGATGTCTTGCATTATTTTTGATATTATTAAATCATTATTTCCGAACTGAAGTTGAAGCGTGGACATCACGACGTCAGGAGTGGTGGCGCCGATCAGCAGCGCTGTGACTGCTTCTTTGGCACGTCCGTGGAGACTCTTTCTCAGTCGCCATAAGTTTTCTTGGTCGGTGAAGTGGCAGACTTGAGACGATTCCTCATATGCTAGCTTAAACTGTAGCCACTCGAGCGGGTCTCCATCGTATTTAGGTAAGTCCTTTGGCGTACACAATCGGTTGAGCATTTTCACGTTAGTTTCTGGCTGGTTGGCGTTGGTAGTTGCGGCAGCGGCTAGGTCCTTGAGTGCACACGCCAGCATGTGCATGGTATCTTCAGTGCCACCCCTCATCGCAGTCATCGCTGGCAGCGATCTGTGTTGTTGGGATGTGTTTTCTGTTACAGGTGGTAGTGGGCCGGCGTCCCCCATTTGCTGCAAGATAGCGTCTTGCCGATGTGCCGGGCGCAGCGCGTCGTCGTTACCAATAGTGACACACTGAGTTTTCACCTCCTGACTCGTTTGTAACCACTTTTCCACTCGGGAACCAACTTCACTTTCAGCAGGCTCAATATCTGCCAGTGACTGTGAGCTGTTGCTGTCCAGCTCCGCCAGGTCGACGGCCAGCTTTTTATCTATCAATTCCATTTGTAGCTGCGTTTTTTCTTGTGCAGCTTCGAAAAGCAGCTGCGCCCTCCTCGCCTTCACTGATGTGCTCGCAGAAGGTGATTTTACCATGATGTTCCTGCTGCCAGGTTTTTTACTTGAACTAGACGAAGGATGAGCTGGTTGTTCTTCAGGTTTCACATCACTTGCGATCGCTAATTGCTGTTCGCGCTCCCGTCGCACCGTGCTCCGCGTGCCCACCATCTTGTTTTTCACGGGCGGCGTGCGATACATGCATGCGTTGTGCGTGAATTAGTTGAAGCGAAGCAAATAAACGGATGAAGCTTGGCTAGTGTTTTTGATTGCCGATCCGGCTCGAAGGACCACTGATGTAGAGGGTGGACCAGTAAAAAGAGTACTCAGGCTTAATTTCGTGCAAGCGGGGTGAAGGAGGCGCGTACGTGCTCTCGTTTGATAGCTTTGTAGCCGACTGCATGCGCCGCCGCGCGCGCGGCGGCGTCGCTCTTGGCGCGAGCGGTGAGAACCCCGCGCCCCTCTAAACGTGTACGCCCCCTTGACCGCGCTCCACTGTTTATTAAAATCAAAATCACAATTTTAGGTACTCGCGTCGCCTACAGCAACAGTATTGTGTATTACAGAACCCAAACGTGTCTACGACCTTTAAAAAATAAAAAAACGAAAATCATACTAGTAAGAAGCAGGTCTTACATAAATAAATTGTAGAAACTTTTAAATGCCAGTAACTTCCAGAAAATGTCAAACATTCGATTGTGAATAACTTTCGAGTAAATAATTTAGGGAATTGGATGAAAATTTATCCAATTCCCTAAATTATCTTCTCGAAAGTTAACTTTCGTACTGATGTAATATGGTGAATAATTAATGTGTGGTTTTAAAAGAGAACACAACAACAACAGCAGTAAGTTAAAGACTAGTGGCATGACCGTCGTACTGCCAAGTTCGGTCTTGAGTTCGAACGTCTGACTCTTCGGATTTATGTGCGTATTGTATAATTATCAATTGCTTAAAAAACGGTGAAGGAAAACATCGTGAGGATGAGTGAAAGATATTTCTCGACGGCATGTGAAGTCAAGCCAGAGGCCCATTTGGCGGTATAAAAACTCTGACACCAGGTTAGTTACTAACCACAAGAAAGGAAAGAAAGAAAGGAAAACATTGGAAACGAGAGAAATTAATCTTTGAACTTTTATTTTTGTATAAGAGGCTTTTGGCTACTTCGTATTACTGTGTGTATTTTGTAAATGTCTTTTTTTGTAATGTGTGCCTTGTTTGTGCAGAATACACAATTTGTTTTTTTTTTTATGTGTATGCCTTTTTAGGCGCGTTGAGCGGTTTGGGTAGGGGAAAATCTTATGGGCTCGCGTCACCGCTATGCCCGCGCCGACACACTGTAGTAGCAGTAAATGAAGTTAAATTGGCCAAGTGAGATGTTTTATTTGTGTATACTGTGCAATGTTTAAATTGTGTTTTAGATAAACATTATTTTAATGAAGAGAAAACTTCTTTAGGCGCGCTGAGCGATAAGTTTTCACTTCTGTCGGTAGTCCTCATGACTGCCTGTTTTTTTTTATGTACAACTCCCATGTAAAGGGGCGAGTCTATTGCAATTACATAATGTTCCCACTGCTGGGACACAGGCCTCCTCTCTGTGCGAGGGAGTGGGGCGTAATCCACTATGCGGGCCCAGTGCGGGTTGGTAGATGTCACAAATCTTAGAATTTTTGTTCTAGGACATGCCGGTTTTCTCACGATGTTTTCCTTCACCGTTTTGAGAGCAGTGGTGATGAAATAATTTACACAAATTAGAGCGCCTGTCTGGGTTCGAACCTTCGATCGACTCGACTCACACGACTGCGACTCGTAAGTCGCGGCCGTTACCACTGGGCCACCACTGCACTGCTTTAAACAATTTTCTCTATTTGTCATCATTTTCTAATTTTATCTTGTTTTATGTCACACATTCACCTACATAGAGTTGTATATTACATGCATCGTGTACAAGTACTATGTACGCGGATACAAAAACGAATGCTCCTTGGTCTGTACGGTGAGTACTATTCGAAATGTAACACAAAAACTAATACTGCATTTTAAGCCGCATACAGTCACGTGTTCTAATAATTTGTTATGAATTGCATTGTGTAATGTAACACGAGTTCTGCGTTTGGATGGCATTACGAGCATTACAACGTACCGCTCGTTTCGACGCTCGAGCTGGTCCATCGGGTGTCACATAACAGTTTTTTCGCGTTGAGCTCATAATTATGCCGCACACCACACTATTCGCTTTACGTAATACGATACAACATATTACACGCGTCTGGACACGGCTTAACATTACTAGCGAATGCCCCCGGTGAATACTCACTTTATAGATATAGAAAAGTTAAAAGGGTCGTTTATTGACTGCCAAAGTATTGTTTATTCCCAAAAGTGTTTGAATAAAACAAACCGAACAATTGACTGAAATAAATGTCTTTCTAACGTCCAATAAATTCGGAAGTGTTTCGTGTTACGGCATTTAATGATTTTCATTGGAATGTGTTTAACAGTAATACATCTAGGGTCTTGTGTCGTGTGTTTGTTAAATAAGAATAATAAAGCAATTCTGTAAAGTTGACTTTGAAAGTTCGATGACGTTCGAACTTTACGAAATGAGTGACCGCACATTTTGAAAGCAAATTGACTTGTTTTTAGAATAAAACAAAGACATTTTTATGTTTTTTGAGTAACTTTTAGGCGGTATTTCTTTACTTCGTTGACGTTTCAAGTCTATTTCTGATAATGTATCATTATGTCAGTATTAATGCTAGGAAAAATAACATGCAACTGTCTCGGTCACAGATGACGCAGATAATTAAATTATTCTTTCATGTAGGCAGCGATCTATAAAGTCTTTATAGTCATCATTGGTGAAGTGCAAGAAAGAGATAGATCATATATACATTCTGCATAGCTCCATCTTCTTTTCGCAACAGAACAATGATGGCTTTAACTCTTAATACTGGCCTAAGTCGATAAGTATCACTTTTTCAATTACTTCCTCCCTGTTTCCGATGATCTTGAAATCTGGTAACTACAGCAAAATCGCCTTCTGTATCGAAATTTCTATCAGTAGGTTGCTGTAAATTCCTTGTTCAAGTTAAGGAATACGATTAAATCCAAAACCTTTGTTCACAAAAAGTAATAAAACTGCCAAGAGTAAAGTAAAATTATTGGTGGAACGTTAAGTTTAAATCTTAGTAGAACATTTACATCGGGTTTTCATTGGTCTAATCGCCGCTGTGGGATTGTATTGTGTAACGTTTTATCATAGAGATAGGTATGTGGTTTAATAAAGATCATGAAGTTATGTTTTTTTTTTCTAATTTCGTGGACTACATTGAAGGAATGAACTTTAAGTAATGCTAAAGTAGAGTTTGACAAGATCTCAATTTCAAATTGTCAATTCAGAAACGAGTATTTACTTAGGCGGGAGGAAACACCCGGGTGTCACCATTGTGTGGATCGCCTGGAGGACACGGTGGAGCATACAGTGGAGGTCTGCCCGGCTTGGGCAGAGCACCGCCGTGTACTCGTGGAGGCGGTCCAGGCTGTACGGAGCAGCCGTCACCTCTTTCTGCGAAGCAGTAATGCTCACGACGGAGGAGGCAGGAAGGTTGAGGGAAATGCAAATTTCACACCCTTACGCCCCTAGCTGCCGCCGTCTGATAAGGACCAGGCCCGGGTCGACGACGCGTTGTGTTCCAAGATGTCAGCACAGGTGTAGGAGTTCACTAGGGCCGATGTTTGCCGGGGTCGCGGGAAAGTACGAAAGGGTTACCGAGGCCCCTGGCAATACAGGCAACGGAAGGAACACGAGTGGATTTTAGTCAGTAAGAGTCTGACATACCCTCCCGCTCCGCCCAGAGCGGAAGAAGTTATTTGATATTTTCCCACCTAATAAAAAAGTGGTATTTACTAAAAACCTTAATTCAACTCATCTTCAAAAACATAACCTACTTTCAAAACCATAGCCACCTAACAAACGAGAGGTTGATGCAAAAACCAGAAATAAATTTCGGAGCAAGACGGTGAACCGATTCGAGGGGGCTCGCTTAAAATTCAACCTCCAACGTTGCTCTGGTCGAATTTGTGCCGCTACTAACTGTTCACGATTGGATTTCGTGTAGGAATGGTTTTATTGCTAACATTACGACAATTGAGGGGCTAAATGGGTTTTGATCAGAGCATGGTACGCAAAATTCTTTCCTCGTTAAGACCTACCTAAATGGAACGTGCTCCAAGTCAAATCAAGACTATCGCTATAGGCAGGCAGAAACTCAGAAATGTGACAACTGGGTCTAACCTTAGTATATTACTATGAGACAAATAGTACACTTCAATGACTAAGTTTTAACAGATTCTGCCTAGAGTTCCCAACTACCTATGTTGAGGTCGGCTTTTAGTCTAACTGGATGCAGCTGAATACCATTATCTGACTTTCCCAACCTTAAGTTAGGTTAGGTGTCGTGTTACCCAGTAGGTACTCGTATATTGGCTTACACCACGCCCCTTGGAAAGACTTGTTGTCAGACTGTCGACCGACTTGTGACAACTTTTTCTACATAATATCACGCCTGTATTTCCCAATGGGTTGGGCAGAGGTGCACCTATAGTACACCCACATTTTGCCAGTTATGTTTAAGTCACATTTTATAAGGGGCGAGCCTATAGCCATCAACCGGGCGCAGATTCAGACTCCGGGATGCTACTGAGAAATACCTGATGGAAAAATCCAATAACACTTTGCCCGACCCGGGAATCGAACCCAGGACCTCATGCTCAGCAGTGGCGCTTGCTACTGTGACTGTCTCTCATGTCTTCCAATTAATAACAAAATATTTTATTCTAAATTCTTATTTTAACATTGTCTCACGATATTAGGCTCTTACAAATAAATTAAATCTCAATTTTATGGGTTGACAGCTCGACGTGTTACCGTAATTAATAACAAAACATCCTATTTCTTTGGAATTGTAAAACCTTGTAGAAATGCATTTATATTTTATGGGAAACAAACTTGAGACAATTAACAATGGACGGGTCGAAAGCAATAATTCAACAAATTCTAAAGATACGACTAAAGTATTCGATTTTTTATCGCAGAGCACAATATTAGTGCACATCTGTTTAGGATGAATTGGGCTCGGGCAAAACCCAAACAGGCCCTTAAAACAATTGAGAAATAGTACAAAAAAGGCAATAAACCTATTCTGAGTATTAGGTTGGCATGGGAAAAAAGACCACGCTCCGGACGTTTTGGAGATGGAACAGAGGACGAAAAGGGTAGGGCTGTGGGGATTCGGTGATGAACCGCGGCAGGAAACGGACGCGGTGGCCTACGCGAGTTAAGTTAGGGAGTTCGTTAAAGACCACGACTAAGGGCGGTCAAATTAGGCTTGGTTAGGAGAGTTACAACTAGGTCGATAATAATGACATAATGTCACTTTGGAGAGATCGCGATAGTGAAAGTGTTATCAGTTTAATACCTTAACTTGTAATAATGAGTGTAGACTAGGTTGCAGTTTAGACTAGGTTATATTAGTCAAGTATAATGTAAGTTGTGTATAAGGCACGCGAATCTCAGTGAGTGTATCTGTGAACGATTGGGTGAGTGTTTACTATTCTATTCCTCCTTATTCCTTTCTATGATGATCGAGGTATCCTACACCAGCGTTTGGTTCTAGGGACTCGGAGAGAGCCTTCCATTGGGTGTGACATTTAACAAGCGACGGTAGCCTACTCTACCAACAGACTATAGACAAACACAACCAAGACATGACACTTACGGCAGTCACACCGCTTATGGATGGCTGAACCGAATTAATACTCGCAACTCGTTAGGGCCAATTTGAGCTATAATGCTACTTTGTAATTGTTTACGAACACAAACAAACCAAATGCTAGTGATGGTTACCTTATCCCAATGGACTGATTAACTGCAGGATATTTTACAATGCCCTTGATGTATGCACATTCTCAGGGAGATGGGTTAGGCCTCAAAAAGTTTCCTAAACTGGATTGATAGTTCGTTCAGAGGAACGCTTGGGATTGTGTCTCGTTAAACCACATCTGGCTATCGGCCTCTCACAAATTATCATTAGCGAGACACGACATTTGGATGCCCAGATAGAAACGCTCCGATGCTTGACTTAGTCGCACGGCTGCCGATTACATTGAAAGCATCTTCTAAATGGGGGAGATTAAGAGAGTGAGAAGTGATGATTTGGAATAACCACTTCGGCGTATAGCAGGAGCAATTGTAAAGAATTCTACTACTGACTGACGATGCGGTACGCTTGTGCAAGTTTTGTATTGTTTTTGTAACGGGTGATTAGGCCGTTATAAGGGGATTATTATATTAGTACGCGCTTAGTGATTACTGGAACGTGTCTTGCTCAATGACAGTTGAACTTCGCAGTACTCTGCCTTAGGATTGAGTAAGACTCATGTCATGTCATGACTAGAGCTTAGGGAACGTGGCTTGTTAGAATCGTAGCAGTGTCCTTAGTGGTCCTATGCGTTCAGGTCTAATAATACACGCACGACGCTGTCAGCTGCTGTAAAGCAGTCCCACGTCACTTGGGGTGGGTCTGTAGTTATTGTAAAGAAATCCAGTAACGTAACTTAGAGTAATATACTCGTATTTCCCAACGCAAGTGTTATGTGTCACATACCTACCCTTTTATATTACTGACATGTCCTCTAACTTTCATAATCAAAAGAAAAGTGGATAAATTAGATTCCTTTCCATAACCTGTGAATTCCCAACCTTATTTTATATTGACATTGTTTACTTGCAATCCCTCCTTGTCTTAACTATCCAAGCCGAATTCAACAAGGCGATTTAAGACCACTGAAAGATACAGACGCTCGAGTCTAGGCGAGTTAAGTTAGGAGGCTTGGTGAATACCAAGGGTCATGTCCGAGTGGGCTGTCGCTAAATAGCAAGTATGAGTTATAGTTGGGTTAAAGCCCCGATTAGACTAATTTAGTACTTAATATAGTGTGTGTGTGAGTTTGTTGCAACGACTGGATGAGCCTTTCATTATATCATTTATCCTAGGCTGATAGTGTAATTAAAGTTGTTGTAACTAAACAGACAGAGACGTGTTGCTGAAGAGTTTGTTGCGTCACTTCTTCTCCCCAGCTCAAACACTAGGAAGTGATGAAGGGTGGGCGCTTTGGGGCTGTCTATAGATCTTTAAGGGAGTTGATCCACAGCTCTATTAATTAATAATTCTTGAGTTTCAATCCTCTCAAAGAAATCTCAAAGAATACAACATTCAATAATTACTAGATAGTAAGAGTTTACTATCTAGTAATTATTGAATGTTGTATTCTTTATCACAAACCAATAGTTCGGTTAGATTGTTATGAACACGTGTCTTGCAGATATGCTTGTTGTGCAAAGGGTGAGCTTCCAGGGGTTCGGGAAACCACATCTATCTCATATCCAGTCCAAGGACTGATAGGGACCAAGGCTCCTTAAGAGCATGATGCCGACGCAATGCCGCTAGAACTAGCCGCCCCGTTGTTAGACAAGGACGGTCCACACGGTTGCCGCAGGGAAAGCCGGTTCGTCACGCTTATCAGTTTGAAAGAACTGCTAGGGACTATGTCTCCAAAAGAGCATGATGCCGATGTAATGCCGCTGAAAAGCCGCTTGCGTCACTTTATGGAAGTGTTGCTCTGAGTACTCCAAGTACAGATGTAAATATCGTGTGAGTAATGCCTGACCAAATACCTCTTACGCTAGCGTAAGAGTTACTCACAAATCTATATAATAATATACTTAAATCCCTCTATTATTTATTGTCTTTCTAAAACCACATCCAATTTCATAACTATGAATTCATAAATCTTATTTACTATTTTCTTTCAATCCTTTCCTTGTTCTCTTAATGGAACAAGGCGTTGGACTTCTTCATATTTGGAATTCATTTAATTTCTGTCGGTGGGAGAGTGACCAGACTGGAGACGAGCTCTACAGAGTCGTACGGAGGTGGAGTGCGACTTTTCCCCAAAATGAGGAACCGACCCAAACTTTCATATTAACAGAATTAGGAAAAACAAAAATTTTATCAGCCTTGGGTAACTTAGGAACAGTCACACTACCACTAGACCAACAAGGCGGTCATGAGACTGCCTATCTGACCTCCACAACCCAGTTACTGGGTAACACGATTCGCCTTGGTAAGACTGGTTCTCAGACTTTAGGACTTCTGACTTTCCGTAACCAATATGAAGTATTTTAAGAGTCATAATTCATAAGTCATTTATTTCTTAACAAAATACATTGTGTTGAAACATTTTAGTGATGATAGAAACAATAATAATAAAAAAGTAGAAACATTACATTCATATTTAAAATTCATTACACATTTAAAATGAATCAATAATTAATAATAAAAATACACAAGAAAAAAAAAAAACATATGTCAGTAATTCAGTAACAATAATTATATAACCAGCAACATTACATTTAAATTAAAAATTCATTAACCAAAATTAAAAAATAATATACAAGAAAATTATATAAACACAAATAACAATTTACAAATCATTTAATCGCGGCTGTCGTTTGTCATCAATCAACTCATCGATACTGTAGCAGCCCTTCCTCAATAAATATGTTTTTAATTTGTTTTTAAATAAGTTTATGCTGACGAATGACAGCTACGAGTATCATCGAAGGATTAATACGAAGGCACAGAGGGATTTTGGTATGTAATGAATGGTCATCCACGGACTGACCGCGGTAAAGCAGTGTAACCTTGCAAGGTTTAACGGGCTTTCTCAAACGTCGCTCGTAGGGGCGCTTTTAACGCAGCCATAAGTGCGTTTATGTCATGTAATGTAATAGAACCTTTGTGATGTTTAAATCAATTAAATTTTCAATAAAAACTTTTACGAATAGTCGTTACAGGATCTTATAGGAAACGTGATTCGAGTCAGAATGACGACATAAAAAAGGATTACAAGGTCCCTATTCAACAAACAAGTTTTATTTCATATATTTTCGCACTGTTTTGTCAAAGGGGAACAGAAAATTTAAGGTTTGTTCTCATTTGAAACAGTCTTTTAAAAGTTTAATAGTGATAGAGGTGAAGGATAGAAGATAAACTAATTATACAAAAATGCTATAACAGGTGAACATGCATTGATTTAGAAAAAATAAATGTTTGAGCTAGGTGAATATTGTCAATGCCTATGTATATTATCTTACTCTTATTTCATTACAGAGGAACTACCTATGGAATGGCATTATTTGCTAGTCAGCGAGGTGGTAGTGGGCTGACTGTCCAGGGTGCGCCAGAGTGACGTTTAAGTATCGTCACTCGTAGAGACTATAACTTTAATGCACTATCCATGTCTATTATGAATTTGTCTGTTTTCAACATAGTCCTATCTTTGTCTAAAATGTAAAAGAGTATTCATGTACTAACATAATCTAAGCAATAAAACAGAGTAGTAAAGTCTTTCACGTTTCCTTGGGTTTCCAATAATCTGGATACCAAAGATTGAGCTAAGCCGTGCGGACCTTGGCAAAGTGCCAAAAGAACGCCAGAATATGCTAGTCTCGGGCCAATAATGGCCCATATCCGTCCCAAAATGTTCCGTTTCAAGCTTTTATGAAATTCGATTCGAGCCGAGAGTGTTAAGTGACCTTAACCTTACAGAGATATTAGAAATTGTTTTTGCGTAGAGTTGGACCTTCGAATTCCCGGCGTATCGCTTTTCGTATCACGTTAGAAGTTTCCGCACTTCTTTTACTCTTTAGGGATTTTGCACGGCCATGTATCTTTGCAATTTCAAAATAATTATAAACACTATCGCATAACTCTGTTTACAAAATGATGTTGATAGCACCTTTATTTTTTAGCCGCAAGTGGTTGACTATACTTTTTTAAGTTATTTGAGACACTATTGACTTACGGCGAATATGAAATAATATGACAGAATCTAGATTAAATAATATCAAAAAAAGTCTTCGTCTTAGTGGACAATAGCAGACTTTTCTAAACTAAGTTTTCTGTTAAAAAACTTAGGTGCCTTGAAAATTTGTATTCTTATATTGAACCTTACCTTGAATACAATCTTTCTATAAAACAAAACGATCTGAACCTGAAATTCTCGTCCCCGAAATTGTACGACGCTTAGTAAGGGCTTCGTTCATTTCAATTCCATGGCAGCATTTGAATTGGAGATTTTACAGGCCTTAATGTAAAACCGACGCTGGATGTCCCGAACGGTAGCCGTTATAGTGCTAATTAAGAGCTCCATCTAGGTACATGGTTCCCTTATCGAATGAGGTTTTAGGGTGGTTTTTTAGAAGTTATTTGTTGATTAGCACCATGCTTTACAGCACTACGCTGAAAATTCCTCAGACTTTTTCTTACTACTTATACAACGCGAAGTTATTCTAAAGTCTCTTTATTTGAATTCCACTGGGACTTGAACTTGACTGGGATTTGAATTGACGATTTTACAGGCTTTAATCTGGAACCGACGTCGGATGTCATATAAAGAAAGAAAGAAAGAAAAATTGTTTATTCTGCACAAACAAAACGCACATTATAAAAATTTACGTAAAATAGACACATAATATACAAAGTAGCTAAAAGCCTCGTAATCAACCCATATAATTTTGACAATCCTGTCGATTACGTAATATTTACTCTGTTGCGCCACTGGCAGATGACAACCAATGACAACATAACATACAACAATCAAAACAAAAACAGAATGTCCATTGCAGTGGGGAAATAACTACTTTTATAACAAATAAACAATTAAAACTAGAACAATTAAACAATGCGTCGCATCTGTGCAAGAAAAGGTCGTTGCTCAGCGAAATGCTGTGACTTCGGACAAGCCTATCGTCAACAGCGCTGATTTTCAGCAATTACCTACTTGTCGAATGACGTAATGACGTCCCCTGTGTGAAGCAATAAATCAGGTAAGTGAAAATTTTCCACAGAAATATTTGTAATTCAAGCTGAATAAAGTATGTATATAAATACAAAAAAAGCCCCTTGTTCTGCTAATTAAAGACTTTGGTGTGGCAAGTTATTGCCCCTTACTGTTTTTTGATTGTGGACGGTTTATAAGGTGTCTGTAGTCTGTCTTAGGCTTATATTGCAGCCGCGGATAGTGTGTGTCGCGGCATTTAGAGAATCCTGCGGCTAGTGACAGCGAATGATGGCTGTCAGACGTCATAGTGCACCCGCGCCGAACGGAGCATTTCGTCTCACCGCAAACCACGTTTTTTTCAATCTCAATTCATCGCACCCGCAAAAACCGCAAACTTTATTACGTTATCCCGTAATCCTTGGGGATATACTGTGCTACGTTTTCAAAATTAAAAATAATAACCCGCGTCCGATTAAATCCAAAATATAGACTTTCTAGTGACCAGTGTACGGGCAAGCAAGGTGCAGTGTACCTGCCCAGAAGGATTCTTCAAGACTTTCGCCAGGAGAAGCACAGGTACCGCTTTTGCATTATTTGCTGGAGTTAGGCTACAAACGCCACCTGACCGTCACCAATTCCTCTTTGAAAGTTTGCTCAAAAAAAGGCAAATTGAATTATTATGCATTCCAGATAATAATTTTTCTGTCGTCCTCGACCCGCAAGGATACACGGCTATTTACACGCCTGTCCCTCCATACTTATGGTCCATTCGAGCCTGGATAGGTATCAGTTAAATAAGTACAAGTCATTGCAAGTACTTACGATAATTTACAGCAATTAATATTAGATAGTGCCTTATAATGGCAACTCAAAAACAAGAAACTAAATTAGCTCAGCTTATTGCTAAAAAAGAAGTCATTTTTGAGCGAGTTAATCGCTTGTATAATTCTTCCAAAAGTATATCTAATTATGATTCACGCTCGAACGAGTTATTCCTAGCGCAGTCTGAATCTATTGGTGAATCTTGCAGCAAGTTTGAAACAATAATTGACCAGATCAATGAGTTGCAGTTTGAAATTGATGAAACCCCACCCGACTATGGGAGTCTATGTTCTATTGAAGACTTATATTCCAGTACGAGTATTAAATACAAACGTAATCTCATACTTTCAAACAATAAAACATTAACATCAGATCAGAAGAGAGGTAGTGGCATAAAATTACCACCAATCGAATTACCATCATTTGACGGTAGAACTGAAAACTGGCCCATTTTTTATGAAATGTTCCGTACTAATGTTCATTTAAATACTGATCTGACGGATTCGCAGCGTGTGCAGTATTTAATAAGTAAATTAACGCATGATGCCTTAAAACTAACTGCAGGCATTGTTCCCACAGGAGACACATACAGTGTTATGTGGAACAGTCTTGTCAAAAGGTATCAAGATAAACGTAGTTTAGGTTGTGGCGGCATCTACAGCGCCACATACAAAACTACGCATCACACTGACGTCACGCAAAATCCTGCATCGCGCAAGCAGAGTTTACCGCGCAACTAGCATATATACAACATCCCGACATCAACCGTCGGGCAGTTGCCCACCAGACACGACACCCGTCTGGTCGGAGGATCCTCCCTTTTCTATGGAGGATGAGTGAACTTTACACCCTGTTCCTCATACCTCTATACTGGTGACCCCGAATATGAACGTCAGCGCAGCCTTCGTGCAACTACATCAGCGTGACGTCATAATCATCACTTCCTCAAGCTCTCGAGCGGCGAGTCACACAGCCAGCCAGCACCCACGGCTTCAACGGGTATCCGGACCACCAGCATGCAGCGACCGCGCATACCTGGTCATCACCCTAAGCCTCATCAGCAACCTTGGCACAGCACACTGCACTTTCGGCCGGTCAACAAGCAGAGCTCTTCAACGCTCTCCTGGTCGACGCCAGCAGTCAGCCCTCAACCCGGCGCTGTACCACGTCCGACTCACTGGAGCATAACGCAGCGCCACCCCGACTCACTGGGGCATCACCGCAGACAGTTCCGACCCACCGCGAACTATGCAACAACCGGTTCCGACCCACTGGAACCCCACCTGGCACTGGCAAGCATCGCAATATACACGACTCAGCCCACTATCGATCTCCGGTCTCCGGAGGGGAGTGATGTGGCGGCATCTACAGCGCCACATACAAAACTACGCATCACACTGACGTCACGCAAAATCCTGCATCGCGCAAGCAGAGTTTACCGCGCAACTAGCATATATACAACATCCCGACATCAACCGTCGGGCAGTTGCCCACCAGACACGACACCCGTCTGGTCGGAGGATCCTCCCTTTTCTATGGAGGATGAGTGAACTTTACACCCTGTTTCTCATGCCTCTATAAGGTATTCATTATCTCAATAATATACTGGACATTAAAGCATGCGCCGGCAATGCTGCTAGTCTGAATGCATTTGTAGAACGATATTCAGCGTCTGTCGCTGCATTGAAGCAGTTAGACATTCCAGACTTATTCGATTTCGCAATATTACACTGTGGTTTAAGAAAGGTTGACGCACAAACTGTTCAACAATTTGAAAGCCGTGTGAGTGGGAAAGAATTACCTTCCTATACGGAGTTTATATCATTTTTGCAAGACCATGTTAAGGTACTCCAGCGCTCACACGTTAATAATCCACAGACGGAACCACGTGCTAAGTCTAGTTTAGCTCACAATCGAATAAATAATACGCAAAGTACCGCCAAGTCGTTCATGTCATGCAAACCAGTTCCGAATAACCGCTGCCCGCTGTGTGAAGGCGATAACGTCGATCATCGACTGTTTGATTGTCCACAATTTAAAAATATGAATTCTCCGCAAGCTCGTTTCGAATTTATTAAAAAGAAACGCGGCTGTGTTAATTGTTTAAGTATATCCCACTCTTTGATTAAATGCAAGTCACGGAGCGTTTGTAAAATTTGTAAAAAAACACATCATTCCTTGTTACATTTCTCCGAAGTAAAAGATGATTCACCGCGCGAGCCTGCCGCTACGTCTGTCTCGCTTAGTGCCGCCGCTAAAACATGTTTACCGACAGAGACAACTATTTTGTTAGCTACCGCGCAGATATACGTATATGATAGTAGCGGCCGAGATAAGCTTGTTGTCAGGTGTTTAATAGACAATGGATCGCAAAATAATTTAATTACTGTGGACTGTTGTAAACGTTTGAACTTACCCATAATTAAATTACGCAATTCGTCTTTACAAGGTGTTGGTATGACCTCACGACCTGTACACGGCTTTATTTATCTCAATATAGAATCTCGGATTAATCCTCACAATAAGTATTATATACACGCATTAGTTGTTGATTGCATTACAGATAGACTTCCCGCTAGTTTTATCAGATTAAATGACGATATGTCATATTTAAATAATTTACCGCTTGCTGACTCAACCTCTACCTCAACCTCTCAGAGTGTGAAAATAATTTTAATTCTTCAGTTTTATTTAAAGACGGTAGATATTTTGTCGATTTACCTTTCGCGCGCGATCCCTCCGAATTAGGCAATTCACGCAGTGTCGCTCATCGGCGGCTACTTGCGCTCGAGCGTAAATTCACGTGCGTGCCAACCCTACGCGAAGATTACAATAAAACTATCACCGATTATATAACTCAGGGGTATTTATCGGAGGTACCCGACTCTGAATTAACAGAAGAGGGTTACTACATACCGCATCACGCCGTTATTAGACCGGACAAAGACAGCATTCGAGTGGTTTTGGACGCTAGTGCCAAAACACACTCGGGGTTGTCACTCAATGACATTCTGCATGTCGGACCTAATTTACAGGCCGACTTGTTTTTATTATTACTCGATTTTCGTACCTTCCCTGTCGCAATGACAGCGGATATAAAACAAATGTTCCTACGGATCGGTGTAAATGAGCACCACCGCAAATATTTACGAATTTTATATCGATTCAACAAAAATGAACCTATACTTTTCACTTTAACCGCGTTCCCTTTGGATTAAAGCCTAGTCCTTATTTACCGATGCGCACAATACGCAATTTAGCGTGTGAGCATGGCGACCGCTATCCTGAGACTTCTAAATTAGTAGAAACTCAGTTTTTTATGGACGATTATGTCTATTCTGTTCCTGATGAACAGATTGCTATACAATTATCCCGCGATTTAATTGAGTTATTTAAGTTAGGATCCTTTGACCTGGTCAAATGGGCTACCAACTCACCCGCTTTGTTGGAGATTCTCCCAGAGTCTCACCGCTTACCAGTTAATTTTTCTGGCATGGATAATGATAAACATAATTTCAAAATCCTTGGATTAACCTGGGAACCCGCTGATGATTATTTTTCTTTGACAACAGTCGCTGTAGATGATAAATGCACTAAGCGTGCGATTCTATCGCTAGTTGCCCGCTTGTTCGACGTACTTGGCCTCGTAGCACCCGTCGTGTTGTACGCGAAAATCCTAATTAAGGAACTTTGGTTAGCTAAAATAGGTTGGGATGAGGTTCCTCCGGACTCCATCACCAATCGGTTTTCCGTTTTTTTGCGCGATTTCCCCTCACTCTCTTCTCTAAAGGTTCCTCACCACATTGGCGTCTTTAGAGAAGCTGTAGTGAATATCGTAGCCTTTTGCGACGCCAGCTTTAGTGGTTATGGTTGTTGTATTTATTTACACATAACTGACTCTAAAGGCAATATCAGCGTTCGGCTTTTATGTGCAAAGTCCAAAGTTTCCCCCGCTAAAATAACAACGCTAGCTCGATTAGAACTTGTCGCCGCTTTACTTCTGTCTAAGCTTGTTCGCGTGGTCAAAGATAAACTTTCCGCTCGTGTACCTATTGCAGGTGTCTACGCTTTCTCGGACTCCACCATAGCTCTTTCGTGGATCCACTCATCTCCCCATAGATGGTCTATTTTTGTCAGTAATCGCATTGCTAAAATACAGGAAAACCTACCTGCTGCTAGTTTTAATCACGTGTCCGGAAAGGAGAATCCTAGCGATTGTCTCTCCCGCGGCATGCTGCCATCTGATTTAATTGAACACTCGTTATGGTGGAACGGTCCTACTTGGCTCCATCGGCCCATTAGCGAGTGGCCTTTAAAATTCTCTCCTACTGAATGTGAAACATTGCCAGAGTTTAAATCAAAGGTTTTTCTTGTAGAAACATCAAATACTGAACCGCGTATTTTAGATACAATAGCTGACCGTGTTTGTTCATGGAATAAATTGTTACGTGTATTTATGTACATTCTTAAATTTACGAACAGACTACTTAGTCATAGCTCTGTTAAAAATATACAAACCGCCGAAAATTTCATTATTCGAATAGTTCAAAATACGCATTTTTCTAACGATTTAAAATTAATTAAAGCAGGCGAACTTCCATCTAAGAAGTTGCGCTGTTTGTCTGTCTTTATTGATAGCTACGGAATCTTACGTATTGGGGGCAGATTGTCTAAATCTGACTTATCATATGAAGCCAAGCATCCCGCGCTTTTACCTAAACGTGACCGCGTAGTTGATCTAATTATTGATCACTATCACAATACGTACTGCCACACGGGCCCCGGATTATTGATGTCTATTATAAGGCAGCGGTTTTGGATATTAGATGGACGAACAGTCATACGTTCCCGCTGTCGGAAATGCAACACTTGTTTCCGTCTAAATCCTACGCATCTAACACCCAAAATGGCTGAACTTCCTGGATACCGTGTCCGTGATACTAAAGCCTTTGTGCACACTGGAGTAGATTTCGCCGGGCCGCTTGCTTACACACCTATTCGCCGTAGAGGTCAACGTTCGCAAAAACTTTATATATGTTTGTTCATATGTATGGTAACTAAAGCCATACATATCGAACTCGTATCGGACCTCACATCCGAGGCTTTCTTATCCGCATTTAAAAGATTTATTTCTCGCCGCGGTCCAGTGTCTGTCATGTACTCAGACAATGGTACCAATTTTGTTGGCGCTAAGGCGCAACTTGATGATATTTATTCTTTCTTATTGAACTCGTCTGTTCAAACAGATATTAAAAATGAGCTTCTAAAATCTCGCATTGAGTGGACAAGAATACCGCCGCGAGCTCCGCACTTCGGAGGTATTTGGGAGTCGAACATTAAGAGTGTTAAAACTCACTTGTATAGAGTCATAGGAAAGCAGCTTCTCACTTACGAGGAACTCTCTACCGTACTGGTACAAATCGAGTGTCTTTTAAATTCTCGACCGCTTAGTTTTCTCTCATCAGACCCGCATCCGGACTTGCTCACGCCTGCGCATTTTCTAATGTCCAGTCCACTTAAGCATTTGCCTTCTTCTGAATTGACAGAAGAAAACATAAATTTAACAAACCGCAAAAGGCTTTTGGATCAGCTTGTGTTATCCTACTGGAACAAATGGCGAGTTGAGTACTTGCACACGTTGCAAGTTCGCCAGAAATGGTGCACTCCCGATCGCCCTATAGAGATCGGTACTGTCGTTCTCTTGGGTCAAGATAACGTACCACCATTGACTTGGCCATTGGGCATCATAGTGGAAGTTTTTCCGGGATCGGATGGTGTAATTCGAGTAGCTTCAGTAAAAACCGCGTCAGGTACATATAAACGTCCTGTCACTAAATTATATCCTTTGCCAACCCAATAGAACTATATTATTTCGTAGTTTAATTTAGTTTATAATTTACAATAGTATATTTTCTCAATGGTACGCCATTACATAGTTATAATTTAGCTTAGTAATTCAACTTTGTCTTAATTTAATCAAACTGCAATTTCATTCTTTGGAATCTGATAATTAATTTCGAACGCCGTTTCCTAGTAATGGTGTTTTGAACTGCTGCTTGGGATTCTCTTGATGCTTTCAGACTGCCAGATATATAAACATCATCTCATCCTCCCAACCGCACCAGCTTTTCAGCGTATAGATTATCATCTTTGAAAGCTCGGGACCTTTCAAGGCGGGGAGTATGGTGTGGCAAGTTATTGCCCCTTCCTGTTTTTTGATCGTGGACGGTTTATAAGGTGTCTGTAGTCTGTCTTAGGCTTATATTGCAGCCGCGGATAGTGTGTGTCGCGGCATTTAGAGAATCCTGCGGCTAGTGACAGCGAATGATGGCTGTCAGACGTCATAGTGCACCCGCGCAGAACGGAGCATTTCGTCTCACCGCAAACCACGTTTTTTTCAATCTCAATTCATCGCACCCGCAAAAACCGCAAACTTTATTACGTTATCCCGTAATCCTTGGGGATATACTGTGCTACGTTGTCAAAATTAAAAATAATAACCCGCGTCCGATTAAATCCAAAATATAGACTTTCAAGTGACCAGTGTACGGGCAAGCAAGGTGCAGTGTACCTGCCCAGAAGGATTCTTCAAGACTTTCGCCAGGAGAAGCACAGGTACCGCTTTTGCATTATTTGCTGGAGTTAGGCTACAAACGCCACCTGACCGTCACCAATTCCTCTTTGAAAGTTTGCTCAAAAAAAGGCAAATTGAATTATTATGCATTCCAGATAATAATTTTTCTGTCGTCCTCGACCCGCAAGGATACACGGCTATTTACATGCCTGTCCCTCCAGACTTCATCTATGCAAATAAGTCTCGATCGTTCCCTTATCAACTTAGGGGCATTTGGGTCAAAATTGCATTCGCTGTTTTAGATTTTGGAGCAATTTTCATGAGCAATTACACGTTTGGGGTAATTGCAAATGGGAATATGAACTTTATAATAAGAAAGTATTATAAGCAAAAGTGAGTCGTTCTACGTTTCGTTGTCTATTACTCGTATAGCATGTAATTATCACGCTAAAGGAACGAGTACTTCTGTGAAATCATTACTTAAAACAACTGACGATCGGAATTAAATAGGAAAAAATAGTAACGCCACGAAGAAATTCGAAATTCGAACGATTGTGTCGAAATGTGTATCCGCGATGGTACTTTAATAACAAATGAGTTCGATTTGGAATTGTATGCTGTTCGAAATTAACTTTACAGAATATCACTACACACTAATGCTATGATACTAGCCGCCTCTGAAACTATTTTTGAAAACGTAGTTATATTTTATTTATAAATCAGTCTCTCCTACCTTGTACCATTTTCTCAGTGCTAATTTCCTTTTATTACGGAAGAACGAACATTATGATATTCAGGCTAGTGACAGCTTTGTTCCGTTTATCGACTGGAATGAGTTGACGGTTATTGAGCCACGGTGACGTAATCAATTAGTAATAAAAAAAAAAAAATTTTGTTGACGCTGTAGAAACTAAATACGTTTTCTTGTTTTAGTGGCCGCAAGTATGAATGCTGGGGGTGCGTGCAGAAAACCTCCTCGTGTGTCTGATTGCTGCTGGTTCCCTTCGAATACGTTCGGGGGAAAGAGCAGTCGTCGGGCCGGTGCATCCTGGGCACGGCCAATAGTCTCTCCATGTTTCGGAGAGGGTATTGACCATGGCGAATTTCTGCGTGGCGGGGAGCTTCATGCTCGATCGTCGGTCGTCCACTCCCCTCTCTGCTTACAGAGGGCAGGTCGAGTGGGCGAATAGTGGCGGTGCTTGCTGTGCACTTACCCTGACAGCGAGCAAGCAGCGGGAGAATGATTCTTCTGTCTGCAACCGCCAAAATCGTAATCCGTAAAGAGACCACAGTCATGTTTTGTGGCTTGGAACGGGACGAGGATCTTGGCTTGATCGCCCGGATCGCGAGGAAGATAACCTCTATAAAAATTCCTCTAATGTCAAGTTTTGGTGCGCGGCGAGGATATGAATGGCTGAGGAGTAGTGTCATCTGCAACTTCCGAGTTGTAGGTGGCGCATCAGTCGTTAGCGCACCCCCAGCCAGGGTACCAGTGGACCCCCTGGTTGGGTTACAAATGTACACTTGTCTAGGGACAGGGGGTGAACCTAGGTGTACTTTTTAGATCCCCCATACTCGTGGGAACAGTATGGAAAAATTTGAACAAAAAAAAATAAGTGGAAGTCAAGGGGAGGAGAGCGATGCGGGGTCGGAGTCCGACCTTGCATCAGGCGGAGTGAGCTCGGGGAGCTCGCAAAGAAAAGGGGTGTTGGAGAGGAGCCGAGAGTTCAGGCGAACCTTCAAGCGGCCCAACTCGGGGTCTACCTCCGACGATGGAGTAGGAAGGCGGAGGAGGAAGATCCACTCCAGCCCGCGGGGTAGAGTCCGAGGTAGTAAAGGGGTGGACAGAGGTCCCACTACCAAGGAAGCGGGCAAGCCGGGCCGGGCTGGCCCGGTCGAGCTGACCAGCCCGGCTGGGCTGGCTGGCCCGACCCAGTTGGCCCGGCAACCCGAGAGGCTCGCCAAGGAGGGGCCCCTCTCTGAGGTTTCTGGAGGCGGGGCGGAAGCCGCTGGCGGTTCCGGGTCGGAACGTGCAACCGGGTAGGAGGAGGGGAGGTAGTGGCCGCTGCGATCAAGGCGGTATCGGTTAAGAGGCTCAGGTCCTCTAAGGATCAGGCCATAGCTGCGGCCACGGCCTCTATTGTGGCGGCAGCGGAGGCCCTTCATGTCACGCCTCCGCCAGATGGTATGTCTGAGATGCGGGCGGAGGTCGCCCGCTTGACAGCCGCCATGGAGCTTCTCCGAAAGGAGAACGAGAAGCTCCTGGCGGACCTGGCTGGGCTTCAAGGAGCCGGCCCCCGGGTGGAGCCTCAAGCGGGGAAGCAGCAGGGACAGGGACGGCCCGTGCCTGTAGAGGACCGGATTCTGGCCTTGGTGAGGCAGGAAATGGCTACCCTGGAGGCCATCGTCCTGCGCCCCCCGTTGGTGGCAAGCCAGCCGCCCTCTGGCCAGCGGAAGCCGGCCTCGTTTGCAGCCGTCGCAGGTGCCACGGCCAAACGGGGCTCGTCAGGGCAGCCAAAGGGCGCGGCGAAAGCGCAGGTGGCGAATGCTCCAGCCCCAGCGGCGAGGGCTCCGGTAGCGAGACGGCCGCCCCCGCCTCCTAAATCTCTTCCGACCGATGCCGAATGGCAAGTAGCCGGAGAGAAGAGGAAGGCAGCTAAGGCGAACAGGGCGTCCAAAAAGAGGGAGAGGCGGCAGCGGCGCAAGGAGCGAACCGCCGCGGCTAGGCTCCGCGCCCCGAATTTCGCAGCTGTAGTGATCACACTACAGCCGGATGCGGAGAAGAAGGGCGTGTCCTATAGGACGGTAATGGCGAAGGTGGGTGAGGCGGTGCGCCTGGAGGAGCTCGGCGCAGCAAAAGACTTCAAAATGAAGGTGACGGCGACTGGGGCCCGAATGGTGGAGGTCCCCGGTAGGGCTAGTGGCCCGGCTGCTGACGCCCTGGCCGAAAGGCTTAGGGCGTCACTAAATGCGGACGAGGTCCGAGTGTCCAGGCCCACCAAATGCGCTAGCGTGCGCATCACGGGCCTGGACGACTCCGCGACCGAAGAGAAGGTGGTCGCCGCAGTGGTTAGGACCGGGGGGTGCTCTGCCGAGCAGGTGAAGGCAGGCATCATCCGTCCTGACTTCACGGGGCTGCAAACCGTTATGGTGAGCTGCCCCGTGTCGGCGGCCAGAAAAGTTACCGGGGAGGGCCAACGGCTATTGGTGGGCTGGGTTTCCGCGCAGGTGAAACTGCTGGAACCCAGACCTCTGAGGTGCTTCCGCTGCCAGGTGGGCAACCACGTGCAAGCGAATTGCACCTCGGAGGTGGACCGCAGCGGTCTTTGCTACCGCTGCGGTCTGCCCGGGCACAAGGCCGGCTCGTGCAATGCCACGCCGCACTGTGCCGTATGTGCGGCGGCTGGCAAGCCGGCCGAGCACCGGATGGGGGGCAAGGCCTGCGCCCCACCCACCAAAGCCAGGGCCAGAGGCAAGCCCTCCGCCAACGCCGTCACCGCCGCAGCCGCCACCACTGCCACCGCCGCTGCCGCCTCCAACACCGCCGTCGTCGCCGTCGCCACCGTGGCCGCTGCGGCAGGCCCCTCTCAGGGGGCTGGGAAGGAGGCCCAGGAGGGGGCTGACATAGAGTGCCATTAATGGCCCCATTACGCCTCCTCCAGGCGAACATCAACCACTGCGCCGCCGCTCAGGATCTGTTGCTCCAGAGCATGGCGCAGTGGTCGATTAACATCGCCGTGGTCGCTGAGCCGTACTTTGTCCCGCCCAGGGATGACTGGGTGGAGGACCTGAGCGGCTCAGTGACCCTAATTTCGTCGGCCGCCGCCGGTACCCCGTCCCTCGAGGCCTTCAGGAGGGGACGGGGCTGCGTAGCAGCACGGTTCGGGGAGATTGTCGTGGTAGGGGTCTACTTCTCTCCGAACCAAACTTTTGCCGAGTTCCACAACTCCCTTGCGGAGTTGAGAAACGTCGTCGTTGGGTTTGGTTCCCTCCCCGTGGTCGTCCTCGGGGACTTCAATGCCAAGAATTTGGCTTGGGGTTCCCGGTTAACGGACACACGGGGCAGGATGGTGGAGGACTGGGCTCTGGAGACAGGCCTGGTCGTCCTAAACCGGGGTTCTGTCCCCACGTGTGTGCGGATGCGGGGTGAATCAGTGGTGGATATCTCGTTCGCCAGCCCCGCTCTGTCGCCGCGTGTAGTTGACTGGCGCGTCATGGAGGGGGTGGAGACCTATTCCGATCACCGGTATATCCGGTTCGACGTCTCCGCCCAGACCTCGGACGCGCCGGTCCGATGGGCCCCGAGTGGTCCGCGGTGGGCGCTGAAGCAGCTGGACCGGGAGCTCCTCCTGGAAGCCTCGATCGTGCAGGCCTGGGTGTCACCACCGGACAGGCCTGCTGACATCAACGACGAGGCGGAGTGGTTCCGGGAGGCCATGTCCGACATATGTGACGTGGCAATGCCCCGGGTCCAGCCTGGACGTGCCTCGCGCCAGGTGTACTGGTGGTCGCAGGAGCTGACGGCTCTGCGCACTGCGTGCGTGGCTGCGCGACGCCGCACTATGGGACCAAACAGTATTTTCCATCTCAAAAATGGTTTTGTCGAAAGTCGTAAATCCATAGATTGTTTTATGGTTTTATACTCTCAAAAGATGGAACTTACGAATAAATTACAAAATATCAAAAAATATAAAGTTTTACGTTAATAAAATGAACCTCAAACATTGGGCATAAATATTTTCATGCCAATTAAATTACCGTTAAGGGAGTTCAACACATAATTATTCGGAAGTTTTCCAAGGAAACATATTAGTGTTATACATCATTAGATAGCTTAGAATATACACTTTGCAACCACGTTCAGTTTTTGTAAAAAAAATATTTTTATTTAATTTTTTAATATTTTTTTAGTGAAGTAAAGAAAATTTAGTTTTTGTTTATTTCAATTGGAGTTTTCGTTGTTGCCGAAAGCAGCCGGTGTCAAGTTAATTACTCTATTAGAGACCTTATCTACTCAGTAATATGAGGATTTAAAAAAAACTTGCGCGTTTTTTGCGCCAGAGGTGATTTTGAAGCAATAATGTCAATCGGGGAAAAATCCTCGAAAATTACGGTTCTTCTTTTTTATTATGAAATATTATATTTAGTTATTATCCTTTGATGTCTATATTGTTTTTTTCTATTTCTATGATAAAAACATACATTTGCAAATTAAAAAACTGCTATTATATTTGAAAGAATCTTCCCATGGCAATTTTGTTTAGGGTGGTCACCTTAACCACAAGTATGATAAACTATATTGCTGCGGAAGTTCTATTTATCTGTTGTGGTAAATAATTACAATCAGTACTGATTACACTATTTCGATGAGAACTGTTATAATCAATTGTCCCATGGTTTTTGCACAAGGCACTAAAATATTAGTCCTTTAAATACCCGTGTATGTTCAGCATACGATTCATCAAAGTGTTTAGATACTTCTTTTCAATAACAATTAACGCATAAAAAACATTATTATCTAACAATGAGTGAATTCGTTTGTGTTCGACGCGATCTTTGTGATCAAATAATAAAAGGGAAAAGTACTTCAGACCTCAAAAATATTTATTGGAAAATTTTCAACTATCGGAAACTGACGTTAATACTGTAATAGAGAGTATTCAAAAAAATCTAACATCGAGTTGCAACCAGAAATGGACCAAAGCTCAAAGAAAGCCGGACCGGTTCGAGAGCCTATACTCAAATTGGTTAAATGGTGAGTTTAAAGTATCATTGAATTCTTGCAGTACCTCAACCACTGTAAATTCTGGTTTGAATACTTCTGGTGAACGTGGAAAACCAACAAAACAATATGACGAGTGCTCGGAAAACACAAAGAAACGAAAAAATATGGAGCTGGTCCAGGAGTATGGAATGGGACATGTCCGTAACGCTTATGTGCAAGGTTTAAGATCCATGGGGGAAAATGACGAAGCGTCGATTGTGACTATTATCAGAAATAAGGAAAAAGAAGAGAAAAAAGTTATTCTACAAAACATACTCAATCCAGATAACGCACTTTCCTTTACAAAAGAGGAAGCATTGAGTATATGCATTGAAACTGATTTAACCAAAGCACAATATGCGTACCTAAGAAAAAGGCTCGTTGATAAGAATTTAAGTTCTGTATTGCCTTCGTATCAAACACTAAGTGAAGCAAAAAAAGGCTTGCTATCCGCCTGCATCCAGCATTACGGTGACAAATATAAGCGCAAAAATCAACCTGCAAGATCTCTTAGACCATACAGTCTGCCGTATTATAAGGATAAAGTCAGGATCGACTTACAATCGTCTCAAGCTTTTCACTAAATGGGGATGTGATGGATCCTCCGGGCAAAGTGAGTATAAACAAACTCTACCGGAAGAAAACGAACAAATATCGGACGCTAATTTGTTTATAGTGTCCCTTGTACCACTGCGACTAGTAGACGAAGAAACTTCATATGGAAAAACCCTACTTGCTCATCTGTTAGATATTGCAGACCAATTTCATTAGAATTTGCAAAAGAAACTCCCGAAAAAACTACAGCGGTTGTCAGTGAAATTGAAGCCAAAATTAATCAATTGATTCCAACTCTTGTGTCAATAGAAGACAAAGTCATCGAAGTTAAACATCAACTGTTTATGACAATGATTGATGGGAAAGTTGCTCAAGTGTTGACAAACACATCATCCAGTGCTACCTGCACTGTTTGTGGAGCAACTCCCAGACAAATGAATGATCTTTTAAAAGTTACAACGAGAGATGAAAATGCGTTTAAATACGGATTGTCGACGCTACACGCATGGATAAGATTTATGGAAATGATCCTCCATATTTCTTACAATTTAGGTTTTGAGAAGTGGTCTGCAACAACTCCAGAAAACAAGCAACTTAAAGAAGACAAGAAAAAATTTGTCCAAAAACGTTTCCGAGAAGTGCTTGGCTTGCATATTGATAAACCACGTCAAGGTTCCGGTAATAGCAATGACGGTAATACGGCAAGGAGATTTTTCCAAAATTACCAATGTTCTGCAGAGATAACCGGAATTGATGAAGAATTAATCAAGAGACTATATGTAATTCTTCAAACTATGTCATCGGGATTTCCTATAAACGCAGAAAAATTTGGTCAGTATACATTGGTAACCGCGCAATTATATGTAAGCAAATATAAATGGTACTACATGCCATCTTCGGTCCATAAAGTACTTATACATGGTGCTAAAATAATAGAGCATTATGCAGTTTTGCCTATAGGACAATTATCCGAAGATGCCCAGGAAGCTCGAAATAAAGATTATAAGAAATATAGGTTACATCACGCTAGGAAGTGTTCCAGATCAGCAACAAACGAAGACGTTCTGCATATTTTGTTATATACATCTGATCCTTATATATCTAGCTTAAATAAACCAAGTTTTCTAATATCCAAAGAATTATTTGACGAAGCTAAAGAATTGTTGGAAATAGAAAGTGATGAGTAGGATAAGTTTAAGTAATAATTTTTTTTTGTCATGTAACTGTTTGTTTAATAATAATAATTTAGTTTTAAACTTATTTTAAGCATAAGTGTAACTTTTATTGCTATTTTAATATAACTGTATGATTTTTTGTATGAAATTTCGTATAACTTTATCTTTGTCATTTTTTTTCGGAAAAAATATTTTTTTTAGAATGATGATGTTTGATTTCTTTTATTGCCTAGATATTCACAAATACGTGAAAAAAAAATCAAGGAGATAAAATCACAAAACAACAGAGTTATCGATTTTTGAGATGGAAAATACCGGTTGGTCCCATAGTGCGCCGGTACACCAGGCACCGCAGGCTCCGTATCAAACCTCCGGATACGGAAGCCATTCAGGCGGAGCTGTACGAGGGGTACAGAGCGGCGAAGACCGCCCTCCAAGCGGAGATCCTGCGGGCCAGGGGTTTGGCCCGCGAGGAGTCGCTGGGGACTCTGGACAGGGACCCGTGGGGACGCCCGTACAAGGTGGTGCGGGATAAACTCCGCCCATGGGCTCCCCCGCTAACGCAGAGTCTCCGGCTCCAGCTTGTGGTGGACGTGGTGAGCGCTCTGTTCCCTTCGCGAGGGGAACACTCCTCCCCACCTATGGCTCCGCCTACTGCGGTGCCTGATGCGGACCACACCGCCGACGACGACGACGATGCTCCGGAGGTGAACGAGGGAGAAATGAGAGCGGCGGTACGCAGGCTTAATGCCAAAAATACCGCCCCAGGACCCGATGGCTTACCTGGGAAGGCCTGGGTCCTGGCCTTGGAGGCTCTCGGGCCTCGACTTAGGGGGCTCCTAAGCGCATGCATGGAGAGGGGCCAGTTCCCGCTTCGGTGGAAGACGGGGAAACTGGTCCTCATAAAGAAGGCAGGGCGCCCTGCGGACTCTCCGTCCGCTTATCGGCCCATCGTGCTGCTCGACGAGGTGGGCAAGCTCTTTGAAAAAGTCATTGCAGACCGCCTCGTCGGCCAGCTGGTGCGGGTGGGGCCGGATTTGGCGGAGAGCCAGTTTGGTTTCCGCAGAGGGCGCTCTACGGTGGACGCCATCATGCGTGTGCGAGCCCTGACGACGGGGAATGCTGTTGCCCAGGGTGGGGTCGTCTTGGCGGTGTCTCTAGACATCGCCAATGCCTTCAATACCCTGCTCTGGAGTTGCATCAGGGAGGCACTCCGGTATCACCGGATGCCGACCTACCTCTGTCGTGTGGTCGAGGCCTATCTGACGGACAGGGCCGTCATCTACCCCGGTCACCAGGGAGTGTGTAACCGGCAAGAGATGTCGTGCGGTGTCCCACAGGGATCGGTCCTGGGGCCGCATCTGTGGGACATCGGATACGACTGGGTGCTGCGCGCCGACCTCCCTAGCGGCGTCAGCGTAGTGTGCTACTTTGACGACACGTTGGTCCTGGCGCAGGGGAGGTCGCACCAGGCGGCGGCCGAATTAGCGGCACGCGGGGTTGCGACAATCGTCGAAAGGATCCGGCAATTGGGACTCGAGGTGGCCCTGCACAAGTCCGAGGCCATGTGTTTTCATGGTCCTCGGAACGCGCCACCGTTGGGGTCCCAAATAAACGGTAGGAGGGGTTTCTAACGGCGTCGAGTCGACGATGAAGTACCTGGGACTCGTCGTCGACAGCCGGTGGAACTTCGTGGAGCATTTCCGACGTTTGGCTCCCAAACTGGAGCGGGCGGGCGCTGCATTGAAGCGGCTCCTGCCCAATCTAGGGGGTCCAAACGCCTCCTGCCGGAGGCTCTACGCGGGGGTCGTGCGGTCCATGGCCCTCTACGGGGCTCCTGTATGGGCGCGCTCTCTGGCGCTGCGGCCAGCCCGCCGGTTGAGCGCGGCCCAAAGGGTCATGGCCATCCGGATGGTCCGAGGATACCGCACGGTCTCCTGTGAGGCAGCGAGCCTCCTTGCCGGATTGCCGCCATGGGATCTGGAGGCAAAAGTCCTCGCGCACGTATGGGAGTGGCGCGAGGAGGCGAAACGCCGGGGCGTAAGTCCGCTGCCGCGAGAAATCGCGGCACAGCGGACGGAGCTCCGGCGGGATCTCATGGCGTCATGGAAAGTACGGTTGTCGCAACCCAGTGCTGGGCACGCCACGATTGCGGCGATAAGTCCCCTCTTTGAGGAGTGGCTGGAGAGGCGCCACGGCGTCCTCACCTTCCGCGTGACGCAGGTCCTCACCGGACATGGCAGCTTCGGGAGGTTCCTGTGTCGGATAAGGCGGGAGGAAACGTCCGGGTGTCACCACTGTGTGGATCGCCCGGAGGACACGGTGGAGCACACGGTGGAGGTCTGCCCGGCTTGGGCAGAGCACCGCCGTGTCCTCGTGGAGGCGATCGGCGGCAGAGACCTCTCGCGTCCAGCCCTGGTTCAGGCCATGGTACGGAGCGAGAGGGCATGGGCAGCCGTCACCTCCTTCTGCGAAGCAGTAATGCTCGCGAAGGAGGAGGCGGGACGGTTGAGGGAAAGGCAAGTTTCGCGCCCTCTCGCCCCTAGCCGCCGCAGGAGACGCCCAGGGCGTCGGGAATCCCGGGCGGATTTCCGGCCACCGTAGGCGCGGGCTTGCGGACGGTGAGCAATGGGTAGCTCACCGTCCGGTAAGGACCAGGCCCGGGTCGACGGCGCGTTGTATTCCACGCGCGCCTTAAAGAGATGTCGTCAGCACATAGTAGGGGTCCACTAGGGCCGATGCCTGCCGGGGTCGCGGGAAGGTACTTATGGGTCACCGAGGCCCCCGCAACACAGGCAACAAGAAGGAATACGGGTGGGTTTTAGTCAGTAAGAGTCTGACACACCCTCCCGCTCCGCCCAGAGCGGGAGAAGTTATTTGATGATTTCCCACCCTCAAAAAAAAAAAAAAAAGTATGAATGCTGAGCGTGGGGTTCAATTTTTGATCTTCAAGTCAAACAAAGTCTTCTTTGGTTATTTTGTCCGAAAAATACTCATTATCAGCCCTGAGTGTGGATTTGTTCTCAACTAAGGGCATCATACTCATTCCTCACCCCTATTACACAGGATTTACAACTAAATTGGGAATATGTGGGTGTACTAATTGTAGAATTATGATTCTACAATACATTTTTGGTATTATTCCTCTTTATTATCATGAAGTAATCTTTTAGAGTTCGGTGCTGGCATATTTTGGTTTCGCTTTTGAGTATGTATTTGATTTTTTTTGGTTCGTGTCAGTTCGAGATAACGTCAGAATTTTTTTCTCGGAGGAGTGATAGACAAAGCCTTTTTTGCCTTGAACAAAGCAGAATTTTTCGAACTAATATGCCTAAATTATAAAATGATTACTTTTTTTATAAATAAAATCCCAATATTATCAATACTACAACATAATTTGTGGATTTTGGTCTACAGTCTGTATCCTCTCTTACTCAATTCCAAAAGTTGAAATTTTTACCTATTATTTTGTTCTTATAACAATTATGTATTCTCGTTGTAGGAACTTCACCTTCAAGACTTACAAGCACGAGCTCTGTAGGGACAAATATTAATTTTTATGGGAACTGGTATGTACATCACTACTACTGGTATGTACTGGTATGTGCTCTTTTTTTTCTCTCATTCCATTTAAAGATCTGGCTTGTCCTCTCCTCATTTCGTTGTTCTTAATAGGAAAGTTCGCCAATTTAGCCAGTCTCTTTTAGCTCCTACGTCGAAGGCAGGATTCTCGACGTTCCATCCTGTATGAGGTGTAGCTGTGCATGCAGTTACCACTAAAATCCCTTAACGTGTAGTTCACCACCTGACTGCGCAAGGCCGCGTCAGGACCACGTCCAGATAACCCTATTTTACTTAATTCCTCTTCTACGTAATTAGGTAAAAAAAAAGAAAAATAACTAAGCTAATTAAGCTTTTTTCATTGTAAGCGCACCTAATGCGGGCTTGTTGCAATCAAACCCTTAGGACGTAAATTTATGTTAAGATCTTAACCAACATTTTTCTCTACCACATACGTTGTCTTTATAATTTTTTATTGTCATTGTTCCATTTTTTTTTCTTTTTTTAACCATTTTTTTTCTATTGTTGCGGTTTCTAGATCTTAGTATAAATTATAGGAATTCGAAGTACCGTGATCAATTTATATTTAATTACGTCACTTAATACAGTGTCTACCCTCTGACCATTTCTGTACGTTATTAAGTTTCGGTTACTTAATGATGCTTTTTGAAAAAAACATTAACTAACCATCGTAATCAGTAGTTATCATAATTATATAATAATAAATAAGTATACAATAAAAAAAAACTCTTTTATTGCCTATTTTTTGTGTTTTTATAACAGTTTAAAATAAGTTATTTTATATAAACAACTATAAAAGATTTGATAAGTTTTTATTATACATATTATCAGGAGAAAGGTGATTTCAGTTTTTAGATTTAATGCATTTTTTAAAGATAATAACGTACAGAACGAAACCTAATGATGTTTTTTGAAAAAACCATTAACTAACCAGCATAATCAGTAGTTATCATAATTATTTAATAATAAATAAGTATAAAATAAAAAAAAAAACTCTTTTATTGCCTATTTTTTTTGTGTTTTTATAACAGTTTAAAATAAGTTAGTATATATAAACAATTATAAAAGATTTGTTAAGTTTTTCTTATACATATTATCAGGAGAAAGGTGATTTCAGTTTTTAGATTTAATAAATTTTTTCTCACAACCGATTATGTACCTTTGATCCTGAAACCTGATATGTTAAAACGGGTCTCTAAACCTCCTAGCTGTAAAGACAATTTTCTACATCTTAAATGTTCCACATTATCATACTGAAACTATTTCAAAAGCACTTGGCAACATCTCTATGTAAATAACACAATAATATTTTTCAGTGCTTCAAAGCGCTTAAGGAAAACTGTGCAGAAATCCTCCTCATTTAAGATAAAAGGCTTTAACCGATAAAGCCCCAATGGCTCCGAATAGGAGCCCTCGCGGCGCGCGATTTGAAAGTAGTTATCGAATAAAAATGTTTTTTTTGAGATTGAGAGATGACGTTATTGAGCCACGGGCCTGAGCGGTTAAATCGTGTAATGTGTTAAAGCGGGGACAGATCGCACCATTCACGTCAGTGCCAATGAAGTAGTGTTTTGGATGTAATTCTATGACCTATGTATATGGGATGGATAGTCGCATTTATAAAAATAAGGTTTATTTTAGACCTGCCCCTGCTTCGAAAGGTTTTTAGGGCTTCAGAAAACATTGACATTTCTTCATTATTTGTTAGTTTAATAGAAGTGAAAGGAGGAAGCGGGACTTACAAAATGACATCACCGCATTAGCTGAGAGACACCCACTGCTGGCTTATGACTTCCAATAGATTTTTAAAATATTCTATTTTGGATTTATTATTATTGAAATATATTTAGTCCATATAGGTAGCTAATAGAAGTTACCTTCTATTTTTGGCCTTTGCGGAGCCTCGTGTGGATATGTGACACGATATCTACTATGTCATACACTCTACCTACACACCTCCATCAAAATGGAAATCAAGAATCACTTTCATCAAAAGCGGCTTTGAAATTCGGGGTAGACTATTGTACGAAATCTCCGATTTCCCGAACTAAAAGATTTAGCTTTAAGATTTAGCTTCCAAACATGTAAACAAATATTTGTTATAAGAAAAATAATATTAAACCTAAAGTTCAGTTTGCGCTGCAACATCTTTATGACCTTTTCAATAGCACTATTCATTCTGAAATCTAATTAATGCACACTAACCTAAAGTTGATATTCGATTAAGTGGAAATCACATCAATTGGAAACAAGGATTTGAATAGACTTTATTAGTGTTTATTACAACACTATCTCGATGCGATCCCGCGATAATCGTCCATCACTTGCTACATACGTGCGATGTGAATTCAATCACCATTGGAACTTAAATAGGTCGTAAATATGAGCAATTGTATTAGATAGGTTTTCTTAGTATTTTTTTTAGGTTAAGCTCTGGCCAAACTGAAGTGAATCCCGCGCAGGACGCGCAACGAAATTCACCCGCGCCGATTGTGTCAACTAATTTGTATGGAGGAGTTCAAACTGGCGCGAATAATCGCGTGAATGCCTAATAATAAAAACAATAGCCGCGGACAGTCTCGTCCCACATTCCACACGCGATTCGCCTCAGTGATGTGAGCAGAACATAAAAGTGTCTTTGATTGTGTTTCAGGTTTCGAAAGCTGTTTTAAATAGTTTTGGTTTAGTTAAAGTGCTTTTGACAAAAGACGATTTCTAAGTAAAGCAACTTTAGTGGCTGTTGTTATTTCTGTTTAAGATCAATTACAACATCCAATATGAGACAGCTGATTAAGACAATTATTAATATAAAAAAGGGGACTTAATAAAGACTATAGTAGGTAAACTACAGCAAACCGAAATATTACAAACTTAACTTTGCAACTGACGTCTGGGGAATATCTTATTTAATTAACCGTTTTATTTATGCATGTACTGGATATTTATCTCTTACCCCTCATAAACGCTTGAAGTACAATAAAACTAAATAATACACCCATTTTACTAGCCCCCATCAAAGTTACAACTGTTTAAAACCCTATAAAATTGTATGGCTGCATATTTAAATGTGAATTAAATTTTATTATCATTGATGCTAATTCTGGTTTTACGATGGGTGAAATGTGGAATTTGCATTATTTGTCGATTCTGAATTTGAGTGGTTTCATCTGTGCGAAAATATGGCTCAGTAAATCAACCCGTATCGAAGTTACATAAGGTTCCGTATCTCAAAAATGACAAAAAACCTAACCCTTATACGATCACTCGTGTGTCTGTCCGTCACATCTAATTTTCTTCGAATCTAATGGACCTATTAAGTTGAAATTTGGTACACATATATAAATTTCTGTGACCTAAACACAAATATGTAACGTAGATAAACGACTTTTGAACATGGGTGGAACTTTTGGGGGAAAAATTATAAAAAGTTAAGTTTTGCAAACTGGATCATACTGAACATATCTAAAGGACTTGTTAGGAGGGTTTCAAATATATTATATATATATTTTTGTTTTTTGTCATTATTTTTTATCTAACCATTTATATACCACCAATGCTCTACCAGAGCAGTGGTGGCCCAGTAGAGCAATGGTGGCCCAGCAGAGGAGTGGTGGCCCAGTAGAGCAGTGGTGGCCCAGTAGAGCAATGGTGGCCCAGCAGAGGAGTGGTGGCCCTGTAGAGCAGTGGTGGCCCAGTGATAACGGCCGCGACTTACGAGTTGTACGGCGTAGGTTCGAACCCAGACAGACACTATACTTTGTGTAAATTATTTCATCACCACTGCTCTCAAAACGGTGAAGGAAAACATTGTGAGGAAACCGTCATATCCTAGAACCAAAAATCGAAGACATGTGACATCGACCATCCCGCACTGGGCCCGCGTGGTGGATTACGGCCCACTCCCTCTCACAGAGAGGCGGCCTGTGTCCCAGCAGTGGGAATATTATAGGCTGATTGTGTATTGTGCATGTTCCGATACGCACTGGGTCAGTTTTTGTACTGGACCACACCTGGGAACCTTCTGGTTACGTATATTATGGCTATGTGATGGGTCTTGTTACATCCTGTAGGTGAATGACTTAAAACAAAACCGACTACCTAAACACACAATATTACTACTTACTCACTTACCCCGACCACTTGTCGTCACAAAATATCTCATATTCTTTGCAAAACAAGAATCAGACTTCCCTAGCAAAGCTAATAAGAGAACCCTACATTCGAAAGAGACCGTTTATAAACTTTTATACAAGCGTGAATAGGAAATGATCGAGGTGTTCCCTCGGGAAAATCGTTTGGATAGTCTTTAGTTCTATTCGATAGTGAAAAATATATGTTTTCCAGATACATTGAACACCTACTACTGTCAAATAAAATCCTATGAAATAAAAGCCGTATCACATTGTGAAAAATACTGTTGATTATTTTTAATCCAATTCGGTATTTCTGTATGCTATTTTGGTTAAACTGATATCGTGTGTGCTAAAGGATAAAATATAAAAAAAACCTTTCCATTCCATTACTCTGTGACAAATAAAACTAATTTTCTTTCTGATCTTTTCTTTCTTTTGAAAGTTTTTTATTTGATACTAGCTGCGCTTCGTGGTTTCACCCGTATAAGTCTCGATCCCGTGAAAATATCGGGATAAGAATGTCTCTATGTCCTAATCCAGGTTATGGTCTATCCATGTGCCAAATTACAACCAAATCCGTTGAGCTGTTAAAGCGTACAAGCGTCACAAACAAACAAACTCATTTTCGCATTTATAATATTAGTTAGGATAGAAAGAAAGAAAGAAAGAAAGTAAAAGACTAGACTGGTATTGTTCAAGCATTAGGTTTTGGCACAGTTCAAAATGCAAAAGGCAACAAAAGGGTTGTTAGAGCTGTACACGTGAAGCAAAGATATACGATTTTCCTTGGTTAGTGATTATTGGCTTGGGGATTATTTCCTTAAAAAAAATCTTAATTTAATCCGTCAGTGTGTGAACTATACGAAATAATTGATACGAATTATAATAATCATCAAGCGACCTTCGGGAAATTTGGCGCCCGGATGGGCTTTGTGCTTTTGTACAAAACTCCCATATTGACTGGTAATTTTCTATTAATTAAAAATCCCATTTCATTGAGCATACCTAGTAGAGTGAAAATATTATAAAATATAAATAGATACGGTACCCAAGGTTTTTATTTTCCTTAAATTAATAAACAGTTTAGTTACTAAGGAAACTGTTTGATCTCAAAGAGCAAATTATAAAATACCGTTCACCATTTGTTCTTTGTGATTGAAATTCAGAATTAGAATTTGTTTGCGGTACAATAATTTATGTTTATGCTAACGAGTGAAAATTAAAGACAAAACGTTCGTTCCATTTCTAAATATCAGAATTACAAAAAAAAGCACCGTCTAGATACAAATATCTAATAATTAAAATTTATGTACATTGTTACGTGAACATGAGTTTATCTAGCAAATCCCAAAACTCTTATACAAAGGCCTTACCTACCTGTAAAATCCACAAAAGGCTAAATCACATTTTCAAAATAAAAAGAGAAACCAATACACATCAAAAGACAATACACGAAAGTTTCACGATAATTCCAATCTGTCCGACATCGCGATCAAAACTTCTTAAATTCCGAACTTTATTTCGCGGGAACCGCAGAAAACGACACACGTCCGAACAGTGCAGAGTCCAACAGCGTACTGAAACTGCTGAAGTACTGAACCGAAACATCCCGCCAAGCTATCCCAAGATAGCGTTTATTGTTAGCCAATTCAATTTTGATTTGATTGCGTTCTTGTTTCAATTGACTAAGGGTTGTTTTAGAATTGATGTTAACTTTTACAGCTGTAAACGTATTTGGGAATTAATTTTGGCGGTATAACGATATCTTCATAATTATGGACCTACAGTAATTTGTGTACGAATGGAAGTCTGGAAGAAAACGCATGGAATTTCAATGTTGACAGTATTGTGTTTTACACGTTAAATGTGCTGTGAGCGTTCAGAAGTTTGTTCAAAACATTCCGTGTATTATTGTTATAATGATTGTGATTTCAACATTGCCGATGAAGTTGTACTTATGAAAATGCATTACATTTGGTTTCACAGAATATGTGTATACCTACCTACAAAGGCCACAAATCTCCAATGCTTAAAATTTCTTCAATGTTTTAACTCAGGTGCAAAAATATATGCTATATATGCTCAGAATGAAATACATTTTAAAATAACTTTGGGTCACGTGGCCGTACTTTGTATTTTAGTTTTCTGCGTGTTCAGAACTTTGATATTTTTATAAAGAAGTTCTAAATTCTGCGGTACGAGTATTTTGGAAAACTGCCTAAATGTACGCACAGTTTTTAGGAGTTGATAAACGTCCAGAATTATTTATTATAATATTATTATGTAAGTTTAATATTTATGTATTTACTTAAACCATCCAAGATACATTTTCAAAACTGCATTAAATCTGTTGCGAAGTTTAGAAGAACAACGCGGTCACACAGACAAACACGAAAAGAGACTTTCATTTATAATATGTATATAGATGGTAGGTTTATCGAGGGCATTACAAAAATGGTAAAAGAGAGTACCAGAGTATCATGTACCGATGTTGCTACATGGAAGGCCCACCTCAAGGTAGACCGTTGACTTGGTGAAGGTCGTGGAAACCTCTGGATGCGAAAAGCAGAGAGCTCGTCGTTGTGTTTGAGTTAGGCTTGTGTCCAGCTGTTGACGTCTATTAGCTGAATGATAAACACATAACACAACATAACATCACGCCTGTAGTCTCCGAAGGGTTAGGCAGAGGTGAACCTGTAGTACACCCAGATTTCGCCAGTTATGTTTAACTTCCAACGGGGCGAGCCTACTGCCATCAACTGGTTACAAATCTAGACTCCGGGTGGCTTCTAAGGAATTCCTGATGAAAAACCATATAAGAGTAAAAAAATAAAACAGAGTGATAAAATAATTATTTATCGCTAAAGAGTTATTTAACCTTTTTTTTCCCTAAATTCTTGCTAATACGAAAGCCAACTCTTATACAAACTGTAATAATTCAACTTCATTTTCGATTCCATATTTTCCAAATATGACAGAAGCGATATTATTGATACTTTCACGATTTTAAAAGTTTGTTCTAAAGGCTTATTTTAAAAGTTTGTTCTCATAAAACTTTTCGCTTTGTCCCTACGGAATAACGCGCCGAAAGTGGGCCAGCGCAACGGACTGCATGCTTGGAATATTTCAGTGGAATAAATGGATTGGATTGATATATTTTCACAGATGCTTCCTGACATAGAGTGGGCAGGATTTCAGGTGTGTTAGGCATTATTTTGTGTAGTTCGAATACTATAGGAAGCTATGTAGGGTGCGGTTTTGAGGGTCCACTTTTGTAACTACGATGTTCAAAAAGTTTGGATGGAATAAGAGCGACTTGATACTCATCTCACAGAGAGAAGAAATGATGATGAAACGAAGGTTGTTTACTGCGTGTTGCCTGTTGGTAATTTAGATCATTATGGCTTTCTTTCCGTCTTTTTTTTGCCTTATTTTCCCTTAAATGTGGAAATAGAACTTCAAAAATGCCTACTTCTAACATTGGTACTCGTAATACTTCATTGAATGATTGTTCTTAAACGTACATTTACACATCTCTTTTTCCCATGGAGGTAGGCAGAAAGTACCGAACGTCACCTACTACGATCCTTACATCACAATCCTTTTGCTTCGTTAAATTATTCTATTATTGGAAAACACAGTTATTTTTATGAAGCCGCAGTTTTTCCCTACCATGACCATCATACTATGAATTCATACAGCTGATTTCCCAATAAACGCTTTATTAAGTAGTTAACCTAAAATTCAATGTTCATAAACCTTAGATATTATTCACACTCATACATAACAAACATATCGTCATTATTATCATTTTATTTAGGTAATAGATAATATCCACTTTATTTTGTATTTTCATATGAATTCTGCGTCTACCTGTAATAGACAGACATACAGCACTTTTATTTTATTATTGTTTCCTAGTAATTCTTGTATGTACCTACTGCTGTAGCTGTACCAAATAAATAAAATAATCAACAGAGATTCAGAGATCAATATTACTTTCTAGAGTATATCAACACCTTAGAGCCAGTTGCTATTTATTACTAGATGTATTACACAGAGTAACTCAGTTTCCAAAAATCCTTAGAGTCCCTGATTTTACGACGATTGCTGTTTGACCTCTGAGGTCCGCTGGGACGAACTTCGTCTTCAGGGCATAACTCGCTGAAAGTCGACCAAACTGCTGAAGGAATGTTTGAAATATTTCAGGGAAGTAATGGGTTAGACTGATTTAGTGGAGTTTGGGATTGTTTTTGAACTTATTCTCGGCTGTGTTGTCGGAAAACAATAAGCTACTCTTATCTCATCCGTAGGTATTGTTAAATGAAAAGGATGGTCAGTAATATACTTGTATGTGCTAATAACAACATAATTATTGTAATTGTTTTTTTAACAGTTGAAATGATAATAACCCCATTCCTTGTGATCATTTATTCAATGTTCATGTTCATTAACAGATACTCTGCAAAGTGATTCAAATAGGTGTTTTAAAAAAAAAAAAACTTATTGTTCATATTCGGGACACTGATTTTGATGCTACACACAATTTTGTCTAGTTAAAAATTCTGGTTGTCTATGTTACTTTGACACAACTTAGTACACTGCCCACCCCCTTAAATTTGGGGGTGAGGCGATAAATTTACCCACAGACCACCATCCTTAACAAATAAATGGTCTTGAGCTCAGACTGCATATACGAGAATAGCGCCGACTCTGTTTACTTGGCAAAATGAGTTTAGTGCTTAGAGTATGTATAGGACCAGTGCATGTTTTTGTTTGTCTTTGCGAAATGTCCTTGACTTCACTAAAACTAAATCTTTCGATTTTGTTAGAATGAGAATGCGTAACGTTAATGGTCACGTATTCAAGAAATAACTAGGGATTTGGAGGAATGCCCCCAGTGTTTTACAAAAAAATATCCTAAATGTATGTGATGTCACCTTCTTTATTATTGGCACGAAATGCGATGTAGATATTGCCGTAGCGAAAAGACTTGTCAATCAAATATATTGGTCGAAGTTGTCTTAATTATTATTATGATCAGAAGTTGATGTGGCCCGCAATCAATCAAAGACTCAAAAGACTTGTGGGTGTAGTAAAAGGCGACTTAATTTGCTAATAATAAGGTCTAATAATCAATCTGTGGTCATTTCCCGGAGGGACTGTCAAAGGTCGCTGACGGGCTTATGTTATGATAATGATAACGTCAATCTACTATTACACAAGAACCAATATTAATCATCATTGTAGAACAGCGTATTAATTTCGTTGAACAGTAATGAAAATTGCATCAAATGTTTGAAGAATTCTTCTGGTCGTCCTTAAAAATAACGCTATGGATCGAATAAATTGAAAAATGAAAGGGATTGTCATTCCGAGTGAAATACGCAATTATTGATTATTATAAACTATATTTTAGACGGGAAATAATTTCTATAAGAACTTAGGGGAGGTCTGTGCCCAGCAGTTTTTATTTTGTAAATGGGATGTAAATAACTTGATTAACTAACTTTTACACGCCAAAATATAATATTTTGCAGCAAGATGAGATCACGTTTGACTACAGGATACTAGGTCAACGTCAGATATTCCGTGGATAGTCCGTAGATCCGTCTACTTTGCCGACCAGATCATTTTTCCAACATGGCATGAACTATTCTCATATAGCTAGAGTGCTAATAGGATAAAAAACAGGATTGCACAACTCAATCAAACTACACGTGAATCTGCATATCCCTTTGACGCAGATTCAGATGTGTCCGAAAGGATCAGACTGGAAGCCGACCCCAACATAGTTGGGAAAAGTCTAGGCTGATGATAAAAAAAAATACGTGACTACGGTCCGATGTTTTACTGTTTTACTGAAACTGCAGTAAAAAGACCAATTTCCATATTTAGTGTAACGTAATAGTGATATTAAATAAAAATATGAGAATTGTTTGCTTATGTTGTCATGATTGCTTTTCGGTGTAGAATTAAACGTTATGCTTCCAATATGCGATGTTGTCTAGTAAAGTATGCAAGTAATAAGCTTGGTTGCTTGGAGGACTAGACATTGAGTTTATTTCGGATCGAAAGACCAGAATTTTGGTGTTTCGATTATATTTGAAACACCAAAATTCTGGTCATACTATCATAATCAAGATTTATTAAATGGTGCATCTCATGTACTGACAGCCAAGAGGAACAAAGAGAGACTAGGAAAATGGACGTGAAACAGCTTTACACTTTTTTTCAAAATAAACTTATAAGTTTATTTTGGACGTGAAACAGCTTTACAGCAGCAGCAGTTTTTTTTTTGCTTTAAAGTGTAAAACAAACTAAAACCAATTGGTTTTAGTTTGTTTGAAAAGATGATCATTGGTTAGTTGTGCTGTGTTATACTTCATTTCGTTTTTGATTCGGGGTAAAGGAAAATATGTTGTAGGTATGTAATTCGTTCGTTTAGTTAAGTAAGTGTATTAGATTTGGTTTTTAGAAGAAATGTTTTGAGTAATAGTTTTGACGGTGTTTATGCTTTGTTTTTTATTTAAAAGACTTGCCTAATTGATTTTTAAAACGCCTAGTTGAAATAAAAGACTGGATTTAATATCAAAATAGAATAAAAATTGCAGTAATATTTGCAAAAAATATCTCATCGTTTTTATATTTCGGAAAAAAGTATTGAAAAAACCGGCCAAGTACGAGTCGGACTGGCGCACGAAGGCCATTATCTATAAAAACTGCAAAAAAATCATGTCTGTTGCATGGGAGCCCCCTTAAATATTTATTTTATTCTGTTTTTTAGTATTTTTTGTTATAGCGGCAAAAGAAATACATCATCTGTGAAAATTTCAACTGTCTAACTATCACGATTCATGAGATACAGCCTGGTGACAGACGGACAGTCAGACAGACAGATGGACAGCGGAGTCTTAGTAATAGGGTCCCGTTTTATCCTTTGGGTACGGAACCCTAAAAATTATCACTATAATCTATGAAAAGGTACAGTCTGGCGCACTCACAGGTGAGTTTTTAACACAAACTCGTTATTGTAGGCATTACATAGTCATAGCTCAAATATATTTCAAATATTCAAACTCCAACAACACTGTGTGTGTTGCTAGTGGCATACTGTTGAGTATGCCACTAGCAACACAATCTCCAGCCATAGGTCGCTACTGAATCACTGAGCTCCATAATTACCCATTTCCTGGAGCTAGCTGCTAGATTCATGCGGAAGTATATTGAATGGAATCCTCAATATCCTCTTATGATCTAAAATACCAATTTCCTGAGACTAATTGAATATACAATGTGCAAAAGAAAGTTCACAAAACCAAATACGCGTCAATTTGAGTAAAACATAATATTAAAATTATACAAAATATTTCTTAATTCTTTTTTTGAAGTTCTTTTTTTGTTTACAATGTGAACCACTTTTAGGATGAGAGAAAACTCCTTATTCAAATACCTGGTATCTGAGGTCACTGAAAACTTTTAATGACTGTTGTCAGTGACTTCAGTGAAATCTTTTTCAGTGACCTTGATTTGAAAAAAAAATCAATTTCAGCAAAATTTTTCCTAAGCACCGAGGCCGAGATGCATAAAGGTAACTTAGCATCACTTAGCTTATGGTTAGCCAATCAATTGGCTAGATATGATCCCGTCCCTTGTTGCACTTGTAGTTTTACAGTTGTGCGACAGTGACAGGAATAACGCTTGGCCAAAGTACGTGCTATGTATCGTTTATACATAATCAGCCTATAATGTTCCCACTGATGGGACACAGGTCTCCTCTGTGAGAGGGAGTGGGCCATAATCTACCACGCGGGCCCAGTGCGGGTTGGTAGATGTCACATATCTTCGAATTTTTGGTTCTAGGACATGCCGGTTTCCTCACGATGTTTTCCTTCACCGTTTTGAGAGCAGTGGTGATGAAATAATTTACACAAAGTAAAGCGCCTGTCCGGGTTCGAACCTACGCCCTACAACTCGTAAGTCCCGTTACCACTGGGCCACCACTGCTCCCTTTTGGTTTATAGATCTCGGTAATTCTAGAAATTAAAAGATATCGAACCAATATACCGCTATCGAAAATCTAAAAGATGAATAAAAACGACAGACAGACGCACGCGTGATCCTACAAATGATCCGTTTTTTATTTCGGACGTACGGCACACTAACAAAATATCCCGACTGTACGGATTGAATGGATGTTATGTTGTAAAGAAAACGAGTGTAAATCTTCAGAGTACTGCTGCCAACTATCATGATTTACCTTAAAGCACGAACAAAGTTGAATTACAGTAAGTACCAAACCCTTTTCTCGTGTCCTAAGTGCAGCAATATTAAAATAAAAACTTTCTTCCCGTAAACTTTCGAATAACATTAGCTAAAGTAATCACCAAAACGATGCCAACTTATTCAATTTGCGCTACACTCACCACTGACTCGCCGGAAGTATTCGGTTCGATTTCAATAAGACAATTAATACGATTTGGAATCAAGTGCGATTCGACACTTCTGGGAATCGTTACTAATCGATTTTGTGTTACATCTTAGCGAGATAATTTACCTGTAGTGAATATCTATAGATGTGTCGTTGGTATGCTGCAAATTGTGAGGTTTTAGATTCAATTTCCGTGTAGGGCAAAGTGCAGTCGGTTTTTCCGTCTAGGAATACTCAGTTGCAGCCCGAACTTTGGTTTCGTGCCCAGTACATTTAAATAGGTTCACCCTCTATTACATGCATGAGAATATAATGATCGTAGCAGGACATCTGTCATTTCTGCCTACCCCTTAATATTGTAGTTTCTGCCTTCCGTCCCTGCACTATAGGAAATTGGCGGGGATTTATCTATTATTGGTTCGTTTACTATTTATATATGTGATGTTACAATACCTACTATTTTAGCTTTATTTCTCACAAAAATTTCGAGTAGAACGTCTCAGTTTCATTCTAGGAATGCAATCAGTAACGATAAACTTAGTGGTTCACAGTAGTTACACGATTCTAGTTACCTGGAAATGCTCATCAAAATAGGTATGTAATAAAACAACGGTGGGAAATCATCAAATAACTTCGGCTCTGGGCGACGCGGGAGGGGTGTGTCGGTATCTTACTGACTAAAACCCACCCGTGTTCCTTCCGTTGCCTGTGTTGCCAGGGGCCTCGGTATCCCTTTTTGACTTTTCCGTGAGCCCGGCAGGCATGTTATGTTATGATAGTACAGTCTATTAGTATCCAAGAAAGCATCAGAATATGAATTTTGCTACGCATTATCTACGCCGTAGCAGCAGCTGTGACGTCACGGCTACGCCCACTACGCTGTCGTAGCGGTGTCAATTGGTAATGCTTTGTTGCTTTTGTAGCACGTATTAATAAATCGAATTTATAACTTTAAAAACAAAAACTACTTTGGATACAATAAGAAAAGGTAATCCTTCTATTTGATCTTTATGTACAAGACACAGTCCAAGGATGTAATATTACTATCTGTGGCCTATTTAATGAAACCGACGGGCGACAAGTGACATGCGGTAATCCCACAATTTCACAAGTTTTTTCATACATTTTCTGCTTTAGTAAACAGTACCTGTCGTGAAAAAGTGTATTTTTTTTATTCTTTGTATGTGTCACATTGTCAGTTATATTATAAGGGCCCTGGTTGTACTGCTGATTTCTTTGTCGATGCTTAAAGGTTTGAAAGTAGAAGTAGGGAAGTATTGTGATTGGAAAAACTAAAGGTTACCGCTTAATTTAGTGGGCCATGTGGAAGATTCGGCACTCAAAAATTAATGATTAATAATAAGATTTTAACAACCACATGTATTAAAAATAATATTTGTTAAACTTGATGAGGTCAGTGTTTCCTATCCAACTACTCTGAGAAGAAACACCAAAAAAACATACTCACTTAAATGCAATTCCTATAAAACAATTATAATTATGATAATTAAAATTTCAACCGGATCTACTTCAAAGTTAAGATAACTAAACCGCTTGTGAATGATGTTAAACCAGTTCAACTATAACTAAGTTATAGCTAAATGATCACAGCAGTTTAGTAACGCAAACTTAGCAGTTTGCGTTAAGACTCTCAGTTTACGGTCTTAATGACTTATAAGTTATTATTTTAGAAAATTGTCTGTCTAACTGTGTCGACCAAAAATCATTAATATCTGAATGGTACCTAGGAATTTTCAGGTTTTTTAGGTGTAGAAGTTATAAGAAAGGTTTTTTCTGAGAGGTAATATTATGATAATATTATTTATTTATTTTTATTACCTAATTAACTTTTCAAGAATGATTTACATAAATACTGCTTTTCGTACTTCACTTCTACACATTTTACTAAACCATACTCGAGTCTTGCATGCTTCAACGCTTAAGTTTTCGAAAAAATAAATAAGTAGAAAAACGTCTAATAGTTTTAGCGTCCTGGGCGTCGGGAATCCCGGGCGGATTTCCGGCCACCGTAGGCGCGGGCTTGCGGACGATGAACAATGGGTAGCTCACCGTCCGGTAAGGACCAGGCCCGGGTCGACGGCGCGTTGTATTCCACGCGTGCCTCAAAGAGATGTCGTCAGCACAAATGTAGGGGTCCACTAGGGCCGATGCCTGCCGGGGTCGCGGGAAGGTACTAAAGGGTCACCGAGTCCTCTGGCAACACAGGCAACAGGAAGGAATACGGGTGGGTTTTAGTCAGTAAGAGTCTGACACACCCTCCCGCTCCGCCCAGAGCGGGAGAAGTTATTTGATGGTTTACCGCCCAAAAAAAAAGCGTCTGATTCTGACAGTCAGACACGACTAAGACTGCTGAGATTTTATTATTGTCAATTGCGTGTAGCTTTAACTATTAAGATTCTGTTTCCATTTTCATGTCTTTTTCAGACATAAAGCATTCAAGTCTTACGACCTCCAAACATTTAATATTTTATTATTCTTCTACGTTAATGATAGTGTCGACGTCTTCAAAAACTACAAACTTAACATTTTGCCGCTTGCGATTTCAATTACACTTGTCATTCTGACCGTTCATATTAAGACACTTATATTTTTTCTTCGTAAAGATTTAGAGTTTAGACAGAACTGCTACGAAACATCTGGCTTCGTTTCTCCCTTACTTAATTACTTTATACTTCCGTCGTCATCTTGTTTTAACTCTCTTTCAGTATTTTCCTATCTCTTTGCCTAATTATTTTTATTTGAAGTCTTTGCTTTCTTTATTACTTTTTTGGTTTTTATTTTCAGTTTTACCCTCCTTAGATTCCCTATCCCACTGTAAAAGCCTGTAATTTGAATTTCAAAAGGTATATTGAACGCCTGCAAGCCTAAACCCGTGTAAAAAAATCTACCATTTATCGTTTTCTTTCTTCCTTACTTTTCATTGAAATTGTTGTTCTTCACAACCTACTTTTTAAACACGAAAACTATATTACTTCTTTAAAAAGATACCTACATATGAACTTTTATTCCGGTGACCACACTTTGGGATCTCGCCAACACACTCACTGAATGCGTTTAATTGTTGCAGCTGTGTGCCGAACTTCACTTTAATTGTGGCTAGACAAAAAAAAAAGTCGATTCGTGTTGCGATGCTCATTTATATGAGCTACGTATAATTTTCTATATCTCCACAAAAAGAATGATGGGAATAAAATGAGACGTGACATCATCACTGACTTCGAAAAATCACTCGACCATAAACTTAAATAAACATACTTTTCTGAGAAAAAAAATTCCATTCTACTTACTATACCTAATCCTAATTATTTTAATATTTTAGTTAATTAAAAATGGTAGGTACTGATTCTCTTTATACCAAGCCAAACTAAACCATTGTTAAAATTCTAAAGGCAGCTTAGACGTCTATAAGTTTGCTTTTACCTTCAGATTGTCTACGTACTTCGCAAGCACGTAGTAGTTGTATATCTTTGGATTGTAAATACTGTGACCATGATATTCCTGGAAAAAACAAGGCGCTCTGTTCTCTACAGATAGATGTCGTGAAAAGTGACTATATGGACTATACGTATGTCAAGTGGATGCGTAACACTGTATAACAATACACTTATGGTCATAATAACACTATATTGTAATTACGGATCCTTAGCGTAATGATTACGGTAATGACCGGTACCTAATTAGTCATCGATTAGTTCACTGGATGATTATTATTTTCTGAATTTAACAGTGGTGGTGTAAAAACAAGGGCGTAGCTACCGCCGTATCAGACTTATCAATACGGGGCTACAGGACCCTCGAACGAAAATTCGTACAATGTTATGCACAGCTTCAAATTCTTACTGATATGAAGCCGTATAAAAATGTATAAATTAATAATAAAATTATATGAAAATTAATTTCCTTAATTTTGTTTATGGCCTCAAGAGTTTTTTTAATGAGATATGCACAACCTCAAATTCTTATTGATATGAGGCCCGTAATTATTTATTAATAATAAAATTATATAACAATTAACTTACTTAATTTTGTTTCAGGCCTTAAAGGCTTATTTTCTGAAGAAAAAGTTTGAACTGTTACTTTTACTGCTTTCATTCATGCACCAAAATAGCGACTATGTGGAGCCCTGCCAGCCAGAAGGCTTCGCGGCAGACTTCGTAGAAGATGGCGGGACAAGCTGGAAATATCAAATAACCAGTGGTCTACATTAGCCCTGGCTGCAAGCACTGGAAGTATGGGAAGATGCCTTTGTCCAGCCGCGGGATGATGCAAGCTAACAAGTAACAGTGCCTAACTGCTTTCAATATTGCATGCTAACTATCCGGGCTAGCGTGCAATATTGACAGATTTATCTAAAGAAATCAAAACTTAAAGGAAAATCAACGGCTTTTGTTCTTTCCCTTAAATTTATTTGAAACCTCCTCAGCTAATAAGTGTCGCATTACTTCGTTCGGAATTCTATACCTCCACCCTAATTACAAAGGGTCAAAATAAACAAGGGTGGAAACAAATTTAATTTGCAGCTTCCAAAGTGGATATCACAAATATTTGTCAGAAGAAGCCGTGTTTTGGACCGCAAAACAAACTTGGTGAAAGCTAGGAGATTTACTAATAGCTTTCGGTAATAATTTCTTAAGCATCGAGCTGTATGTAATAATTAAGTACTTTTATAGCCGACAGGCGTAATAATAGCCTTCCTCGTGTTTGCAGGAGAAAATAAGGTTTTAGTCTTCACGGGTTTCTTTTGACAAGTCTTCCCTTGAACTACCCATTAAAAAATATCTGATATAGTTCTCATGATTGACTTTTACAATGATTTCTTGAAACAACTTTAAATGTATTGTGTTGAGAACTTATGGAATTGGAGGAGAAGTTGATTTCTATTATGGTACTGGCTGAAATGAAAAATCTAAAGGCATATACTTAAAATAATGGTAATTTAGTAATTTCTTGGTCGAGCATCACATTTTGTATTCCTAATGTCTTAAAAAGATAATATACTAAGTACTTACGAACCAACTCGTATATTGATAAAATCAATAAACAAGTATCTACGAATCAGAAATTGTTCGCCTCAAAACATCAACTTGATCTACTTTCCCAACAACCTTATCGCAAATTCTTTTCAATTCCCGATCTAGTTTACAAATTAAGGCAGCCATATCTAGTTATAGTCAAATCACTCACAGATTTTGATAGGACAATCGTAGCAATATCTGAGATGGATGGCGAGTAGCGTGTAGCATTAAATGCGATGTGACTGCTGTATCTGGTGCCTTTGGATGAGAGAAATGACTTGACTGGCACTAATTACGCCATACGCGTGCATTGTTTTGCGTAATATATATATGTATACCGTAAATAAATGTATTTTATTTATTTTTTCTTTTAGTTAGTTGAGTTTCGTTGTCACATTAACGTCGCCATCGATCACCAAATGACCAGTTCCTGGAGCTAGTAGCTGAGTTAAAGGCCGAGATTGATAAAAGATACTTAGCACATACTTTGGCTTAGATATTTTCCTGTCTATATGTCGTTATTAATTACGTTTATTAATCTCGTCCTTAGTGTCCTTTGATTCGATTACGATTTTCCTGGTATAAGGATAATTACACTATCACCTCTAAATTAAACTCATAACGTCGTCTTTTTTATCTAACTTAGGTAGGCCCCATTACTACGGACGACTAGACTGAAAGTGAATATTGTATAGATTTCTACAGCAAGTTAACTCGCCAATTCAAATGCTATACAAACCTATTCACATGTGAACGACTATCAAGCCACAAGTCATAACGAACGGCCCTCAGTCGTACGGTACACCGCAACTCGCATTAGGTCAATTTGTATCAGTAATACATATCACTGGCTGCGCTGACTAATTCTATATTCTTTAGTAATCTAACTGGCTTGTTTGAACGAGCATCGTGGTTTAGCTGGATACGTAGCAAATTCGGTTGAAACTGAACATACCGATTTATTTTGTTTTATGTGTTTTGATTTGATTTTGTCGTTCAATCAATATAGATTTGAAATTCTGATCATAAATTAACTAAAAAAACAGTATTATATATTTATTTAACCTTTTATGTACACACATATTATATAAAGAGACAAGAAGAAATGAACAGAAAAATACGTACAAAGGTGATGGTTATTTCTTAAGAAATGGTATTAGTATTGTTTACAAAGGTATTATGTGTCAAAAAACTTTTTTTTTATATATTTGCTATAGGAAAGTAGATAAAAGATAACATAAAATTCTGTTATTGTTTCATCTACTAGTTACTTCTTACTAGCTTTGCTAGTTTTTTCGGAACACTATGAATTAGTATCTTGCAAAGAAAAGATGTAATTAATTTCCCAATGCCTTGCTAATAAACCTGTAACGAACAAAATAAATGTAGGTACTAAGCAAGCCTATTAACAGTAATGAATACAAATGAAGAGCACTTCCTATCCAAAAACAGTATTATTATTGGCTAATTCCACACGAAGCAAGTAACCCACCCAATTCAAACGCTCCTCTCACCTAAACTGAAATTCATACGCGGCGTGCTCCGCTCATATTGTTAGCCACTGGCTGTCACGAGCGGTGATTCGTGCGGGAATTAATGTGTTAAGGCTTTTTTGCGCTTTTTGCTACTCCGTGTTGTTCAAAGGATTTGCTTTAAATTCGTATGCGGAGATATGAAAAGCTGTTTCATGATGTTGTTTAGTTTTGAGTTCAATTCGTTGATGTGCGTCTGGGGTAATTTTGGTCGTACACACGGAATGCACACGGAAGTGACCTCTCTTCCGTGTGCATGTTCTTTGTGCCTTTCGTGTGCGTTTTCTCGTATTTCTTTTTTTGGGTTTTTAAACGTTGCTCTAGTTTCGGGTTTAATTTTTATTAGTAATCCTGTTCGGGGTAGCAGCATGAATACTGTTATTTGTTCTTTGGAAATACTCCCAGAAAAATCGAGTACGATGGGGCAATGGATTTTAAAAGTCCTGTGACACTTATTCCTTACAGGTTGTCAAACCAAACCGAGAATCGAGATCAAAGTATGATTATCATCATAGATATTTTGATAATGATTCTGTTTATGTATTAGTTTTCTACTGGCCAGAAATACAAATCGTTGACATGTAATCACACAAATATACCTAACCTTTTATCATAAATATTTATTTAATTACAACAGAAACATAAATATTTCACGGTGGTCACCGTTGGCTGCCAAACGTGATGTTAACCGCGGTATCTTCGTTGTTGCGGTCAGGTTGGCCCTCGTTCAACATCCAACATTTAGTGGTACATGTGAATACTGGACGTAGGTACTGCGTTACGTGTTGTACGTTTTGTACTGGCAAATACAGCTGATGTCTCATCGGAAACATGACAAACACAAACTTTCATCCCCTATATTTAGTCCATTTTGGAGATGTATTTTCAAAAATCCTTTCTTGATGTTTGTCTTTGTTATATGAGGAACACTTGTGTAAAAGCATGTAGACGCAGCGGTTTCGACTCTGACCAGAGCGTTGTCTATCAATGAATGAATTTTAAAATGTTACCCGAAGATTATCTTTATAGTTTATCCCATGATTACTTATTATTTTCAATCCTTCTGTTTAATTTTACCACAAATTCTCAACCAATAAACTGTACATTTCCAAGGAACCATACGTTCAATTCAGTTAAAATTACACGCCACTTACTGCTGATACATAGTGCAATCCTATATACATGCAAATTGTAGGCAGCTGCGTTCTGCCACATCTGAGGCGCTATTACGGCTCGCCCCAATACAAAAAAAAACATTTGTTATAGGGGTACGAGGAGAAGGATTAAAATGTATTTATTTATATTTCGAGGCTTAAAAACGTGACATTTATTTGTTTTATGATTGAAGAAAAAAAATAAAATATACTCAAAAAAAAATTAAATTCGAAGACATCTACTAACCCGCACCCGCACTGGGCCCACGTGGTGCAATACGGCCCACTCCCTCTCACAGAGATGATGCCTGTGTCCCAGCAGTGGGAACATTATAGACTGATTATGTATGACTGAAGAAAGCAGCAATGGCCGACAGACTGGGGTAATTTACACAAAACAATCTAAGTATTTGGGAAACGAAACGACACGAAACTGTGAAAGAAAACTTTGTGAGGCGACCGATATGTAAATCAAAAAATCGAAGATTTGTGACATCCATCAACCCGCACTGGGCCCGCGTGGTGGTTTACAGCCCACTCCTCTCATATTTTTTTTTTTTATTTTTTTATTTGTGATGGGTTTGCTCTTGACCTTAGTCTATGTCAGAGGCGACAGAAACAAGGTCGACGATGGAGCGAGCTTACCCAGAAGAAGCCTGTTCACTCTCACTTTGAAGAGATTAGGGTTATATGCGTTCGGAAACACAGACGCAGGCAGAGAGTTCCATTCCTTTGCTGTGCGCATTATAAAAGAAGTTTGGAAACGCTTAGTGCGAGTTGGTGGGATAGCCACCAGGAAGGGATGGTAACCTGAAGTGCGCCTAGATGACCGATAATAGAAGAGGGCCGGTGGAATGAGGTCGTGGAGTTCCTGAACACACTCTCCGAAGTACAATCTATAGAAGACCGACAAGCAGGCAACCTTGCGACGATGGGCCAAACTGTGAAGCTTGGCATCCACCAGATTTACGTCGCCAATGAGCCTCTTAGCTCTGCGTTCCACCGAGTCAAGCGCGGCAAGTTGGTATTTAGCCGAGCCATCCCAAAGGTGGCTACAATACTCCATGCAGGATCGGACCTGCGCTTTATAAAGGGTCAAAAGCTGTCCAGGCGTAAAGTATCGCTTCACCTTATTTAGGATGCCCAGTTTCTTGGCCGCAGTTTGGGCTTTGTACTCGATGGTGGCGCCGAAGTTGAGGTTAGATGTCAACTCCGTGCCTAGGAGCTCGAGCCGATCAGTTACAGGAACAGATGTACCCCGAAAAGTAGGAGTCCTTTTTGCGGTAAAAAGACACGCTTGTGTTTTGGTGGCGTTAAAAGTGACCAGATTATCATCACCCCACTGGGAGACAAGGCTTAACGTCAACTCTGTCCGCACTACCAAGGCCTCTATCAAGGAACGAACTGCGGCCCCGTTGGTTTTTTGCGCTGGACAAGTATCTCTCTGAAACAGTACTGTCGTCCGCGTACCCAACAATACCAATCTGTAGTAGGTCTAATTGATGTGCAGCAGGAAAAGAGTTGCAGAGAGAACAGACCCCTGAGGAACTCCGGCATCAATAGCCATATGGTCAGCCGCAACAGCCGTCAACGACTACTCTGATCGACCGTTCACTAAGGAAGTCTGATATCCAGCTACAAAAATCAGCTGGGATGCCATAAGCAGGAAGCTTGCTGAGCAGACCAGCGTGCCAGACCCTGTCGAAAGCCTTCGAGATATCAAGCGATACAGCAAGTGCTTCGCCATGTTTCTCGATGGCTTCGCCCCAGCAGTGCGTGACATACACAAGAAGATCACCAGTTGACCGTCCCCGGCGAAAGCCATATTGACGGTCACTGAGGAGATCATTGTCATCGAGGTAGGTCAGCAACTTACTGTTCAGTACCCTTTCCATAACTTTGCACAGAATGAAAACACATACAAACATATTGGCAATGTTTGTGACTCTGCAGTGAGAACAATAGGCTTATGCTGTTATACTAATATGTTTGTATCTATGGAACACGGTGTATAGTTCACCATTTTCAATCTGTCTCCATACCAAAAGACAACCACAAAAGGACCTCTTTTTTGAAAGCATTAAAAATACGACGCACAACAAGGAAGAAAGTTATAATCATTTGCATAAAGAATTAAAAACATGATTGTTTTTAATTCTTTATGCCACTCTTCTTTTTTCCACTTACCTAAATAGCGCTTATCTAAAACTAAACACCACGCCAAAAAATAGAACCAGTAAAAGCCAAAGTTTAGCGTCACTTATCAAGTCCAATAAAATAGAAGCGTATGTACCAATTCGTAGTCATTTCGGTTACAAAATTAGGGTTGCTATCGCACGGCGCTGCCATGCGGGCCGACCGATATTCCCAATGATAGGTACGAGATGGCTTGCACCCGATGCGTGTTTCAACGGGCGAGTTTACTTGAATTATAAAATATGAAAGGTTTTGAAGTAGGAGCGAGATTTTTGAAATGACTGCAACTAAAACCTTCCTGTATGGAAATTCTCTGTAGATTGAGATATACTGAGTTATTAGAGGTATGTTGAGGGGTATGTAAGGTGACACTGTTCAGATCATCTTTTTTTGAGTTTATGATAGTATTCAATAGGTATTCCAAGTCTACTTTAACAATTTATTTAATGCACATTATGAATACTTGAGTTAAAATGGCATTTCAAAATATAACCGCTGACTTATCAATACTGGCACTGTCACTTACTTTAAAGAACGACTCGAAAAAGCTTCCTTTGTGTTTTGAAAGAAATCTTAAAACCTGAATTTCACGACAAAAATGTCTATGTACTTATTACCCATGTTCGCAAACTAATAAATTATTTTATTTGAAAAAAAAAAATACATAACGTGAGTCACTTACTCACCCTTAGAATGATTTAATGTGCACGTAGTATTTGGTACGTATATGTTTACCTACACTCTCCTCCCAACTAACCCATAGGTACTAAACGCAGCACCCCGCTGTAACAACATGTTATCTAGCCGGCGCGGTCAAGCGTTCACAGCGGAATGAATTGCCACCAGCAGCTTGAGCTTCGCTGTAGCTCCACTGAATTTTTGCTATGAAACAAGCTCACAATTTATGCACGTGTTGACGAATTGTAGATTGTTTTTGAGAAAATATTAGTTATTGATAATAAGAGTTGCAAAGGCAACTCTTTGTAAGATGTTAAGATTAAGCGAACTTCTAATAAATTATAACTGATGTTTTTATTAGTATTTCGTGTCCCACTGCTGGGCCAAGACTTCCCTTCCTCCACTTACAACTATCAATTGCTGTCTGTGACCAATCGTTGAGGAAAGAGTCGAGATCGTCTTGCAATCCCTCCCGAGGGACTTTAGACAAGTTACAATCGCTTTCAAAGCTTTTCGTATTTCTGCAACGGCTTTCAACAGGACTGACACTAATAAGCTTTTCGGTAGCTTATGTCAACCCCATATATTTTTAACTTCACCATCAGCGTCAGCGCTGATAGAATATCAGTTTGTCTAGGTCGTCAGCCTCCTAATGTTATTTGTTTAGGTAATTCCAACTAACCTACTAGACCATACTATATTTAGTCTTTATGGTGGATCATAATATTTCCTTTCATCCGTTAGATGTGTTTGCCAGTGAAATTGCCTTGGGAGTCTTTTCAAAACAAAATTCCAAACATTTAGAGGTATGACTGGTTGAAACAATAAACTGTAGTGCAGTACAATTTACTTTTTTTCTGCTGCAATTAGCTAACTCGGCTAATTCTACTTCTGGCTGTATTTTCAATTTATTCATTACTAGCTGACCCGGCGAACTTCGTACCGCCTAACAGTCAGTGAATGTCGTGTTAACTTTTATCTAAACTTAATTTAGGATTTTATTAATGTAATAAAATTAATACAAAAAAAATATTAAGTTCAATAATTTATTAGGATAATATATTTAAATAAAATAAAAATTAAATAAAAGTAAAAAAAAAACAATTATTTCAATGGCGTGTCAGTAAGACATTGGCTTTATTCAAGCCATGTATTTTGCTGCATGGGTTACACTCGGGTTGGTTCTCTTTAGTGAAGCACCTTGTGATATACGACATTTTACGTTTTATTATCAGGCGCAAGAACAAATAAAGCGGATAGTTTCCCGACAAGTAAACATTGTCTGCCATACCTCAACAAATTACCAGGCTATAGATATCGTAAGAATCATCATACAATCTATGTCCACGTCTTCGTTCTCACAATCAACACTTCTACCCACATTCTAATTATAATTTCCCTTCTCCAACTTGTCCCATAACCTCAGTGTAATAATGTATATAGATACTATGGTATCCAACGTGGTGCCAGCACGTCATCATCTATGCATTGCTGTAATCACAATGCAAGTAGCAGGCGTCTTGGTTGACGGCTTAACATAGTAACTAGTACGACGACATATTCGGTATATACCTGTGTCCAAATTGTAAGGGGTGCTACGCACATTGTCGGGTACGATTAGGATTGATACGGTGATATTAATTATTAAACAATAAAGTCGACCCGAAGCAATTACTAAACATCTATAAGCCGGCTCGTGAAGATCGGAAGTTCGGCATCTACCCTCGCTGAATTATATTCGGTTCTGCTTGGTACACTATGCGCTAAGCCAAGCGACTTTTCCAGAACATATTATATCTACAATATTCGATTTGTCCGCCCGGCTGTGCCGAATGATGCCAATCTGAGCAAGTGTAGCACGCCTAATCCATTTCCTGGTAAAAAGATTAGCCAGTCAACAAGTTGGTACTATGTAGTTGAGGATTTTTATTTATGCTTAAAAATATTATCTATCCAAGTAATTGCAAAAACTCGTGTTTTATACCAAAACTGAATAAAGGAAAAGGGTCAGAAAAAGTACCCAACACTAATGCCGTAAAATATAGTGAAAAACTAGCTTCTTATGTACTAGCTACTAGCTTCTTCTTCGTAATGGTTTTGAGACATTCTACCAAGGCACAAACCCATACACATATGAGGGTGACACTGAAAATTCTTAGAAAATCAAAAACTGTACAAATAATTATATCTTTTTAAAATAGTGTCCATTTATATCAATATATCGCTACATCCGATGGAACCACTGAGAAACGCACTTTACCCACTCGTCGACGGCATTTTGAAACGCAGCCACTGCTTCCTCGACGTCCATAAAAGGTTTTCCTCGAAGATTTTCTTTTATATTCGGAAATAAATAAAAATCGCAAGGTGCGAGGTCGGGGCTATAGGGCGGGTGACCCAGTAATTCCACGTCTGACGTCACCAAGTAGTCGATTGTTTGCTTGGCGGTGCGACGAGGCGTTGTCGTGGTAAAGGAGGATCCTACTGCGAGGTCGTTTCTCCCGAAGTTTTTCCAAAACAAGTGCCAAACAAATGTTAGTGTACCACTCTGCAGTAACTGTTTTTCGATCCTCTAAAACAATTGTTGCGTAATGACCTGTCCTTCCGAAGAATGAGGCCATCATCTTTTTTCACACCTCTCTTCACTTTAGTTGGCAACTCCTCAGAAGGAAACATTCAGACAGCAGACTGTCTCTTAGTTTTAGGATCATAACAATAAATCCAGCTTTCGTCACCCGTAAGTATGTCGAACACAGCATTTGAGTCACCTCCGTTAAATCTTTGAACCATTTCACGACACTAATCAACACGACGGAGTTTTTGGGCCCCTGTCAAATTATGAGCACCGGGCACAAAGCTGCCTGACCGCTAAATGATTATGGAGGATTTTGTGCACTTGACTCATACCGATGCCTAAGCTGGTCCGAATCTGCTGATAAGTCACTCTTTTGTCAGTCTCTATCATACGCCGCACAACACTGATTTTATCTTTAGTCGTCACTGTAGAAGGCCGTCACTCACGCAGATCATCGGTGAGATTAGTGGGAGCACGTTTAAACTCATTAAGCCAGTTGTAAACAGTGGCACGAGATGGGGCTTCATCGTTAAATACCAATCGAAGTCTATCATAATTTTCTTGTTGACTTAAATGACATCGAAAGTCATAAAAAATCATTATACGAAAACTTTCTCGCGTTAAATTCATACTGACGTGACACAGACAATTTTCAATTTGCCACCAAATCGTAAACAAATAACAAATGAATACAATACATACACAATAATATTTGCAAAGAGTTCCATTTTCAAAATTTGAACTGTTTTTTTTATTATATCGTTTATCAGCCAGGTGGTGGCCAGTTCTAAAAACTTTCAGTGTCGCCCTCGTATTTTATCCAACTAGAGGATTTTATGAGAGGTCTGAAATATTAACCTACCCACATATTAATGAATAATAACTGTCAACTGAAACTGAAACTTAGAGCCCTTCAACCTTTCCACCCATTCGATCGCCGGTAATTTTCCACCCACTCCATTCAAACGCCTACATGCACCCGGAACAGAACAGGCTCATACCATTCACGAATGTAGTAGTAAGGTGACAATCGCGCAGGACACAAAGCCGCGCCACTAATTGGAAACTGTGCAACACTAAACGGATGGTCAACATGCTTGACATACAGTGTGGGACAGAAATAGTAGACACGCGTTTATTATATCCTGGTATTTTTACTTTTTCGGGGAGTGGGACTGCTCTTTCGTTTTGAAGAGATATTAAGATTTCTTAGTGTTTTGTTATGACACTAGTAGAGAGGGATAAGAATATAATTATGATCTCTTGCAAAACAAAGCTAGAAAATTAAATAAAATAAAGTGATAGAAAGTTCTACTAAATAAGTAGGAACAAAGTCGGTAACTAAAGATTGTAACAATGAGATACCATCTTATGTAAAACAAATAGACTAACCCACAAAGATTTCAAATATCAAACGACATTTCTCCAGACCATGTAGCTCTACTACTTACTGACAAATCTGTTCATCCCACGACAGGTATACTCGCTTACTGCATACCAACTTGAGTAAGAAAAATAATCCACAAGAAAATGCCCGAACAAAATAATAAATCCTGTTTTACTGCAAATAATCAATAATGTACTTGAATTAAATCTTTTATTACCATACAACATGCACATACAAATGGGGAACTAAGCTCATTCAAAAATATTTTAATACCGATCCTCATTTCCATGCACGGCAGTGTATTAGAGGAATAGGATGACCCACTTTTTCGGTGCACAGTGAGACTCTTTTATATTGCACTGAATACTAGATTCGGTTAGTTTGTAGGCGACAAACTACTGAGCACATTTTTTTTCAAATTTTTTTTACTCGGAATATTTTTGCTACCATTTCGTGAATATTTTCCGGGGTGTTCTTTGTAATTAGTTATGTTGACAAATCGTGAATCCCTATAGTCAGGATTTAAATGAACATAACATCACGCCCGTTTTCCCCAAAGGGATAGGCAGATTTATTTATCCCAGTTAAGAATACTCATCCCAGTTGTATTTAAGTCCCTTTTATAACTAGAAGAAAGCATCTCCTCTTGTTTTTAACTTTCAGAATTAATTGCTACTTACTTTACTGTGCAACTTACAGAATTCAAGTCAACATTTCGATCGAGGTAGAAATGAGAGCGGTGGTACGCAGGCTTAATGCCAAAAATACCGCCCCAGGACCCGACGGCTTACCTGGGAAGGCCTGGGTCCTGGCCTTGGAGGCTCTCGGGCCTCGACTTAGGGGGCTCCTAAGCGCATGCATGGAGAGGGGCCAGTTCCCGCTTCGCTGGAAGACGGGGAAACTGGTCCTCATAAGGAAGGCAGGGCGCCCTGCGGACTCTCCGTCCGCTTATCGGCCCATCGTGCTGCTCGACGAGGTGGGCAAGCTCTTTGAAAGAGTCATTGCAGACCGCCTCGTCGGCCAGCTGGTGCGGGTGGGGCCGGATTTGGCGGAGAGCCAGTTTGGTTTCCGCAGAGGGCGCTCTACGGTGGACGCCATCATGCGTGTGCAAGCCCTGACGACGGGGAATGCTGTTGCCCAGGGTGGGGTCGTCTTGGCGGTGTCCCTAGACATCGCCAATGCCTTCAATACCCGCCTTAGAAACGCGCCACCGTTGGGGTCCCAAATAACGGTAGGAGGGGTTTCTATCGGCGTCGAGTCGACGATGAAGTACCTGGGACTCGTCCTCGACAGCCGGTGGAACTTCGTGGAGCATTTCCGACGTTTGGCTCCCAAACTTGAGCGGGCGGGCGCTGCATTGAAGCGGCTCCTGCCCAATCTAGGGGGTCCAAACGCCTCCTGCCGGAGGCTCTACGCGGGGGTCGTGCGGTCCATGGCCCTATACGGGGCTCCTGTATGAGCGCGCTCTCTGGCGCTGCGGCCAGCCCGCCGGTTGAGCACGGCCCAAAGGGTCATGGCCATCCGGATGGTCCGAGGATACCGCACGGTCTCCTGTGAGGCAGCGAGCCTCCTTGCCGGATTGCCGCCATGGGATCTGGAGGCAAAAGTCCTCGCGCACGTATGGGAGTGGCGCGAGGAGGCGAAACGCCGGGGCGTGAGTCCGCTGCCGCGAGAAATCGCGGCACAGCGGACGGAGCTCCGGCGGGATCTCATGGCGTCATGGAAAGTACGGTTGTCGCAACCCAGTGCTGGGCACGCCACGATTGCGGCGATAAGTCCCCTCTTTGAGGAGTGGCTGGAGAGGCACCACGGCGTCCTCACCTTCCGCCTGACGCAGGTCCTCACCGGACACGGCAGCTTCGGGAGGTTCCTGTGTCGGATAAGGCGGGAGGAAACGTCCGGGTGTCACCACTGTGTGGATCGCCCGGAGGACACGGTGGAGCATACGGTGGAGGTCTGCCCGGCTTGGGCAGAGCACCGCCGTGTCCTCTTGGAGGCGATCGGCGGCAGAGACCTCTCGCGTCCGGCCCTGGTTCAGGCCATGGTACGGAGCGAGAGGGCATGGGCAGCCGTCACCTCCTTCTGCGAAGCAGTAATGCTCGCGAAGGAGGAGGCGGGACGGTTGAGGGAAAGGCAAGTTTCGTGCCCTCTCGCTCCTAGCCGCCGCAGGAGACGCCAAGGGCGTCGGGAATCCCGGGCGGATTTCCGGCCACCGTAGGCGCGGGCTTGCGGACGGTGAGCAATGGGTAGCTCACCGTCCGGTAAGGACCAGGCCCGGGTCGACGGCGCGTTGTATTCCACGCGCGCCTCAAAGAGATGTCGTCAGCACATAGTAGGGGTCCACTAGGGCCGATGCCTGCCGGGGTCGCGGGAAGGTACTTATGGGTCACCGAGGCCCCCGCAACACAGGCAACAAGAAGGAATACGGGTGGGTTTTAGTCAGTAAGAGTCTGACACACCCTCCCGCTCCGCCTAGAGCGGGAGAAGTTATTTGATGATTTCCCACCCAAAAAAAAAAAAAAAAGTCAACATTTCGATAATCAATTTAATTTCTTAGTTTTAAAAGAATCAAACCGCTTAATCAAAACTGTTTCTCTGAAAACCAAGTATGAGCCGAAAATAAATTAACCGTAAAAACAAGTAGTTCAAGTAAAATCGAGAGTATCTTGGGAAGCCAGAAGAAACTACCGCCTTCGAAAAACAGAAATGTTTTCTAAAAAGATTTTCTGCAAACTTGGCTACTTTGAATCGATATTTTATAGGTGACGAGTTTCTGATAATATTGGAGTTTTACTAAAAGTAAAAATGTTAGTTATTTTTCACAGACTGAAATAACTTGTTTTTCTTCTCATAATTATTTTGGTATACTAAGTGTGTCATAATTTTTGACCGCCCGAAGAGTTGCCAATAAGGCGTGAGGTCATAAAATAGGTCCTTATTGCACAAATATAATTTTATATCATCATTCATTTTATTAATCTAACCTATTAACCATGTATTATTTTGTGATAGTTTTTAAATAAAAATACAGTAGAATCCGGCTATAACGACCCTCAAGGGACCGGCGATATTATGTCGTACTAACCGGATGACGTACAAAACGGCAGGATTATTTCTTAAGTACATATGTACTTAACTTACGAATACATATGTATTATAAATGCGAAAGTTTGATTTTCCTATTTAGGTAAATAAAACATTTTGTAGGAATTACATGTGCTTTATTTTAATGGTTCATGTTAACAGGTAATGAGGTACATAATACAGCCGAGTCTACAGACTGTAGACTATTGAAATAGATTGCCATTTTTGGTTTATTAGTATAAAACAAACATGGAACTGTATTAAGACTATGTATGTATGAATAAATAAAAAGGTACGTTAATCACTTGTAAGTTGACATACCAATGCCCAGCCCTTCGGGACCTATTGGTATGGTGCTATGGCATATCTGGCTTTTTTAGCTTTCTGGAGCGTCGTCTCTATCACTTATAGTGATAGAGATCATAACAGTGAAGCAGTGTGACAGAGGTTTTTTAGAGCTTGATGTACCTTTCAAAATACAATTCCAATCTCCTATATTCAACAAATAGTGTTTTAAAATTCGCTACATTAGTCACTTAAAGCTACTTCAATCAACAACCCCATTCATCTCACTTTACGTCAACACACACACACACAAACCACGTTAGAAAACTATATGTAATCAGCGCACTGACTACATCGCTCCCCGCGGAGGAACCGAGCTGACTTCAATGAATTCTAAATGCTGTTCACCGATTAACTGACAACATTCATCACTGATGAAATGTGATGTTATAATGTTGTTCTTATAGAGTTTATTTGGTTGTTTTTCTCTAGAGACATAGAATTGCTAAGGAATTGGCTCGTAATTTGAGGTCAGTAAAATGAATAAATTAGGTCAATTTTGTGAATTTTCTATAGTGATCAAAAGTGCCAGTACACTTTTATGTGCAAAAATGAATGGAATACTTTAAATTTCATCCTAACTTGCCTGAGCATCAAGGCTTATCTTGATCCCACCGTGTGGTCTCTTTTAGATCTGTAGCCAGGGATGCTGTGGATGCTTGAACTATAAATCACTATTTACTAACATGAATCACATGAAATTATTGTCTGTTTCGCAAATTATAAGTGTATGTTGTGTGACTTTTATCTACATTGACATACGATTCAATTTGCCAATATTCACATTCATTCGTGAGGTGAAGGTATGCGAGATACTGAGACTATAAAAGTAGTTAGAAGTTCATCAACTCGCATTAAAGATGTTTCATCTTGAAACTGCGAAGTAAAATAAGTTCAATATACTTCAAACGTACGTGTCGTTGTAGTAAATGTTACCTACAACAGTGATCTAAGCGAATATTATACATAAACATGTAAAATTATATGTTTGTTTGTAAGAGGTAATCTCTGTAAATACTGACACGATTTCAAAATATCTGATAGAAAACTATACTATTTCTGAGTGCCATAGGAAATGTTTTATGGTATAATTGAAATCCACGCATACGAAGTCGCGGGCAGAAACTAGTAGATACAATATCAAGAAAAGTTTTATAATGAACCTTGATTTTGCATTGATTGATTGTAATGTAATAAATTGACTGGAGAGTATATTGCCATTTCATCATTTCAACCGAAAGACGACCATTGCTGAACATAGGCTTCCCCCAAGCACCGCCACTTCGACCGGTTCTGTGCTTCCCACATCTAGCGGACTCCTGGCCTGATTACAAGGTCATCGTTCCATCTTGTGGGAGGCACTCGGGCACTCCAGAACCTTTCGGTCCCATCGACCATCTGTTCTGCGAGAAATGTTTCCTGCCTACTGCCAATTAAGTTTGGCAATTCTTCAGGCTATGGCGATTACCTTGGTCCTCGTGCTGAGCTCTTCATTTCTGATTTGATCACATAAGGAAACTCCAAGCGGGCTATGCTATCTCTATTGTCCTTTGGATTTTACCCTTCTAATAAGGCCCATTATGAGCAACCACGTTTCAGTACCATAGATCATTACTAGCTATACGCACTGGTCAAAAACTTTCGTCATGAGACACTGCGGTATGAGGGAAGAGAAGATATTACGTAGCCTCCCGAACGCTGCCCAAGCGAGTCGAATTCGACGATTGACCTCTTTCTTGAAGTTGGCCGGACAAATCAATGGTCCGGCCACTAATTACCCTTTGTTGAACACGAGAATTAAACCCAGAACCCCAGAATGCTTCGGAGATGCGATTGCAACCACTGAACGAACAAGGCAATCACAACAATGTACCCGAAAATAGGCAAAACATCCATTATAACTCATAAAACATTAAATTACGCATAATGCGTAATAAAATGTTTAAACAATTTCACCTTTCCCCTAAAAAATCATGTCATCAAATCATAATTTTCAATAACCCCAAAATTTCAATACAAAACGTTAAAACTCACACGCAATTTCCACCTTTATGCTCAATATCAAATCAATACCATAATTCCTCAAAATTTTTGCATGAAAGTGCGTAGAATTTCAATTTACTGCATTAAGGATCTTAGTGCTATAGATATTGGGCTTAGTTCAGTACCAAGCTCAACGGAAACTGAACATTTTTGGTAAAGTAGTAAACCCGCAATCTGCTCAGGTGCTTGAAATGGTTATTTTGGAGGAAACAGCTTTTGTATTAAAATTACAATTATGTGCTTAGTTTTAGTTGAATGTTCAAAGTTTTCGTTGGTAGTTTTGTAATATGTGGAAAACGTGTGCTTGAATGGAATTAGAACAATAAATAGGTTTGTAAGAACTTAAGCAAGCATTTTCTTAATGAGAAGCCTGCACAATTTTTTCCTAAATAATGTCTTTCCTGAAAGTTAATAGTATATTTCGGTCTTTGGAAATATTTTCTCAATTCTTTGCTTTTGTGTGGCATTATACAAGCATACAATATAATAATAATTAGTTTGTGTGTCTATGTTTCGTTTGAGTGGACTTTGAGTGCCTGAGGCAGAGTCAAGAGTATTATGTGGCTATATTTACACCGGAATACTATTTCAAACTTGATTCATTTTAGCTCGTCGTTAGTTTCAGGTGTCAGTAGGATATTTTACTGCTTTTATTTTATATTTAGTGTGTACGGTTAGTTAAGTTTACATAATTATGTTAGTACTTGGCATATAAACTGAAAAAAATAAACTAACATCACGAACACTGAAAACCAAAACAGTACCCCAGCTGTACTGTTTGGTCAGTTTAAAGTGTTCGTGATGTTAGTTTATTTTTATTTTTTACAATTTACGAAGAAAACATATAGGTACGGTGTTCATATTTTCCCTAACAAATCTATTCACAAAACCATAAAAAATATTCTACTAAGTACTCCTGACACGAAAAACCTAAGAAAAGAAAAAGTAGAATCCATTTCCACACATCCCATCCCTTTTACCTGAATCCGAACAGATCTACCCGTGAAATATCAGCATCGTGCACCGAATATAAAAGCAGTACTCCTTATACATTACCATATCGTTCCACGTTTGAAAGCCAACTTTATTGCTTTTCCTATCAAAGGGCGCAATGGAATTTAAACTGTCCATTAGCTTCGAGAGCGTATTTAAATTGCGGAGTAATGAATACGGTGTATATTTTGCTTGTGGTTCAGGATTGGGTACGGTGTTCTTTCACGGGGTAATTAGGACTGGTTGGACAGATGGCGTCAATTTGTCGGGACAATATCGAATGGGGAATGTGGTGATTAATGTTATACGAGTAGTTATTTCGATTCTCTGTATGAAGAAATTGTATTTTTAACGCCATTTTGTGCCGGTCCTTGTCATGTTGGAAATCACGGCTTTAAAGTGTCAAATAGCCAGCATGCAGTGAATAAGTTTAGTAAGTAATCAAAGCTGCAAAGTTTCTGAATTGAATGAGAAACAGTCTATGAATGTAAGATTTTATGAACCGTCACATTTACCTATGAAAGTAAGCAGAATCCGCTCACTGATTAACATTATATTGTATCATACACACTAGTTACGAGGATTTCGCAATTTTGTTAAAAATGGAACCTATTAAGGTCAATGATTGCAGTACATAAGCATCTTTTGTGAGAAGCGTTTTGTAAACAAAAATTTAATCCCAAAGAAAAATTCTCGCGCATACTCTTTAATGACCATTCCCCAACGAACCAATACTCTTAAAATGGTACATTTACACAATATACGAGTATAAACTTTAGTAGCAACAACAGGGTATTTGATATGCTCGCAGATTCAAAAACGGAAAGTACGGTAAAAACTGAGGGTAGTCGAAAGCTCGTACCGAAAAAAACACGCTCAACACGAAAATGAGTGCGGACAAAAACGCCCTAGTTTCATTGAATTGTTTGTGACATACTGTTACGAATGTTTGAGTTGAGAATAATTTTGTGCGTTTTGGCATAAAAAAGCTTTTAGGTATAAACTACCAGAATCAATGGCATGGCTGGGTTAGAAGCTAAGTGAAGATAAGTTGTACGTTTCTATCTTCTTTTAGAATATAAATGTAAAACTAAAATAATGCTAAAATAAAAGTTGTTCTGGGCTTTGTGCGTGTGAAAACTTGAGACAAACTGTGTCCACGTGTGCAGTGTGTGCAACGCATTAATGACATCGGGTCTCTCGATCGCCACTACCTTTATTTGTGTAAAATGAGAGATTGTATTAGTACTGACAAGTACAGCCAGTGACCTGCATAACCCGATCCCTCTTCCATTCTTCTTATTTATAAGCGGAGTCAGGTAATGCAGTGTACTGACCGTACCTAAACATAAGAAAAAATGTGTTTGATTTTGTAAGAAAAGCGGTAACTTTAGTTGCATTTAGTTTTGAAACGAAAATAAATAAATGATGATGCTGCACAGAACATTATTATACTTCAGTACCTAAATAAGATGCACCATAGGCAGTAATTCCCACTATCAACCATGGCGACTGACTTATCTTTTGACCACAACAGGAGCTATTGCTCTTCAACAAAAAAACATAAGAGAAGATATTACGTATCTTCTCTTATGTTTTTTTGTTGAAGAGCAAATTTGAAGTTTCTCTGTGTTTCTGAATTTTAAATACTCGGAGAGTGTCATTGTTGAAGAGCAATGACACTCTCCGAGTATTTAAAATTCAGAAACACAGAGAAACTTCAAATTTCTTGCACAAGTTAGCCAACTCCCACAGTAGTATGTAACCTCAGAATCACGTCCTCGGTTTAAATAAATCCATCTCAATATTCCCTTTGAAGCCATTACTTTACAACGCTCCAGTTCTGTTCCTAACTCCGAAATAATTTAATTTTCTATTGCACTCCAGTTTCCATGTTCGTGTAACAAGGTGTTAAAAAATTGGAAAATGTACTTACGATATATATATAACATCACTCTAGTTTTTCCCGAAGGGATACGCTTTTTTTTTTGTTAGTTGGTAAATTATCAAATAACTTCTCCCACTCTGTGCGGAGCGGGAGAGTGTGTCAGACTTTTACTGACTTAAACCCACCCGTATTCCTTCGGTTGCCTGTGTAGCCAGGGGCCTCGGTAACCCTTTTGGACTTCCATACGACCCCGGAAGGCATCGCCCCTAGTGGACCCGCGCATTTGTGCTGACATCTCTTTGAGGCACACGTAGGCCACAACGCGCCATCGACCCAGGCCTGGTCCTTATCGGACGGCGAGCTACCCATTGCTTACCGTCCGCAAGACTGCGCCTATGGTGGCCGGAAATCCGCCCGGGGCTTCTCCTGCGGCGGCATGGGGCGAGAGGGCGCGAAATTTGCCTTTCCCTCAACCGTCCCGCCTCCTCCTTCGCGAGCATAACTGCTTCGCAGAAGGAGGTGACGGCTGCCTATGCCATCACACTCCGTACCATGGCCTGAACCAGGGTCGGATGCAAGGAAGTGATACGCTGAGCTGTAACACCTGTTGTTATGTTTAAGTCACAGGCCATAGGCTTGCGCCTTCTGCCATCAACTGTAAACAAATCCAGACTCCCAGAATAATGCCTCTTTTCAACCGACTTAAAAAAAGAGGTTTCTCAATTCGACCGCTTAAATATATTTAGGTGTTCGAGCCTACGCTCGACCCACTGTGAGATTACCCCCTTGAACTTTGCGCGTTTGCAGTGTGTATCTACCCTCTATTTCCCTCACATTTACGATGTGACCGGTGACAGTTACGTGCCTAGGCGCCATCGCCGGTTAGCTTGTCATGTCAGTACGTCTTTGAAAATATCATCGATAGGATGTGCACTTATTGCGAATGCCCGCTCCCAGGACGGCAGACTCGCTATTATATGTGCAATGGGGTAAGCCCCCAATTGTATCCTCACAGCTTGAGGGATTGATAACGGAGAGGTTACATTCTCATTGTTAGAGTTGAGTATGGAGCGGGCTCGCTGGCGGGATATTCCTGAGGAGGTAGTTGAGGGCGCAGTAAACACAGTACTTTCTTCAGAGTGAACACGATGGAGTAAATAAAACACTTCTTTATTTTTCTTCTGTTATTTCTTCTAATACTGCTGGATTCGGAATGCCTGACCATAGAAACTTGTCCCCTTTTTATAGAAAGACCTAACCAATAACAACACTTCAATTTTGCACACGGCACTAACCCTTTTCCTGTCAACCAATCAGAGCGCTTTAAGTTTGCACACGGCACTAATGTGACTTTTGTATGGGAAACTTACTTTGGCAATTTTCTATGGTAAAACGTCCCTTACAATGTTTTTCTTATTTTTCTAATATAGGAATGGACCTATTTTATCTATATACAAAAAACTGTATCAAAAAACCTTAATTTAAACCTTAAAAATAGCGAAATTCTGTAACGGTTCTCGTTACGGTAAAGTTTCTCAGTACTTAAGCTTATGCATTGACATGGTACAAGTGGCGCCTCCTAGCGTTACGAATGCGCAACAATTCAATGTCATTACTACAATTATTTTCTGGCCTATTTTAATACAGTATCAATCTGAAAAGTTAGTAACTTAATAATAGTATTAGTTATCGTTGCTAACATTCTCCCCCACGGTGCGCAGCACGCCATCCTTTGGAAGCGACGATGCCGCAGGAACCAGCACAATGGTCCGTCGAGTTGGTCGGCGAAGTATTCCTCCTGATGTCCGCACGTCCAGTACTCTGGTTCTTCCATCTGGTCCAGGGTACGTCTTAACGACTTCTCCGCGAGGCCATGAATTTCGCGGTAGCGTAGCGTCCACTATTAGCACGATGTCTCCTTCTCTTGGGTCGTTGGTATCTCTGCCTTCAAGTTTCCTTGGCACCGCTTTTATCCAATGCAATACGGTGCTGGAGTCTGTCCAGTAGGTTTTCTTTGTTACTTCAAGCTCCGTCTCTTCTTCAACTGTGGCTGCTAGTCTGCTACCGAGTAAGGCTGCTTGTAGTTCTAACCTTGGAATTGAAACTGGTTTGGTTGGCGTTACTCTTGCTTTGCCGGCGATCATGGAGATGTGCACTCTTCCTCCAGGCTCCGTCCAGACCGTTCTCCAGTAAACCACCGCCGCGTAGGCCTCTTCACTTGCGTCGGTGAACGTATGTAGTTGTCCTTTTCTGTCGCGGGGTGAGATGCACCTAGGAATCTTCAATCTTGTTAACGTCGACACTTCTTCCAAGTACTTCATCCATGCTTCTCTTTGTGATTCATTAATTACTTCGTCCCAGTCTATTTTCTTTCGCCAAATATCTTGAATTAATTTCTTTCCTTGTATTAAGACTGGGGTTGCAAAACTCATTGGGTCAAAGGTAGACATTATGGCGCTCGTAACTTTTCTCTTTGTTGGAGTTCTTCTTCCATCTAGCAGGTTCTTTGTTGTATTACGCAGTCCAACATTGAAGGCTAGCGCGTCTTCCTTTACCAGCCATCTTAGCCCCAGAGTCTTTTCTTCCTTTGTAAGTTGCAGAGAATCTTCTTTACTGGTGTCTTCTAAGTCTGGTAGTATCCCCGAATTGTTACTGGCCCAACCTTTCAGATGGAAATCTGCTCTCGCGTGAATTTCTTTTACTTCCTTTGATATCTTCTTTGCTTCAGCTGTAGACGCAAAACTCTGTAGGTAATCATCCATGTAATGGTTTCTTTTTATCGCTTTCACTGCTTGGGGATGAGTCTCCTTGAAATCTTCTGCGTTCTTGTTCATCACATATATCGCTGTTGCTGGTGATGATGCTGCTCCAAAGATGATTGACGACATCCTGTACTGTTCAGGCTTGCCCGTTCTTTGATTTCCGCGCCACAGGAATCTGAGACTGTCTCGGTCATCTTCTCTGATTTTGATCCGAAGGAACATATCTTGGATGTCAGCCATGATGGCCACTGGCTCCTCTCTGAAGCGTAGTAGTACGCCAAATAGGGACTGTAATAAGTCTGGACCTGATAGCAAGGCGTCGTTGAGGCTCTTCCCTTCATACTTGGCAGCTGCGTCGAATACTATCCTTGGCTTCTTCTTGATTGGGTGCACGATAGCAAAGTGGGGTAAGTAAAATATTCTTCCCTTCTTCAAAGTTTCCGGAGCCTTCTCTGCATATCCTTTTTCAATTAAACTCTGGATCTGCTTCTCATAGTTCTCTTTAACTTCTTCATCTTGATCCAACTTCTTTTCAATGTTGATTAGTCGTCGGATTGCTTGACTGTAGTTGTTGGGTAGGCTCTCGTCTTCCTTTTTCCACAAGAGTCCTGTTTCAAACTGACCACTTGGCAATTTCTTCGTAGTTTTCTCAAGGATTTCTAATGCTCTTCTATCGCTGTCATTTGTAGGTGACCGATTTTGAATTCCAAGAGACTCTAACTGAAAATGTTCTCGTACGATTTTTCTATGCTTTCTATGCTTTCAGGTCGTCGATTGTTCTTGCTACGATCGTTTTCTTGTCTCTTCTAAGAGCCCCTTTTATTTTCAACTGGATCTTTTGTGAACTATCCTTTCTTATCATCTTTCCACCGACTGTCTCAATTGTGAGTTGTTCTTTTTGCCCTTCGGCTCCAATCTTCTCAGCTATTGATGCGTCTAAAAGTGTGATTGTTGATCCTTCATCTAGCAATGCTAGTACGCGCGCTTGGCCTTTTGGTCCATAAAGGTCCACTGGGATGATTTTTAGGTATGCCTTCTCTTCCCCTTTAGCGTTGTGGATTGAGGCGACCTTTTCTTCTGACGCGCTTCTCTTGTCTTCTTTGTTCGTTTCCTTTTCTACCGGCACTGGTGGTTTGTCAGAGTGTAGGATAGTATGATGCCATCTTCTACACTGCTTGCAGACTGGAGCTTTGCAGTTGATTCTTGAGTGTTTGAATCGGAGGCACTTGAAACATATCCTTGCTTTCTTGATCATGTCCCATTTTTCATCTAGGTTAGCTTCTTTGAACTTCTTGCATTCTATTACAAAATGTTCCTCTTCACAAATCGGACATGTCTTCTTATATTTTTCTTGCGGCGCTTCTTGTACCGTATGTACGGGTTTCCTTATTCCCTTCTTTTGCTCCGAAGGCACTTCGGGTAGAGCAAAATCTCCGCACATGTCGGCTTCTGTTTCCAGGAATGCTTCGACGAGTAATAGTTCTTGAATCTCTTCATCTCTTCTGCTTCTGTGGTAGGCAAACCAACGGAACTTCATGAATGTTGGCATCTTGTCTACTATGGTTCTTAATGTTTCAGGAGAGCTGAGGTATTGTGGTTTCTTCAAGGCTTTGATTGTCTCGACGGCGTTCTTCACTTTGCTTGCGAATACTCATATGTCACTTGGATTCTCGCCAACTTTTGACAGCTTTTTCAGCTTCTCTAGTTCTGCCAAAGCCAGCGCTCCAGGTCTTCCGTATCTTGCCTCTAGTCCCTTGATTATTTCGCGTGGGTCTTCAGCAGTAAACAGGAGGCTTTGGACGGCTTCTCTCGCTTTTCCTTGGATTGCTCTTCTAAGGCGCGCTAGGTTTTGTGTGTTACTGAAGGAATCGGCCATGTCTTCATATGATCTTTTGAAAGCTAACCATTCTTCGCAGGTCCCGTTGAAGTGAGGGAGTTCAAGGTACTTCGGTGAAGCGATGTCACGTGACTTTTCGGATAACTTGAGTATGACTGAAGCTAACTCCTGGATGTCACTCTTCTTTTCTTTTGTCTCGATCGGCCTTTGATCCTTATTAGGCCTAGCCCCGGTTTCGATAAACCACTTCTCGACTTCTTGAGTTCGTTCATATAGCTCTTCTCCGGCACCATCTTCTTCTTCTGACTATGCAGCTAAAATTTCTAGTTCAGCTTGAGCCACCTTTGACCGCGCTTCCGCCAATTCCAGTTCCCTTAGTGCTAGGGTCATTCTTGCTTGCGCTTCTGCTTTCTTCCTATGCGACGAGCGAACAGAATGTGTGTCTATATCGCGGGTCGACTTCTTAGGGTAAAGCCGCTGTAGACTCTCTTCCCTTGACGTTGGTGCACTTCCATCGTTCGGGCGCGTTTTCACAGCGATACTTCTTTCTAAATTCTGCAGCGTTGAATGACTTTCTTCATGGCGTGCGGGATTTGACACTTCAATTTCCTCTTTAATGGTGCAGGGTGGGGGAGCGGTGCGAGTTGTTTCCCCCGGTGTTGATTCCTCTCCGGCAGCGTCCTTAGAATGGTGTGTGGGTGGTTGACGTACTTGTGCGCTGCTTGGTGGTGACCTCTTTGTAAGTGTCGATCGATTTGAAATCGACGTATTTGGAGTCGCAGTACTCGTGGATTCACTCGGCGTATTCTGACTCCAATCCGTAGTACTTTCACTCGTAGCCTTTGACTGTGCCGACGCTGCTCTCGTAGTAGGCATCTTCTCAGTTTCTGGAACCCGATCCGGCTCGAAGGACCACTGTTAGAGTTGAGTATGGAGCGGGCTCGCTGGCGGGATATTCCTGAGGAGGTAGTTGAGGGCGCAGTAAGCACAGTACTTTCTTCAGAGTGAACACGATGGAGTAAATAAAACACTTCTTTATTTTTCTTCTGTTATTTCTTCTAATACTGCTGGATTCGGAATGCCTGACCATAGAAACTTGTCCCCTTTTTATAGAAAGACCTAACCAATCACAACACTTCAATTTTGCACACGGCACTAACCCTTTTCCTGTCAACCAATCAGAGCGCTTTAAGTTTGCACACGGCACTAATGTGACTTTTGTATGGGAAACTTACTTTGGCAATTTTCTATGGTAAAACGTCCCTTACAATGTTTTTCTTATTTTTCTAATATAGGAATTGACCTATTTTAACTATATACAAAAAACTGTATCAAAAAACCTTAATTTAAACCTTAAAAATAGCGAAATTCTGTAACGGTTCTCGTTACGGTAAAGTTTCTCAGTACTTAAGCTTATGCATTGACATGGTACAAGTGGCGCCTCCTAGCGTTAGGAATGCGCAACAATTCAATGTCATTACCACAATTATTTTCTGGCCTATTTTAATACAGTATCAATCTGAAAAATTAGTAACTTAATAATAGTATTAGGTATCGTCGCTAACACTCATACTGGCCGAAAGTCGGCTGCGCAGTCAGCAAAACATTAACGAAACGTCGGCTGTACAGCCGACACTTAGACCGAGATTTCGGCTGCGCTGCCTATGAGACGTCGGCTGAACAGCCAACATCTTACTTTGAGACTGCGGTCGTCCAGTTGCATAAAGTATGCTGCGGGCTGTATTCTAAATACTCTTGTCGTCCACAGATCTTGGAACACACAACCATGGGCGAACTCGCCAACTGAGAACCCCCCCCTGATGAGGAAAAAGTATACATGCAATTTGTCAACAAGATTGATAAGATATACCCAGAAGATTGGAGATCCTGGGTTGTAAACTGCGTCGACTACAAGGACCTCTTTGGGAGCAAGATATCTTCAGATGATGAGTGTCTACTTCGTTTTGCAATGCCCACAGTTCAGCTTGCCTACGTTTTTTGTGATAGTACCCCAACATCCCTAAGTGAGCGAAAGTATAAGGCTATAAAGAGGAAGCTGATTAACTGGCCTATAGATCGCGCTCTAATTTACGCGCCTCTCGCCACAATGAAAATGATCCACCCAATAGACGCCTTTAACGGGTTTTACGAGTTTCTACCAACAATCAAGCCTCAGTTAATCTCACAAACCGAAGCGTCTAAACTCATTAAATCCTGTGGTCAAAGGTCAGTTTCAACCTCATCGTCTACACAGAGTTATCGCAAAAGGCCTAATAGTCCAAATATGGATCAAAATCCAAGGATAGATAGTCTGGAACGTCTAATGAAGCAGCAAACTGAAATTCTACAGCAGTTTCTGCAAACTACTAGTAAGACTCATCCTCATCAGAATACATTGGTGGATGAGTCAGAGTCTTCAAACGATAGTGACGACGGCAGTTGGGCCGCACCACCATTATCATTCGAGAAAAGGGACCTGCATCAAAATCTCTCGTCTTGTGTGACAACTACAGCAGGGCAAGCAAGTACTTCTGATAGTTTAGAAGAACAACATTTCCACAACTTCAACCCTGAAACCAAAGAATCAGAAGCAAAAGTTGGTGATGCAGACGAATCTCTCGCGAAGCAAGGTATTCAAATTCAGAGATTAAATAGCGAGAAGTGGAGAAACATCCGATATGCTGATGTTCAAAAACAGTTTACCGCAACCCCAGTTTTTACTTTCTTAAAGGTTAATAGCATTCTTGCAAGCACAACACCTCCTTGGCAAATGATTACGTTGTTAGAAAATATGGATCAATGTTTAGCTGGGGTCTCCCACGGCCTCCTTCAACAGAGGCAATGTTTCATGGAAACTTTTAAAAATGCTTCTCTGGAAGTGAAATCTCACATTAGCAAGAATTTCCTGGGACCAGAATGCCATTTCCGGAAATCATCTGATGCACTCCTTCAATACACATGCGGAAAAAGAGCGGAGATAATACAGCATAGGCGAAGTGTTTATAAACCCGCCAATAAGACTTTAAATGAACTATTACACTCAATTCCGCCCTCAGCAACTCACCTTTTTTCGGAACCTCAATTATCGGACCTAATCAAGGAGCAAGGAGGCCCTAACAAGTTTTTTCCTGCAAAACAACGAAACCATACAAACTCCTATAAACCCAGGCCTTTCAAGACGCCGGTCACCCATCAGGAAACCCGGACGAAGATACGAAACGGAGATGAGGCCAGAAGACCTAACTTTAGACAAGAAAGATTCTCGGGCCGATTCTCAGGAAAGCGCCCTTCTACAACACCTACCACGAAAGCAAAGAAAACTAAATTTGAAGGCAGAAAATACTAATTTCATGGCAGGACAGGTAAAGAATAAATTGCTAGTTTGGGAAGACCTAGGCGCCTCAAAAAATCTCCTGTCCATATTATGTGGCTATAAGATTCCTTTCGCATGCACCCCACCATTAAAAGTGTTCAATGCTGATATTTGTACTCGGCTAGCGCCTAAGCCCTCTACAGATATGACGCTAGAAGTCGAAAAAATGTTAAAGTGTGGCGCAATCGAAATATGTAACAGTCCTTCCGGATTCTTATCACCCATGTTTTTAAGAAGGAAATCGGACGGCTCGAACCGGCCAATATTTAATCTAAAGCTGTTAAATGAATATCTGAATCCCCCTAAATTTCGCTTAATAAACTACCACAAAATTCCACTCTGTTTAGACGAATCAGATTATATGATCAAAATAGACCTTTCGCAGGCCTATTTTCACATTCCGATTGTAGAATCTCACCGTAGATTTTTAGCCTTCTATTATAATAGAACAATATTTTAAATGACCTGTCTGCCTTTTGGCCTTGCGACAGCCCCCTATATATTTGCGAAGATAACTAACTGGATTGCAAACATTTTCAGGGAAAGGGGAATCAGAGTGGTAGTATACTTAGACGATTTCATGATAATGCATCACGATCCTGCCATCCTTCTGCAACAGAGCAAACTGGTTCAGGAATATCTCACAAAAATGGGCTGGTGCATAAATTTTCAGAAATCAGTTCTCATCCCCTGTCAGAACGTGGAATACCTTGGAATTCTGTGGAATACAAAAGCAAATATAAAACGGCTTCCAAACCCCAAAATTATAAAAATAACACAATTGATTCGAGGAACCCTACGAAATCAAACGTGGTCTTGGTGGACTGCCAAAGTCTTATTAGGAAATCTAAACTTCGCAACATTTGTCATCCCACTAGGGAGGCTACATTCTCGTCGCATCCAAATAGAAGCCAACCGACTTCGAAGAGAAGACAAACAGACAAAATTTCCGCTCCCGAAAATAGTTGCTCAGAAGCTTCAATGGTGGCTCCGCAACATACGACAACCATCACCAATCCATCAAAAGTCTGCTACAGTCTTTATCACCACCGACGCTGCCTGGGCCGGTTGGGGCGCAACAATCAACAATCGAAAACTACAGGGCCGGTGGGACAATTCTCAGAAATCTTGGCACAGCAACAGAAAAGAGCTCTGGGCTGTGTTGGAGGTACTCCGAAGAACCGGAGTCCAAATGAAAAATCAAACAGTCATGATTCAATCAGACAACCGGTCAGTCGTCGCTTATATCACCAAGGAAGGCGGCACCAAGTCCCCAAAGCTTTTGGAAATCACCGAAGAAATCCTACAGTTGGCCAAACGTCATCGGATAGACTTGATAGCCCGTTATCTCCCCGGAAGATACAATACGATGTCCGACAGCCTGTCAAGGGCGAAGGCAATGCCAGAGTGGACGTTGAACGAATCAATACTTCGGTCAGTATTCCGGAAGTGGGGTTCTCCGACAGTCGACATCTTCGCAAGCGCCCGTTCAGCAATCATGACCAACTATTTGAGCGAGGATGCCAGAGACCCCAATTGCCTATTTGTGGATGCATTCAGCCGGCCATGGAATTTCAAGCTAGGGTGGATATTTCCACCCCCATGTCTCATACCACGCGTTCTACAGCATCTCAAGAAGTGCTCAGGAACCTACTATCTAGTGACGCCACAATGGGAGCGAACCTTTTGGAAAACCGAGGTCAAGAAACGAGCTCTGGGCCAACCATTCAAGATTCCAAATTTGCGCAGGAACCTAGTAGACCTGAGAACGGGACGCCCCCCTCCCGAGATAAAGGACCTGTGTTTGCAGGTCTTGAGGTTACGGGGTGGTCTCATTTAGTGGAATCATGGTCTAGCGAGAGCCGTGAGCTTCTGGAAACGTCGTGGCGGAAATCAACATTAAAAACTTATCGTCCCGCTTGGAACCGCTGGAAATCATGGGCCTTAAGTAATAATTACCAAATGGATAACCCGAAACCTCAAGAGGTAGCGAAATACATCCATTTCCTTCACAAAGAAGTAAAACTAGCAGCTAAAACCATCGCAGTCCACAAATCCGTAGTTACCACGTTCGCAAATCCAGAGATGAGCGATAGACTTAGCTGTCACCCACTTGTCCAACAAATGATGAAAGCAGTCTTCATTGCACGACCACCATCACCAAAACCAAAAACGTGGAATGTCTCGCAATTAGTTGATTTCTTAAAGACATATGAGATTGACAATAATAGTATTTTTCAAATATCGCGGCATGTAGCTGCATTACTTCTTTTATCATCGGGGAGAAGAATTCATGACCTGACGCTTCTGGATATAGGACCAGAACTGTACGAGTCCCATAATAATTATATTGTATTTTGGCCACGGTTCGGCTCTAAAACTGACTCTTCTAAATATAGACAATCCGGCTGGCAGTTATACGATAAAGGTGCTGAAAGATTAAATATAGTATATTGGGTTAATAGACTGATTACCATCAGCAAATCAAGACGAGGTAACCTGACTAGCCTATTCATATCTACCAGGGGTAAAGTAAAGGAAGCCTCCAGAAGTGTTATTGCTGGTTGGATTCGAACATTATTCAAGGATGCACAAATCAACGCCTCTCCTGGAAGCTGTAGGGCAGCAGTTAATTCAGATAATTGGATCAATAGAAACCTTAGTCTTGATGAAGTAATCAAAAGAGGGAACTGGAGATCAAAAGATACCTTTTTAACACATTACTTTAAAGAAATTCCAAATCAATCAAAAGGGAACCTAGATAGTTTAAGTCAATCATTTTCTCCAATCTAAGCTAAATCAACAACAATGGAAGACTGATATTTTTGTTATTTTGATTAAACCTTTTCGTTAGTACTACTTGCAGTCTTACTTCCGTATTATGTACAATATTTCCCTGTTTTATCACAGTACGTCTAGCCATCGCCGGCAGATTATAAACACATCTCACAGTGAGTCGAGCGTAGGCTCGAACACCTAAATAGAACCGTTTTCCCCCCGAAGGGAAGAAAACGAATATTTAGGTTTCAGCCGTAGCTCGACCCACTATTTGCCGTTCTTGCCGGCTTGTGATTGTGAGAGTACTGACATGACAAGTTAACCGGCGATGGCGCCTAGGCACGTAACTGTCACCGGTCACATCGTAAATGTGAGGGAAATAGAGGGTAGATACACACTGCAAACGCGCAAAGTTCAAGGGGGTAATCTCACAGTGGGTCGAGCTACGGCTGAAACCTAAATATTCGTTTTCTTCCCTTCGGGGGGAAAACGGTTCTATTTTTTATGTGTGTTCGCCGATTTCTCCGTCAATTGGGGACCGATTTAAAAAATGTATTTTTTTGTTTGAAAGCGTATGCTCCCGAGGTAGGAGGCTCCCATAGTCACCAAGTCATAATCTCATGAGGGGATCCCATGGAAATCGAGGGAAAGTCTCAAATTTTAAAGGCACACCTATAGCGATTTAGGTATTTTTTATAGTAACTTGTGCATTTTGCTCTCGGAAAGTACCATTTGGTGGAGTGGAATTGATGATGAAGACCACATATGGCCACCGGAAGTACTTAATAATATGTATTTAACGAGTTGCGATTCGATTAGTAGGTACTTTAATATGATTGCTAAGTCATTTATGCTCTTCACAATGCATGTAGTGAGTGGCAGTTTTCCTGGTTCTTACCAGGAGAACTCCTCAACAATTAACGTCGCTGCATCAAGAAAAGAAATATTTTGTAAAAGGTGATGAGCAGTTGACATTAGGCTATTGTAACTTAGATAAATTACAAACTGACCCGCTAAAATGTGAAAATAAAAAACTTTTTACATCAAAAAACAACCGACTTCCAAAAAAACACTACAAAGTGAAAAATAACTTTTTTTTTCGGAAGTCAGTGGCAAAAAACTCAAATACAGATTTAAAGACACCGACTTCCGAAATTATAGTTATTTTTTACTTTGTAGTCTTTTTTTTTTTTTTTTGTAAAAGGGTTTTTTAACATTGTGATATTGATTTAACTCATTTCATTCTTGTAAATTCTTTGACCTACAACTCTGTGATTAAAGAATTTTAAACTAGTACTAGTAGCAGCAGTGGTTTGTTTTAGTACTAGTTTCACGTGGATGTGACGCATATTTCCTCCATCTTGTTCTTTTTGTGTTTGTGCTTTCTCTGTGTCATGTTAAGTGCAAATAGTCGTATATCCTTTTTTTTTTTTTTCTTTAAGTATATCAGTAATGCGAGTTGAAAATAAAAGATAATGCGTATTTACCGATCCGTGATAAAACCTTTTTTGCAAAAAGTACATAAACACTAGTGATTGCCATTTTCGCAAAGAGGAGTTGCACCTGAAACTTATCTTCCTAAAGAGGTAATCTGAACAAATGGTTGAAATATTTAGGTCCGCTTGCACCACATATCGCTAGATACGTAAAAACATCGCTCTGTTTCTGTCAATTTGAAAATGGCAGAGACGAATGATTTTTTTAAATATCTTTAGCGCTAAACGCATTTAGTAACGTGTGGTGCAAGCGGGCCTTAGAGTAACAGAAAATATGGCTTACTGATAAAACATCAGCCATAGCTCTCTATACTCTCAAATTCGTAGCTCTCGTAGCGATACCACTACGGCGGTACCGCGTAGACCCCCAATAATAATAACTGTCCACGCATATATATCTCACAAAATCCATACATCGTTTCTTTCGTCAAGTGTAGTTGTATCCACATCAAATTATTAGGAGAATACCGTGTTTAACAGCAGAAGTTAATTATAAATGATGTTTACTACTAGCTCACTAACTTTTATCTGCCAAGAAAATCAGGAAAACGCCCAGCTATTATTCCAAATCGATCCACCAACTTTTGATGTTGGTTTCCGCGAAACTTCTTAGAGAATCAACTAAATAAATCAAAGTATCCTCTCAAAACAACAGCTTAGTAGTTATTCTGGGAGTATAAATTGAAAATGCCTAACAAGTTGATAAGAAATTGATTTAAGCCGAAGAAACAGCGTTTAAACTTTGTTTTAATAAGGCGTCTAATGACAACAATCCTTAGAATAAAAACATACGCTCTATTAAAGACTTGGAATTTGAAATATCAACATTTTAAGCAATATTGTTATCCTCTCCTTAATACCATTAGAAGATTAAACTAGCAAACTAAGTTCAACCTTATACCTTGGTAATAAGAATGAATTAAATAGTTTACTAACAGCAAAATATCATTGTGAACGAAATTGAAGTCTACATACATACTTACATTTGCATCTATCAAAGAAAACCTTGATCTAGTTTAAATCTTATTCAGTTTAGATAAGGTTACAAATCCTCTACGGCGAATTTGATTTGTCTCCTCCTGTCGAAAGGAACAGAGGAACCGTGTGAGCGGTCTTAACTTAATTCTAAATGCAATGGCATCATTTTGAAACATAATTATCTTGAAAACCCAGAGATCCTATACATTTTAACGAAAAAAAATAAAGATTTAAAATGCTTCATTAATTGTACAGCATAATTTAGGCTCATTAGCACCCCTGATTCAGTTAGGGGTGTTTATTTTGCGGGATCTGAAATTATATGAGAAATCCGAAACGGTATACCCGTTGAGCCATTGACCCTTGAAGTGGTTGGGTTGAGAGGTATCCTTGTACACCCACAGTTTGTTAATGACAATTTTAAGGTTTAAAATATTCTATCAGTTGAAAACAAAATGAATTTAAGACTATAATATCATAATTCTGATAGAGGTGGAATAAATAGTGTTTAAGTGACCTTCAGAGGATCAGACTTTATTCCGATCCGGATTTTGATTACGACTGAATTTTTCCAACAAGAAAATAAAGGTTAAAGGAAATCTTTTAAGAGTCGTTTAGATCCAATAGGAGCATTTCTCCTAGTGACAATATTGATGTTCATTCATTCTCTACTTTGGCACTCAAGTTTCGACTTTCTTAATTTAAGAATTGATTTATTTTTTTATATTCTCCGCCAGTTCATCTACTTCTTCATATTTTCTGCAGCTCTCCTTAAACCTTACCTTAGTTCTTCTTTCTCATCGTCCACCTTTCTGTCCCTTTTACCATTCCAAAGAAGCCCGTTTCAAATAACGACCTTTCTAATTTTCCCCTAAATCCATTTTTATCCCTCAATCCCTACATTACGGCCATCACGACCACCTAAATCTAAATAATTATCTAGGTGAATAACTTATTTCGTCTTTACAGTATTCTGCGACACGGCTCATAACGACATGTAGATTAAGCCCACAATATGAAGGCAGGGATATTGGATGTCGGAAAATAAGAGGAGGTAATTTTGTGTTCGTGGAGGTGTTGAAGACGGGTTTGGATAAAAGGGCTGCATGTTAGCATTCTGATAAGTTTTAACTTGAATTATTTATGTCATAGGTACCAGTGCAGAATGATAGTGGAATGCTTATAATACCAGCCAGATTATTGTCCCACAGCAGGGCAAAGGCCTCTCCTCATAAAGAGGAGGCACGAGCATTATTCACCACGCACGCTCAAGGCATATTTGAGATTTCAGACTTATATTAATTATAAGTCCATGATACGATAGTGGAAATTACTATGCAGAAATAGTTCTGGGTTACATGATCGTGCACTTGTGTACAATGTTCTAATTTAACCAGTTTTAAATAGCTTCAAGACTTCTGTTCCTAAAAGTGAACCCCAAATCAAACAATAACATAAAATGGATGACAGTCTTCACCTTTTTTATTGATCAACTTTTACACAAACACTTTACTTCAAAACAAAACAATATTCCCTCACCTGTCCTTCCAGCCGTCCGTAAACGAATTTCCAGCTTCAACCTTCACAAAATTAAACTGTCATATCACTACCAAGTTACCTACTCCAACATACAACATTCTTTCAGGGTGTCTCTACATTAATTTATTCTACCTGCGATCCCAGCACAGTTTGAGTTCTGACTTTGAGCAGATTTATATAATTATGTGGCTATATGACAAATATTGTATAAATCTTGTACTTACATAAATTGGATTTTGACAAATTTTTGATGATGAAGTTTGAAAGCTTTTCGTTAGTATGTAAACATAACTTCACGTCTGAAAATCCCTTTAAGCACAGGCAGACGTGTTTCATGCACTCACATTACAAGTGTTTTTAAATCCAATGTATGTGCCAGAATATTGCCATCAACTGGCCACAAATCCAGACACCGAGCTATTACGGAGAAATTTGTGATTACTACAACTTAGCCCGAACCGGGTATCGAACCCAGAACCTCATTCTCAGCAGTCGCGCTTAGGACCACTTGACCTACTAGGTAGTTCCAGTCTGATTTGTAATTCATGTATTTATGTGGCTATGTATGTTGTTAATATTTGATGTTAAAGTTTGAAAGTTTCGTTATTAATATGTAAATAACTATAAAACGTGGCCTTAGTTTGGTATCTGATCCAAATGGGTATAAATATTATTTTTTGACGTTATTTGTTAAAGTTATGACTCGTGTATTTCATGTCTTTATAGAGAATTTTTGGGTTTCATGTTTACATAATCAGCCTTTAAATGTTCCCACTGCTGGGACACAGGCCTCCTCTCTGTAAGAGGGAGTGGGCCGTAAGCCACCACGCGAGCCCAGTGCGGGTTGGTAGATTATTCCATGTTTCATCATAATCAGCCTATAATGTTCCCACTGCTGGGACACAACCTCCTCTTGGTGAGAGGGAGTGAGCTGTAATCTACCACCCGGGCCCAGTTCGGGTTGGTAGATGTCACATGACTTCGAATTTTTGGCTATAAGACATGCCGGTTTCCTCACGATGTTTTCCTTAACCATTTCGAGAGCAGTGGTGAAGAAATAATTTACACAAAGTAAAACGGCTGTCTGTGTTCGAACGACCTACAACACGTAAGTCGCGGCCGTTACCACTGCTCTCTATGTTTCATGTTTACTAAATACTATTTTCCGATTCAAATATTCCCTAAACAATACAGTTTATTGTTTTAGAACGAGATATTGACACCATATTTTTGGATAGCCGCGGAATTCTATGACAACAATAAATATATTGTTTACATTTTTTATCAAGTATAACACCGAACATATTAGGAGCTACAACAACGGGCCATAACTATGCCAACTCTTGGCAAAGTATTTACGAAAATAGATTAAATTAAAAAAGTGCTCTTGACTATCCCATTTCGTTCACATAACCTTCCACCCACAATTATTACGATTATACCTATTATTTGGAAAAACAAGACTCATTTACGCAAATCCTACTAACAATAGACTTGCAATATCCTGAGTAGCTCTATAAATCTGCCTTTTATCCGCACAACACCAAACTTCTAAGAAACCATGAGAACTAACAATTAGGTTCTTAAAGAAAATTCGCAGTTAATTAATACGAATTGTACGGGCATTAGAGCCAAAGGGAATACCAAATGAAACATAGTAGGTATAGAGATAACAAGATTACTTATTCTGATTGTGCTGGGGTTGTTACGCTCAAATCACAAGCTTCTTAGGATTTGGACCAAGCGGAACTATCCACAAATCAAATCAAAGCAAGCGTGAGCTGAAGTGGCAGTGAGCCCATCATGACTGCAGACGAGTCCTGGAGTGGAGACAACGAATCGGCAAGCATAGCGTGAGATACACCAGCTAGATGTATGGTCAGTGAAATTAATTGTTAATCAAATGGACTGCCAACTTAAATTGCCCGTAAATTCAAATTGCAACGGTAACTCTTCGACAGTTGTATAAAATAGCTTTAACGTAGGGTGTCAATTTGATAAAGAATTATTTTTTCTGTGTGTAACCTTCATAATGACCTTTACAATGCGCCTGAGTAATGTGAATTGCAGAAAGGTTGTGGAAGGCAGAGAACAGGGTGTCGAGAGATATTACTTTAAAGTTGTGAACCTTTACAACTGGAGAATGTTCTACTTCTTCTTTTCCCTAGGTATCTCTTTCAGAGATTTCTTAAGTCTTCACTAGCGATGCTTTTTATATCATTTTCATGAGGTTAGATTTTAATCGCACTAGTCGTCACTTGTTTCTTTAAGCAGTTCTGGCTCTCAACTAGGAAATACTGCTTATCCTAAGCACCATCCCTAAACAATACAAAATACCCCGTTTGCCTTGTGTTCAAACTCGCTTACGTCATTAGTACCTAATTAAAGTAACAAATTAACTATTAGCAAGCAGCTTTACACGATAAAGCGGACGTTAGAAATAATCTGCTGTTCGTAAAGGCATTCGTTTCAAGTTCCAAACGAAGGGAGGCAAGAAGTGGCTTAGTGCTTGGTGGTGTCAGCCTACTTTAAAATGGAGTGTAGAATGATTAATTCTACAATATTTTTTTTTTGGTATTTGATGTGCATTGTTAACACTACATATTCAACCTCTTTTGCGGAACCCTGCTGGCACACATGTGTCTAACGTTCGAATTTTAGTATGAAAAATTCTGAATTTTTTTGACAAGGTGATTGGGTGTCATTTTAAATATATTGTCTTTTGGAGATCAAGTCGTGCTATTTTAAAGATTTTTTTTATCAAATGCTTTCTGGAAATTAATAATACCTAAACTTTGTGTTGAAAGGCAAATTAATTAATTAATTAATTAATTAAATCTCTTGTTTTAAATTCAATTTTATTTGGTATGTATTCCCAATTTTTCTTTATTTCGGTTATTATAATATTGGCTATTTACCAATTCTCTTCTTATTTATAGCTGTTTCGTCCTGCTTGCCATTACACACACTCATAATGAGTCGTATAAGTTGATTCCCACGTAACAGTGGTATGTGTTACATACGGAATTACAAAGCCGGGGCTTTCCATACCCTTTTTCAACCGCAACTTTTTATATAGGGAAATCACTATGGGTTCAGCTTTGGGCGATTCACAAAACACGCTCAGGCTGAACACGACCACAACACTCGCCACCACGCAGCTCCAGCATCGTATCACTCGTCAATACGCAGCGGTGCAGCGTCGTGTCACTCGCCGCTACGCAACAGACCAGCATCGCGTTACTCGCCTCTTCGCGGCGGCCTCCATCTCCACTTCGCCACGGAGCGTCTCAGCGTAGTCTGCGTCTTGGTGACGTGACCTAACTCGGCCGGTCAAGCCGATCAGCTGGTGTATGGTGTTTCCGTTAAAATCTCAGGATTATTCAGTAAATTTTTTCATTTTCATTCTTTTCTATTGCAATCATTGGGTGTCCTCAACGCACCTAGGGGGTAGATTACAATCTTCCGGTTAGGTCGTTAGTATCACACCCAACCCATGATCCACACACCTGAATCTGATCTTTACCTTTTTTTTTTAGTGTTGAATCAAATTGACTTTCATTTAAAATTTTAAAAATATTTTTTTTTGCCTCGCAGAGCGCGTTTCATTTAAAACCACACTACAGGAGGTTCTATTTGTCTTTTGCTCGTATGTTGCCTCACATCCCTGGATTTTTTTAAGTCTTTGAGGTTGTTTCTGTTTTGTGCAGAAGGGGAATTTGAGTTAATTTTAATTGTTTTCTTTTGTGAAATTTGTGTGTTCAAACAGCATTTAATTTAATGGTCTATTAAGGAATATACTTTGATAAACATGGATCTAAATGTGTTAAAAGACTGCCTATGTCCACAGGTCTGCTCGCTTAGACTTATAATATTAATAATAAAGGATAATAAAAAATCACGTAAATCATGATTCTCAAGTAGACTGTTTGTCCTGATAGTGTTTAATACGAATAATACGTTAATTATAAATGCGAAAGTAACTCTATCTGTTCCCTTTTCACACCTTAACGGATTTCGATGTAATTTGGCACACATGTAGACCATGGCCCAGGTGAGGATACTTTCTATCCTGGTAGTATGTTCCCGTGGGATAATTTCCAACCAACACGCGGGTGAAGTCACGGGCAAAAGCTAGTATAATATAATTATATTAAAGGATATCATTTTGCACATTCTTTAATTTGACTACCCGTGGAAATGTTGCCTGGCAAAATATAAAAATAAAAGTTGCCGGTTCTAAAAGTACCTACATCCTACATTGAAAACAATAAAAAATTACTATTTCATAATCTTTTTTATTTTCTTTTATAAGTACTGCAACATGCTCATATTCGTTTATTTTAGTAACAGCTTGCAGTGTTACAGGCGCCATGATCTTAAAAGAACAGTTTGCATGAAAAATGCAATTCGTTTAATGGAAAACCGACTTCAAAAAGAAATTCGTATCTAGAGTTTTCTTATCTTGACCTAAATTAAAAGTATATAGTTTTTTTGCAATCAGTTTCACTTATCTCACGATTTCATGAATTAAATACATATAATGTATTTAATCTCGGATCTTCGGATTTCATTAATTAGACTATAGTTGAATGTGTCAATATCAAAATATTGTGATCAAAAAATTGTTTGCTTGTCTGATAGTCGTAATTAACTTTAGCCTAGCTAGCCTTAATCACGGCTTAAGCTGGTGACGATTTATTACACAACGATGCTCCTCTGTACTTTGAAGATAAGTTAAGCAGTCGTAATTGGAAGTCAGAGGCCCTAAAATCACTCCTTAAACGCTTGAATAATTGAAGTGGGTTGTATAGGTCAAATGTAAGTACCCAATTTTGATAGTCAGTCTCATCAGGCTAGATTGCATTGGTATCAGTTTGATCATAATTGCGAAAATACTAGGCGTATGTTGTGCGAGATCCTTTTGTAAGAATCCTTTAGTCACCTTTTGAGCTACCTGTGGATAAGCTTGGCCATTTCCTCGAAACTACTAACTTATCATACATACATAAACTCGCGCCATCTTCCCATGGACGCAGGCAGAACCTGGAGAACGCCACCGGCTTCAATCCTTACATACCTACTCCTTTTGCTTTTCATACATCTGGTCATTCACGCACGCTGGTTGCAGCAGTTTGGAATTTTCTGTAAATGATAAGTAGTACTCCTACTTATCACTAACAATAAATCCCAAAAACCACCTAATACATATTTAGAAAGGGGTCAATTACCTATCAGTATTTCAGCCATGGCTTCCGATATCCCGTCCATTCCACTTAAAATTCCAACGACTTGTTTCAGTCTACGTTGAACAGGTTTGCTGAATAGCCCCCATAACTACAGTATATTTCTTTACATTAAATCGAGTTTGCTTATGTTTTTAGGATATGAACGCTAAGTGATATTTCCCTTTTTATGTGATTATAACTGTTATGTGAATTTTGTGAGGGTGATTTGGTTAATTATTATACATTTCGTCGAATGCAATGCAGGGAAAGCGCTTGCATAGAGAAGATTTGGAAAGCTATTTGTAAGCAAAGTTAGTGACTACTTAAAACTCTTCCTTCGCCTACTGTAAACTGAAAACTATCTTAGACAAAAAATCTGCGCGACTTTTTCTTGAATGCATCTAGATTGCGGCTTATTTGCATTCAGAAGTGTTTTAAAATGAGTGGCAAAGTTATCATTGAAGTCACAGTAATCTTTATTGTTTGGGACGTAAGGTTGGTTTTTGGAAAAAATGTCGGGTGAGTGGTGGCGCAGTTTCATTCACTTTGAGCCTTTTTAGCAATGCTTGAAATAGTGCTGAGCTTGTTCTTGATTTTCGTTTAAAACCTTGAAGGGGAATACAATATGGTGGAATTGTACTGTTTTCCCTTAAGATATCTAAGTAGATGGAAAATGGAAATGACTGATTCAGTTTTTAAATAACGGTCCATTTCTTTGTTCTAAGTAGATGAACACAGGGCAGCGATCCACTTGATTGTTTGATGTGAATCAATTGTGCAAAAATGTGTTCCAACAAATTGGAATAATATTGGTATATTATTGGTAAAATATTGGTAAATTATATTGGTAAAATGAAAAAAACTAAAACAAAACTTCGACTATGAAAATGAATCTAGGTTTATCATTAGCCCCAAAACTGTGTGCAGTATATTTGCTTTGGTAATACTCCGCATCTATTTTACAGATATCAGACGGCATCAAAAACCCGACCTGTGAAAATATAGAACTGCATTCGACCCCTATTAATTATAAATATCATAATCACAAAACCCTAAAAAGCGTAATATATGTAACCCATATTTGAAATAACAACAGTAAATTCAGCGAATCATACTTTGTTATAACACATATTAAATTTAATTCAGTAACGCAATCTCACAACGAACGTGTTAATTTCGACGTCATGTTGGTAATGTTCGAGTTACTTTATTCCTTTAGGGTTCCGTAGCTAATGAAAACTGTAGGCAATAATAAATATTGACAGAAGCGTGCCGCATGGGAAATATTTTAGTACATGAGTGGTAAAACATAGTGTTAAAAGAACCGCGGTACCTAACATGTTGGCAGCTGGTTGACCAAAATAAAAACAAGTCAAATAAGCTATCATCAGATTTAATAAAATATACCTAGAATTGAGTACTGAGCTGACTCCAGGTGGGTAGAAGCAAGTCTATATGCCTGTAACTTGCACATAAGTACCTATGCAAGTTACAGACACATGTATGACGTGGTCAAGACTATTATGGATCATAGAATAATGGTACTGGCAACTTTCTCTGAGCTTTGAGCAACTAGAGCTGGTCAAATAACTATATAGGGATGTAAGTTTATGCAATCAAACTTGTTAAAAGACGTCATGATATCTTACTAATCATGACATTACCAGTCTCATATGCTTTTGATTTTATACTGCAGTGAATAGAAGTGCACGTGCCTTAGAATGAACGTAACCTCCAGGCTCCCTGTGCTATTTACGTTATAAGTAGAGATCGGATATTCGGATGCATATTCACCTAAAGTTGAGATGTTGGCTATTATGGAATGCGCTTGTATCGAAAAAATCCCGCGATTCCGGAATTTTGTGTCTTTTCTGACTAGAATCGAATGCATACTACCTACCTAATATTGTAAAGGAGATAGGTAGATAGGTACTAAACTGCAATAGCAAACAACGTCAAGATAAGATAACGGACTATATATGTATATTTAGAATAATTTTATCTAAATAGTTTTGCAATTCTCGTCGATTGTGGATTGCTTAACAACGACACAAAAAAAACCCGGGTTTTTTTTTAATAAATATTTTTTAGAAGTCGCTTCCATACTATACACCCGACTAGTAATGCATTCCGGTTTCCTGGCATCCGCGGATTTCTTTTACAGGAAAAATATTTTAAGAAGCCGCTTCCATACTTTCATAGCTATAAATTCACTTTAGTTAAATATGCATCCGAATATCCGATCTCTAGTTATAAGTCATATATTTTACTTCCACAATCTAGGCTACTAACTATCTAGGTATTGAGATTTTCGTCTAATGGAAAATCTGGTTCGCGCCAATTATAAAAACCGACCAAGTGCGTGTCAGTCTACCCACAATGAAGGGTTCGGTAGTTGGGATGACTTAACCTCAATAGTTGGAAAACATGTTCCCTCATACATTCCAACTGTAAATTATTGTAAGTTTGTACGCACAATATTGAATGATTTACCATGTTATTTTAACACCGTAGACTTCGTATAGGTTTCCTGTAATAATATACGCATTAGAACTATTCTTTGTATTATTTTAACATTTTAGGCTCAGTAGTTTCGGAGATAACGGCCCCCCCGTTATCTCCGAAACTACTGAGCCTACTGGTTAATTCTCTGATTTTTCCTCCAAAAGTGAACCCCATATTCCAAATGCGTTTATTTACATTATACGTTCATGTTTGGGTCACAGAAATTCTTATGTGTACCAAAATTCAAATAAAGTAGTCCAGTAGATTCGGAGCAAATTGGTTGTGACAGACGGACAGACAGGCAGACAGACACACGAGTGTTTCCTCCGTTATTTCCTTTTGAGATATGGAACCTTACAGAATGGTACTTTCTATAACTTGCTACTGCTCATTAATCTGAATGAAAACTCACGCCAAAACTCATACGTGATCAAAAACGCTGAACAAAAACAACGCACGTACAATTTAAACGCAAAAAAATATTTTTTAATAAAGGTACGAAAAATAGTGTTTTGTTTTTATATAAAACAAGCTAAAAAGTTTACTTCTGAGCGTCATTGTGCGTCCGCACAAAAGATCGGCATGTGATGTGCATATGAGATTCACTACTGTTAGGGTCGGGGTCCACGAGGCAACATGTTGGTATGAACATTGCTTTTTTTTGGGACAAGTTAGTAATTAATAGGCCGAATAGCATGGCAAATGGCTGGTGGATGAGAGTAGCTGAGGACCGAGTTACATTGCGTGTGACTGGAGAAGACTTATGACTATGACGAACAGTAGATTGAACTATAAGCTAATTACCTGACTTGGTTTCCGTACGTCGTTTTCGGGTGACCACTGAAAATTAGCGTTCCGCTCTTGATCCCCCATCACAGCATCATGCTAAGTGGAAGCCATCTTGTCATAGTCACGGCGTGAAGCTGCCGATTATATATGTTCTGTGTTCATAAGCATAAATCTGTTTTGTTTTATTATTTATTTAAATTACCATAGCTTTTTATATGCACGTGTTTCTGTTACTAATATTATTATTTCTTTCTTTCTAATTATGACGATGACGATAATAAAACAAGCCGGTGACTCACCTCATGTTACGTTGGGTTGCAGCTATCATAGCTTACAGAACTTTCCATCGTCAAGATTGCCAATTTAAGTTACAAAGTTGAACAGTTAATACGTGTCTGTAATTTCACTGGCCTTCAAAACAGAACGCAGTATTTCTATTTATCGGAAAAATATAGTGCATTAAAAGACTAACACTACGTCTGGAAAACGCAGTGTCAGTACCGTTACGAATATACTTGAAAGATAAATCATTTTATAACTGACGGGATATGGGAAGAATATTCTCAGGGAAATTCTTTAATACGAGTTCTACTGCATAAAACGTCTACAGTAAACACTACATCAACCTCTTGAGTTTGCCCTCTCAAATAAAATAATTTAGAATGCAAAATGACGTGTAACATTGCCTTCTTCATTATTCCTTCATGCAAATTAGTATAATTACTCATCCTTACAGTTTATGCTCTACAGGGTGCAAGTTTTATTATATAACTCATAAGACTATATGAGTACCACGTCAAATTTTATGCCAGTGTACATTGTAGAGAAATATCCCTTATTTTTAGAGAATCTAAAGGTAGGTAATAAACTTATAAAACAAAGGGTTTAGGAGGAAAATAAATCTTATAAGTACTTTGTTTTATGCACGATACCTACTAATTTGGTGTACCTAGTACTAAGTAATAATAATCGTTTTGATTCTGCCTTTTTTTTATGGATATTTCTTATGTTTTTTTTCGTATTTATCTATTTATTGAAAAAAGAAACAAAGAGAAAATCACAATTATAATAATTTCTAATTTAACGAAAAAGTAATAGGCGATTTATGAGCAACCATCAAAAAGTAAGGTAGTAACCGGATTTTACACTCCAAAATATGTTGTTCTCAATCCCTTTGAGGAATACAGGCATGAAACCCTAGTTATTTCTAACGTCGCCACTGCATCAAAAGTACCAGGACACCATACTGAATAAGAAGTAACATTACCGCTACCTGTCATCCCTTTCACAAGTAGGTACTTTTTTGCCGGCGTACTTTTTATAGCTTATTATATGATAAGCAATACTTATAGTGTGCTAATACAGCAAAAGTACCAGGTTCCCAAATAATTCAAGAAGTAATATTAGCGCTAGCTAGTTCGGACGTCGTGTCGGTAATTACCGCGGAAGACGCAGCGGACAACTAATCTAACTTGGATCAGTACCGACACTAACTGCTTGTAAAGGCGTATTCAACTGGTCACAAAACCCTGATGTACTTTTGAAAGGGTTTGACACGACTTGGTCTTCTGAAATAATGTAGGCAGTATGTCCTTAGCTTGATGAGTAAAAGATAGTTGAGGCAGTGAAGAATGAAACCTCACTATTCCACGTTTAAAAATTAATATTTTTTTTTGTCAAATGTGCAAAAAATGTTAAATTTATTGAAGCAAATACGTAAAACCTTATCAAAAATAACGCTTTTCTTAAATAAATTTTCATTTGTAATCGAGATCGAGATAGTGTTACCATCTACGGTCTAAAAAAAATTCTGTCCGGTTTTATTTCAAAAGTTCACTTTATTGGAATAATATTCAATGGTATTACTAAAACTTCATCAAAATCACATAAAAACAATGAGTAAAGTATATAGGTTCAAAATTTCTAATGGCTGGTCTTTTTCATTTTTTTATCTAGATTTATATTGTGATAAAAAAAAATAATTTAAGTAAGGTTTCATAGCAGTCCCTTCCTTCCCTTTTTTATTTGGTAAATTTTGAAACTTAGCTTTTCCAGAAGTCTATCAAAACCATACTTTTCCAAAAATGTTTAATCAAAACCTCACAATTCTCAATTTCATTTCAAAATATTGGCTAAGATTCTTATCATTTTTATCAGCCATTTGGTACATCAGATCGACTGAAACACTAGTTTAATATGACACCATTAAAACAAATGCACATGTTGCAGTCGGTTATTTATTAACATTTAACTGTTTTCTCCAAAATTAGAAAAAGTGGAAAAGTAAGGTTTTGTTCGTTACCTCCTCAGTTGGTAGTTAAGATTAGCGATTAAAGTTCGTTATCATTAGTAAAACTAAAGAAGAAGCTGCCACCTAACCCGACTGCAAGTTCAAGTAAGTATGTATGGTCTGTAACTAAAGTGTAACAAACCCTGTTAAAGTTAAATTCTTACACAATCACTCACTAAAGGGAATCAATAACACATTCGTCTGTATTTAGGAAGTCTCAACTTTATACAGGTTGAAAATTGAAAACTTGCGACAAACTGAAATGGGACATTGTATACATCATTATTAACAACTTTTACTAAGGGACCAAAGCTGTAATCCCAAAAAAAAAATCTGCTTTTCCTACATTTTGATGAGGTATTGCGAACATAAATGTAGGGGACAGCAGTTTTTTTTTTTTGGGATTGTAGCTTTGGTCCCTTAGTAAAAGTTGTTCATAATGATGAGTACAATCTCCCATTTCGATTTGTCGCATGTTTTCAATGTCACCCTGTATATCTCACCACTTTTCACCACATAAATATTTGAAGGAAGGGAAAAATTTTATTGAAAATACATCGGCGAAAATTGCGGTTATAAATTTAACCTCAACTGTGTGATTTAAAATAAGAATTTCAGGTTTAAGTATTCAAATAATCAAATCAAAGCATTCAATTTGTAAGTGGCACTATAAGTTCACATCCACGGTTTTTGATTTGGAACAGACCATACACTGTGCGGACATAAGTTGGCCATACAGACTCGCGCCCGTGACGTACTAGCGTAAATCATTCCTTATGCCACTCGTCAAAAATCCAAATTTGTCCAATGCGTGGCTTTGATCAAAGAAATTGGATGTCTATCTACCATAGATTCAACTACTAATGTAGGTCCGGTAGGATGGATGAATGTGTCTAGGAAATTGTGGTGTTGAGTGAAATAAATAATGTTTTAATCGTGGTCAGGTAAATGGTAAAAGTATGTTGATTTTCCAGTAAAACAGTAGGTACGAATCAATCTGCCTCGCCTTTATCCAACTATGTTGGGGTCAGCTTCTCCTCTAACTGGATGTAGCTGAATACCAGTATTTTACATGGAGCGACTGCCTATCTGACCTCCCCAACCCAGTCGGTTACTTGGTTGTGGAGGTCAGATAGGCAGTCGCTACGTCATACGATACCGCTTAGTAATACTGGTGGTCAGACTTTTGGGCTTCTGACGACTCCTAACGACTGTCAAAGATCCACGAATGACAGCCAAGACCAACGGCTTAATGTGCTTTCCGAGGCACGGAGGAGTCTCGGTATGTACCCACGAACCAACCCCGGCAAGCGTAGCTTAACCTGATGGATCGACCCGTGTGGCTGTTATTACTTAGCCACGAGCACGAGCACAAAAACAGTAGGTACAAATACACACACAATACTGTTAAGAAGGTGCAGAGGGTTATCAGTTATTACACACAATGTTGGTAAGCACAGTCATGAACAAGCACATAAGCACAGTGAATGAAGTAGTCAATAACAAGCAATACTGAGGGCTTAGCACGAGAACCGTAGAAAAGAGTTTTGTCGACGGACGAGTAGACAAAAATTACATTTCCGTGTAGTTGACAGTTTTCTACCGAGATATGTAGACAAGGGATTTCCATTCTACAGCAGAGTAGAAATATAAAACATCTTGCTAAGTCTGCGGGTGTCCAGTAAATTGTGCGACATACTGCGAATGGTGACAGCGTGGGTCAGTACCCACCAATAGAGCACAATGTCTAGGTAACCTTTTGTTCAAAACATTCAACGTAGAACACCCCTTACATTTTCTATCTCGCTCTTTTCCTACGTGAGTTTTGATAACTCTTCGGAGCCCTTAATCATCATGTCCTTGCAAGTGAGTAAACTATTGATGAGTAAACATTGGCGCTAACTTTAATACCGAGAGGAAACTCATAAATTACTTTCTAAGTCCTTGGTAAAGTGTGGGATTGGATTTATGGACATATTTTTTTTATTTATAGGTTGGTATTTCTTTCCTGTCATCTACCATAATCATAAGTCGTTCATTCTAACTACCAAAGTGGAATACTATGTCTATTTAGCCCGTATGTCCCATTTTTAGGCAAAAGTCTATCTCCCCTTTTGCGCTTCTGTCCTCTGCCATTACGGGCCTGAAAAAATACTATAGTGTAATAAATAATATATAGAAATACTATTAATTATAAAAATATTTTAATTTAAAAGAAATCTTGACATGTAACATGGGTGCTTCTTAATTTTTATAAAACATCCAAAGGTGCTTCTGAATTTTAATAAAACATCCAAATGCAAAACAGTACTCATCCTGGATAAGCATTTATAATTTATGACACTTTTTAGACGTCCGTATAGGACGAGGATGCAAGTGAAACCGCTACCAACAACTCTTTACCAAATAATAATATTAGCCTATTATTGTTCCCCTGCAGAGCAAAGGAGGCCTCATCTCATATAGAGCTGGCATGAGTAGTTACAAAAGAAATAGATATAATGATAACTTAGCAAGACTTAAGTACATGTATTCAAGTAAAGTAAGCGTCAAGAGTAAACCGACAAAGATTCTTGATGCGCGGAGACTCGTTTTTTGTTGATGATGTTTCTGAGCAATTACATCTGTGAGTCGCACATGGACATTTCTGTAAATAAATGAGATTGTTTTAAAATAATACAAGACTTGACTTCGTACTGCGATATCTAACATAATGTAACGCTTGTATTCCCCAAAGGGTAAGGAGTGTACAGTAAACACATGATTTGCCCGAAATTTTGTAAGTCCCATTTTATAGGAAGCGAGCCTATTGCCAAATCCAGACTCAAGACTTCTATAGAGAATGGTCTAATCGAAATACACTATTACTATCTTCACGACTCGGGGATCGAAACCTGGACCCACGACCAGCAGTCGTGCTTTTGCAATCACTGTACCAACAATGCAGTCAAAGAAGGAAGAGAGAGGTTGGAATATTTTCGAAATATTCAGAGAACAGTAACGTTTCAAAATTAATATAATATCTTTTAATGATTATAAAAGCCAAACGGTATGTTCGTTGGTTTGTCCTTCTTTTAACACCGCAGCAACTGAGCAACGTATTGTAGCGAAATAAAAAATAAAAGTCACCAGTTTAACACGTAAAAAAAAAACAAATATTAATTTAATCATATAAAAAAAGAACAAACAATACAAAAAACTACAGTTAAAAACATAATCCTCCCTTCTGGGGCAGACGGGTAAAATGATCCAAAACATTTACTAAACCGAAAATTTGATCTAATTGAAGAGGGATTACGAGAAAACTGAAGGTACATCAGATGGTAAATCTTTGTCACGCATTTGGTGTACGAACGAAAGAATCGATTTAAATCGTTTTTAGGTTCGCGACACCTAAATTACGTAACGACGAATAAATTTTATCTTATAAAGATGAACCTAAGTTATTCCGACCGAAAGAGCTGGTTTAAAAAATATCAACTAGAAATTTTAACTCTAGAAAACCCAGAAAGTACTAGGAACTATAAGAATTAAGTTTGAAGGTTTAAGTAAAAAAACATTCCTGACGGACTGCCACTGCAAGGCGTAGCGTGACTTGACTGAACTGCAGGTGACGCGACGATCATGTGGCGCACACCCATACGGAGAGGCCAGCCTACGAACTCCAAGGATTCTATGCGGCTGGTAGAGACGAATCGATAGCATGCAGATTCTATGCGGTTGGAATAAACGAACTGAGCGCTGGCATGCCTTGGACCACACCAAATTCGAAGAAAAACACACCATTCAAACCTTTGCAGAACTCAACAATGAACAGAAATATGGGTAAATTTTACTTGGTTGATTGCAGATAACACATCGTAACTTGAATAGGGACAAAATAATATACTGGGAAGTATTTAGAATTAACCGCCCAAAATAAATAATCGACTTGATTCAATATATATTTTTCAACGAATTAAATTTTTTTATAGAAAATTGACAGCTTTGTTTGGACTTCTATCAAATTTGAATAAAAACAAATTGTAACATAACAAATAAAAACTTGATGACCAGCTAGAAATAAAAATGATGCAACCGCAGATGTCATGCTGCAGTATGCACCGTAGCTCAACTGCGGGTAGTTTTAATGTTTTCAAAGACACCAAATACTTGAATTCTAAATTCTCATTTTTTCTCCTGATCTTCAAACAGCTGGGTCCTCTACACCGACACCTGCCCAGTCGTCTGATCCTCGCAGATGACCGCATTCTTGATGTGAAGCGGGACCAGGAACTGCGTTTGTTTTCGCATGAGCATCGCATCGCATGATGGTTGAAATCGATTTGTTTAATGCCTTTTATCTAGTGGTCGCAAGCGCTACTGCTCAGCATTAGGTCCTTGGTTCGGTTCCCAGTCGGACATTGGTCGTTTATTATTTCTCAGTATCAGCCGGAGTTTGGATTTGTGCTCGGTTGATGGAAATAAGCTCGCCCTCTACTACATTGGACGTAAACATAACTGTGGGTGTTCTAATAGGTACACCCTGCCTAATCCTTCAAGAAAACTGGCGTTATCGCAAACAATCATTGTTTGAAATTCGCTGTGAGCAGACGTGCTGTTGATCTGCACGGTCGTGTCGGGGCTATTTTAAAGTATTTTTTGTTGTACTCTCGTTTGATATAATCGGTACCTCTCTTACTATCTTGTGCGGTGTGCCATATAGTGTCTGCGCCATCTTGAAACTTGTAGCGCGGTGTACCTCTCGCCCAGTGACTACACAAACTGAATTCTAACATTTAGAAAAAGTGACGCGTCCGGTGGGGTTTGAACCTGAGGTCGGCCGTTTCGAGGCGGCGAGTGTAGCGGCTTATATCACTGTGCCACCGCTGCGTGATCTTTCGACCGCGAAATTGTGTACTTATATCTACGGCCATAAAGTTTTTGGCAACGCGTCATACCTGTGTCCTCACTATCAAGTTGCTATACTCTTGTCTGGCTACGAAAATAATATTCATATAGGTATATAATTATATACTATAATGCTTCGCTCACCGAATAAGACACCAAGTAAAAGCCAGTCGAGTCCAGATCTGCATACGGAACAGGATTCTGGTGTCGTTGCTAATGTCACGCAAAGAAAAAGGAAACAACCTGTCTGCGAGCTAACGCTGGCTATTGCTGATCTATCTGCCGAGTTTAAAAAAACAATAGGCGACCTGCGCGCGGACATCAATACCCAGTTTTTGAACATTAGTGTGAATATTGGTAACCTACGAGAAGAGTTTAATACCCTATCGACCACGTGTTCGCAAATACAAGCTGAGCTGAGGGAACTGCGAACAGAATATTCTACGGCAAAATTAGAAATATCGAGTCTAAGTGCAAAACATGATGATCTGTCTCAGGTGGTGACAGAGCTAAAGTCAACAGTAAATTTTAACTCTGCAAACTGCGTTGACAGTGTGAAGCGTATTGCTGATTTGGAGGCGAGTGTCAGGAACTCTGCTGTGACGTCGGTAGCTTTGCTAGAAGGTAAAATAGATGTACTGGAACAGCAGGCGAGGCAATGTAACATTGAACTGGGGAACATTCCTGAGAAACGAGGTGAAAACCTGATTTCTGTGCTGGAGTCAATTGCGTCGGCAATTAATATACCGTTAGCAAAAAATGATGTAGTTGCGATTCACCGTGTTCCTCACGCACACGCGCAGAATAATCGCCCAAAGAACATAATAGTGAAGTTTGCGTCTCGCTTGTTTCGCGATAATGTACTTAGTGCGTACCGTTTGTCCAAGGGGCTGACGTCTGATCGCATTGGCTTCTCTGGAACACCTTGTCGTATCTACATAAATGAGCACTTAACACTTCGAAATAAGGATTTATTTCGCAAATGTCGTGAAGCAGCAAAAGCTAATAAATTTAGATACGTATGGATCAGAAATGCGACCGTCTTGGTCAAAGAAGCGGATGACTCTGCCACTTTTGCGATTCGTACGGAAGCCGACATATCCAGCAAAATCACACCAAAAAAACATTCCGAGAATATCGCCGATAATTAAATCTCTCTTAAACAGTATATTATTTGTTATTAAGGTAGAATTTTCTGTTATTATCACTAATCTAAATATGCTGTTTTCTGCAGGTTCATCTTTTCTTTATTTTATTTGTATAGTACGTAATTATGTAAAAATATCCCTCTTATACAACAGTGTGCACTATGCTAAAAAATTGTCCGCTAATTATAATTATTTTTATAAGCCGATCCATAAATTGTTGCTGTATTATTATAATAATATCTTTGCCTTTCTTGTCTTTACAAACGCCGTATTGAATGTGTCGCTTTTGATTGTTCTGTTTTTAATGTGTCGTTGCTTTAAAATCCTACCAATATTGTTTTTATTTAATACTATTGAATTAACTCATTTAATTAATGGATAATCATATTTCTATATATTACCAAAACTGCCGAGGGATCAGGACAAAGCTGAACACATTGTATTTGAATATTTTGGCGAATGCTTACGACATTATTGTTTTCACCGAGACCTGGCTGACACCTGATATTTCGGATAACGAATTTATTGACCAACGTTACCTTGTATTTAGATGCGATCGTGATCGTAGTGTTACCCAGAAAAAAGACGGTGGTGGTGTCCTTATAGCTGTCTCTCGAGAATTAAAACCGTCTTGCCTCGCATTATCGCCCCCTTTAACTTTACCTGAGCATAAAATAATTAAAATACCTTCCTGCCGTGATAACTATAATTTAATATGTGCTACTTACATACCACCGAATACGACGGAAGATATTTACATACATTTTCTTAATTCTCTCTCGGCTCTGTTTGATGATCTTCTTGTGGATAATGTTATTTTAGCAGGCGATTTCAACATGCCACAACTTAACTGGGTTAAAAGAACTTCATTCATGGAATGTGCTACAAATACTCCCTCTAATGTAACTCGTCAACTCTTAAACATTTGCTCGCAACTAAATATTAAACAATATAATCATTTAACCAATTGTAACGGTCGTATTTTGGATTTGTTTTTCAGTAATGCACATTCTGTAACTTTTGTTTCTGATATTCCTCTCTTGCCCATCGATACTCATCATCCAGCCTTTTACGTCCACGTATCGTTTGTATGTACACCTAGTATCTCGAAATGCAAAATTGCGAATCCACTCAATTATTACAAAGCTAACTACTGCGAGATAAATAAGGATATTAGTAATATTGACTGGAGTGGTCTACTTGAAGGATTGACACCTGAGGAAGCTGTGTCTGCTTTCTACGAAAAAATGTTCGAAATAATTAGATCACACACGCCCACGTGCAAGCAGAGGAATTTAAACTTTCCCATCTGGTTCACACGTCCACTCATACGTACTTTTAAAAATAAAACTTGTGCTTGGGTAAAGTGGAAGAAATGCGGCAATATAAGTGACTATGAAAAGTTTTCTGTTATTAGAGCAAGGTTCAAAAGGGAAGCTGATAGATGCTATAATAAATATATGACGTCAGTTGAAGATAATATTGCCACCAATACCAAGGCCTTCTGGTCATACATCTCCAACCGTAAAAACGCAAATAAAATTCCTAACACGATACACCACAAACAAAATTATGCCAGTGATCCTACTACAGCGTGTAATTTATTCTCCTCCTTTTTTCATTCTGTGTACGAACCCTCCACATTTAACTCCGATTCATGGGTACCTCCACCTACAACTGCTGATCATGATGTTAATTTATCTAAATTGTACTTCCCCTTAGAAAATATTCGTAGAGAACTAAAAATGCTGGATCCGACAAAAGGACCTGGTCCAGACGGTATACCCGCGGTATTTTTAAAAAACACCTACAGTACAGTATGCTATCCCTTATTTATAATATTTAACAAATGTATTTCGTGTGGAATCTTTCCCGACGTATGGAAACGTGCAAATATCGTGCCAGTACACAAAAGTGGTTCTAAAAATAATGTAGAGATGTATCGTCCGATTTCCATATTACCAGCATTGTCCAAACTCTTTGAAAGGCTTGTCCATGCTGAGATTTATCCAATTATTCGTCATGGTCTAATAAAGGAGCAACATGGCTTCGTCAAAGACAGGTCTTGCATAAGCAATCTCCTAATATTCACAACACAACTTTTTGAAAATATTGATAACAGACAACAAACAGATGCAGTATACACTGATTTTCAAAAGGCATTCGATAAAGTGGATCATAGATTACTGCTCAATAAAATCGCGTACAATGGTATCAGAGGGGATCTCCTGCGTTGGTTTGTCTCCTATATAACCAACAGGACCCAAAAGGTTGTGATCAATGGCTTCGAGTCCTGCTGTATTCAAGTAACATCTGGCGTCCCTCAAGGTTCGATTTTAGGACCTTTATTATTCATACTGTTCATAAATGATATAAAATATTGCTTTCAAAATTCAAAATTTCTCTTATACGCTGACGATTTAAAAGTTTTTAAACAAATTTCAAACGAACAAGACTGTGTTGAATTCCAACGTGATCTTGATCGTTTCTCGGACTATTGCACTTATAATAAATTGTACCTCAGCTTGCCTAAGTGTCATAGTATAACGTTCACTAAAAAGAAAAATATCATAAATTTCAACTATCGACTTGCTAATAGTGTTATTAACAAAGTTAGCAATCTTCGTGATCTTGGTTTGCAGCTGGACTCGAAACTTCATCTTGACATTCATATTGAAAAAATTGTCAATAAGGCATATCAGATGTTTGGCTTTGTGATGAGAGCATCAAGAGATTTCCATCGTCCCTCCACCTTCTTGCACCTGTATAAGTCCATAATTAGGCCGCAATTGGAGTACGCAGTACCGATCTGGAATCCTTACTATGCGAGATATGTCGAAATCATAGAATTAGTCCAACGTAAGTACCTTCGCGCTATGCAATTTAGATGTTTTCGGAAGAAAACATCATACCAATCGCTTCTTAAAGAGTATGACCTGCTTACATTACAGTCAAGGCGCGTCCTTCTTGAGACAATGACGTTATTCAGTGTCTGCCGAAACAAGTTTGATTGCCCTGACTTAGTGGGTGGTTTGTGTTACCTGGTTCCTCGAACAGTACATGAACGGGAGATACGCACTAGGCGACTGTTCGCTACCGGCTTTTGTAGATCTAATGCTGGGGTGCGCTCACCGCTATACCGCTTAGTAGACACATACAATACGCGTTTTGGTGCAATAGACATATTATTCCTAAGCAGATATAAGTTTAAGAATGATATTATTAAAATTCTCAAGGATCGGCAGTAGGCTCCATAGGATTTACACAATATAGGTATCATTGTTAATCGGCTAGGGACCTGTATGGACACATCACGCATTATTATTATTTTTTTTTTTTAAATTTTGTCTTTGTTTGTAGAATATTGTCTATTATCCTTTTTTTTTAAGTTCTTTGTGATTAAGTTAGCCCTGCTATATAATAGTTAACGTTTGCTAACAGTTTGTATTATATACCATAGTAATCTGTGGAAAATGTTGTGGGTAGTATATTTGTTAAGTTTAATTTTAAGACAACACTGTTTATGCTTAATATACTACTGTTTGTTTTCCCAAATTGAATAAATAAATAAATAAATCACTCACCCATAACTTAATTATTCGGTACATTAAGGTTTCTCAATTTGATTTTAGGTAAGGAAAGTGAATTTCCCAAATATCTAAGCCATCTTGAGTCAGGGTTGAATTTCGTTTCACTTGCACATTTAATTAAAACTTAAAATCCGATATGAATTAAATGATTAAGCTGTAAAGCCTAACGTTGATGTTAGGAGTTTGCACAATCCCTTCAATGACACGAGAGCTGAACCTAACTACAGAATCATATCAGCATTTTTTGTGTAAACACAACTTCTTCATAGATCATTATAGCAGCAGGTCTTTAAAAATACATTCATATTTATTCTCGTTCGAATCCTTTACCTATTCTGAATAATTAGGAGTTTTTTTTTTTTATAGTGGAATAGATGGCTACAGCACAAAAACAAAATCAAAAACTCAAAAACCAACCCCTTAGGGGGTTGGCTTTCGAGTTTTTGATTTTGTTTTTGACCAATTCACCGCATTTACAACCACCAACTACAACATAAATCTGCCTGTTCTTGTGTGAGTTCACGTCGAATAAGACAAACTGCAACAAGTAATTAAACTCTAACCACAGTAGAGTAATTATTTGTTTGGCCAACAAACTCTGCGGGATTGTTGCGGTGTACCAAGGTGAAGGCCGAGACTGTTTTGGCAACGGGAGTTGGTAGGTTCGAGTATCGTTCGAGCTTGTTGGGATGGTAGTAAAATTAGAGTGGGTTTAAGTTTTGAAATTACACAATCGGTGGTGTTAAAAAGAGGGTGAAAAGGATGTGTAGAGATGATAGAAAATAGGGATGTATAAAAAAAAAAATGAACTGGAGAATGATGAAGACATTATGATTGTTCTCCTAAGTATTCTAAAAGTAGTAAAGCTCCTTAAGAAAGAGCTGAATTCGTACGGAAAATATGTGATTGATAAAATTACATATGAGATAGGTATGTCGCAAAATGAAAGCAATATGGATTTAATTCCAAAACTTTAGGCTTTCAATCAATTACAAATATTGAAATCAAGTAATCGTAAAATCTCACCCTATAATTTCGAGTTATGGAAACCAAAGGTACGGACTCGAACAATTTCAAGCACGAACTTTATATTACTATCGAAGTTCGCAAGTTGTTGCGGTCCAACCGAAAGTGTTAGGTAGTTATGTGCACAGCAATCAGTTTGTTTGTACAATTATTTAGTAGGGAATTATAGTGTTGGTTTTCGGTAAATATTTATAAGGGAGTCTGTGCTTGGCTCTGTAATAGGCTGTCATTTTCTTCTACTTTGTTATGTTTTGATTAAATATGGTATGAAAATTCTATCTGTAAGGTGATTTTTCATCCGTAAGAGTACGTCAGTGGGATGGTAATAGTTTATCCTACTACTAATAATCTTGAAACGTGTGGTGATTACGAAAGTTCCAGTCATGGAAATCATAAAGAGGTTCATTGTCATGTTATCACTAACTTGACAATGAACCTCTTTAGGTTTAACCTGTGGATGTTCACACACCTACAGGTCAAACCTGTCAACGGTCTAGTACTAACGTGACAATGGACCTTATATGATCATCACAAATATTTGGTCCACCAAGGAATGAAATCATGAATTTCTACTATGCCCTTTTACCTTTACCACAGGGCCTACACAGGCTTTGGAAAGCGTACGACATTCAACAGGATTGACATAAGCTTTTCGGTAGCTCATGTCAGTCTCCCATTCATTATTGATTTTTTCAACGTCGTTATCGGTTATAGAATGTCGCTTTGTCTAGGGCCTTAGGTTCTCAACGTCCTCGCGTCCAACCTTCCATTGTCTAATTTATTGCCTTGGTATTTGATATGATTATCATTAAACCCATTTTTCATTGACTTTACATTCGACAGATTCTCGTCTCTTCTCATTACCATCGTTTCCAACCATCCTAAACCTACATAACAATATCATGACAAAACACCCATGATATCAACCAAGAAGAAAGTTTCATTGAAACATGTACGAAGCGAACTTACGTCTCCTTAGTCCCACGAGGTCGGAACTCACGAACCGTAAAATTGAATAGCCCTGTCCTGTTTAAATCGATGATCATGAATTTATAACAGTCGAAAGCTAGGATTTTTTTTATATACCACATGGAGCGTGTATCAATCAAGTTTGAAATTGAATTTGAATGTGACAGTGATAATATTGTGTAGTGTCTCTTTGGGATTTGAAAGCTTCAAGGTGGAGTAATTTTAACAACTTTATGATGCAGGAATATTATCTAAATATTCAGATGTAATACTCGCTTAGTTCTTGATTGCACAGTTCGATTGAAATGTTAAGAATAGTAACCTACTATCTGATGAAGCACACGTAAAGCTGATGATAACTGCTCACAACCGTTTGTAATGAAAATCGCCCTACTAAGCGCGGTATCTTAATGAAAGCTAGTTTCGAGATAATTGAAGTTATGTAAAAATAGTTTTTTCTTTACTGTATATTGATTTTTTTGCTTATTAAATAGAATTTATATATTATATTGGATCTATTTGTTACCACAATAGTTAAAATATCAAAAATGTATATGGATATACCTTTTTTATGAGATACTGCTACACCGTTTAGTAATTATAAAATTAAAATTTGAGTTACCTCTTTATCGTTAGCTCTTCTCCTACATGTATGTATACAAAAAAATATGAATTATCAATCGAACAAAAAATGTATTGTTTTAACTGAAAAAAACAATCAAAGTACATTTATAGTCTTTTATTATTCAAATTTATAATGGCTAAAAAAATATTTGAAGATAAAACGGATTCTATGAATTAATCTAGTCAAAAGTAGGCAGTTCTCTTCAAAAGGACATTCTGTTTTGAGGTTCGTTTTTGCTTTTAGAAATGCCTTTCGTTGCAATTTTCTTCTTCGGTGGTGGCAAAACTTGAGTTTTCAAAATTTAATTTCTGATTATGCTCGCAGTGATGGGGCCTTTATTGAATCCAGATCTGTATGTCAAATCAAAACTGCCTCTATTGACTTCTACTTCGACCATTTCATTAATATATGGACGCGATTTAATTCGAGACAGTTTATAAACTGTTTTTAAATTACACAACACAGTATGCTGTGTCGTGTAATCTTCCCAGTCATATAGATCTCTTAGTAGTCATCTCTTTAGTTTTTATTTTTTTCCTGCAGTACTCGTACTAACTGCCTGAGAAAAATCTGAAAAATCATTAATTTTCTTTTTCATGCGTTTCATCGACAACTCCACCCTATGGTGGAAACTCTCGGCCGACATAAAGGTGTGGCCTGGTTCGAAATATTTTATCACAATATCGTCGGCGTTTATGTCATCTGAATTCACAACGTAAAAAATACACACACACACACACACACACACATACACAGAGAGATTCACAGATTCTTACTAATTTACGAGAGCAATTTTAAGATTATGACCTCTTTGCAACGAAAATAAACAAGTTATGACATGAAATTGTAAACAGCAAGGATAAGGAAATTCGATCGTATCAATCAAACCATAAGGACCAATTTGATTTGCCGCTGCAACCGTATCTCATATAGTCAAAATGATTTGCGGATCAATTAAGCATTCAAATACTCAGGCTAAGAACTCACGGAGCGGTTTTGTCCCGTGCCCGCCGCGGTGCTGGAGTTGCGGTTTTATTTCTAAACTCATGAGACCGGTGATTAGCACGGCCAGCCGTCGCGGTTGAGATCATCGCCCGCAAACTTGGCGGGCGATGATCGCAAGACGGGCGGTTATTATACAAGATTTCTGTACCCCCCGCCCCGCCAGCTAATGCGGTCACCCGCCAAGCGATCGCAGAGTGCGCGGGCGCAACCCACCGAGGCGGTGGGTGACTGCCGCCCGCGCGATTCTACAAGTTGCCCGCCGGTGCCGCGGGACCCGCAAACAACCGCGCGCGCCGCGAGTGTAAAACGCGTCGTGAAATGTGCTCTTACTTTTTGCATATAAATCTAAATCCTACAAAAGCTGCGGGCCCGCAAACGCGGCGGGCGCGGGTGAAAACCGCTCCGTGAGTTCTTAGCCTAAGCGTCATAGCGGTAAGTCAGTACTTCACGCGTTATACATATTTGCCGCTTATCGGCTTAGAAAAGTTACTGTTCTTTTTTTAAAAGATTTGGCGGTATTCAAATATACGGCTGTTTGCCTACGTAATATTGATATACCTCTAATACGCTTAGTGATTTAAAGTAAAACTGAGATAGGGAAATCTTTCTTAAGGTTTTTTTATATGTTTTGAATAAGATACTCGTAGCGCTAAAAGGCTTAGTTCATTAGATGCGTATTTTTTAAAGCTATCCGATGGCATAAAAAACAATTTTACGTTTTTTTTTGAGATACCGCTTTTGCGCATAGTAGGGCAGATAGTATGATGCTGTAATATTGATAGCTCCAAAATTAAGCACAAAAATAGTACGGAAGAAAATAAAAAGAACAATTATATAAAGATGGATCGAGTGAATGACAGAACAGCGACAGAGCTTTGAACAATGAAAACAATGCAAATGAAAGAATTAATTTAACTTTAACCTCTGATGATGCCCAAAATCTAGTAAGTTAATGTTCTATAACAATAAATCGGTTACTTTAATGGTTTGTTGTTACTCAGTCAAGTTCAAACGCCGACGTAATACAAAAACTTCTATATCCTTTCTTAGAGAGTTCCGCACCAATTTTTCAGTTCACTGCACACTCAAAGTAAATTGTTGTTTGGACCTATTTTATACCAAAACTTTTACGTTGAAAGTTGCTAACGTTTTGTTAGTTTAATAGACTTTAGTTTGCTGCTTCAGTATTATTTCCAATAACCTTATTGATTTGGATAGTTTATGCTTCACTGGGTTCATTTTCTTGGTTGAAAATCGGCTGATCCTTTTTTGTTTTAGTTATGTTGACTGCCTCATTGGTCTAGTAGTACTGCTGAGCATGAAGTCCTGGGTTCGATTCACAGGTCGGGCATAGTAATATTGGGTTTTTTCATCTGGAAATTCTCAGTAGCAGCCCGGAGTATGGCGTTGCGCCCGGTTGATGGCAATTGGCTCATCCCCTATTACATGGCACTTAAACATAACTGGCAAAATGTGGGTGTACTATAGGTGCGTACATACCTACACCCCTGCCCAACCCTTCGGGGAAACAAGGCGTGATGTTGTTTTAATTTGTATCGTGAGAGAAAAGGTTAGGTTTGTTTAGCAGTTTTCATTAAGTAGGTATTATTGACGTTACAGAATAATGTTAAGTGATTTTATTTCTGTAAGTAGGTTAAATACAAACTCTTGACGTCTATAATATTTTGAAGTTAGTCGAGGTGGGTGTTTCCTACATACTTGGTGCATTAAAAAATGCCTTTTATGTGCCTTATTGAAATAAATGATTTGACTTAGAATTTGCTTTTAAATTCGACGACACTCAAATGGACACGCTGTAAGCCCGGAGTTCTTGTTATCCTACACTTTGTCCCAAAGCTTGCTACAGTGTTTTCGGTGAATATCAGGGGATTTAGATATCTGGGCGATTTAAGTGCCTATGTCGATTTTGCTGGTGTAAAATAATTTATGGAAAATACTTTGACCTAGTTTTGGCACCTTTGTTGCGTATACCTACGGTTAGCGACTGTACTGTGTTCTTCAGTACCTATCTTATATTATCTCAACACGGCAACACAATAATTAATTTAGCATCACTTACAATATTTTCGGGATCCTGTCGTTTTGCCGAAAAGATTTTGCCAAAATTTCACTACCCAAACAAATATTAGCAAACTTTTTTTTTACCAATGCAATGTTTGGAATGATTTTAGTATGCACATTTTCATTTGGTAAAATTTTAACTTGGCAGAATATTATAAAGGATAATGTCGTTTAGGCATTTGGTCTTTAATCAAATGATTTATTACAGCAAAAAATCTTTAAACAATAAACGTTAGAGAAGTTTATGTGCTAGAATTTGTCTGAAACAAGTCAAATTTATGGAACTACATAGTTAGAGTAGGTTATTTTTTTTATGGTTAGGTTAGGTTAGGTTAGGTTAGGTTACACTGAAGAAGGCGAGACTATCTTTCGCATCGAGACTATCTAAGACTATCTATCGCAGTGTATCATGATCACTCTGCCTATCGATGCCTACTGCTGGACATAAGCCTCTACCTAAGTGCCCCACAAAATCTGGTATTACGCCCTCCACTTCTAGTCTGCCCCAGTCATATTTAAGTACGGTGGTTCCTTTAAATATGGTATTATAAGGCACTACGCAATAAGTGACTATTGCAAAAATTTAAGAGTGATACAAAAAAAATACCTTACTTAACCGTAATTATCTAAAAAAATTGTGTGAATTTTGTAACAGTACAACATTCACCATATTCCTACGGCCGGGACAAGGCAGGAATATGACGAAGACGACTGCGAAAGGACAGCTCTTCACATTTGTTTTACCGCCGACAGAAGCAACCCAACAGCAACCTTATAGTAACGATAAAAATTCACTGTGATTTTGTGAGAGTTTAAGGCGCAGATATATGATTTTAGTGATCTTTAAACTCAACTCAAACTCAAAGCATTTATTTCAAATAAACCAATTACACGCACTTTTGAATTGTCAAGGGTTCGGTCAGTCAGTCAGAAAGATGAAGCTAGTTGCCCATTCCAAAGCGTAGTACCTACTACGCTTAGGTACCTACCTATGGAGAAGAACGGGCAAGAAACTCCACGGACACTCTTTTAAATCAACGTATTATGGTTACAAAATATTGTTTACATCAAAAATTTGTTTAAATCTGTTATTACGCCTTTATATCATACAAGTAAGTTATGCAAAACAAAAAGTTAAACTACAAGGCATACACATAAATTTTATATGTGAATATTTATAAAGTATTGTAGTAAAATATTAAGTATTGTAGTAAAATACTTCCTGAAATAAATTCAGGAAGTAATGTCTACTCAAAGCATAAAAAGATATTAGGTACTTTCAAACTCCTTAAGATATTTTCATGTTTTTTTTGTATGAACCGACTATTTTACTATCTATATTTTTTCAAATATTCATATTTTCGTTAGTAAAAGTAAATATTCCCTATGAAACCGATAGGCTGCGCGGCGTGAGTGCGACGTGCATTTGTATGGCCAAGGTCAACGGCGATTACCCGACCCTTAAATAATTTGGATAAGAATGTAGTAGAAGAGTTACTTGTGGAAGTGCTTGTGCGGGGAATTCAACCGCCATAACCACGTGAGTATGGGGTTTGAATTCTTCGAAGAAGGACCCGTATGATAATTCTTCAAATCATGTGATTTAAAGGACATCAGGTGAAATTGTTGAAGGCATAATGAGACTCATCCAGTTTGTGTCTAAAATCGGCTATCACTTAGTACGTTTTCCTGTTTGGCAAACTATTAGGTAAAACGTAAAGAATCCAAACAATCGGAAATAAATATGAATAAGCGAATTCGAATCAAAACAACATACCGGATTTAAGATGTCGTTCAATGTTTTAGTAAGTTCATTTTGTTTTTGCTTTAATGCACTCAGGTTGAATAGATACGGCAAATGCAACCACACTTTTTGGCCTCTTTCTAAATACACAGCTGTCAAATCTTCAAATGCTTTTGCGTAGTCTTTGTCTATTAAAGTTTGATCTTGAGCATTTAGGCCCAGCGACGTCCCTGCGAAAATAAATGAAGCAAATAAATGAAAGTCAAATAGGTACCGGTGCTAAGAATGCAAGAAAACGATTGGATGGTAAAGGCCATAGACACAAAGATGTGAAATAAGATGGAGGAGGCCTATACTCATAGAGGTCTTAATTAAAAACAATAATTGAATTGAAAACTGTGACCTCCTACGCTAGAGCCGATCGAGCGAAGCGAGCGGTGCCGCGGCAGCGGCCGGCGAGTGCCAAAAACGATTAGATTATATAAAAAAAAATATGGAAAAAAAGAGATTATTTTTAGCAAGCTATCGAGAACCGAACTAGTTAGACGAGGTAGAAATTTTATTTTGCGTAAAATGAGTTATTCCAACTGGAATATTTGACCACATAAAAATTGGTAAAAGCATTAGTTGGTAAACAAGGTATTGTTTAAACGTTCACTTGCCAAACATTAGGTTTGCGTTACAATTATTTGTGAAGAGATTTTTGCTAAGTAATAATTTGGCATATGAAATTATGCGGAAAATGGTTTGGGAAGTGATAATTTGGCAATTTCTTTTCGATTAAACAAGGGAGACCCAATATTTTCATATCTTCTTTTGTAACGTAGGTACTTATTCAGTTTTTAACCGACTTCATCGTGAATACATTTATTATTTAAAAAAAAATATTTCTAAAGTAAATTGAGGATTACCATTATTAAAAAATAAACAATCAGTTTTTTTGAAGAGAAACATTTTCAATTTTTCCTGATTCTCTGGCTTTAGTACCTAATTTTGTGCTAAAAGTAAAACAAATGAAAATAAAAGTGAAAAGAAAGATTTGACATATTTCCTAATTTTGATTTTCGTAAAAATTATAGTGCTGACATTCTTAGTCTCTGGAATGGAGACATGGACATACAACCATGCGGAAATATATCTCCCGTCGCCTATTACGATGTAAAATATACGAGTAAGTGTCAACCTCACAACACGGGGGACGTTGTACGCCGAGCAATCACAAAGACGAGGCGGCACGGTGCGGAAGCAACTGTTTGCGGTATCTCTAAAAATACTTTCGCAACGACTGCTAACTGCTCCCGAATGTTTTTGCCACAAAACGGAGAAAGTTCACGCATACGAGTAAGAAATAAACCGGCTGTATTACGACCACGTTACACTTAATAGTGATAAAGATGGATGGGATGTAATATTCCCTTCCGCGATGAAAACCAGCTGACGTTGAAAGACGAGACTACAGTATCTTATTTCCTTAGACGAAAAGATGAGTTAAGGCCTCTGTTGAATAACGTTAGTACTAAAGACTACTCATGCAGAATAGGTCATTCTACAAGCCTTAAATTATGCCCGTGAAACGCATTTTGAAAATATCAGGGATGAGCAAAATGTAAACGCCGATGAACATAGGTATTCATCACTATCAGGATGATTACTGTAAAGGTACAAGGTATGTACAAGGTGCAATGATTGATGTTTTTTTTTTTACATAATGCCAGAGGTCTTCTTACAGCAGAATGCTTTGTTTCGAAGAATGACAATAGTCGATGAAATTATTTAAATGGTGGTGTTGAGAAGAAGTTGCTTCTTTTAACTGGAGGAGCAGGTAGTGGAAAATCATTTGTTTTAAATTTACTCGTGGGGCATATCAAGAGGTGCGGTGTGGCTACAGTTGATTCGCTTCTAAAGCCTATTTTTTTGAGATTGGTTCATTGACTTGTGTCACCGCCCACCAAATACTGGGAAAACATTGCATTCTCTTGTTTCCCTTCCCATCGGAAAAGGAAGCTCAATTGCATATAGACGCTTAACTGGTCAAAAGCACAGGAAAGACAAAAATGGCGTAACGTAAGTTAGTTAGTGATTGACGAAATTCCGATGGTATCTTAGGCTCCCGGAGTTGAAAAACAACGATAGGTTATTTTGAGGTGTAAATATTGTTCTCTTTGGCGACATCATGCCCCCTGTAACAGGACATTGGAGCTTTGCACAACCACCTTGGAATGCTGCAGAAGTTAATTTATGGCTTGCTTTTTTATTCTGCGAATTAACTATTAACATGAGGCAATGAAATGTCATCTAATTCGTTGACTTGTTAAAAAATCTACGGGTAGGCGAATTGACAACAGGTTTGACGACTGAAGGACCGCACTTTAAGGGCTGTAGTTTTTAATATATGTATTTGTTTAAAAGTTCGCAGATTTGATCTACAATTGTTTTAAGTCTACTACTAAATCCTACTATTTTTGTTTTGCGAAATACCAATGTGGTCCCTCAGTTCACACGTACATTCATCTGGAACTGCTTTGTCAGAGGAGACGGGTGGCTTTTTCTTTAGGTGAAGAGTTCAAGTATGGTGCTGCGGTTCGAATATTACCTACCGTCAAACAGGTTGACGAGCACAATAGTGAGATGGCAGCTATGAATTCAGAACACTATCGTGTCGGTCCATAGATAAGTCTCATGGATTAGCTACCTGTGGAAAGCAACTTCCAGATAAAGATGAAAACAATTGTGATGGCCTTTTATCTGAATTAATTAATACGATAGTTGTGTTGCTACACCTCCAGTGGTTGCAACTTTTCAAGGTACGAATGGTTATGGTGATATTGAGCGTAGGATGTTGCCGTTAATCTTGTGCTGGGCCGTCATGGTGCACAAATTACAAGGAACGACCCTTGATAAAGGAGTAATCGACCTCGGAAAAAAGTCTTGCCAAAGGGCAGGCTTTGTGGCACTGAGCACAGTAAAAACACTCGAGGGTATTACTTTATCTGATTTAGACTGAAAAGTCTACTTTCAACTAAATAATAGGCTCGAAGACTGGTTTTTGTTTCAACCCTGAATAATATGTACTAGGTGCGGAGGGACGTCACTCTTTGTGGCTTCGTGTTTCGGCACGCATATTTTTGTCAACCCTTTGAAAATGTTTGGTCACAGTTTTAATTTAAGGCTTGCTTAAAATATGAATGTTATTGCATTCTTCTTATTTATGTCTATCTTTCATTTATACCTATTACTTAGAGTTCTTGTACCTTGTACATAGTTTAGTCTCGTGGTCTCAAGCGCTGTCGCGCTGTCGCGCTGAGCGTGGGGTTCTGGGTTCGATTCCCAGGTTGGGCAAAGTGTTATTGGGTTTTACCATTACAATTTTCCTAGTAACAGCCCGGTTTAGAAGTTCGCAGTGTGAGAGGCACAAGGGACCTTGGAAAGCACATTAAGCCGTTGGTCCTGCGCCTGATCTCTCTCCGGTCGTGTCTGATTGCCGTCCCATCTGACTATGCGAGGGAATAGTCAGTGCACCTGTATCTGCGCACTCACTAATTGTGCACTTTAATATCTCCCGCACCGAAGACTGGTATCCGCTGGTCACCATGTCCGAAATTCGTTCTGGAGGACATAGTTTAGTTTTCTGTTTGTCCATGGTACATTATTCTTTTTATCCACTCTCAATACCTATCGTAAAGTTCCTACAATTAATTCAAAATAGGAATTACCTTATACGTTATACCTGCAACTTTGATAAAATTTTAAAGTTTATTTATAACACACTTACAAAATAATGCTATACGAGTAGATAACTTTTCTTATATTAGAGTAGAGTAATGAGTGAGTGAGATGACTTCTCAATTCATAGGTTTTAGTTGCCGTCGAAGAATAAAATCTTAGTTAAATTACGCAACTGAATAGTGAATAGGTACATACTGAATAATGAGTAACAAGAATGTATACCTATGAATTAAATAGATAAAACAAAAATGACTGCAACAATAAAAACGATTTATGTTTTTCTGCCTATGGTCAATTCCAATATTTGTAAATAATGACATTATTTACAAATATTGGAATTGACATAGGTCTACACATTGTGTAGACTCGACCAACCGCTGTTTCTACATAATCTGTGACGAGCATGGCGGCGTGTCATCGCAACAGCTGATTGGTTGTTGCTGTGGAGCGTATCCGCACTTTTTTTTTTTTTTTAGGGTGGGAAATCATCAAATAACTTCTCCCGCTCTGGGCGGAGCGGGAGGATGTGTCAGACTCTTACTGACTAAAACCCACCCGTATTCCTTCCTGTTGCCTGTGTTGCGGGGGCCTCGGTGACCCATAAGTACCTTCCCGCGACCCCGGCAGGCATCGGCCCTAGTGGACCCCTACTTTTGTGCTGACGACATCTCTTTGAGGCGCGCGTGGAATACGACGCGCCGTCGACCCGGGCCTGGTCCTTACCGGACGGTGAGCTACCCATTGCTCACCGTCCGCAAGCCCACGCCTACGGTGGCCGGAAATCCGCCCGGGATTCCCGACGCCCTGGGCGTCTCCTGCGGCGGCTAGGGGCGAGAGGGCGCGAAACTTGCCTTTCCCTCAACCGTCCCGCCTCCTCCTTTGCGAGCATTACTGCTTCGCAGAAGGAGGTGACGGCTGCCCATGCCCTCTCGCTCCGTACCATGGCCTGAACCAGGGCCAGACGCGAGAGGTCTCTGCCGCCGATCGCCTCCAGCGTATCCGCACTACAGTGGAATGTTGGATTTTGGCGCCATGTTATTTACGATTTATTTATTGTGTTTTTGTTGAAATTGCAATCATTTAGATAATGTATTGGGTATTAAAATATCTACTCGTGTAAATACCTATTATAAACACATTCTTGCTCTGATAAGTACCTAACATTTTCATAAACTACTATTATTTTCTTGTGAACACCCATGGAGTATGTTACAGAAACTTTTTAATTTTGACTCCTCGAATCAGCTCTCGCGGTACGCGTCCTAGTCGTCTCGCCAACCCTTCTGGGTCAGCCTCGGCTGCGCCGCGCGCCGTCCTTATTCAGGCACCCGTTGTGTGGAGACTTTGTGACTCGCCCATTCCCATTTAAGCTTAGCAGCCTTCTTGCCTACGTCCATTACACCCGTTTCGGAAGAGATGACCCTCTGCAACTGAGGTGGTAGTCAGTCGGACAAATGCTGTCAAACAAATGCGGCAAATTCTAAAAAAAAATTCAGAAAAATACGTACAAAGGTGATGCTTATTTCTAAAGAAATCTCTTCCAGCATACCTGCGATAGGACAGTAGACAAAGAGACAAAATACATTAAAACAACAAAAAGAAAAACTATTCACTAATTTAAATATACAATATGAGAATAAACTTACATAAATACGTACTTCTAAAATAAATATCACTAAAATAATTAGGTATATATAATTAATAGTATAAAATAATAAATACCATAATATATTATGCAACTATGGCAAAGTGGAAAGATAGTGTTCTTTCACTCTTCTTTTAAAAACAGCAACAGTTTCGCAGTCCCTAATGTCAGGCGGAAGTGAATTCCACAGCCGAACCGCGTGCACAGTGAAGGAATAAGAGTAGAAGTCGGTAGAGTGGGGAGGGGATTTAACTTCTAATTTTGTTAGACGTCACTTCACAAAGACCACCTGTACCTACTTCCAGTGTCTCCCAGACACAACATAAGTAAAATTGTATAAGTACTGCCATAGTACCTCACAGATAGAGGTCATACCTCAGCTTATTATACCTCTGCAGCTTAGATAACTTTATTGTTAACATTCGGCTGAGGTGGAGTCTCACAGACGTCTGCATTTTAAATGGTGTAAATTTCATATATTATATGTTCAATGTTAATTATTATATACATTATATGCATTACTTTTTTCTGTAAATGGTTCATAAATCATCAAAGTATATTTGTTTACTTTTTACTGGATTCATATGAAAACAATATGATATCAGTTATTGAATCACTTTTATTTAGATGAAATTCCTATACATTTGTACCCTCACTAAATAAAATAAAAACTTTTACAAAACATAACTTTTATTAGCTTTTCCTATATTCATTTTAAACATGATACTAAGAAACTTTAACGAAAAACCAACAGCATCGTACGATACGTTTAGGCAAATCAGTCTTAATATAATCAGTCTTAAAGTTTACCTTTATTTCCTAGGTTACAATTTACAATCTGCGCAAATATGAGTGGAACACTGCAGGCAAATAGCTTTTTTACAAACACAGCAAGCGAAGGTTTGTCTGCTTTTTCAGTCTGCTGGGGCATACACTGCATAATCTTATTCCTGATATTATTTATAAAAAAAGTTTGTATTTAAGAGATTAGTCTAGGTAGTCGTCTATCGTTGTCAACGCGCTCTTTCAAACAAGGAAGAACTCACTCTCTTGTTAAAGATATTAAGAAGTCTACTCTTCGTAATTTGGCACCTGGACAGCGTTGGTACAAGACATACGCATTTACATCTACTACATTCAATATTCTGTAAGATATTGCCATGGTCCAGCGACGTATCTTTCGATTGCACGAATAAACCGAACATATTTTGTCAATTTTATCGACTCCAGCCTGTGTGATTATAATCAACAATCAAAATTACAGCTGTATTTCATTCGGCACATGAACTTATATGTATAGTATATGTGCATGCAGACTTAAAATCTGTGTAGCTTTGTTTTTTGACAAAAAAGGAGTTTTTTTGTTTCATTCTCTTTGGCAGTGTCAAGTCTTTCAAATTTGTTTAGTTTCAAGTTGACTTAAATGTTTTGGTGTTACAGAAACCGGTTCTTCAAGAAGATTTCAAAGTTCTTCCTTGTCTAGTTATCTATGGTGTGGGGTTCTGCAGACTTCTGGAAACAGAAAAATAATTCAACTTATTAATTCAAATAACACACATCACATAACATCACAACTGTATTCCCCGAAGGGTTAGGCAGAGGTGTACCTGTAGTACACCCACATTTCGCCAGTTATGTTTAAGTCCCATGTAATAGGGGGCGAGCCTATTGCCATCAACCGGGTACAAATTCAGACTTCGCGTTGCTAATGAGAAATTCCAGATAGGAAAACCCTATAACACTTTGCCCGACCCAGGAATCGAGCCCGAATTTGATTAATAATTATTTATTTATTATCATATTTTTTATACATTCATTCGTAATAACCACTGGGAAAATTTTGCATAATACCAAGCATCGTTATGAGGAGACTAAATATGATTAAAAATACTAAAAAAGATTTTTGTTGAGTTGTGATTTAGACCCGCTTACACCAAAAATACGCTCAGCGCTAAACAAATTAAAAACATCGCTCTATGTCTGTCAATCATTTAAAGATGACAGAGACAGAATTATATTTTATTTAAATATGCTTTGCTCTAAACGCATTCAGTGATTTATGGTGCAAGCGAGCCTGAAAATAATTCTCGTTGCGTCGTAATTTGGAGTATGAGTTTAAAGAGCTTTAAGAATGATCCTTACTTCTTGGAACACTTTTTAGCGAAGATTTTGATATGCTGTCACTATCTTCAGACTCTGAACACGCTTGGAAACTCGTTTCTGAAAGAAAAAAATATAATTTCATTTCATTATCATTGATCTCAGTCATGAAAGTTTTCTCAAGTTTTTTGAAACATAAGAAAATTATTACAAGATCAGAGTCACCATATTGTCACCCTCTTGTACCTTTGTGACACATTTCTTTATACTGTACGCGAGTCTTCCTACTGTATAAGCCAAGCGCACATTACAGCCGCAATGTGCTCAGCGCAACGTATTTTAATAAAAAAAACACAAACGCAAATTAAGGGTTCCGTAGTTGGGATGAATTCATCAAACAAACTTAACACTGTAGTTGAAAAAAAATGTGCTTAAACTACAAATTATCAATTTTCGGACTTTTTCCTTTATTTGTGCTGTGAGACCTTGCTTCTTGCTAAATTTTATGATTCTAGGTCAACGGGAAGTACCTACCCTATAGGTTTTAATTTATTTGCATTATTATTTATTTATTTAACAGTTATGACCACACATATAAACAGACAAGAAGAAAGGAACAGAAAAATACGTACAAAGGTGATGCTTATCAAAGTATGATGTTAAATTTGTCGCATAGACAACGGTTTTTTTTTGCGTTGACTTAGCTTGCTTAGCTTGATTTTTTTAGAGCTCTAAGGGAACGTAGACCTAGGTTTTTGATATTAATTGCAACTTGAAACCTCCACGCGTTCCTGAGAAAAAGGGTCTTGACAGACTGACAGCAGACTGACCGACAGACAGACGGACAACGAAATGATCCTATAAGGGTTCCGTTTTTTTTTTCCGTTTGAGGTACGTTACCCTAAAAGTAGTGTAGTGTGTGTTGATTCATAGAAAATGTACGAATGTGATGAAGGAGGATTTTTGCAATGCGTTGCGTTGCGGCGCGGCACGCTACAGTCCGCGGTAGTCTTTACAGTACGATTGTGTTTTTATTTTCTGTCGTCACGGCCCGGTAGAGAGTGTTAAACGATTAAAATTTGTCTCGTTCACAGTAACAGTGTGCCTCTGACAGCGCCATTATTTTGTAGCTGTAAGGATGGTTTTCGTGGTTCTTTTATAGTCCTAAGAACTACGAACCTAGCTCTGATGCGTTACCTGTGTGTGCGTGTCGCCTAGGCATGTCCTGGTTCTCCACATGACCGAAAGTTCTGAAGCCCACTGCGAATTGTGCGTAAGGACTTATCTCGTACAGCTCTGAAAATAAATAATGACTTTTATTACACACACGTACCTAAACTCGTGCTTATTTTCGGACCGTGGAAGGCAGAAACATCATCAAAAATAAAACTATGTAAGTCCCAACATAAAAAGGAAAGTTATAAGTCGCCTACTTCCAATAAATGTCATAAATAGGTATACTTATTATTACTTAGAGTAATAAGAACATACACAGATCAGGATGAGCACGCAGGCTAGCCAGTGCACTCACCATGTCTCCTGTCTCTCCTCACACGTCCAGGAGCGCTGTATATCCTGTTCTGCACTCACCATGTCTCCTGTCCCTCCTCACACGTCCAGGAGCGCTGTATATCCTGTTCTGCACTCACCATGTCTCCTGTCCCTCCTCACACGTCCAGGAGCGCTGTATATCCTGTTCTGCACTCACCATGTCTCCTGTCCCTCCTCACACGTCCAGGAGCGCTGTATATCCTGTTCTGCACTCACCATGTCTCCTGTCCCTCCTCACACGTCCAGGAGCGCTGTATATCCTGTTCTGCACTCACCATGTCTCCTGTCCCTCCTCACACGTCCAGGAGCGCTGTATATCCTGTTCTGCACGTTCACGTTCTCTGTAATGTTGTGTAAGTTGGTGTGCGAGGTGTTTGTCGTCAGGTTGCCGCTCTCCGACTTGTTGTGCTCCGTTATTGAGTCGCGGGAGTCTGTTAGGTTGCCGGCTCTGGAGACATACAAGATAATGTTGAGGGTAAGAGTAAACGTAGTTGTGCTCGATTCCTACATAGAACTGTCAGTAATCGGTTTATTTAATAACATTTGACTAAATCTTCAGACTGTATAACCATCCTCAGTGAACATAGAAGACTCTTTTTTTTCCTCAAAAGACACCTCTTTTTCTTCTTTCGTACTTTGATACGCCAAAGGACTACTGATATGCGTGCAAAAATGCTTGCTGTTCTTAATGATCATTGTAGAAGCCTGATAGCTTATTGTTGACAATGTTTTTAAATAAAACTGTCAAATCTATTTATCAAATGGTGGACATACCTCTGTCTCTTCACAAGTATGTAGATACAGCTAAGCAGGCAGATAGTGAGTAGTATTGAACTGCAGATTATTACTAACACGTTCAGGTCGAACAGTTCTGACGGAGGACCCACCTCACCTAGAAACAGTAAACAATTACTTATGACATGTTTAGAAATTAATAGGGAATGTGCTTACCTGTCAAAAAATGCAGTGCTTTTTGTTGTTTTATGGAGAATGGTGCTAGAAGAGAGGTATGGAAGACGAAGACATGTTGCGCCGACCCCAAATAAATTAGGATAAGGACAAGAGAATTATTAAATTTCGTGTCTGTACTGATGACAATTGAGGAGTTCCTTCATCTGGAGCGAATCTTGGGTGTAGAAACAGGTCATGCTTATCATGAAAATGCATTGTCTTCAGAACTAAACCAACATATAAAATGTCAACTCCGTAGGATAAGAGGAAATGGTTTTAATTCAGCTTGCAGGATTCGGCCTAAAAATCAAGCATTGCAAGTTAAATAAATGCTTGCAAAAAACAAGTACATCTATGAACTTACTGCCATCCTCATTCTTCGTGGCATAACTGTAGGTCGCAGTGACACTGCCAGCCTCACTAGTAGCTGTCACTCGCAGCTGGTACCACGTGCCGGGGGAGAGCTCGGAGATCGCGTACGTGGGGGGCTGCGTGGGGGGCAGGGGGGGCAGGCTCCAGGGGGGGAGCGGAGAGGACAGCTATGTGAATGATAATTGTTCATATTATAGTAAAGATAATCTAACTTTTTGTTTGTTCCTTGTTTAATAATTGTTACATTCACATTTAACTTATCTGTATACAAAACTTAGTGGAGGGGCATTTAATTTTAAATGGCGACTTATACTTACAGATAGTAAAGGAAACTGAGGACTAGAAGAAGACTGAGGAGAATAATATAATTATTAGTCCTTAGATTGTGGAAGACATATTTAGTCTCTTAAAACATGGTGTTTGTTTTGGGTCCTAAGAGCCGACTTAGGACAAGTAAATTGGCTGGTGAACCCGACTGGTGGTCTCTGACCTAAATATGTTACCCAACTTACCATATTACTATGAGCTCTAATCCACACCCTCGCACCGAGCTGCTTATACTCCACATCGAGTACTGTAAGCGCACACCCGCCGTGGTCCCAGCCGGCTAGTTGTACGTACATGTGGGACGCGTTGCTCCACAGCCACTCGTTTGTGCTTGGTGGTGTTGGTACTGGACAGATATGAAATATTGTAGGTGTAAGAGTGTTTGTAGAGTTTCTTGCCCATTCTTCTCCATAGTAACATACTATGCTTTTGAATGGGCAACTAGCTTCACCTTTGTGACTGTACTTAATTGAAAGAAATGCTTTGAGTTTGTCTTGTAAAGTATATGTCACACATAGAAGATTGATTTAATTTATGATAATAAAAAAATAATGGGACCCAATAACGAGAGAGCAGCTTCACATATTTGCTCGAGGTTAGTTTTGTCTTAAAAATGTTTGTGACACCAAGTGTTTGCAGGCCAGAGAATTTGGCTTTTCAAAGCTTTAAAATTGGTGGCATTATTCATTAATTTTTGAGTTAATAAAATTACTGAAGTAATAAAAAAATGTGCGAAGATAATCTTGCCTGTTTATTGCTGGTAAGTAATTGGTATTTTAATGTCCAATTATTAGGTTTGCTGAAACTAGACTATTTTCAACTAAAAGTCCTTACAATAAGAGCTACTCACCTCCACCCAAAGTACTGACATCCAAGTAAGCAGGCTGTGAGGTCCCAACTTTATTAGTGGCAGTGATCCTCAGAGAGTACTTAGTGCCACACTTCAGATCGGTCAAGGCATGTTTCTGGACGCCCAATAAGTTAGGCAAATTATTGGTTGGCCATACTTCTCTCCAGGGACTGTTGGCTTCTTTCCATGTTAGGCTATAACCTGCAGAGTTGCTTGATTAGTATAAAATAGTAACATAGACTGGAGACTTGACTTTTTCTTAATCAGATTAAATTGTTGCTGTAGTTTGGTGTTTCATTAGAAATACAACTCAAAAGAAATAATTTACTAAATGAGAATTATTTTTACTTTATCATTATCAATCTGTTCGTCTCCATTAGATTTTAGCAGACTCGAGTCTACGACATCTATGATGTTCTAAGGTTAAGAATATAGCTATATTATAAAAGTATGGTTTCGAAAATATTATGTTGGTATTTCGTAACACCATAAAACTTCTATCAATACTTTAGGAGGAAATTGCTTTTGAATCTTACGTTAGGTATTTATGCTCATGACTGTACCTTGAAGATATTATTATGTACTTAAACTGTATTCATCTTGGACTAGGCAAACATTAGGTTACAGGAGTAACTCCCAAAAACCAAACAAACTTACTAATCTTCTGTCTAGCACTTCTATTGCTGACAGTATAATAAGGCTGCTCCCACTCCACCAGTATCGAGTCTTTGTCTGGTGTTGCTCGAAGTATCGGAGCTTCAGGCAGTGGTAGGACGATGACTGTGTATTCTACCTGGTCCGAACCATACAGGTTCTTGGCTAAGCAGGTGTAATTGCCGCTTAGGGATTGGTCTATATCTGTGAAGAGTGAGGCTTAAAATTACAACTTAAAAATAACTGAAAGCAAAGCAAATAGTTGTTTTTTTTCATCTGTCAAGCAAATGCACTATATATAGGTGGACAAACAGGGTCGACGTCTCAGCCTCATGATAAAAAACGCACTAAATAATATTATGTGAAATTGTGAATCCTCGAAATTAGATAATATTAGTTACCAAGATTGATTAGTAGATAAACATGGCATGGTTGCGAAAGGATTTCCTAGTAATTATTGTAGTGGTTTCCATGGTTGTCCCAATCAGCAATCACATAAATCAAATGAAAATACACTGGTATTTTAATTTCCTGTTTTTTTTACAGAAATGGTCTTCCTCTGCATATTCAAGGCTTCTATCTATTACCAATTTATTCCTATTCCCTCTAGGATAACCATGATATCACAAGTTTTCTATTATATTAAAAAAATAGGTGCCAGTACTTACTGTTAATCAAAAGACTGTCATCGTGGTTCCTTGTGAACCTAGGATGGTGGGTGATGATGTTATTCTTGTGATACCACACTGTGCGAGGTGGCGGCACTCCCACACACTGACACACGAGGAGGAGGGAACTGCCCACTCCTACTGGTACCGTGCCTCCGAGAGATGCTACACCGGCCACAACTATAAGAATAAGAAAAAAGTTTATGTGTGATAACTGACATGGTATTGAAAAGAGTTGCATTAGAATTTTTGAAGATATACACATACACCATCAATTACCCTGTGTAACAGTTAGTGCGTCCAATTTAATCTGTTGTAAAAAAAATATATACTTATTGAAATCTCCCTTATAATTACTATGTATCATTACAGGTTTGTGTACCTAATACAACAAGTGTGGTCTTCTAAACTTATTTACAATTCAAATAAAAATTAACAAAAACTTTCTAAAAATTAATAAGAACTTGAACACAATAACACAGAAGCTAGACAACACAATACTACCTACATTAAACTATAAAAAGGCAATCGTGTCTGTAGAAGAGCTCTTATTATCTCTTAAGCGTGGGTTCACGGGTGAGGAGATGTAAGTAAATGAAAGTCAATAATATTCTGAATTCTGATTAATCACAAGTCTGTGGGAATTAACAATAATGTAAACAACGTTCCACCGGGTACGTGAGGCGCAAGCGCAAATCAATCAACTCACTGCACTGCAAGGGCTAAGTCACAATTATCACCAATCAATATCACAGTTAAAATAAATCAATGCTTTTCGATCGAATTCCTCGATCGTCATTTGTTTTCTTTCCATTTTTGGCGGGCCGCCGCCTCAGCATCAACAGTTGAGCAGGGTACCCAATTTAGCCCAATTACCCAACTACCCAGCAGGGTTACGTCAAGTTGACAGCTGTCAAATTCGTTCAAATCAACTCTGAAAAGGTTATACATTACGCGTTATTCAGGTTCCTTTCCCTAAATCGTTTGGTTTCCATTGATGGGGATTTGTGTCGTGACGTAGGGGAGAGTTGGATATTATCGTGCCCCAAAGGGAGTAATCCTAAAACTAAATATTCAAATATCAATCTCAATCACTTTTGGAATCAACATAAAATCGGCTCAAAAAGTGATGACAAAAAGTTATGAAAAAGTTCCTATCTACATTGTAATGCCCGTACCCAACAGTTAAATAAAATTCTATTAAAATTCTAGCCATTCTTTTTAACTTTTTTTGGGTTTTGTAGTCGGGGTGAGTCAGTTTAAGGTGAAAGCGTTTTTTTATTGGCATAAACTTTAATAAAACTGTAAAATATAACTAATCACATCATTACGACACCAGAGTTAGAATTCCAATCTCGCCATACTTATCGTATAATTATCGTTCAACTAAACTCTAATCTACCAACCTAACATGAGCCAATCCCCTTGGCCTTTATTGGCGCTTGCTACCCTATTATGCGCATGCGCGAAGGTGCGTTCGAAAACGCAATATGGTAAATATCGTGCTGGCAACTTGCCTCGACCAATGCGTTCAGTTTTTTTTTTTTTTTTTTATGAATGGCATCTCGTAGTTGACCTTGAGAGGTCGTGACTACTTAACCGGACTTTCCTGTGGCTGCCTTAAGCGAACTCAAAGCCTCCAGCCAGGGGCGAATTTCTTATAGTACTAAGCGACTGCACGCTAAGGGCACCCCCTGTGGGGTACGGACCTCGGCTTAGGGCGTCGCTGAGGGGAGGACAGCAAGATGGGACAGGCTGGATCTGGTTAATATTATTATTATTAATCGGGGAATCTAAAGCTACAGGATCAGCTGCGGCGCGGGCTGGCACTTCGTCGAGCAAGGGTCGGGGGGGACAATTACGTCGGGGTTTACGCGAGGGACCTCGGCGGCGAGGTCGGAACGTAGGTCGGTGTGATTTGTGCACTGTACTCGTTGCCCTATTGCTTTCCTGGAGGAGGGTAATGGGGTCATCGGGGTCGGAGAGGGTATGCCTTGGACGGCGAATAGAGCTAATGGTGGAGGGCCTATAACTGGCGGCCTGCACAACCAGAGGGTTGCGGTGGGAGGTGGCTGAGTCGAAGAAGCGCTTCGTGATGCGCTTCATGAACTGCTTGATGGTGGGGATTTTGAGATCGAGATGGAGGATCTCGTTTCGGACGAACCAGGGGGCTCCCGTTGCCTTTCGGAGGAAACGGTTTTGGAGGGACTGCATCCTGTGGATGTGGTGGGGTTTAGCATGTGCGAAGACTGCACAGGCATAAGTCATGATGGGAAGGATGCACGCTGTGTAAATACGCAATTTGCCCTTAAGGGACAATTTGCTGCGCGCATTTAGGACGGAGTATAGTCTACCGAGAGCGAAAGCGGCACGCGAACGCACCTGCTTGATGTGCTCTGAGAACGAGAGGTGGTGGTCAAGGGTCACGCCTAGGTATTTGGCTCGCTTCTCCTAAGGGATAGGCTTGCCGAACATGGTGAGCGGTCGGGGGGCGATGAGGTTTCTACGCTGTTTGGTGAAGAGAACAGCCTGACTTTTGTCGGGATTGACCTCGATTCTCCACTTTCTAAACCAAGCGCCAAGCTTGTTGACCTCGGTCTGGAGAGTGCGAGATATGTGGTCGTGGACTAACCCGGTGTAGTAGATGGCCGTGTCGTCTGCGAACAGAGCCAACTGCGCCTTTCTACTTTTCGGGATGTCGCTGGTGAAGAGAGTAAAAATGAGAGGGGATAGTACAGAGCCCTGAGGGACGCCTGCACGGATAGGGTGAGGGGAGGATAGCGCTCCTTCGATGCGATAGCGGAAGGTGCGGTTTGACAAGAAGTCTCGTAAGATTAGCACGAGACGATCGGGCACACCGAGTTTGTAGAGCTTATATAATAAGCCGTTGTGCCAGACCTTGTCGAACGCTTTCGCTATGTCGAAGAATACAGCACCGGTCGTAAGACCACGTTGAAAGCCGTAGCTTATGTGTTCAACGATGCGGTGGACCTGTTGGACGCAAGAATGTTGGGCTCTAAAGCCGAACTGCTGGTCGGGGATGAGGCCCTTTGTTTCCGCAAAATCTCTGAGGCGCTTTAAGATAAGCCTCTCATAGATTTTGCCGAAGACATTGAGCAGACTGATGGGCCGGTAACTGGTGGGCTCCGTTTTCGGTTTACCGGGCTTCGGTATGCCGATGACGGTGGCCTTCTTCCACTCTTGTGGGAAGATGTTATTGCTCAGGGCTCCATTGAAGATGGTGGACATGAGCATTATGAGGTGAGCGGGGAACAGTTGGAGCACCCTATTGGTGATTCCGTCTGAGCCGGGGGCTTTGCGAGGTTTTAGACCCTTGATGATATCATGCACTTCGTCTGGAGTGACGGGAGGCAGAGGATAGTCAGGGTCTTCAACGGGCGGGGACGCGTTCAGGGAGACGTTTAGTTATATATATTAGTTACCGCTATACACTCCCCCTCGGGTTCGTGAAGTCATCCTCGCTCAGGAACCCGCTCATTGACGACAGAAACAGGCTGAACATGACAAGGGCGGCCTCGGTTAAGCTTCGGCATAACTGGACGAAGAGGCGCATCGTCTCTATTAACAAAAGGCGTAAGTTGGGACGCGTGGAACCTGCCTAGGATCTCGTTGGGATCACTAACATGCGATACAAGGTAAGTAGTAGGACTAACTTTTTTAAACACCGTATAGGGACCGTCTCTCTTTGATACAAACTTAGCTGCCAATCCATAAACAGCGTTACTCAATACATGCGACTTTACCAAAATTTGACCACTAACATCAAATTCCTCGGGTTTACGACCCTTATCCGCGTAATCTTTACGACTGTCCTGTTACTTCTCTACTTTATCCCTAATAGAAACTAAATAATCTAAGAACCTCGTAAGGTAGGGCGTGATTTGGGGAACAAAATTGCCTTTTTCCAGGACGGCCCTGATATCGAAATGTGCGTCAACGGGTGAACAGAGCTCCGGTTGTTTGGCATAATGCCGAGTTCATTGCGAACCGAACAGAAGGTAAGTGGTTAGGCCATGACGAATGCTGTGTGTCCACCAATTGGGCTAGCTGCACCTTAAGATCTCTATTTTTCCGCTCGGCCGGGTTTGCCTTAGGGTGATATAAAGGTAACAAGTCCTGTTTAATTCAATATATATGTACATTGTTGCATGACAGAAGACACAAATTGTACGCCATTGTCGGATATTATGTGGTGAGGTAAGCCATACCTCTATCAATGTACGAGCACAGACTACTGACGTGGCGTCATGACCAGCAATGGGAGCGTCATGGCATTCCCGCAAGACATCAAGACGTAAACTCACAGGAAGTACGAGCTGTGGTTCCTCAACGTCGACATCGGGGTTGTACCTATAAAGGACTCCTTGCTGCATGAAGTATCCTCGTTCAAACCAGCGTTTTTCTTCTACTGCATCATTATTTTCGAGACCAGTAATTGACTTCTAGTGGGTAAATCAACGACGACGGAACAAATACCACACTGATCTTTACAGTTTTCCTCGCAGGCTGGACGACTTAGTGTGTCGGCGACCACGTTGATCTTGCCTGGAGTGTACTCGAACTGTATATTGAACTCCTGTAACTTCAGTGCCCACCGACCTAATCTACCTGTCGGCGACTTCAAGCTCAATAACCATTTAAGAGGTTGATGGTCGCTACCTACAATGATTTGTTGACCTTCAATATATCCTCTAAATCGATCAACTGACCATACTACGGCAAGAGATTCCCTCTCGGTAGTGCTGTAATGACGCTCGGTAGGGCTCAGGAGGCGGCTTGCATATTCAATCGGGCGTTAGTCCTTGCCTTCACCCTGTAACAATTCTGCACCGAGAGCATAGTTGCTTGCGTCTGTACGCAAGATAAATGGTTTACTGTAACAGCTTGGACAAGTATGGACGCAGACGTTAAGCGATTTTTAAGCTGAAACGCCTGATTTTGCTCAGGGCCCCATACCCAAGTCTGATTCTTTTTTAACAGACGAGTTAGGGGTTCAGCTACATCTGAAAAGTTCAATATGAACTTTCTGAACCACGAACAGGTCTGAAGAAACGTTCTGAGGTGACATAGCGAACTTGGTGCCTTCATGTCCGCCACAGCGCGAAATTTGTCATGATCAGGCGAAATCCCATCCTGAGTGATGACATGACCCAAGTATTTCACTTCTTCGCGCGCAAAAACACACTTCGCGATTGGCGCGAAGATTGATGCGCAACCTCTCAAAAACTGCACGTAAGTCAGCGATGTGCTGATCGAAAAATCAAAATCACAAGTCATTTATTCAAACTAGGCTGAAAATCAGCACTTTTCGAACGTCAAAGTTACATAAGACAGTCCCCCAAAAATGCCCGCCCTTCACCACTTCCTAGTGCTTTAGCTGGGAAGAAGAAGTGATGGAACAAACTCCCCAGCAGCACATCTGTCTGTTTAGTTATATAAACTTGATTCTATACAAATCGTATGCAAAGTAATTAAAATACCAACAAAACAATGAACAAACTGTACTCAAGCAGATAAAAATTACGACATAAAAAAACGTAAATAGAACTTAACACCTAAATAAAAGCCTCCAGCAATAAAGGGCGTGCCCGCTTACATAAGGCTATTGCTGCAGCTCGAAGTGAGAAATGATAAACTAGCCCCATCGAAGTAAAATAAGTAAACAATTACTAATAACAATTAAAACCGTGATCAGCAAGACGACCAGTCACCACAAGCAGCACCCGTTCACGAGCATAACGCAAAGATCAGCCATCACCCCCCTCACCATATTGGAGGGAAGGAAGCAACCCGACCCCCGACGCTACCGCAGGCAGTGACATCTAAGGGAGCATGACGAGTTTGCTGCTGGTTGCTCAGGCAAGAATAGTATAATCAATAGTCGAGGACGCCAGCTAGCCACTTATTGCAATACAACTCATAAAACACACATTGTAATGAGTAGATTATGTCACTAATAAATTAAAATTTAACTAAATTAAATTACATTTACTTATACATTAAATAAAAAAAATAATCAATTATATGAACTCATATAACCTGTCAGTAGGTAAGCTAATTCTGGAGAAAGAACATAAACATTGTCTTGAGTTATTCACAGCGACCAACTATTCTTAACGTTTAAGTAGTCATTGATACAATAGTATGCCTTTGAACTAAGGGTGGATTTTACTTTAGTTTTAAACGTTATAAAAAGTTATACCAAGCCCAACAAATGAGTTATGTACCTTGTGAAGCCAGTGAACTGGAGCTCGTAATTTATCCTTATTTCTGGTGTTAATATTGTGAATATCACTATTTTTAGTGTATAAGTGTATATTTTGCCTAATATATAAGATGTTGGCGAAGATGAATTGTGATGCCACCGTGAGAATACCAACATCTTTAAAAAAATCTCTCAGAGAAACTCTGGCACCAAGCTGGTAAATAGCTCGAACTGCTCGTTTTTGTAGAACGAATATATTTTGAATGTCAGCGGCTTTGCCCCACAGCAGAATACCGTAGGACATAACGCTATGAAAATAACTAAAATAAACTAATCGAGCTGTATCAACGTCAGTGTATTGTCTTACTTTTCTGACGGCGTAGGCGGCCGAACTGAGCCTGCTCGCTAGGCTTGATATATGAGGGCCCCACTGAAGTTTGGCATCTACTGTTATACCAAGAAAAACTGCCGAGTCTACAGTTTCAAGCACCCCATTATCTAAGACGATGTTGAGACCTAGATTCCTAACATTTGGCAAGGCAAACTTTATACATTTCGTTTTCTTGGCATTGAGAACTAGGTTATTCGTCGTAAACCAATCCGTAACCATTGAGAGTGCACTGTTTACGTCATCAAAATCTTGTCTATTCCTGTTTACTTTAAAAAGACGTGAGGTGTCATCTGCAAACCATACAACGTCACAGATACCCTTTAAATAAAATGGTAAGTCATTAATATACACTTAGAATAAGAATGGACCCAGTATTGAGCCTTGAGGTACACCTAACTGAACTGGTAACCCGGAAGATTTTACACCATTTACATCTACACATTGGAACCTATTATGTAAATAAGAATTTATTACTTTGAGAGCTTCATTTTGGACACCATAATGACATAGTTTACGCAAAAGCGTGTCATGGTCCACGCAATCAAAGGCTTTGGAGAGATCACAGAAAACTCCAATAGCATTTTGCGAGCTCTCCCATTTGTCAAATATGTGTTTCAGTGCAACACCCGCATCTGTAGTCGAACGACCTTTTGTAAAGCCATATTATGAAACCTTTTGATATCACGAGTAAGTCATTTTGGTAAGCTAATAAAGTGACATTCTTAAGTGAGGCGCCAGAGCGTAACCTGTCTATAAGCCGTTGAAGGGTGGACGGAGCGTTTTCCAATCTAAACGGCATCCTTTTAAATCGGTATGTACCACAAGGAGTCAAAAAGGCCGTTTTATCTTTGTCGCATTCCCTGACCGACACATTCCAAAGTCCACTTCTCATATCTAAGGTACTCATGGTGCAATTGCGCTCACACTGCACTAACTCGTCTATAAGTGGCATCAGGTATACATCGGTGTTTGTTACCGCGTTAAGTTTTCGATAATCTACACAGAAACGAATTTGACTTTAGGCACTAACAATGCTGGAGAGCCCCATGCTGATTCGCACTCTTCTATGATGTCGTCAGCCAACATATTTTCTATTTCCACCTGCATAATCTCTTTTTTTGCAGGAGTGAGCCTATACGGAGAAACCGCGATAGGTACGTGATCGTCGGTGTCAATGACATGTTCTGCGAAAGTCGTCGCTTCCTTGGCATCCGTAAAACGTTTTCCTCGAAGTTTTTCTTTTATTTACGGAAATAAATAAAAATCGCAAGGTGCGAGGTCGGGCTATAGGGCTGGTGACCCAGTAATTCCACGTCTGACCTCGCCAAGTAGTCAATTCTTTAAAACTAGACACGGCCTTTCAAAGTACTTAATCAAAACTATACATTCTAGTTACCTCTTTGTGTCGGCGTATGCGCCACCCTCCTGGTCGCAGTCCCCTCTCCAGTCGGCGTGCTGGCAGTGAGCCAGGCTTCATACGTCCTGCCGGACACCAGCTCCTTGACCTCAGTCGCGGAGTGACCGAGCGAGTCAATGCGGAGTGTCTGTGGCGGACCATTGCTGCGGTAAAGTGGAATGCTGTACTAGGTGTAGTTGGAGTATTGATGGAAATTTGGGCAAGAGTTGAGAGAGAGTGTGCACGCATCCGCTTCGACGCGCTGCACCACACTCGCCGGCGCGGCCCGCCCGGGACACTTGTACTGCGCGACTGACTAGACCAATTTTTAGCAAGCCTTGAATGACTGTGGTATCTAAAGGATGATGACCATTCAGAAATTAAAACTGACCTGGACGTAGGCTTGATATAGACTGTGTAATGCAGCAGTTCTCCGTTAGGATGAAGAGGTTTCTTCCAACTGACGAGGAGTGATGATGATGACAGTACTAGGACTTTGATGTCTGCTGGTGGACCGGGCACTGCAACACAATATGGTTTACAGGTTATGATAGCACCGTCCCACATTTTATTAATTATGTCCATAGGACATAATATTATTATCCTCACGCCTTTTTCCCATGGCGTACTGTAGTTTCTACCTACCCCCATGAGATAAAGGTTTTATGTATGTATGTATGTATGTATAATTATTTTCCCTCGAGTAGAAGTCTGGAAAATTAATTACTCAGCAAATTGACTAATACCAAATTAAACGTTCCGTATATTCAAATCACAACTGTCATTCTTTGCAGTTGTAAGAAATGGGTATAACACGAAAAATTAGCACAGGGTATCAATTACTTTACTAATGAATTTCCCTGGCTACATACCATCCAAAGACTTGAAAAGAAGAAGTCTATCAAAAATATTTTGAACTAGCTGACCCGACAGACGTCCTGTCCAAACAATAATTCATACAAAAATCCCATAAAAAGGTAGTTCAGTTTTTCTAGAATTTGGAAATTTTTGGGGAAGTTTTCCATTTTTTTCCCCTATAAAATCTGGTTAGAATTAAAGGTTTTTATATACCTGCAGATGTTCTGAGACCTTCGGATTCAGTCAGTAAAAGGTGTTACATGAAAACTTCTTTAACTGCTTTAACTTCTCCATTCTTCAAGGGCAACTCCGTGAGGGCAACCCAAAATCTGATTTTTAAATGATTTTTGGACTAGTAAGTAAAGAAGTAGACAAAGCGTAAGCTTATCATAATATTTTTAATAAATTTATATATACTCACCATCTTGTAACGTAGCACACACAATGGGATAAGAATAAGGGCCAGCTCCAAAGTTTGAGAATCCAGCGACCTTCACTGTGTAATTGGTGTACTTCAGTAGACCTTGCAAGTAAAGCTCTAAGTGTAACGATGTCTGGTTCTGCCAGGCCGCTTCTGAAAGATATACAGAAATTGATTTATTAAAAATGTAAAGTAGCCTAGATTAAACCTAAAAAGTTGCGATCAATTACGCAATCCGTAAATTCTGCACCAGGTTTTAGATAATATTTTTACTATGTTTTTGCAGATAATTTGCATTCAAATATTGTTAAATATAACAAGTATTGCATCTAGTTAGAATAAAATAAATAACTATACACCTAGCGACCTTATTTTTTACTACAACTCGATGATTTACAATGAGTCGCTAAAATAGCTAGTAGGTACAAGTCTCCCAAAGTGATAATGCGCATAGAAATCTTCATCACTGTTCGGCAACGGTCGTATTCCCCGAGCGTCGGAAGACGATATGTGTATAGAGTGGTTAGTGCATTTTCTTCATGCATAATTTAGTAGAATTATTATTTTTAATAATTAAGTTTCCGGGAATACGACAATTAGCGAAGATCTGCATGCGCATTATTAATTTGGGAATACTGTACTTCTAGTTTCATCGCTTTTAAAATATTATAGTAACCAGACGTATTAAAATTACATTCAGAGTTTTTTTTCTTGTTTCAATGGCTATCCATACTTAATAGTAAAAACGTTTGAAGTGCTCCACTCGAGCAGTCATAAATTAAGTTTTTAGTAACGGTGGCGGTTCGAACGCACGGAACGCAGTCCAAAGCACATGGCAAAGTAAGCTACCTTTTTGGCGGAAGCAAATGTCTCATGATACACCATTAGTTCATAAAAAAAAACCTCGAAATGTCTTATGAATACCATTGGTGCATAAAAACTGTCACGGTTGCACTCGCCATTGGACGATGGAATTTTACGTTTATTTACAATTGTAACCTGGCTGTATAATTCGACTAATCGATTCATACTTATCTGTGGTTGTGTACCAGGACGACGCCATAAATAATGTCAAGAAGACGTGAACGACTTGTTTTTTTTAAATAATTCGCAATGAATGCAAGAAGAAATCGGTGAGTAATCTTAGAAGAATTTTATACAGAATTACTGAGAAATAAGTGTAGACTTCGTATTGAGTGTTAGTTTATCGAAAAGTGATATTTCAGTGAAAAAGTAACGAATAGTTTGTAATGCACAAATTATGACACTGCGGCCGCCGTGTTTTTAAGATAAATATTCTTGTATACTGTTTTTAATACATATAAATAGCTAGCTTATTTATCTACGAACAACAATCATTTGAAATGAAATGATTGTTGTTCGTTTTTTCAATTTGGGGTTTGACTAGTCTCCGAGATTAAAAAACAGACTTCAGGTACCTACCAAAATTCAAAATTACGTACCGGACGTCATTTTTATTTATTTTATTTTGTTTTAATAAAAATGATAAATAAAAATGACGTCCGTACAAGCTTACTTCGTTAAGGCGCTGACAAGACCCAATTGACAAAAATAGGCTTAACTTAAGAAAAAAAATTGCCAAATCTCAAAGTAAGAGGTTAGTATAACGTTAGTTTATATCGAGATTTTGTTTTCAAAACGTGTTTTGGTAACAACCAGGTTCTGGGAAATATGTTCAAATTTGTTTTCTTAAGAGAAGCCTATTTTGGTCAATTGGGTCTTGTCAGCGCCTTAAAGTGCTAATTTTTGTTAGAGTCAAGAGTCCCCCCCCCTCTGCCAGCTAAATGGTTGTTTATGGAGATGATGTCAAAAAATTCATGGCAGTAGTAAATATAATGAAATTAAAAAGAAAACTATCACAGCTAAGTAGGCTTTACAAGTTAACGAGTTATAGTCGACCAACTTAAATTTGTAGTTGAAGAATTGACCGTGGATATGCCACTATGGTCAATTCTCGATCGATGTATGGGAAAACAGGTTTTTCAACTACAATGTTAAGTTTGTTTTTGGAATAAATTCATCCCAAGTAATCCCAACTACGGAACCCTTCATTGTGCATGGTCCGACACACACTTCGCTGGTTTTTAACTGTCATATCATAATTTTTGCAGTCTTTTACAACGCAACTAGGCATTTTTATGACAGCTCTCACGCGCGCGGACCGCGTTCGACTGAGTCGTGTTAGCCCTAAACTGACATTTTAGGGCCAGCGCACTTGTGCCCATAGATTAATATACTGATACTAGTGCCATTTCGTCGCGCGGTTAGCCTGGTCCTTATGCAGTACCTAATATATAATGACTTATATATTAGGTACTGCATAAGGACCAGGCTAACCAAAAAAGGCTAACAAAAATTTTTGTTACTCATTATATTTTATAATATTTTTGTGCTTATTGGAATTTTATTATTTCATGTAGTTTTTTAGGCTGACATATTATCTAAGACAAATGAATAACGAGATTATTGTTTTTTTTTTACCAACTTCATAAAAGGTGGATGTCCTCAAACAGAATTAATCTTTTTTTAGGATCATGGTATTTACAGGTAGGCCATTACTTTAGATGATTGTTTTATGATATTTTTAGCATGGCGAGGCTGTCGTCGACCTCAAGGTCGCGGAGCATGTCCCCCGCTCCGTCCGAAAGGGGGCCGCACAGACAGAGCGCCGCTTGTCGCGCCATCATCATGGGGTACCTCACCGCTGACCCGCGCCCCGATCCTGAACTATCCCCATCCCCACCGCCACGGCAAGTATTTTCTATATAGCGTATTAGGTACTATATTTATTTAGTTTCAATGGAGTAATTTGTATTTCTTATCTTTTTAGCCGTCTCCATTATATCCCCGTACAAGCGACCCCGGGTGGTTCTCTGAACATTCAGGGCGAGGCTGTGCCCGTGAAGCAGACCCCCGGTGATCGTATCCGACATGTCCAAACCAAGCCGGCCGTGCCTCTCTGGTAAGTTAGCTATCTTTCATAGAGTAACTACTTGGTACATGTTTATATTTACGTTATATTTTTACAATATTGTACTTGCTTGCAGTATCGATGTAGTCGAGCGGGTGGAGGCGTTGGACATGTCGGAGGAAGAAGCTGAGGAATTGATGGAGGAGGCCCCCTGGCATGTCAGGCGGTGGGTGCAGTATCTGCCAGAGCCAGCTGAAGGAAGCCTCGTCGCGAAGCCTTCGTCTCCTGCAACACTCACGCCTAGCGTTACTTCTGACATAACCGTCGCCAACTCCGAAGTTGAAGTTCGTCCATCAACTTCAGGAGTGACGGCACTGTCAAGAAGGGCGCCTAGGCGTGAGGTGTTGGATGGCAGCGAATTTGACGAAGAATTCGACGACGAGTACGACGACCTAGACGGTGAAGGTGCATCAAGGAAGGACATTCCCGACACTGAAGAGTTAGAAGAACCCGTGCAGGAAATTGTAAACGAGATTGATACGGGGATGGACGACGCAGCTGATCGCCTACTGGGTACGTCACCTAGTTTTACGTGGGTGTCGGACTTTGAATCGTTCAGGGGTGTTCGTGAGGATTTTTCAGGACCTACCCCTGGGCCACTCAAAGATTACGATTCGCCTTATGAGGCCTTTATCGACATATGGGATAAAGATATCATAGGGTTGATAGCCCAAGAAACTAACCGATACGCCCAGCAGACGATTGAGACTAAGCATAGTAGAGGGACTTTGAAACCATCATCTCGCTTTCGTTCGTGGACTGACACAAATGCAGACGAGATAATGCTTCTTTTCGCGATGTACATGTATATGGCCATCGACCCGCGGACGTCGATAACCGAATATTGGACACAAAACGAGGTTCTCCAACTACCGGGGTTCAGGCGTCTTATGTCCTATAATCGATACGTTTTGCTGAGTAAGTTTCTGCATTTTGTAGACAATACCACTGTTGCAAGTCAGCAATTGCTGCAAACTGGAGATGCTTACTCAGTAAGACTGTCGGCTAAGCTGGGTAAGCTGGCACCTATAGTTGAACATCTCGGAAAGAAGTTCAAAACCCTTTATAACCTCGGGCCTGACATATCCATGGACGAGTCTTTGACCTTATTCAACGGCCGCTTGTCTTGGGTCCAAACAATAAGTTCAAAGGCTACCCGATTTGGAATAAAGTCATATGAACTGTGTGAGTCTAGCACTGGTTATATGGCTGGATTCCAGATCTACACGGGCAAGTCTGACGGGTCTGGCGGGTCCGGTGGTGCTCCTTCCCTTGGTGTCAATTTGGGGTGGAAAAGCACGATAGTGGTTCTTGAGCTTTTGCAAGGTCTTGAACATCGGGGACATTGTGTAGTGATGGACAATTTTTACAATTGTCCATCATTAGCACGATATCTCAAGAGTTTGGGCTTTGATTGCTTAGGAACCCTTCGTGTATGCCGTCGAAACGTCCCTAGTGACATTGCTAAAGTGCCGAAGAAAGTGAGTAAGGGGACAATAATATCTCGCCATTGTGGAGACGTATCCATCATTGCATGGAAGGACTCCAAAATGGTGAATATTATATCTACCTATCATGGACCCGACACTTGCAATGGAACTAAGGCCGGTAAAATGCTTGTGTGTGTAAGGGATTACAACAAATCCATGAGGGGGATTGATCTCAAAGATCAAAAACTCTCCATGTATCTGTTAGAGCGAAAGAGAGGCGTGAAATGGTACATAAAGATGTTTAAAAGGTTGCTGAATGTGAGCATTCACAATGCTCTGATTATGTATGTGAGTTCGCTGAACCGGCGCGATAAACTGCCTGTGACGCATCGTGAGTTTCGTTATGAGCTTGCTGAAGCTCTGGTTAGACGGCATCGCCCCTCTCCACCAGAGATCAGCCGGCCAGTAGGGGATCTCACGAGGCTGAGGCGAGATATCGTGCACGAGCCAGAATATTTGAAAGGGCGACAGTCTAGAAGAAGATGTGTGATTTGTTATCGAAAGAAGGAAACCAAGATGATTCACACTAAGTGCGCTCAGTGTGACGTATATCTTTGCTTTGTGGATTGCTGGAGAATTTGGCATTCTGCAGCAGAGCTCTCAGGCGAAGATATACGTGGGCGAAAAAGGAGGCGTAATGAATGAATCTTTGTGGTGTGGATGTGGAGTATTAGGGAATGCGTTTGAATGTGATGGTGGATGTGGAATATGAACGGGATCCGGACTCTCGCATGAGGGCCGCGTTTTGACGGTATGGGACGCCTACCATTTATAAGATCCTGAATGGGTTCTTCTAACTTCTCATGTCTACCTGATGGTGGCTGGTGTGTTGGATCATTTAGCTTCTTTGAAAATGGTTGAGCTGAATGGTGTTGATCCATGCGTCATGTTCGTCAGCGGGCGGCGTCAGTTGGGACTGGTCATTCTCACATATTATTATAAATTCAGCATAAATGATGTGCCTAACTAATATTTTGTAACAATATAATATAAATAATAATGTCCATGGAGTTTCTTGTCTCCTGCAGCATATGCTTTGGAATGGGCAACTAGCTTCATATTTCTGACTGACCGACTCCTTGATAGTTCACAAGAGCTTGTAAATGGTTTAATTGAAACAAATGCTTAGAGTTTGAGTTCAGTGTCGGGAATGTCCTGAAGTTGAGAGTGAGCAATCCCTAGCATTAGGTGGAATGATAGTTCACCTCGAGCTCACTTTACCTAAATTCAGTGTGGGAGATAGCACCATCCCTCGTAAATGTAGTAAACATCATGACGGTACTTTGTCAATATATTGTCTATGAAAACATGTACGTAAGGAAAAATCTACATTTTTTTAGTAAAAGAGGTAAAAGACGCAATTATATCACTAGAAGTAAGGACCAATTACTCGTAGTTCATCCAGGTTACAGCCTGGCTAGAGTGGACTCATCTTTCATCCACCTTTGCATTGTATAAATTTAATATCTTATTATTGTATAATTACATAATACATGTATGAGTACTATGTATCTACTGTAAAGTACTGGGTATGTCTTTCATTGACGTGAATGTGCCCTGGTGGCTGAAAGTATGTCATGCTCAGTCTGTCTAGCTGATGGTGGCGCGTGTGTTGGATCATTTAGCACCCTTCAAAATGGACTGCCTCGTTGGTCTAGTGGTCGCAAGCTCCACTGCTGAACATGAAGTTCTGGGTTTGATTCCCGGGTCGGGCAGTGTTATTGGTTTTGCTACCTGGAATTTCTCAGTAGCAGTCCGGAGTCTGGATTCGTGCCCGGTTGATGGCAATATGCCCTATTACATGGGACTTAAACATAACTTGCGAAATGTGCGTGTACCAACTACAGGTAGGTACACCTCTGCCCAACCCTACGGGGAAGAAGGGGTGATGTTATGTATGTATTTAATTTATAAAATTGTTTTTTTTATTTTTTTATTACTGACGCTTGTAACGTTTTGCATCGTTCTCACATGTATAATTTCAGCATGAATAATGTAACCAATATTTTGTAAACATATTTTGATCGTGGAGTTTCTGACCTGTTCTTCTCCATAGGTGCACACGACGACTTATCAAACTATGTAATGTATTTATTGTATAAGCTAACTTCTCATTGTACGAAAATCCTATACAATACGAGGTCAGCTAAAAAGGAAATGTATGGCTCAATGCTCATGTATGTCATGTGTACCGAACTAAATTTTGAAATGGGCAACTAGATTCATCTTTCTAACTGACCGTCTCCTTGAAAATTCAATAGTGCCTGTAATTGGTTTATTTGAAATAAACGCGTTGGACTTTTGTGTTTTTTTATTGTAATATATTTTTTGAAAACAAAATGTATTTTATTTCAAACTTTTCCTAGCTTTCTCTCTTACATGAAATTGGGATAACTATCCGTAAGTATATCGGGTCATTAACAGCACCGCAGGAGGATTGAAGGCAGTAACACTTTCCACTGGAATGGTATAAAATATACTAAAAACAGACGTAATTGACACTGGCATAGATAGTCACGAGATTTGAATACTGATAAAAAAATAGTGTCTAATTAGTCGAAATTAGTCGCCAAAAATCAGAATTAGTCGGTCACTGGTTCAAACGTTTATAGGTGGTGTTTTTTCAAGGGTTTATAGGTGGCCAATCTGGAGAGACCTACCCCAGCTTGGCTCATTTTAATCTCAAAAGCTAGGGTAGGTACCTAGCGAAGATCTGTATTCTCCCAACTACGCCAATTAGTCTGAATCAGTCGCCAAATATCAGAATCGTCGATCACTGCACTGGTTCAAAAGTTATAAGCGTTTCTATGAGGGCGACACTAAAAGTTTTTAGTACTGGCCACTTGTAAACGATATATAAAAAAAAAACAGTTCAAGTTTTGAAAATAGAACTCTGCCAATATTATTGTGTTGTATTCTATTCATTTGTCATTATTGTTTACGATTTGGCGGCAAATTGAAATTTGTCTGTGTCACATCAACATGAATTTAACGCGAGAAAATTTTCGTACAATGATTTTTCATGACTCGATGTCATTTAACTCTACAAGAAAGTTATAATACACTTCGATTGGCCTTTCATAATTAAGCCCCATCTCGTGTCTGTTTACAACTGGTTTAATGAGTTTAAACGTGGTCGCACTAATCTCACCGATGATCTGCGTGAGGGACGGCCTTCTACGGCGACGACTGAAGATAACATCAGTGTTGTGCGGCGTATGATAGAGACTGACAAAAGAGTGACTTATCAGCAGATTTGGACAAGCTTAAACATCGGTATGAGTCAAGTGCACAAAATCCTCCATGAACATTTAGCGGTCAGGAAGCTTTGTGCCCAGTGAATACCTTATAATTTGACAGAGGCCCAACAATTCCGTCAGGTTGATTGGTGTCGTGAAATGGTTCAAAGATTAAACGGAGGTGACTCAAATGCTGTGTTCGACATACCTACCTACTTACAGGTGACGAAAGCTGGATTTATTGTTATGATCCTGAAACTAAGAGACAGTCTGCTGTCTGGGTGTTTCCTTCCGAGGAGTTGCCAACTAAAGTGAAGAGAGGTCGAAGCGTGGGAAAAATGATGGTGGCCTCGTTCTTCGGAAGGACAGGTCATTACGCAACAATTGTTTTAGAGGCTCAAAAAACAGTTATTGCAGAATGGTACACTAACAATTGTTTGTCTTGGAAAAAGTTCGGGCGAAACGACCTCGCAGTAGGATCCTCCTTCACCACGATAACGCCACGTCGCACACCGCCAAGCAAACAATCGACTACTTGGCGAGGTCAGAGGTGGAATTACTGGGTCACCCGCCCTATAGCCCCGACCTCGCACCTTGCGATTTTTATTTATTTCCGAAAATAAAAGAAAAACTTCGAGGAAAACGTTTTATGGACGTCGAGGAAGCAGTGACTGCGTTTCAAAATGCCATCGAAGAGACCCCTAAGGACGAGTGGGTAAATAGCTTTTCTCAGTTCCATCGGATGCAGCGATATATTGATGTAAATGGACACTATTTTGAAAAGATATAATTAAACTAATAACTTGTTAGTTTGTTCAGCTTTTGATTTTCTAAGAACTTTCAGTGTCACCCTCGTAGGTGGCCGACCTGGAGAGAATCTCCCCAGCTTAGCCACATTTAGTCGCTAATTAGTCGTAATTTTTCGCCAAGCCACAGATTTAGTCGGTGTGTAATTAAATAGATATTAAAGAATTCAATTTCTCTATACATTGGTACAACCAAGTACAAAATACTTTAAGTAGTGTCTAGACCTAGATGGCGCAAGCGAAAATTTGCAAAATGTTCATCATAGGTATAATTTTTATGAGTTTCGAGGGTGGTGACAACGATAGTGGAGTCAAAATCAAAATTCAAGATGGCGCCATCTTGGGTATCATTTTTATGGTTTTCAAGGGCGGGAATTACTTACAATATGTCAAAGTCATAATGCACGATGGCGTTACCGAAAATTTGCACATTTTTTAACATGGGTGACGTTTACTCGGCACGTAGCACTCAGGAATAATGTAGCTTTCTACCAGTGAAAAAAAAAATGAATTGCATCATTAGTTCCCGAGATCACTACATACAGACTTACAAACAAATTTTTCCTATTTATAACGTTAGTATAGATAGATAATAATAAAATAAAGTACTATCGGGCTTATTGTATTATTATCATAAGTATAAAGTAGTAAGGCGCGCTTGCACCACAAATCACTAAATACGTTCAACACTAAACGAAATTAAAACATCGTTCGTCAATCCTTTGATGATTACAGAGACTGAATTACGTTTTAGATGTATTTTAGCGCATGCAGTGATTTGTGATGCAAGCAGACCTAAGAATATTACTTACCATCAGTAGCAAACAGCACAGTGTATCCTACAAGGGAGCTGCCCTGTCCAGGTTGAGCGATGGGCTGCCAACCGATACGAACTGATGTAGAGGACACTGCTGTACATTCCACTGATGACGGGGATTGTTCTGGAGCTGGAGATAGAAATGGTTAAATTAAATACAACGTTATAGCGACTATAGCTAGCCATAAGCAGAAAAGATGCTGCAGAATGACATCTCGAAATATGAAGACATAAATGTGTTTCATTGACCCTATTAAAAACTCAGTTCAGCAAATCTGCTGTCCAATTTCATGAGAACCGTCATGTTTGGTTTTACTTTAACCGCTCATTCCCCTAGGTAATCACGGTTAAAGTGTCAACAGCGCGAAGCACTTTTAGGCCCACTTGCACCACTAATCACTATATGCATTTAGTAATAGATGAATTTAAAACATCGTTCTATTCCTGTCAACCATATGAAGGTGACAGACACAGAATGATGTTTTAAATACGTTCAGCAAATGCATTAAGTGATTTGTGATGCACGTGGACTTTACTGTTAATGTGCATCCAAAATAATTTGTTGGTACCTTAATGTTGGGATCCTGCCGTTTTGCCGAAAAGATTTTGCCGAAATTTCACTTCCCAAACAAATTTAAGCAACCTTTTTTTATACCAATGCAATCTTTGGAATGATTTTAGTACGCACATTTTCATTTGGTCAAATGTTTACTTGGCAGAATATTATCAATGATAATGTCATTTAGGCATTTGGTCAATAATCAAATGATTTATTACAGCAAACAATCTTTAGAAAATAAACGTTAGAGAATGTGTTGTGTGAATGAGATGTGCTTGAATTTGTCTGAAACAAGTCAAATTTATGGTTGCTTATGGAACTAGTTAGAGTAGGTTAATTATTTTAAATAATGGTTTGGTTAGATTAGGATAAAACTGTGACCTCCGACGCACGAACCGAGCGAGCGAAGCGAGCGGTGCCGTGGCATCGGCCGGAGAGTGCCAGAAGCGAAAAGATTATATAGAAAAAAATATGGATAAAAACAGATTATTTTTAGCACGCTATCGAGAACCGAACTAGTCAGAAAAGGTAGAAATTTTATTTTGCGTAAAATTAATAAATGTAATAATAAATGAATTCCAACTGAAATATTTGACTACATAAAAATTGGTAAAAGTACTAGTTGGTAAACAAGTTATTGTTTAAACGTTCACTTGCCAAACATTAGGTTTACGTTACAGTTATTTGTGAAAAAATTATTTGCTAAGTAATAATTTGGCAAATGAAATTATGCGAAAAATTGTTTGGGAAGTGATAATTTGGCAATATCTTTTCGATGAAACAAGAGAGACCCCTTAATGTTATTGATGATGTCTATAAGGAAAATGATTACCTACCTCCTTCTCTTGTATCTTGAAACACAGGCAGTGAAAATGGACCCGCACCCGCATTAGTAAAGGCTGATACCGATACAGCATACCTAGAAATATAAGATCAAGTTATTACCTAGATACCTTCTCGAACGCCAGGCAATAGATGCACATTATTAAAACATACAAATAAATAAATAAATAAATAAAAGTGAAGTGTCTGTTTTTAATGTCCAAATAACAGCTTTTTACTAAATGCGAAAGTATATTTATTACAAAAAAAAACAAATTATAACATTTCTGTCCGTCTATTTGTTCCGGCTTATCTCCTAAACGGCTGGACTGATTTTGACAGGACTTTCACTGGCAAATAGTTGATGTTAGAAAAAGCCACGTGGGTAAAGCCGTGAGCAGCTGTTAGTCCTCTATAAAGTACCTTGTGTTCTTCATCAAGTCACTCAGCAAAGTTTCTTGCTTGCCCGACAGTTGCGACACTTTGACTGTTTTCGTATCGGCTTCATCTGAAACTAGATTATGGAGACAAATAAGTTTTAAGTGCTATTGGAATCTTGGGACCGATGTTTATTTGAAGATATGGCTTGAGTTACGTCTTAGACTTTGGGTGAATATTTTTAATTTTTGTTATTCTCGAATGAAAACGAATAAAAGTTAAATTTTTATATTTTCTATCAAAATAGAAAGAGATTTTCTGACACTGGTCCTAACCAATGAGTTAGGAACAGTGCCAGAAGATCTTGCATTAACAAGATCTCAATTAAACATCCCGCCCTATCAAATTCTGACACAATCGTCTTGTTCAACCATCTTTAAACTGTTTAATGAAACGATTACCTCAATTCTTAGTCAATTGCAGGCCCAGGTTGGCCGCTGTAGAAATTATCTTGCAAAATAGGTTATTCTCGACTCACCTTCCAAACACAGAGCCAGTCCCATCATGCACAACCACCTGCACCTTTCAGGATTGAAATGAAGCCAATGATAGAGCCAGATAGTAACGAGTAGAATTGACACGTAAAGAACAAGCCCAGCCCACCTGCTCCCCCGGCCTGCGCCACAGCCCGCACACGGTACCCCACGATGACTCCGTTGTGTGTCTCCTGCAGCGGCGCCGACCACGACACGCGCAGCTCGCCGGGACTAGAGGTCTGCTCTACTAGCACGCTCACTGGAGCCACAGACGGCGCTGGGGACAGGGTTTAGAAAAGCGGTTGTATAGAATATTGATTAAAGTTAATAGTTAAACTTGTCCATACACTTGCACAAGTTTTAGATTCCGGAGTTATGGTCAGCATGGGACTGTGGTAAATACCATTGTGAGATTCTTATCTAGAGCGTAATTTTGAAACCCATAGCAATTATTTGTTTTTTCAACCAGAATCAGTGATCGAACCCAACGTTGAAGAAAAACATTTCCCGATTACTCTAAGAAAATTGGGTACTTATAGCAAAGTGAATGATTTGTTCACGCTGGGTTTATTAATAAGTCGGATTGGAAACTTAAAACTACCAATAAGATTACAAAATTACAGTCCAAACGTTATTTTTAACTGTAACTGTATTGTAGGTACTGTGTGTGTCTATCATGCCGGCTATATAGTGAAAAAGATGTCTAAATCTTGTGGAATCACCTTTACACAGTGACCATGAATATATAAATCAATTATGGTTCTTACACTGAATATAAAAATACCTCTGCTTGTACACACGGTTACATATCAAGCTATACTATATCCAATATAAGCTGATCTCTCATTGTACGGGAATCTTATAGAATGCGATATCAGCTTATACTGGAAATGTATAGTTAGATATGTAACCGTGTGTACCTAGTAGGTCAGTAACAGAAGACCAGTTTAAGTCGCAATCACGAGTTTCACTGTCTACAATATATTTTGGTTAATTTAACCAATTAATCAGGAGCCTAATTGCGTAACACATCTGTAATGCCTTTCATATGTATAAATCAACAATGGTGCCGATTCCCTTGTTCACAAACTAAACTAAATTTAAGTTTGTGCATCCTTTTCTTTCTATTTCATTAAGAAAAGGACAGAAGATCATTTTTAGTTTAGTCCTGTCAAATTAATCAGCGCTTGACGTAAATTGACGTAATTTTAGTAGACAAGTTTTTAATCACGTCTAAACTTGTATGGAGTAGTGACAGGCGCTGATTAATTTGACAGGACTAAACTAAAATTTATCTTCTGTCCTCTTTTTAATGAAATAGAAAGAAAAAGATGCACTGAACTTAAATTTAGTTTAGTTTGTGAACAAGGGAATCGGCGCCAATATCTATTACGTTGCTTACGTCGTTGAGTAGACGACCTATCCAAACAAATGAAGTTTGACATACCTTCTTCATGTGTAGTAAAGTGCACGGGCGCTGTATACAGTGACACGCCGACTTGGTTGCCCGTAGCGACGCGCGCGGCGTACGGCGTGGCTGGGCGGAGGTTCTGTAGCTCTACCGACTGACGGAGCTCAAGATCTTTTCTGAAATTGGAAAGATAGTTTGAATAAGGGAGATAAATAAAAGTTTCACGGAAGAATGATATCAGGTGTCCTGCGTTGTGGATTTACATATACTGATAAAATCATAGGATGGAATCAATATGCGTGAACAAATATAATTTACAGCCGTTATTGACATATGTTTTAAGTTTTTTTTTTAGATAGCTTAATCTGTTTGACTCCTAGATAAAGCCAATGTTTATTTGATTGGTTTGGATGGATAATACCTTAAGAACTTAAGGAGAGACGAGGCGAAGGATCGCGAAAAGTGGAAGATTATTATAATTATTACGAAAAGTTTAATACCAAGTCGTTCGTTGAATGAAAGGTGAAAGGCATACTGAACGTTTCTGAAAGTGGCCACTGATAATAAAAATAAATAAAAAGCAATTACGGAATTTGAAAATGGATCTCTCTTGGAACATGTCACTTTTTCATGTGTGAGACTGTCATTTGTTTTTTTCACTGTGGCGTCCTTTAGAAAATAGTGTGTCGTCGTTAATGAATAACTCGTGAACATTTTCGCTCAATGATTTTTTACGATTTTTGCTGTGGCTTAAGTCAACAAGAGAGGTGCCAGACTTCAATTGGCATTTGGTGATGAAGCCCCATGTAGCAGTTCTGTGTATTCGTGGTTCGGAGAATTTAGATGTAGACGTGATCATCTCCATGACGATGTACGTGAAGGTCGGCCGGCGACGGCGGTTACAGAATCCAATATTGATACCGTACGACAACTGATTGAAACTGACAAAAAAATACTTGTCAGCAAATTCGTACTGTATTAGGCATTGCAATGAGCCAAGTGCAAAATATTTTGCATGTGCATCTGAAGGTTCGGAAGGTTTGCTCTTGATGGATACCGCATGATTTAACGGAAGACCAGAAACGACTGCGTATCGAGTGGAGCCGTAAAATGATAAAGAAGTTTAATGGAGGACAGTTATTGGCTGTCTATAATATCGTGGCAAGTGAAGAATTGGTAAGAAAATGATTGCTTCTCTTTTCGGCAAATCAGGACATTACACAACAGTGTCGTCTGCTTTTTATAAAGGTTCTAGCTAATGCAAAAATGTGAAATATATTTTGAAAAACAATAAATGTATCATAAGTCTAATATCTGGTCTAATTTATCAGAATCCATAAACTCTCAGTACCTACGAGAGGAGAATACCTTAAGTACTAAATACTTAGGGTATTTAGTACTTAAGGTATGCTCCGGGGTCAGTTCACTTTAGGCATAAATATGCTCATTGAAACAAAAATCTCCAATATTTTGTATACATTATTAGTACCTTGTAACATTCATAGTAGTAGCATGTTCCCACACAGCGTCGCCGTAGTGCACGTGTGAGTACTGCAGCGTGTAGTGTCGCGCGTGTGCTCGGAGCGTGTCGCGCCACGATACTGTGGCGGTGCGCGAGCGGACTGACGACGTGCGGAGCTCGGAGGGCGGCCAGGGGGGCTCTGGGGAAGGGAAACAAATATTGCAATAAATAGAGACAAGATTAAGAACTTAACCCTAGATCCCCCCCGACCGCTCGGCAAGCCTATCCCTTGCGAGAAGCGAGCCAAATACCTAGGCGTGACCCTTGACCACCATCTCTACTTCTCAGAGCACATTAAGCAGGCGCGTTCGCATGCCGCTTTTGCTCTCGGTAGACTACACACCGTCTTAAATGCGCGCAGCAAATTGTCCCTTAAGGGCAAATTGCGTATTTACACAGCGTGCATCCGTCCCGTTATGACATATGCCTGTGCAGTCTTCGCACATGCTAGGCCCCACCACATCCACAGGATGCAGTGCCTCCAAAACCGTTTCCTCCGAAAGGCAACGGGAGCCCCCTGAATCGTCCGAAACGAGATCCTCCATCTCGATCTTAAAATCCCCACCAACAAGCAGTTCATGAAGCGCATCACAAAGCGATTCTTCGACTCTGCCGCCACCCACCGCAACCCTCTGGTTGTGCAGGCCGCCAGTTATAGGCCCTCCACCATTAGCTCTATTCGCCGTCCAAGGCAAACTCTCACCGACCCCGATGACCCCATTACCCTCCTCCAGGAAAGCAGTAGGGCCACGAGTACAGTGCACAAAACACACCGACCTACGTTCCGACCTCGCCGCCGAGGTCCCTCGCGTAAACCCCGACGTAATAGTCCCCCCCGACCCTTGCTCGTCCTAGTATATTAATAATACAGTTCAGGTCCAGCCTGTCCCACCTTGCTGTCTTCCCCCCAGCGACGCCCTATGCCGAGGTCCGTACCCCACAGGGGGTGCCCTTAGCGTGCAGTCGCTTAGTAAAGTAAGTAATTCGCCCCTGGCTGGAGGCGGACTCAAACCGCTTAAGGCAGCCACAGGATAGTCCGGTTGAGTAGTCACGACCTCTCAAGGTCAACTACGAAATGCCATACATAAAAAAAAATTAAAAGAGTACATGGAGGATAACTTACCTTAGTACTCCTGCATGAATTCTCACACTGAAGTAATATTAAAATAATACTGTTATAAGAGATGGTGGTACAGTCACAGCGCTTTCGGTAACTCCGTTTTTAAAAAAAAATAGCACAGGCACTCGCTTTATTTTAGTGCACGCGGGAACCAAGGATGGTTTTATTGAAAATGCTTCCTTGGTTTATAAGGCCAACTCAACAGCTGGTGATTATCATTCAAATATGAGCTATGATAACTATGTAAAATGGCTAAATGAAAAGTTGCTACCCAATTTACTTCCGCGCTCTGTCATTGTCTTAGACAATGCATCTTATCACAACACACGGGCTGAACGACTACCGACGCAATCTACAAAGAAAGCCGATATGCAGCAATGGCTCAGGGATAAGGGTATAGCATTTGATGAATCTCTTCTTAAATTGGAATTGTACGATACAATAAAGAAGTACAAAGCCCAACACGTAATCTACAAGATTGACGATTTTATAAAAAGCAAGGGTTTTCTCTAGCTTATCTCTAGCTTATCTCTAGCCCATTATACTCTCTAGTGGCATTATACTAGCACGAAAATGGCAATTTAGAAGAAACAGTAATCATTGCTCACCCAATATACTAAGATGCACACTAAAGACAGCAGTTCCATGAGGGTTGGTGGCTCTGCACTGATACAGTCCCGCGTCACCTGTCTCTGAGTACTGCAGGCTGATGGTGCTCACTACGCCGAGAGCTGTTTTTGATTCTGATATCATTGCTCTGAAACCAGAAAATGGTATTTTGGAAATATGGTTAAGTAATTTAAAAGGAGTTTGTTAGGTTCTGTAGATCTACAATGGTGCCGATTCCCTTGTTCACAAACTAAACTAAATTTAAGTTCAGTGCATCTTTTTCTGTCTATTTCATTAAGAAAAGGACAGAAGATAAATTTTAGTTTAGTCCTGTCAAATTAATCAGCGCTTGACGTAAATTGACGTAATTTTAGTAGACAAGTTTTTAATCTTCTCTAAACTTGTATGGAGTAGTGACAGGCGCTGATTAATTTGACAGGACTAAACTAAAATTTATCTTCTGTCCTTTTCTTAATGAAACACAAAGAAGAGATGCACTGAACTTAAATTTAGTTTAGTTTGTGAACAAGGGAATCGGCACCAATGACTAACTCTGACATGTAATTAATTTGGCCGTTGCTATTTTGGTCTTCCAATCACGGCTTGTGAGAGAATTGGTATCAGATTGAACGACCATTGTAAATGTGGATTATAGAAGCCGTGAGTATGTTGATGCATGATTTGTCTTTTCTCCTATTTATTTTGGTAAACCGGAAACCTGCAGCACCAAGGATCTTGACGGTGCGATGCGAGGTTTTATTTCATATACACCCATTAAACCAGAATGCTGCTTGGTGACACTTCCAAGAACAACTGCAATGCTACCAAAATAATACTAACCTTTGATTTATAATATCCAACACGTTTCCATCATGAGTCCAAGTGACTCTGATGGGTTCGTCTCCAAGTGGCCGACACTCTAGCTTGACAGGATGACCGAGCCGTGACGTCACGTTAGATGACGAGGATTCGAAGTGAACTGGTTCTGGAATGAGAAAAATACAAAATTAATTGATGACTTTAAAAATAATCGTCATCGAATATCTCTATGAGAATGTTCTCTATCAGGTGATACATTTTGCCTTTTGAAATGGCTTTTAATGTAAACTGGAACCCATTGTAATCATGAATGTGATGGCTTCTTGTGCTATGAGTATATTGGGCTAAGTTCAGCGCGACTAAGACCGTACGAATAAAATTCCCGCCTATTTTGACAAAATGTTCAAAACTGAGAATATTGTGCTGCACAAAATTTGATTTTTACGGGTCTTATCCAAGCACCGAACTTACCGTAACATACCCTAATTGGTTCAACACCTGTTCACTGTTGCTGTGTACTGTTGTACTTTTCATTTTGTATTACTTTGTATGATTCTCGTAAACATATTGTAACTACCTAGATTATTCTAGTGAATGATGTAGTCTCCTATAATTGGAAGCACACACTTGTATTTTTCCCTGTTCTTGTAAACATGCATGTCATTGTGTAGCCTCTGTTGGAGATCAAATAAATGAATACATAAACAGAGCCGAATAAGTCAGAAAAAAAAAACATATCTTCTTCCAAGGTCTGACACAATCTACAGAAAGTCATGCACAACATAGGTATAATCTTGCCTACTTTATTTTTTTTTTATCTGCTTTTTTACACCTTGCCTGTACCTGTGGGGCTAGCAGAAACGTGCGGAGTAAATTAGAACTAACGTAAATTATAACCATTTAAAAATTGAACGTACTCGTTTCGCACATAATATTTACCAAGTATCAAGACTTTGTTCTATGGGTGATACCTAATTGTGCTAGTCGCAAAAAAAATAAAATGCTATGTTACATTAACGTTCGTGCTAGGGCCTCTGACCTTTGATCGTAATACTTACTATTTACGCTCATCCACACAGTTCTACTCAAAGGCTGTCCTACTCCATTTTCCACATTACAGGAGTACAGCCCCTCATCAGTAAGAGACACTTCCTCAATGATGAGGGTCCCGTTAGGCGAGCTGAGGATCCCACCGCCAGCCAGCTCTAGGACTGGTTGCCATGTGCCGAGAAGAGCTGAAATATATTGAACAATCTTATATTATTTAATAGCTATTTCTTTTACTAACTATCGCGTGGTTTAGACCATGTTTATTATGATGTACATAGTATATTTGCAAGTCGTCCATTTAAATTTTCCTTTTTTCAAAACGTGGTTTTGCTGACAGTCTTGGTTTCAGCATGCAGTTCAGAGCAGGAGAAGTTATTTGATGATTTCCCACACTAAAAAAAAAAAAAAGACTTATCTCGTGTCCTAATTGTGTAACACAATGACAGTACCTTTCATTTTGATAGTTCAACAACATTCATTGCGTTATTAACGTTGTCTAATAAACGAATTTTTTAACCATATGAAGCAATGGATTACCAATTTTCCATAAAATCTTTCGGATTGTGATTGAAAGTTTTACGCAATTAGGGTGCTAGTTTAATATGTGTGAAACACAAGAGACGAAACAGCAGACGATCACTTAATGACGTGTTATATACCAACACCATACCATCTTTCTTCATCCAATGCACTTGCGGCTGCGGGTAGCCGCTTGCACTGCACGACACTGTACCTCTTCTGCCGAGGAGGAGCGACGAGTTGTTTGGTTCCTCCAGCCATTTTGGTTCAACTGTAATGAAATAATACATTTGTACTGAGGATTTGAGTAGTAGGTATCTCAACTATTATTGGGATTATTGAGACTTATAAAGTACTTGACTTTGTGGAAAAGGTGAAATTAGCAGTGGGAGAGGTCATTGTTATATTCCAGTATAGACATTTTGGATGCTGGTATAACCAGAAAGATGATAATACATTGTTTCATTGCCCTAATGTTGGCAGCCAATCTGCGATTATCTACCTACTTTTTTCCGTCAAGTCGGTTGTCGGTCTTTTTAATGACCTATCGCATTATTTGTACTTTGAACTTATATCCACGTTTCTAAAGTTGAATATTGCTTGCAAATATTGGTAGTTACTCGTAGCTACCTTTAATATACAGTTCAGTAGATCTATTGACTTTCGCCACGTGGTTGGAAGCGACGCATGTGTAAGTACCACAATGTTCTAAGGACACTTTCTTGATCACTAATGCACTGAATAGCTCCGAGTTTCTTTCGGCCACCTGTAATTTAATAAACCGTAAATTATGATTTCGCCTTAGTTAAATGGTTGAATTTCTAGGCTGAAAGTTTAAACTTTAGAATTATTGAGGTTCATTATTTTGATTCCGTCATAGTTTCTGGCACAATGTGAGGAGTGAAGTGAGACAGCAGATCACATAAAGGCCGATACGATAAAATAAATCAGAAGCAGCGCTGCACACTAATATTAAGGACCTGAAAAAAATCTTCACGACCACAGCCGCTGTTCAGCTCTAATTTCATACTCTGTCCACAAATAATAAAAACTAAATGACAAACTCATCTCACCTTCAAACCATTAGGAATCCTCTTCCCATCTTTCAGCCACTCAAAATGAATCGGTAGATCCCCAGTCCTTATATTGCAATAAATATTCACAATCTGTCCTTCCTGAAGATTCGTTCCTAAAAACAGATCATCTAATACTGGAGCTTCTATAACTTGGATCTCGAAGGCTCTTCTAGCCATTTCTCCTGAAGGACTGGTCACTATGCATGTGTATACTGCACCGTTGGACTCTTTAGATATTTCTGGTATGGAAAGAATTCCGTTTATGTTGACGCTTGGGGCGTTTCGTCTAGTTTTGCGTTTTTGTTGCGATCTCTTGTACCGGGATTGGAAGATCGCGTTCGATGTTAGTAATTTGCCTTTGAATTCCCAGTCGATTTTGCTGAAATGTGAAGTGAATTTGTTATAGGAAATTTTTAGGGATTCAATTCGGCTCTCGACGGTTCCAGAAAATGATCAAGATAATTTTACCAATAAACGAAAAAAATTATAAGAATATTTTTTGCTTAGTTTTGATGACTACACTTCAAAACTGGCAAAATACCGGAGTGTTCATTTTCAACAAACGAGGGCTAAAACCCTTAGAAATCCTGGAATAGTTTAATTAAATTCTTTTGCATTGCGATGAGTATTATTTTGTTGGCACTTCAATAATAAGCATAAATACAAAGTTACCTTATCGGATATCCATAAAACGGACACCTCAAGTTGACTGACTCCCCACTTTTCACTTTGACTAGTGGGAGAGATCTGATGTATGGTGGTCCTGAAAACAGAAATAATAGAAAATATATTTTGTCACAGAAATGTAGTAACTTTGTGTGACATATTTGCTTGTCAATTTTAACTCAACCAATCGATAATCGCAATCTAATTTTAGCCAAATTGATATTTGGTTGTAATGTAGAATGAGTTCGATAAGATCATGCGAGCGCACACAAAAGTTGCCTCAGCAATGTCTCAATAACTAAAAGGATACACCACACAGCAAACTAAAATTGCGCAATTCCTGGCAATTCCTAAACCAACTTATGATGACAGCATATTATTTGGAGCTGCCTAGACGTCATTGTTAACCAAAATTGTCAAGTATTGCGCAATTTAGTTGCCTGTGTGGTGTATCCTTTTAGTTATTGAGACATTGCTGAGAGTTCCACATTTTGGCTATTCAAATAATACATGTTTATATATATATATATATATATATATATATATATATATATATATATATAGGATAAGCACTGAGTTCTACATGTTAAGATTGATTGATATCCTAAGATGCATTATGATAGACTCACCATACACATTCAGCCTATTTTCATGTGATGCCATATGATCACCTTCTCTGGCCGTGCAGGAGTACAGGCCTCCATCTTCGACCCTCACTCGAGTGATGTTCAGCTGTGAGGTCACTGAGTTGTCTGATGTCATCAGTTGGCCGAGGGCGTATCTGGATACGAACGGTATCGTGGTTAAAGTACCTATGCTGGTTAAGTCGAACAAATAAAAGTAAAAGTTATAGTATAAGACTAATAAATTCAAATTCGTAAATTATTAAGCAAGCCATTGTCCCTTTATTAAATTTTTGGGGACTAAATCTTTTGATCGAATTTTGTCCAACTAAATGTTTCCTTTGGAGCAAAGTTTTCTCCTTAACTAAAAGTAAACGCTGAGCATGTATTTGCCTGTTCCTAATATACATGTGACTGTTCCTAACTTATCCTAGGTTGATAAAGTTTTAGTTTTTTGCAAATTAAGTTAATATTAATGTTAAGGTCGGCTTTCACATGGGGTACTTCGAGAAGCACTTGGCGAGAGGCTTCTGAACATTATTTTGTACCATTGGCAACGGGCTACCCTGTATAATAATTATGATATTAATATTTATATGTTATTTCTACATAACTTCAAAAATAATTTTATCGTGATGTTCTTGTTGGTGGTCACCTTTGTAAGTTTTTATCGTCAGTAATGTAAAGCTCATGATGCTCTAGCGAACCTTTTTCCTTAAAAATAAACAACATATAACATTACGCCTGTTTTTTCCCTGAAGGGTTAGGCAGAGGTGACCAAATAGTACACTAAGATGTAATAGAGTCACACAGTCTTATGTAATAGAAGGCGAGCCTATTGCCATCAGCCGGGCATACCTAAATTCAGACATTGGAATTCCTTGAAAATCATGCTGATAAATACCTTGGATCTGTATTACTTGACACAATAATGCCATCTCTTTCCCACACAAAATGTGGAGGTCTGTCACCGCTCGCTGCACATTGCATGCTGATCTAAAAACGTTAAAAAACATGGATTAACACCGATTCTTAGGTCGGACAGAGTGTTATTGGGTTTACCATTAGGATTTCTAAGTAACAGCCCGGAATTTGGAAGTTGGCGGTGTGATACCCCCGTGCCTCGAAAAGTACGTTTAGCCGTTGGTCCTGCGCCGGATCTCCCTCCAGTCGTATCGAATTGCCGTTTCATCGGACTATGAGAGTGAGGGAAGGGTGAGTGCACCTGTGTCTGCGCACACACTAGTACACTATAATACCTCCCGCGTATATGGCTAATCCCCTCTGAGATTGGCTGCCACGGCCGAAATTCGGTCTGGAGGACTATAAATACAGGGTTATTTTAAATTGGCTGGCTAAACTCCGCAGACGCGATGGGATCAATATCTAAAAATGACAAAACAAAAAATAAATTAATTTGATGATTATTTTTGTGGGGTCATCGACCGCAGTTATTGTAGTCACAGGAAATATCAGTTTAAGAAATCTGTTGCTTTTTTGTGTAAACTTCACAGACGTGGGTATCGATTTCTAAACACGATAAAACATAATAAAACAGTTTTTCTCCAATCATACTTCAAGTAACAACAATAATAGCGGTAGTAGTACCAAAAAAATGTAATATTTAAAATATCGATACCCACCGCGCCTGCGGAATTTAGCTAGCCAATTAAAAATAACCTTGTATGTACATAAGATTGGATGACAAAACCTTATCGAAATGATGAATTGTATTATTTAAATAAATGCTTGATTTTACTGAAGTCGATTTTTTTTTTCATTATCGGTTCCTTGCCATTTGGCCATTTTCTAAAAGTAAACTTATTTAAGATTATAAATACTTACATCACCCCCTGATGTGACTGTTCTTTCCGTGAAGTATTGTGTGATAATCACCCGCATATCTGCTAGCCTTTTTCTTCTGTCAAGACCTGAAAGAGAGAGAAAAAATATTTGTGTCATCAATATTATTAAGTTTCTTGTGTTCTTTCTTTGTACGTATAAAAAATATGTTGGTTTGATATTAAACAAAAGCCAGCTAATATTCAAATTCCAATTTTAAACAAATAGATTTCTCCTAAATCTAAAATCCAAATCCTTGATGGAATATCACGGTGAAAACACCAATTATGTTCCTATTAAATTGGAAACCTCAAAGGGTAGCGTCGTTAATAGCCTTTTAGTGACGTCACGAACTACCTAATTTACTTAAATTGGTGTCTAGTTTAAGCGTTGCTAGGCAACGGTTACGTCATCAATATGGCACTGAAGTACAGGTGCCGTAAAACGTTGATTAGAAGCTCTCGCGCTGGTAAGTGGGCTAGGTCTATTATATACACTGCAGGACAGGAATATTTGTGCAGTTATTAAATGGTTACTTATTTTATAGTGTTATCGTTTTACTGAGCTGTTTATTTAAGTGCATAATATGGGCGAGTAAAGTAAATTAGAATGAATACTGCAAAATACTATTTCACAGATTTGCTAGAGCTCTTCATACACCACTATAATGAATGACGTGAGAGAATAGTGCTATAATCTCTTACTCTTACTTATTAGGCGGTTTATAGATTGTGTGCTTAATATCAACGTAAATATTTGTCTGTTCACTGTTGAGAACTTTATAGTAAAATAAAACAAACCGAAAGATTTTACGTTGTTTAGATTGAATTATGGCTTTTACACTGGTCTTAGTCATTTTGAATAGTAGGTATCAACTCAAAATGCTTCAATCAAAATTCATCTTGAAAAACGAATTCATTTTTACTAAAATTCACTTCCCTACCTTCCCTAAATAAGCTACCCAACTAACTCGATCCTAAACTGTATCTAAATATAGTTGAACCGAACATTAATTGCCATCAAATTTGTCTTCGACCATAGACATAAAATATATATGTCTTCGACTAATCAAACGCGGAAGCGAACGTTGCCGACTGCGATAGGTAAGTAAGTATCAAATCAGTTTCCATACGATGTATACGGTTGATAGAATTACCAAATGGTATTCCTGATGAAATTTAGAAACGAACTATTAGAATCATTCATTTTCACACAAGAGTTCCTTTTATAACCAAGGTGAGCACAAAGGAAAGATTTTTGAAAATTCATCCCCTAAAGATTGTATGGGATTTCGTCATTTTTACCGATGACGAAACTAATCGGGCACACGGCTTATTTTGCGATAAATTGGAAGGTCGTAGAAAATTTTCCGGCGACATTATAAATAGTTTCAAGTGGATGGTGGAGTGGAGTGACGACCGGTCAGTCCGCCAACCGTGGTGACTGTTTAGGTATAACAAAATAATAACCCCGCTTAGCAGACGAATCGGTGATTTAATTACCTTAGGTATCCATATTATTAAGAAGAATATCTCTTTATGTATGTAAAATGAATTATGTCGAGGAATTAATTCAAGCAAAGGCATTCTAGTCTATGCAGATCCATATTTCCATACTTTGACAATGAAGACAAGGCAATAAACTATAATAGTCCAATCAATTAGCACATACATAGCGCCTTACTGTACTATTCTCAAGCAATCTACTACTATCCGACTATTGGAGACTGCGGCTGCGGATTCGGCTCAATACAACGAGCGAGCGCACGCACAAATTGTGTATAGAGACGCGATCTTGCGGCAATCAAACAATTGCCAATGGAGAGTTTGCACTCGCTATACGTAGACCGTGTCCTTTAGTCTGTTCCAATATTACCTGATGAAAATGTAAACAAATGGATCAGGAAACGTACCTGTCGATGCCCATTTGCAATTTGATTATTTTAATACCCGTATTTGTGACTTTAAATCAACTTATAGTTGTTTTTTTATGCTGGCAGTTGAGGTGAATTCTGTAACCACAATTTTCGTCAATGATTTTTAATTTACAATTTAATAATGTTGGAAAAAGTGAGATATAAAGTTAAAACCTTCTAAATGCAGACTAATGTGATACTAATTTTCTTTAGTGAGTGCTTGTGTAAGAATTTCACCCAAACACACACAGGTTTGTTTACACTTTCATTAGATGATTTTGGAACACACAATAATTATGTAAGCGTGCGTTATCTTACCTTCTGTATCTTTCTATTTGTGCCTATAATATGCGTATTGCAATTTCAGACGGATACTGGAGCCTTTGATATGGGCTCTCGGAATAGAAACTGATAGGGTTTTAATTGGTAAAGATAAAATCATGGTAAGTAGAGCAACATTGATTATTATGAGGACGTTTTTGACGTGAAATGTGTACTGATGATAAGTTCAATATTTCTGAAAAAAATTCAATCGCGTAGAGACGTTCAAATATACTTTACGAGTTTAATGTATTTCAAAATCAAACAAAAGACAGCTCAGTTCTCTACCAATTTCGTGATACGACACCTTCTTCTTCATTCGTATCGGCACGAACGGAATAAAAAAGTTCATGCTGCAAGCAGTAGACTTGAATAAGAAGGTATTGAATAAGAAGGTCATGTTAATGCGCTTTATATTATTTTCTCCTGTGAAAACATAACCAGTAAAAATTATTGGCCTCTTACTACGCTCGGCCAGCTCAAGGTCAAGGCGTTGCCACGGATGTGCGGTCGGCTGTACCTACGAAAGTTAAAAGTTCGTTTTTTTTTTAAAACCGTAACATAACCTTAAAAACTTTGAGTTATGAAAATTAACATACAAGATCCCTATCAACTATTTCAGTGATACATGTGACGACACAACCAACCTCATCTTTAGCACAACCGTATATTCACCCACCTACCTCCAAAAAAATATCAGTCAAATCCATCTCAAACACCTATAATTTCGGCTGACAGTTCTCGACAGAGCACGACATTTCCGACACATCTATCCACATTTGAGTCTATGCCGCGCCGTCCATTTAGCCGCTGGACCGCAAACTTCAATTATCGTAAACGATTACCTACCTGTCGGTAACGGTGTGACTTCGCTCTTGCTAAATGTTATACGTCTACCGAATATGCAGGTAGGCGTTCATGTTGCAATGAATATAGCTCTCCCGTAATTTGACGAGATGTTGGTTGGAGTTCCTAAACCTTTAGAAAACTAATCGTTCTACCTCCTGATAGCAATACGGCCCAGGATGGTTTTTCGAGAATTTTTAGCTAATTCTACCAATTTTAAGATTCTTATTAAAAGATATCACGTACAGTCTGTTCCAAAAGTATCTCATGAATGTGTAAACAAACCCTGTTCAAGTTAAATTCTTGGGTTCGTGGTTGAGGGCCCCGGTCCCACAGGTACACGTCCGGGACGGCCATAATTTTACGCAATCATTCACCTGAGGGAATTAATTAACACATTAATTTGTATTAAGAAGAAACTAATTACGTCTCGTATTAGTACCTGTCATAAATCGTCATAACGACTTTTCCCAATAGTTAAATAAGGTAATGACTTGTTCAGCAAGCTACCTACAACCCGGTAACTTAAAATATTATTATTCCATCACTGTTGAAATACGGTTGAGGAAATAGTCCACACTCAAACAACATACACGTGCGACATTTTACACCCTTTTTTTTTTTTGAGGGTGGGAAATCATCACATAACTTCTCCCGCTCTGGGCGGAGCGGGAGGGTGTGTCAGACTCTTACTGACTAAAACCCACCCGTATTCCTTCCTGTTGCCTGTGTTGCGGGGGCCTCGGTGACCCATAAGTACCTTCCCGCGACCCCGGCAGGCATCGGCCCTAGTGGACCTCTACTATATGTGCTGACGACATCTCTTTGAGGCGCGCGTGGAATACAACGCGCCGTCGACCCGGGCCTGGTCCTTACCGGACGGTGAGCTACCCATTGCTCACCGTCAGCAAGCCCGCGCCTACGGTGGCCGGAAATCCGCCCGGGATTCCCGACGCCCTGGGCGTCTCCTGCGGCGGCTAGGGGCGAGAGGGCGCAAAACTTGCCACATTTTACACCCTCACACAACAAAAACCACACAAACAAAAAAAGAGAAAAACGTTTTCTGAACAAAACTCGTTCTACATACAAACTATACGAGAGTTAGGCCAGCTTCACACGGTCGTGCTCAATTCAGACATTTGAGTCGGATTCCGGAGATAAATAATGGCAATAAATAATCTGCTCGTGACACCGGTCGTGTGGAGTTGGCTTTACTCCGCGTCACCGATTGTGAGTGGATGCTTGTTACACGGTAGGCGAAATATTTTTGAATACATTTACTTTTTTTTCTGGGCACATGTTTTACGAAAAATATGGCCCTTTTTGCCGGGAAATCCATTGAATTTTTTGCTATATGGGTAACAAAAAACCTAACGATGGTCTCTCTGAAAGGAAAATGCTTATTGTCGCTTTTCAATAGCGTTTGGACACCTGCACAACCTTTTCGGGAGTTACATTTTAACGTAGCAACATAAGATTTTACTACATTATAGTGAAGTTGCTCGTTATATTATCAGTCTAATCTTAATTACCTTACCCTCCCATACACTCCAAAATAAATACAACAATCATAATGATTAAGAACAGGCAGCTACCTTCTGTGTAGTCATTAATTGAGTCATACTGGGATTAACAAAACATTTCCTAAGCTTTGTTTTTAATATGTATCACTAGCTGTTGCCCGCTACTATGCTACATACGTGTATTATTTTATACAAATACATACCCAGGATGATAAGTAACGTGTGTCCTCCTCCAGATTCCAGGCTACCTATCTCTCAAATTTCAGAATGATCGGTTCTGTAGTTTAGGTGGGAAAAGGTAACAAAAAGATACAGAGAGTTACTTTCGCATTAATAATATTTAGTAAATAGAATATATATTATGGAAATATGGATAAATAATAGTTATTTGTTACACAAAAGTGCAAAGTTGCTTTTTAAACGCGTGCTCAATTTTGATGATCGAGCAAGCGAAGGAGTCTAAAATTAAGGTAAGGTAAGTATTGGAAAAGAAAATGGGAGAATCAAAAAGTCTTTGATGCCCTCGCTAACACCCAGGATTCTAATATTCAAATCACTCGCTGCGGTTGTGGTTCAATTTAAGAATCCTTCGCTTGTTCGGTCATCAAAATTGAGCACGCGGTTAAAAAGCAACTTTGCACTCTTGTATAACAAATAACTATTGTCGAGTTTCGAAGAAACAGTCAGAGTATGTGATACTAACAACCCGAATTATTTATTCACAACAGTCTTTTGTTTTGTCTTTAAGGGCCTTATCACACTAGCGAGTTGCGAGCGAGTGGAAGCGGGACGAGTGCACAGCGAACGAGTTCGTAACGTGATCGCCACGAGTGCACAATGTGTTTGCCGCGTTTGCGGAACGAGATCGCTTTCCACTCGCTCGCAACTCGCTAGTGTGTTAAGGCCCTTAATCCTACTTCACTCGTGCACTTCGGTGTGACAGAAGCCCCTATTTATTGGAACGCCTTTTGTTGTTGTTCGGTAGATGGTCGTTTGTTTTGTTTTACGTATAACAATAATGATTCAGTAATGATTCATGGCGCACGCTCCGACGCCCCTTTGAGTTGCGTAACTTGCTCTGTTATGGTTGGTTAGGGGTATACCATTGTTGATTCCTTGACGTGCTTTGATCCCATCGTTTTGTATACGGCCTGTATTCCTATTTACAGCCAGTGATTTGGATGCAGATGAAGAGCCAAAGTGTTTGGTAAAGCATGCTATGCAAGGGTATCTAATTTATTTTTAATGTCAGTGTGGGTTGATAACATAAGCGTGTCTGGGCAAGAGAGAACCGAAAAAAAATGGCATTAAATAAAGGAAGGAGGCATTATGTAGCAGATAAGCTGCAAAAGTCTGTGAAAAATTACGATGATTCGGTGTAACTGATGTGTCTTATAATTATAACAGCGACATAATTATATATTATTCTTTAGACCTGAATGTTTTGTTAATCCAAATTACGCCTAGAGACATGATCAACATAATTGTTGCAACAAAAGTTGAACATCATAATTATGTTGCTTATTAATTATTGGCTTTGTAAAATAGTGGTTCATTTGATGAATGCCTTGCTTTTAGACTTACTATGTTCGTAAGGCCAGATACAGCAAAGCATTGTGGTATCCCATCTTGTAAAGCCACCATTATCAAATATTGTGTGCGCATGTTTAATTCTATGTCGTATGCTATGCATATTACTAATGCTGGAGTGCAAAGATCATTGTTAAATGTCATATTGCACAAAAGAAAGTCAACATTCAAGTACCATTTTCCACTTCAATAATTTTCCAGATCACCTATAAATAAATAAAAAACATCCGTGATCCAGATTGATGAATATCCAATATTCCTTTCTTATCCATTGATTTCTTACATCCCATCATGTAGATACACGAATATGACAGAAGTTTAATAATCAGTATCTAAACAGAATGTGTTTATCTTGCTACATTTGGCAAAGGAACTGTTAAAAAACTAAAAAGGTGCGATGCAAGAAGGTTAGTTCTGTACAAAATGGTGAAATCATGGTACATAAGATATTAATTTCAACTATATGTTTGTCTATGGTTGGCACTGTATAGTGTTGCAGTGTCTTGGAACAGCAGGTGTTTTGAGATGGCGGCAACCACTTTCGTCAGCCTATTTGCCAACCCAAAATAATTTGTCAGGGTCTCCCCTCCTATCCTGTTGCCTTAATCTATTATTTATTTTCTAGGTAATATGACAAAAAATTAAATTCTAAATGGCGGAATATGCGCTACTTTACCACACGCTACAGCACTACGAGCTACGACGCTACGTCGCTACGTCGCTACGCGCCTTGTCACGAGGCATAAATAGTTATATTTTTTCTAAGCCATTAGTTAATTAAGTTTTGCGACTGATACAGTAAGCCCTGGGACTTGATATGCTGCCTTGATTAGTTAGATTGTTACTAAATAATTAAGACATTTGTCTAATAAAACAAATTTGATTCTCAGAAAGCGTTTAATTTTTACAAACACCTTTGTGTATGAAATCTGCGTTAATCCTCTGTGTAGTAGACGAAATGATATAGGTTGAATCGTACAGATTCTTAAGTTAATGAAAAACTCGTAAGTCCATTTTTATAACTACCCACAAAATTCTGAAAATTATTAGTAAAATATCAATCTATACCTAATATACGAGTATACTCAAATTTAGAACGCCATTTTAAAAATCTCTATAAAATTTAAAAATCGAATCCCACAGGATTCGAGAGATTTTTAAAATGGCGTTTTGTAATGTTTTGTGGCGTATGACAGGAGAAAAAAAAAACTGATTTTTTTACAAGAAAATCAGTTTTTTGTTGCTTCTGTAAAATTTCCTCAAATGAACTTTTGAAGTCTGATAATTAGACCAACGATAATTATCATACTTTTAGATGTTATTTTCTGTTATTTTATTTAATGTGATATTTCTGCTTGATATTTCTCAGTGGGCAGAGTCAAATGTCAAAGCTCATAACTTCGCAACCGATTGAACACGCTCGTACAGTTTGACGCATAAATACGAGGTTCTTGTGTTTGCAGGCTTTACAGGGTGAAATTATACTGCGATATGAAATCATATTGATATGTTGTAACTCTTTGCAGGGGACTAGTGCGGTAGAGAGAGGAGTCTTTAAGCTGAGGGATTGAGCTGCGCTTGGTGGTGTCAGACTGTGGATGACCATGTTTCTTCGGTCCCAGTTGCGGTTGGTTTGAGTTGCTACTGTTTCGAAAGATGACCGTAGATTCAGTACCGCCCGGGTAAATAGGTATATTCTACACTAACTTTAATGGCTGAAGTTTAATATGAAATTATTATTAAGTTGACTGTACGGTTGACTTACGAAAACCTTATTACTTAGAACCGTTTCATATTCTACGGTGCAAACGGAGACAGCGCGTGCGACGTCAAAAATGTGATGTATTATGGCAAATGACAAGTTATTAGTATAATGTGAAAAGTACAAAAGTGATCAATGTTTTCGTGGGTGAACGTGCCTACCTATCATTCGACCAGTATGTTATGTGGAAAAAACACTTTCTGATAAACTTATTTAGTTGTATTACGAGAAGTTTATCATTAAAACAAACCTTTAATATGTACGTCTCTCAAATTAGAATTCAATTCTCTCGTAGGTATAATTAAAATGAAAACACCCTTCTGTTTTCATATATATTCTATTTTATTATTTTTTCAGTGCGTATCAGGCAACTCAATATCTATTATTTCCAACCAGTGAATTGTCAAAATATTGAAAATGTGTATTGTGAAAGCTCCAATTTAGAAGAACTCTTATAAAATTCAATCTCTCTTTGACGAGGAGTCAAGATACATTGGCTAGAAAAATCACAAACTCCGCTATAACTGTGTTTTGTAACACACTTAATTTCTTTAGCAGAAAAATGTTTAATTTTCTGAACTTATTTCAACTATAAATATATATTTCAGGGTCATAGTTAACACACGAGTATAATGAGCCTCAGAAAGATTACTCTTATCTTTAAACGCTTTAGAAATGTAATGTGTCCTTATCATTTTATAGTCATTAAAGTGAGATTAAAACATCACGCTTGTATTCTTCAAAGGTTACCCCTTTGAAGAATACAAGCGTGATGTTTATATGCAGTATTAAAATATACACACTTCTCCAGTTCAAGTCTCAAGTAATAAGGGCAATCTTTTTGCCACGTACAGACTAGGACTAGGCTCCTACTGAGAATTTCCTCCTCCTGAGAATAAAACAGCTGGGCGGCAAAATGGAATTTATATGTATTTTGCCAAAATTTGCATTCAGCAGTCTCGGTACTAGACCAACAAGGAAGTCAGCACCAATTTTAACGACTTCAAAAAGGAGGAGTTCATGTATTCGACGCGTATTTGTAGATCCCTTTCCTTGATAAAAGTGTTCTATTCATCATGAAGTATTAAAAGTCAATTCACACATAATCGGTCATGCACGAACTCGGCACATAGAATCTTTCCACACATTGTGTGAAAAGCGAACGTTACCCGAATACTGACGAGTTTGTCCGAATGGCATCGTGAAAATATGATGTATGAAATACATTTTATCTTTGGTCATTATTATTTCAATCTGATTATGTGCGAATACTGTTTAATTAGTACAAAATAATATTATAACAGCACTTTTAAGATAAGATATTCAAAATATAAGATATTTAAGATATTGTTAAGATATTCAAAAGTAAATTATTATAAGATATATATTGTTTATTATTAATTTTACAGGTGACATGAAGATCTTAATATTGGTAGGTGCTGAGGAAAGCGTGTAGGAATGATCAATGTTTGTTCTTTCTCCATACAGGTTGAAATTGAAAACTTGCGACAAACTGAAATGGGACATTGTATACATCATTATTAACAACTTTTACTAAGGGACCAAAGTTGTAATCCCAAAAAAAAAATTTGCTTTTCCTACATTTTGATGAGGTATTGCGAACATAAATGTAGGGGACAGCAGTTTTTTTTTTTGGGATTGTAGCTTTGGTCCCTTAGTAAAAGTTGTTCATAATGATGAGTACAATCTCCCATTTCGATTTGTCGCATGTTTTCAATGTCACCCTGTATAAGAAGCGGCTCTGCTCAAACGTCTAGCTGATAAAGTTGTAACGGTTAACTATTGTACTGCAAAAGATTCAAAATCACCAAAAACAATTCTGTGTAATATAAAATATAACGTTGCACCCAAAATACCATCATATAATTTCGAAATAAGCACACATTTCATATACAATAGACTTGAAAGGACAAAATTATGGGAGATGCCAGCAGTCACCGCGTGAGGGCGCCACAGAGCCGGGCGGCTTGAATAATTCATAATTCAGTGCATCTTCGGGTTTGTGCAAGGTATAAGTGCAACACAGAGTAAAGTATAGAAGAGTAAGTCGGAATATTAGTATTTTATGTTATGCAGAGGAATATTTTAAGCCTTTTTAATGTGGCTTGTAGAATTTGTAGCTCGTTGCTCGGAAATAATTCTTTCGGAAATGCTATAGTTACTGTGTTCTTTTCATGAATTTTGATATTATGATTTATGTGCTATGTTTGTTATTTAGAGCTGCCGTGGAATGGCATTTGAAGGAACTTTGTTCCGATGCCACTTTAGTGCACTTTTAAAGATACCAATTTCAATTCATTTAAAATTTCTAAATGCTACTTTAAACTCGTTGATAACGAACTGCGAATCCCTGTGTAGCCCGACCTAAATGACAAAAAAAAATCGTCAAAAAATGTCATTACTTTTTTTGCATTCCCCCATTTGCAAAAAAAGTAATGACATTTTTTGACGATTTTTTTTTGTCATTTAGGTCGGGCTACACAGGGATTCGCAGTTCGTTATCAACGAGTTTAAAGTAGCATTTAGAAATTTTAAATGAATTGAAATTGGTATCTTTCCAATAGGTATTATTAATTGTTATTCATTTACTTGTATAAAAACCTAATATAAAAAAAAAACTACTTAAGCTACTATAAACGAAATGTACCTACCTACCTATTCTACTCGAACTCAATGACAAAAAAAATAGCTTGGTAGACATATTTTTTTGGCAAAAGTGGACTAGGTACCTATAGGTTTTATTAAAATCTGGGTTATGCATTTCCCGGTAAGTGTTGGCGGATGTGAACTGACAGCTTCTAGTTTAATAGAGTGGAAACTCCACGGCTCGTATCGGCCCATTTTTTTCCATATTTATCAAATATGTATTGTTTACGTTTCATTGCGAAGAGCCATATTGGGAAATAGGATAGTTATTAAAATATTTCAATCATTTTGTTTTATGGTTCTAAAATTAAAATTTAGTTTAGTGTTTTAAAAATGAAAAGGGTTTTTATGCTTATACTCGTATTATATACTTATAGGGATTCGTTTAATTTGTTTTTTATTGGATCATCATTAGGATATTTTTAGTAGCTGCCCAAACAATTGCTAGCGTAATGAAGGTGTACTACATAAGTGGTATTAAGTTATGTGTTGTCGAATTAAGATTTTCATTTGAAAGTATCAAGCCTAAGTGACTAATGAGACACAATTATTAACCCCGGGGAGTCAACATGCATCCATAAGATAACTCTTCAGTCGCTTTGACACCTACGACAAATACGAAACCCTTTCCCACGCACAAGACGTGCAAACATATTCATTTTCCGTAAACCACACGCCGTCATAACCGCAGGAGCCACGTTTCTGAACATTGTGTGGCAACGTCTGCTGCGGAAACAAGCCACTGAAGTAATATGACGTAAGTTGTGGCATCAGTAAAGCTAAGTACAGATATGGGTTATTCTACCGGTATTAAATCTGGTTCTTAGCAGAAATCTTAATAAACTTATCATTATCTCCTTAGCTTTTTCCAGAACTGTTGGAAGCGGCTTCCATTGTAACCTGATGCAAATGAATACCAGTAATTTACATGGAGCGACTGCCTATCTGACCTCCACAACCCAGTTACTAGGCAACACGATTGAACTCTGTAAGACTGATTGTCACACTTTCGGTCGGCATCCGGGACCAACAGTTTAATAAAATCACGTTTAAAATCAAAGTACCTACAATAAAAAATACTTTATTTTCTGAAGTGGTTTTGGTAACACGTGTTTTGACCACTATATTATCTTGTCTTGTGATTGGCGATGATTCAGTCAATTGTAGTGCTTGTTTGTCTAGAATTATTTTAAAGGTTTGGTCAATAACATCTGCATTATACCTATATTTAAAAGAAATACGGTAACTAAGACGTGTCGAGAAGGTCTACGTTCAATAAAGGCATGGTAATCTGATTTTGCTTCCCATTAATCTCAAATCGGTAGAAATTAAACGACTGTACAGGTCTCCCAAATTGATAATGCGCATACAAATCTTCGTCACTGTTCGGCAACGGTCGTATTCCCCGAGCGTCGGAAGACGATATGTGTATAGAGTGGTTAAGTGCATTTTCTTCATGCATAATTTAGTAGAATTATGTGTTTTGTGCTAACAGACATGATAAATATTGATTTATCAGTAACGAAATTTGATTCGATAATTCCATGTAAGTAAATAGCGAGGAAAACCACACGATTTACTTCGAAAATTTTATAGTACTTTTCAAGTGTCTTACTGAAGCTGGTGTAATGATGGAAGAAAAGAAGGTTTAAATAACACAAGGTCTATATTAGAAGAAGAAAAAATGGTTTTTCAACACAGGTTTACATTAAAATCTTAGATATCTAATCTTTAAAATCTCAGTTCAAAAGTATTTACAGCACTGATCATTCCAGAATATATTACAATTACAAAAAAAAATCAGAATCAGGGAGGATCTCTATTTCTAACATCGTAGATTCATCAGAACTTTCATTATGCTCTTGTTCATTTACACTTCAATCATTTCATCGGAAAAACTATCGATTCTTGGGTCAAATTTTCTATATTTATCTTCGCATTTAACAGCATGATTACAAACTTTTTTCCATTCTTCTGGTCCTATATTATTGATTTTTTCTAATATAGCATCTTTAACTGACGTGACAGTCATTGCAATATTTTTTTTTGGCTACTTGTTGCTTTATTTGGGACCAAATATTTTGAATGGGGTTAAAATCGGGATGATATGGTGGCGATCGTATAATTTTATGCCCATGTTCCTCCATTATATGGTCAATGGCAAATTCTGTGTATTTTTTTATGTCTTTCTATAATTTCATACAAATCGGGTTTCAGTTTCTTTGGGTCATGCGGAATGTTGTGTTGTTGTAACCAAGCTATCATTTGTGGTTTAGGTGTGTTTGAGTTTGGTGGTTTCACAGACAGCTTATTATGATATGGGGCGTTGTCAATTACCAACACACTATTAGAAGGCAAGTTGGGAATCAATTGATTGCGTAGCCAAGTTTGATAACGTTCCGCGTTTATTTCTTTATGATAGTCACCTTCTGAGTCGAAACATTTATGTAACATTAGAGCCCCTGGGTCGAAGCCTTTTTCATTGCCTGCGTGTACAATAATTCGCTCTCCTTTGGAAATGGGTTGTTTGATACCTTTTTTGCTGCTATCTTGCCAAGTTTTATCCTTAGTATGTGATGTATGCACGTATGACTCGTTCATAAACACTGTGTTTCTACCAGAATTCCTCAGCTGTTGTATTTCTCTGAGATATTTGATCCTTTTTAAACTTAAATCATGCTTTTCCATAAGTAACCGCCTGTTATTATCATCAGAAACCTAAACCCCATTTCTTTCAAAATCAACCTTAAAGTCTCTGCACAGCCTTTGAAATTAATAGCTTCGATCAACTTTTTTCTCAAATTATTTACAGTTGGGAGTTCTTTGAGCGTCAACTGAAAATTGTATATCATATTACGAATGACACAGTACTCAAAATCATCAAGTCCAAGCCGAAATCTACTTTAAGGTTTTCCTTTTTTTGGTGTGGAAAATTTCATTGATTGATTCTGTTTTTTTTTCGTTTAAGATATTACTCAAAGTTTGTCGTGAAATTCCTGTAGCTTTTTTAACACAGTCCTGATTTTTGTTTAAATAACCATCATGGTCTATTTTGAAAATATTGGCTTCATTTAAAAATAAAGGTACACATTAAATACCATTTGCCGTGCTTGTGACTTAAGCGACTTTCCACGTTTAAATTTATCCATTCTGGAAGAATTCGTCTGAAAGAAAATGGTATGGGCAGAGTTAGGCATATTTTTATTTATTTGTCGTATTATTGCATTATGTACTAATATACTTTATAATATTATTTATTCCTATATCTATTTGTTTATTTATAGATGTGTATCTTTCTATTAAATTTATATAAGACTAAATCAGATTTTTAAAATGTTTTTTCTAGTAATTAATATGTATTTAACGTAGGAATTTTTATTTTTTTAATATTAAAATAACGTGAAAAATGTTGGTATATTTACCTATTTTACAAAATAAACTATTTAAATTTGAATAAGATAATTAAAGTTGAAATTAAATTCGCCTTCGAAAATAAAACCAAGAAGGGTGTGTCATAGCAGCTCTATATAATTCCACACAGAGAGAACACGTGCAGTCACCATCAATATATAAAGACGACTGACGGACCTTTGACTGACCGGCGACCGCCGCCGACCGCCCGAATTGTTTTCGATTGTGTACACATGATATTGACTCCTATTTCTTTCAAAGAAGGTGCAAAATGGAAGTGCATTGTTTAGAGCTCTTACGATTCAACGATTCAGGTGTTTCCGGGAATACGACAATTAGCAATTAGACCTGCATGCGCATTATTAATTTGGGAATACTGTACCTTGTTTATGTCTCAGCAATGTAAGTATCAGAGCTGTTTGCACAATGTACGCTGGACATTCAATATCTTTGCATGAACGCTAGTAGCACCGAGCTTCTGTAAAATGGCTATCGATTACTTTATCTAAATATACTTATAATACATAGGAATCTAATTCTATTCAAAGTCAAATCAAAATCACAAGGTTGTGATTTTGATTTGACTTTGAATTAGGTTCCTTTTGAGATAGGTATCTCAAAAGGAACCTTCAAAACAAAACCCTCAAATGGTAACAATATTACATAGTTATTACTGTCCCTCCTGTTATTTTCCACATCACCGACTCTTTGTTGTCCGTGCAACACGAACCAACAGACTTGGATATCACTTTCTGGCCACCGCTTCTCTCCGTAACGTGAGCATCGATATATTGGAATAGACGTCTGATATTGTTATGAAAGTCAGAAAGTGGAAAATGATTTAGTTATGACTTTTGAGGCGATTAAAATGGTTGAAACATACTGAGAAAATAGGAGGAATGATAAATAGGGAAGGACTCAACGCAGCATACAACATAAATTAATGTTAAGGTAAATGTATGTCGCTGTTTATGAAAATGACACTCTATCCTAATAAACGCAGATTTTGGCTAGCTAAATAAGTCAAAGTGATAGTACTTATAAGCTTAGAATATACAAAAGAACTAGAATCCGCGTTCAACTGTCATTGCAAGCCGCACGCTGTGTCCAAAATCAAGACAAACGTCCCGCGCCCGCCTCAATTCCCACCCCCGTAATGTTGCTAACTCGGACATTATGAACCTGTTTTGGGGTAAACGTTGAGAGTATTGGTAAGATAATATAAATAATACAATCACAATTGGTCTTTTCATAGATACATAATTTCATACACCCGCCCCCTCCAGAAATTCTAATAATCTAACATAGTACCTATTATGAATGTTATGCAATTCTAACAAAATCATATATACATACGGGTTGCATTGATAACCTTTCTTTTTCAAGTCGGGTTTTTTGTAAAGTTGTTATTAATTTAACACTACAACGAATAAATGCCAGAATAAAATAAAAAGAAGGGTAAATCAAAACTCTTATACTGTCAACACTAACAAGATGGATGCATCATTCTCTATGACAATTACAAACTGAACAATTTATTCAGTAATTAAATAAGACGATATTTGAATGCGCTATTTACACGTGAAGTGTGATCCCATCCTGTTTATTTTGTAGCCCCGCTGCATTTTTAGAGGTATGAATGACACAAGACGGCATAATTAAATAAAATTGCACACCTGTAAAACACGTTACGCGATACGACGTTCACAGAGTAACTGATCGGCTGCGCGTCAAACTACTCTATTTAGGAGTAGTTTTTGACGCTTCAGTATTAGGCGTGTTCGCGGCTTCTGGTTCTTTCTATATTCTAAGCTTATAAGGTAAGCTTAGTGAACGCATATAATAACAGTCGCTCCACGTGTAACCAGATCGAAATATTATATACTAGCTTTTACCCGAGGCTTCGCCAGCGTAGTTGTTGGAAGTTACCCCACGGGAACGTACTACTGGGATAAAAGTATCCTTTGTCCTAACCCTGTTAATGCACTACCTGTGTACCCATCGCAATTCGTTTGACCATGACAACGAGAAAAGGTAACACTGACCGACAGTTAGATACTTTCGCATTTATAATACAAGCAATTACCCAACGGTATGTTGTATATATGCTAGTTGCCCGGTAAAATGCTTGCGCGATGCAGGATTTTGCGTGACGTCGAGTGTGTTGCGTAATTTGCATGTGGAAATGTAGATGCCGCCACAGATGAGAACCCATTTAGGTCTAACCCTTGTTTTAATTCGCCGTAGTCAGTTTAAAAACGCTAAGCGCAAATAACATACTCAAATATATACTATAATAAACCCAAGAGGAAAGCATAAAACATAACTTTGTTCCAAAAATCCAGCAAAAGCTAACTAAAAACTGATGGACGCAATTTTAAACTCAAGCAAGCGAAATCGTGGAATGTAGTTAAAAATAATTGGGAGCATCGTATTTTTGCAACATAAAAAGTTGTTCACAGTTATGCAAGCGAATCTGATGCCTGTACGGAGTTAGATGCTAATTTAAAATGGAAAAGCGGGCTGCGTTTACCAAATTATGGTTTGACCAATTATTTTCAGCGTTGAAAGTTTGTTAATGTTGACGAGTTGGCAGCTCAGCTTTTACATTCATGTGCATTTTTTATAGACTCAAACCAAAGTTGGTGCATGGTTATCAAAAAGGTTTTTGTTCATAAGAACAAAAACCTTTTTATAAAATGCAGTGCTATAAAGCACTGTTCTATATTTTATTTGGTTTACTAGGTTCGTGGTTCTACTCACTATCTCGCCAATTTTAAGCAATAATGAGGTCGACGATAGTTAGAAGCAACTTTATACTCGAGTGTCGAACATATAGTACTCAATAGAGAAAGCCATAATATAAACAGTCCTTATCAAGCGCATAATTTCTGTATAGTTCGTAGTGTAGCTACGAACTATACAGAAATTATGCGCTTCAAAACTACCGTCGTATTTTATAATCAACAAACTCAGTAGAATAATTTTCCTGACCGCAGTTGTATAACAGCAAAACATTAGCTCATATTATCCAACACCAATCATACAAGTTATATCCCAACACACAAGCTGAGAATAAATGCGTTATATCATACAGGGTGGCGATCTAGTCACCTGCATCCGTCGCGGACTCTAGGGGGTGATTCTACCCGTCATACTAAACAAATTTCGCTGTGAAACTCATATCTGATTCCTGAATAAAAACAATAAATTCTTATCACGACAGAAGACAAAAAAACACAGTTATAACAGATCCCTATTCGTTTATTCATTGGCATTTATTTTTTGCTTGCATTCTTTAAATAATATACCAGATTACTTTTCTCTCATTCCCCACACTCATCCACCCATTTGCTTTAAGATATTTGCTGCCATACATATTATATAAATCTACCTACCTACTAATACACATACAGAGATACTTTTGAACCCATCTCCATTAGTGCAGTCACTTAAAAACCTGTAGGTGTTGTTGAAAATTGTTTTCACATTATCCGTGTTTTTTCTACCAAATGCGTTCAGACACAGAATAGTAGCTACAGAAGATTGGCTTCCTACAACGAGCGAAAACGCACACACATAGACACGTTTCACGTATGTGAATCGTGAGTGCAAGCGCACTCGCAGTCGGCTGAGATAAAAAGAGATGACAAGCAGTGCTGTCCCATTGGTAACGGCACCGATTTACAAGTTGCAGCTCGTAATTTCGAGCCCAGGCAGGCTCTTTATGTAATTAATTTCATCACCACCTCTCTCAAAACGGTGAAGAAAAACATTGTGAGGAAACTGGTAACTACTAGACCTAAAAATTGGATCACACGATTGTGACGTTCACCAACCAATTCACCACAATTGTAGGTCACCGTGATTAACTCAAGACAATAGTTATGATCTTTCTCCAAAACTCCAAAATTAGCTTACCTACTGATAGGTTATATGAGTGCATATAATTGTTTATTTTGTTTGACTGTGTAAAGGCTCCTACATACTGGCGCGACGCGACACAAAGACACCGCGTGTAGCGCTACAAGCGGTGCCTTTGTGTCGCGACGCGTCGCGCGACAAGTCGCACCAGTATGTAGAAGCCTTAAGTCAATTTATTTTTGATTTCATTTTCATTTATTATTGACATGATGACATGATCTACTCATTACAATGATTTTTTTTTATGAGTTGTATTGCAATATGTGATTAACTATCGACCTGGGTCGGGTTGCCTCCTTCCCTCAAATATGGCAAGGGTTAATGGCTGACCTTTGCGTTATGCTCGTGAACGAGTGCTGCTTGTGGTGACTGGTCGTCTTGCTGACCATGGTTTTTTTTATTGTTATTAGTAGTAACTGTTGCTTTATTTAACTTCGATGGCCCTACTTTATCATTTGTGACTGAGTTACAGCTATAGCTATATGTAAGCGGGCACGCTCTTTATACTTGGAGGCTTCTATTTAGGTTTTAAGTTCTGTTTACGTTTTTATCTCTGCTTGAGTATAGTTTTCGGTCTTTTTCTTTTCTTTTTTTTTTGTTGGTATAGTGGTGTGCTAGCTGACATATGGCTAATAATTGAATGTTTATGTTGCACGTGGTTGAGATGGTTATTGCATACTGTTGTATAGAATCCTTTTTTTCATCTCTAACTGAACAGACAGCAGTGCTGCTGGGGAGGTTGTTGGCCACTTCATCTTCCCAGCACTAGCACTAGGAAGTGGTGAAGGGTGGGCGTTTTGGGGGACTGTTTTAAGTAATTTTGACGTCCGAAAAGTGCTGATTCTCAGCCTAATATGAATAAATGACTTTTGAGTTTGATTTTTGATTTTGAACCCACGTTGGGCTCGCTTGGTGGTTTACAGCCCACTCTCTCTCTCACAGAGAGAAAGCCTGTAGGACACAGCAATGGGAATATTATAAGGTGATTATTCTAAACTGGGATCGCCGTTCGTACGCGTTTATGAGTGTATCAGATTATGAGTAAGAGGACTGTATGTATAAGTAATGATACCCACATAATTAGCAAGTTGAGTGTCAGAATGGTTACTAGTTATTTACTGTGTATGAAATATCTACGAATATAGTGAAAAGGATTTCATGAAGAAAAGCACAGAAAGACAAGAGTAAGCATTTATTTAATTAGGCTTGTCAGTTCAATACGTTAAAGAGAAAACTACTTGTCCGTTCCAAAACTAGGTCATCATGAAGAAGAAGGACAAGAAACTCCATGGCAGCTTGTTTTAAAGTATATCATCACATTTTAAAATTAGATTAAAGTATTTTATCATCACATTTTAAATTTAAATTATACATTATTTTATCACATTATTCTCTTGGACTGTTTCTCAAAGCCATGGATATTTATCAGCGGAATGAAACAGAACACGAATATTCTTAATTCGATTTAACACATAAGGCATATTATAACATATATAGGAAAACATAGTTAACAGCAACATTCAAGAATATGATTAATTAACTTACATGAACATTATAGGTAGTCCATTTTTCACAACAGTTGTATCAAAAGATTCCCTGGATGATATTTGGCCAGAGCTTCGGCGTTACCGCGTACCAGCTCTCTTGGGCTTACCGGCCAGAGTTTCCACTTTACAGTATACTATCTCCTAGTGGCGGTGGATCTCATTAGCAGCTTTATATTACGACAGACACCCGAAGGTCTTTACCGTTCGACAGCTAGTGTAAAGGATTCCCCCCAAAAACTGCCCAAGCCCTTTTTATAGTCTTTACCAATTTCAAACCTTTCCCGCCGTTTTCGACCAATCACAGAGCGTCATATAGTTTTGGATGAATATCTATTAACATAGCTATTAATAAACAAAACTTATGTAGTGAGACTACTTTAAAACTTAATGAGATAGTTAAGCAATATAGCTAGTGCTTATTTATAATGTTTTAAGTGAGATCCGATAAGATATTAATATCTACTAACATACTCGTAGCTAATAATTAACAAAACTTATGCGGTGAGATTACTTTAAAACTTAATGAGACAGTTTAGCAATACAGCTAGTGTTTATTTATAATGTATAAGTAACATATATTAAGATATTATTGTCCACCAATCACAAAGCGTCATACAGTTTTGGATGGATAATTTCTTATATAAGTGATAATAAACAAATCTTATACAGTGGAACTGTTTTAAAACTTAAAAAGATAATTTAGGAATTTATTAAGTGTTTACTTGATACCTTATTGTAAAGTTAATAAAATATCAACTTCACTTGAAAGGTCTGAGAATCTTTAGAAACAACTTGGTACATAGAAATTGCAATGTAAAATCTAAATAATAATAATCTATCATACTATTGATTATTATGTTTTTTGTAATGTTAAAATTAATAAACATTCGTTTTGAGTAGGTAAAACCGCAAATCATGACTTTCGTTCGGAATCCAGTCTTTTAAGTCGCAATATACATATTTATTGTGACTTTAAAAGACTTGGCTGTTAACATAAATTATCTGTTTGTTAAATATGAATTCAGGAAGTGATGATTACATTTGTATTAAATTAAAACTCTTGTTTCTCAAAACATTAATTTGCACTAAGAATAGAATGAATAAATAATGTTGAAATGAAACGTAACCTTATGTCAACGTAATCTGTCGACGTTGTCAAGTTGCTATTTACTAAGTTCTTTCTGTTATTGTTTTACAACATCAATAAACACCAGTTGTTTTCCTATAAATATGTACAATCTAACAAGTGCGTACATTTTCGCTCGTTATATGTAGCTGAACTTCTGTACCTATCTCTTCTGTGGTCCAGGGTAAGACGTGCGGAAAATTTCTCCAACATTTTCAGTCACTGAACAAAATGTTTTAACGAAAATATATCTTTAACTTTTTGTGACTTACATTTTATTTGAGGTAACAATAAAAAACATTTTTTGCATGAAGGGAGATGAAAATTGAAATTAATAGAATGCGTTGAAATTCTTTCGTTTGATGATAAATATTGGATTTTAATTTAACTTGTGAAGCGTATCCTATTCGGAGCCAAACAATGGAAAATCAATTGTGTGTCATTAGCTGTCTTTGACCGATTAATGGGAATCCAAGGCTCTATAGTTTAAATTAGAGGTTTTAACTGTTTATCATAGAAGAAGTTATTGTAGCTTAAAGAAAAAGAAAACGCAAACAGGTCAGGCAAAGTGTGATTGAGATTTTCCATCAGGAATTTCTCAGATACAGCCCGGAGTATGAGTTTGTGCCCGGTTGATAGCAATAGGCACGCTCTGAATTACATGGGACTAAAACATAACTGGCAAAATATGGGTGTACTATAGGTACAGTGTACACCTCTACCTAACCCTTCGGGGAATACGGGCCTGATATTGTGTCAACAGAAAATACCTTGGATCATTAAGTAAAAAAAACAGTGTATGATAAAATAGACTTAATTCGTAGGTGTCGTTATCAACGCATTGACTAAAGTTAAAGGCAATGGTGGAAAATTATGATTGCTTATTAAAAAGTAGATATAAAATATCACATGCTACCAAAAGTCTCAGATTAAAGCAACCACCTTACATGGCCTTGAGAAAGTCACTTACTAGAAAATAACTGTGGCGTTATCTATAATGCCATATAAGAACTACAGATTACTCATGACGTTACGCAAAAATCCTATATCAAGCAAGCAGAGATATCCGCGTGATTAAAACGTATACAGAAACCCGACAACATCTGTTAAGCAGGCCCACTAGATACCACACCCATCTGTTCGGAGGTTCTTTCTTTTTTATTGGAGGATGAGGAACTTTCCTCCCAGTTCCACAAATCTTCAGAAATTCATACTTTCAGAGAATTTACCTTAACCACTTACGTACACAAAAAAATAATCTAAATGGAACTCTGGTGCTCACACAGTTCACACTCGTGCCGTTAAGGTTCTCAAACTTCCACCTACACCGAACTGTTTACACAATGCAGGTATAACAAAAAAAGTTTTAATAGACGTACCGTGGTCCGACGTAAAGTGTTTTAAAAGTTGTTTTATTTTGCTTAGAACGGAGTTTTACTCGTGTTTTTTGGAAGTACAATGAGTTTTGTGTTTTATGGAGGGGAGTGGTGTAGATAGATTCTTCTTTGTTGAAAAAGTAAATTATGGTGGAAGTAATTTTTGAATAGGTTGAGTTAAGGTTTTAGGAGAGATTTATTATTGTTAATGTGTGTTCTGGGATATACTGATGATGTAGTATGTATACTCGTATCTAGACAATGTTGTAGATGAAACACTTTACTTCAGTCCATTGTTAACACAGGGAACGTACTATTATCACTTGCATGAAGTTTTAGTGCAATGCAGGGCAAGTTGACAGTAGCAGATACACCGCACATGATTCTAAATCACTTTATTATTAATGTTCAAATTACTATTAATTTTGTTGAGAACTGGTTTTATAATTTATTTGTTCTGTGCTGGATTATGTGCGAATGCTACGTGAACTATCATTTGCATTGATTAAATCAATATATTGAAGTTGAATTGACACAAATGTTGACCTGTGTTTTGTTTTCAGATAATATTAACTTCACGGTAATCCCTCAAGCCTTCATTAATCCTAGGAATCGTTTAAAAGATCATAAGCAACAGGAACAGGATACCGCAAGTAAAAACTCAAACTTACATAATCTGAGAGGTTTTGCTAGTCAAACTTGAAGTACGAGCGTATCTTATATTGATCGGAACCATGATTGATCGGTTAATTTTGATCGGAACCATGGAAGAGAAAACACAGAAGTCCTGTATTTTACTTTCATACCAGAGTTTATCATAAACTCAAACTCAAAGCAATTGCAGGATTTAAGGAGTCGTTCAGGCAAAGAGATGTAGTTAGTTGCCCATTCCAAGCGTAGTAGGTACCGATGAAGAAGAACTAGCAAGAAACTCCATGGACACTCTTTTAAATCAAAATATTGGTTACATCATTGACGTTGAAATTATACATAGTTTCTGAAAAGTAATAGCGAGTCTTATGAATAATGATTCTCAGTATTATCACGCATTTTAATGGAATATTAAATGACTCAAGTAATTAATGAGTATCAGAACAGTAACTTTTGGTAACGATAACAATTCATATTTTGATGTCAGGAAGTGTTTAGATGTTGTGTTAAGAATGAACAAGCCCGTACATCATACATTTTTTTTTAAAGTTCCTCAAAAGATTTTTTGCACTTCTGTTAATCAGCCTACATTAACAACTCTAGTAATTAAAACACTAACAAATTAACCTATTCCATTAAAACCTTCCTAAAACACACATTTACATATAAATGTTCAAATTCAAATAAGTGAATCTGGAATACGAGTACCTTTCAAATATCACTTTGTCAGTTTCATTACCTACATTTAGTATTCCGTTTGAGCAGATGGATGGACGTATATAATATGTAGCGAACTAGCTGTAACTGTGGCTGTGTTTATGTACGAGTAGCTTTTGCATGTATTTTTGTAGGTGCAGTTGTAAGCGATTGGCAGATTTAGTATTGAATAGTGATGATGTTTGATCTGCTTTGGCGGTTAAACTGTTTATTGAAAGCAACTGGGATCACAGAAATGGGAAAATCAGCTGTTTTTGTTGGATTTCCTGACATAGAAAATGTAGGTTTTTTTTGTAGGTAGTTACAAAACAAGGCAATTCGTAATTGTAATTGTTATAAACCTACAATGTTATTGCGCAATATCAAGAAATGGGCAACGTTTTTGACCGTTTGCGGTTAGTTTGAAGACTGCACAAAGATTGAATAGTTTGAGTGAGTTCCACTTTGATTGCACAATACTTCCACTGCATCCTGTAGCATCAGTATTACGCAATATTTTATTGTACTCTAAGGTACTGCGGGGTAATCGTGTAACACACGATGGCCGATGCCTTTCATTTTGACAGTTCAACAACATTCATTGCGTTATTGACGTTGTTGAGTAGACATATTTTTTTATAATTATTTTATGAAGCAATGGATTAGGAATTTCCTTCAAACTCTTTCGGATTGTTATTGAAAGTGTGTTACACAATTTGGGTGCTGCTGTTTTTCATGCGAACACATTGAAGCTTATAGACGGTCAATTGTATTTCATGACAATTATTTATGGTTTGATTGCAAGGGCTGATTCAATCCTATTCTGCAACAAAACTGTTGCAAAAACTCATTGTAGGTTCAGGGAGCCCAAGGCTAAGTCTGGGCACGTTTAAACAAAGTAGACTAGAATTAAGTAGTGCTTTTTTAACAGTCATGCTTATTTAAAAATAACTATTTATGTGTATTTCCTGATTTCGAGTAACTACTTCAAAATTACTATATCAGACACTATTCCAAACATACCGGCTACTGGCGCATGTATGTATGTAAGTATGAACAGGACTTAGCAATTTGAGGACAATGTAAGGATTGAGGAATATTAGTTTCTTCCTATCCCCATAATGAAGGCTTGTATATACGAATCAATTTCAAGTCAATATAATCATCATCATGTATCAAAGAAAACAACCAAACGAACGTCCTCTAACAAATATTTAGTTTCGTCACATTCATCAATTTTTCCTTCACACCAAATTCGTTAATAATACTGATTGACAAGCAGCGTAAGCCAGAAACAAAGATGCTTCATAAATCATCGGTTGTTGTTGTTACCACAAGATAATGTTGAAACAAAAGGTTCACTTTGAACAATGGGATTAGAAACTAATAGGACATGAGTAAATAGTTAGATAACGTTTAATTAATGTAAAATAAAATAACAGACCCATAACAAGAGAAATACAAAAAAAAATATCAGTCCACTGAAGTCGAAAATTGAATGAGTTATAAATCCGTATCTTTATGTGCTTAATCTACGCCGTCCATTGTTAGACAATATAAGGTCTACACAGGGATAAAAACCACAAATCATCAAAGTGTGTTAATTGATTTCTATGGATGGAAGGACATAGGCACAATTTGGTGATTACAGAATTAAACGTTTGCTAGGTGCTGATTATTTTTATTTATTTATCACATGAAATGGTTCCTTTGCCATTACAGATAATAAATCTAATGCGACAAACTATCTGTCTATAGACTTTCATTCTTTGTTTCGTTAAACTAATTTTTGCCAAACTTTTGATATTCCATTTGTGGAGAGTGGTGCTTTGCCACTAATCTGTGTTGTGGTTGTTATTGCTGTATACTCGATGTAAATTATCGTTTCAACTTTTGCTGCAGCAGTATTTTGTTTCGTTAGCCACTAATAATTAAGCTTCCTTGTTTTACAGGCTAAGCAAAAACGCGAAGATAATTTATAAAGCAAAGCTCACTTGTACCTGACGATATTAACCTTTAGGTTGATTCATGGTTATTTGGTGAAAAGTGCTGTGTGAATCCATCCTAACTAATATTGTGAAGTTTGTTTGTTTGTTACGCTTTAACTTTAAAACGGCTGCACAAATTTGGATAACATTTGGTGAATGGGTAAACCAAGACCTAGAGAAGGACATAAGCTACTTGTCATCCTAGATTGCAGAGGAAATCGTGGGCAACAGCTAGTAGGAGTATAAAGCGCGTACAAGTATAAAACACAGAGTCTAACTGGGCAAATATCCAGGCTAGTACTGGGAGACTAAAGGGATAACCCAATGACGCTTTGGTCGACTTGGAGGGCAAACCCAAGACCGTTCGTTTAAAAATCCAACAAGGCAGGTGTTAGACCTTTATGTAACAAATATATATCTGGCATGCCACACCCCATATCTCGTTTGCGCTACATACTTTTTATGGCGCCATTTCACGTAATTTCGTTCAATTAATTGCGATGAACACAATCCGTTGGTCCGTTTGTTGATATTCCATTATTACGGAGTTCGTTCTTTGCATCTACTTCAGTTCACGTGGGGCTTAAGTGATTGTTTTTATTGTCTTTTTTCTAAGATACCAGTATTTTTTTGTGATCTACGAACTTTAAATATGAGTAAAAAGCTTAGATGATATTTTTGTTTACACTTTTTCATTATTGTATTGAAAAGTTAAATATGTTGTTACTTATTGGGGTTCTAGGATAGATTCTAATAATAATTGGGATGATAATATAAACAAATGCCTTATGCTTTAGCCAGAAAATGTTTAGGTGTATATGTAAATAGAATCATGTTTTTTGTTCATAGAGCGTAGAGTTTTTGATGATATACGTATTTTACTAAAGTTTCTAGAAATAAAAATTTAACCCGGAAAACACAAAACAATTCAGACCCCAAATTTCACATGAAAATCCAAAAACATCTCTCTATCAAAACATCAAAACTTAAAAAAACGTAGGTATACCAAGCAAGTACCAACCACCAAAAAGATTATTTTGCAAATGAAACCGCTGTAGGAACGTTGTGTACACAGCAATTTTCGGCTCAACTGGCCCACGTAATGTTATTTATTTATCTACTCAAATTACAGGATATGATATAAACAAGCAACGTTATTTGTGTATGATAACGTAAAGTATGGGTTTGACAAATATTTAGATTCCGTGATGGATTTTGGAAGGATACTTTTATTTGTGTGTCTTTTTATTTTGTTTTTTGTAATCCGTATCAATCCAATGCCAAATTAAACTCCGTAAAGGAGTGACTCCGAGAAAGACTCCGTAATTTGGGATTGGATTGATACGGATTTCTGAGATCGAGTTTGCTGATACCAATGGCTGATACCGATAGGTTTTGTATAATGTTTTTTCTATAATATTTCCGGTTAAAGAGTATATTGAAGACGTGGAATTTTCAATACGACATCAAAAACAGCAAGTTTATTATGTTTATACTGTGCTCAATGTTGTATCTGTTTGTTTAGTTAATAACCTTACCGTAATGTATTCTGTGGAATACGAATATATAAAGTAGATCTTGTAATGGTTTGGTTTTTCATAAAAATATACCTGTAAAGACAATAAATAATGTATTTGTGTGTTTTATCCAGTCGTTCGCCAGTTTCCACCAGTCGTATATAAAATAAGAAGAATTATATAGTGTAAAGTTTGTTAGGGTTTATTCCTCTTTTAATAGGACACTCTTCTGTATTTTGTCAGAGTTTAACAGTGTCTCTTTGCTAAAGCTATTTGGAACCTTCACAGTACTGGAAAGTTTCGATTTTAGAAATGATAGGTAGGTACGTAGGTTACTTAAAATAAAAAAGTCACAAACAACCAGAAAAGTATGTCTTTCGATGCTTTCTTTCGTCGAACGTATAATTTTACATATAACTCCATTTTGAGAAATCTGAATGTAAGTATTTCGTTATACTTTTATTCCAGAATATTCTTTTATAGGTACTTAAAACTTAGCAGATCTAAATGGAAATAAAGCAAAGAGTATTAACGCTGCCAAACTCTAGACAGATTTGCTATAACTTTCAGAAAGCCACTGCAATTTGCCGTAAACACATTACATGCGATACCCTCTACACCCAAAACCACACATAATTCCTCTACGTAAAGTCTAATTTCCTTCACCCTTTTTTTCGTGGCGAACAAAGATTAAATTACCGTGTACACAAGAAGACATTTCACTACAGCTGACGGGGATTTTGTTTCGAGATTTCGTTCCGTATACAAAGGGTAGGAGAAATATTGCTGGCTAAATATGAGAAGATAGCTCTGTTGTTTGCTACCCAAATATACGGTAGCGTGTGCAGGGTTGGTGAACATTTTTTTTTGTGAGGAAATTGTCCACCTTTTTTCCACAGGAAAACAGACGTTGATAGGATGTGGAGGGCTATAACGTTCACTGACGGTGCAACGTCAGTCAAGACGTCAATTCCAAAGTTTCGATTTGATCGTAACGTATTTTTTTTGGTGACAAAATGTTGGATGGCGTTGCCATTGGAGTGTTCCAATACGCGGAGTTTTAGATACGCTTTTAATTTTACAGAAAAGTTAAAAAGTTTCCTGAGTCAGTACATTCAACACTGCTGTCTAATTACAGTGATTTTTTTTCAGCACACTATTACTTTACACGTAACAACTCTATGACTACTCATGTGATGTCATTGTTACAAAATGTCTGAGCATTGCTCATGACTATTTAATTAATGTGGGACTAGATAACACACGTCCTGTATGTTTTTGAAGTATTTATTTAATAGTTCACGCTTGGCTTGCTTATGTGATTCTGACTAAACGTATAATTACGTATTTTATTTGTAAATACAATTTTTTGGCAGCCCTACAAAGAACAACATTACCTTGAATATAAACTTTCTAATATACCATCAGGAGAGTAAGGTTGGCGTAAATTTAATTCAATGAGAAATTATCCCGTATCTTTATGATGGGTAGGCAGGGATATTGACGCTGTGCTATCAAGCGAGAGAACAAGGAAGGGTGGCTGTCAATTTATATTGAAATGCTTTTTGGCATGATGGCCGCCATTTTGAAAAGAATAATATGTCGATTAATTGGAAACGGTCTGAGTGTTGAACTTCTTGTAATGTATGCTATAATTGTAGTATAGAGGCATGAGGAATGTGTATAGTTCACTCATCCTCCATATAAAAGGGAGGATCCTCCGACCAGACGGGTGTCGTGTCTGGTGGGCAACTGCCCGACGGTTGATGTCGGGATGTTTTATATATGCTAGTTGCGCGGTAAACTCCGCTTGCGCGATGCAGGATTTTGCGTGAAGTCAGTGTGATGCGTAGTTCGCATGTGGCGATGTAGATGGCCGCCACATCACTCCCCTCCGGAGACCGGAGTTCGATAGTGGGCCGAGTCGTGTATCTTGCGATGCTTGGCAGTGCCAGTTGGGGTTCCAGTGGGTCGGAACCAGTTGTCGCATAGTTCGCGGTGGTTCGGAACTGTCTGCGGTGTTGCCCCAGTGTGTCGGAGTGGCGCTGCGTTATGCTACAGTGAGTCGGATGTGGTACAGCGCCGAGTTGAGGGCTGACTGCTGGCGTCGACCAGGAGAGGGTTGAAGAGGTCTGCTTGTTTGACCGGCCGAAAGTGCAGTGTGCTGTGCCAATGTTGCCGATAAGGCTTAGGGTGATGAGGCCAGGTATGCGCAGTTGCTGCATGCTGGTGTTTAGGATACCCGTTGAAGCCGTGGGTGCTGGCTGGCTGTGTGACTTGCACGTGTGTAGTTGCACGAAGGCTGCGCTTACGTACATATTCGGGGTCACCACTATAGAGACATGAGGAACAGGGTGTAAAGTTCACTCATCCTCCATAGAAAAGGGAGGATCCTCCGACCAGACGGGTGTCGTGTCTGGTGGGTAACTGCCCGACGGTTGATGTCGGGATGTTGTATACAATATGTAACAAAAACCCTGTTGATCCTTCTACCTACGTTTTAAGAATCGGTTTACTAAGCGATAAAGCATGTCATTTATAAAAAAACTGTTCAATTAAAACAATTAAAATAAATATTTAATTATTAATGTTTGTAATGTTTCATTGATTTTTTACCTCTGCAATTCTGCATGAAGCGATGACGCGAAACCAGACGTAGATAGAACGGTCCCGCCACTTTTTGATCGGTGCCGCCGCGCCGGTGCACCGCCGACGCATATCTACCTATTTTTCTACACAAGTTCGTGACCTAGTCAGCTGTTGTTTATCAGTATCACTTTAACGAATTAATCTTGGTTTACACTATTTTTAAGCACAATTGATTGATTTTTAAAACTACATTTAACACTTCACTACGTTAAAAAAAACAAAGTCGCTGCGTCTGACAGAAAAAACTTGATGTACCTATTTACATTTTAATGCATTAATTTATTATGATATCTACTGGACGGCCACGGAGTTACTGTTCGATATGACCACCTTGTACCTCTACACTTCTTGGCTCATTCGGAGGGAAGTAGTGATTGGACGCGACAATAGTGAAATGGGTGCTGGCCATCTTCTTTGAGTACTCTCCTAACGCGCATATGGTTTACTCCGAGTTCGTGTCCCACTGAGCGTGTACTTCGCGTTGAATCGTGCTCAAACAAGTCCAAGACTTCTGTCTCGAGTTCTCGGTCTGCCTGCGTCAGCTCGATGTTGGTCTCGCCCATGCACATTGCCGGTATTGTACGTACGTATGTGCAAACGTTGGTATGCCATCGCCCACGGTAATGGTAGACTCTCCAAATGTTCTTGGTAGAGTCTGCGTGCTTCTGCATAATTGCAGTCACATTTCCGAAGACATATCAACATATTAAAATATTCTACGTTAGAATAAGACATGGTCAACGTTTACGTAAACAAAACACAAGTCACTCACTACGTAGGTCAACAATAACATCCATTCGGAAGTAAGCTGCGCGGGAGACTAAGGAAGTGATTTGCAGGGGGAGAAGGGTGCCGGGGCGGCGGAGTAGGTAGGCACGTGGTACTGACCCGGGGCACGTGCACTGCGGCAGTTTTTGGCGGCATCTTTTGTCGCATCAAAGAAAGCCGCCGAGCTCGTAGGCTATTTAGCGAAATAAAGATGTACTTGTAAAATCAGATACTCGAAACATTTTTTTAATGTGTCGATTTTAATAGTTATTTGATTTTGACCTCTCGACTAGCCAATGCTTAATTTTTTTAAATTATAATTTCATCAATGTTCTGCTTATAGGTAAATGTATACGTTCCTAAAAGGAACCACAGGGTTTTTGTTACACACTGTATATGCTAGTTGCACGGTAAACTCTGCTTGCGCGATGCAGGATTTTGCGTGACGTCAGTGTGATGCGTAGTTCGCATGTGGCGATGTAGATGGCCGCCACAGTAGTGACTGAGTCTTAATGCTTATGAAATATTCCATCAGTCGAGAATGGCATGTGTCTAAGCTTCTTCATTGGAGTAAGTTTCTTCACTTGTATTGCCACGAACTATCACTATAGTAAGTAAAGCTCATGTCGTGGATACAAAATTACGTAACTATGTAAAAATTGCTATGCCGTCGTAAGTTAGCTAGTCAGCAAGGTGGCAGAAAAGGGTGAGCCGGGCGTACAGATGGCCGCATGTCAGGGGTAACAAAACAAGTATAAACTGACCCCTTATTCTATTGAAACTCCATACCACGCTTAACCCTAGGGCAGCTGAAGCTCAAAGTATTACCACTGACGCAATTATATTTTGAAATGTGGGTTTTTGTGATTTCATCTCATGCGGCAGCAGATACTCGTACACCGTAAGTTGTTCAAGACCTAAATTGTTTTCCAAAGCCGTCCTCTTTAGCTCAAATAATAAACCAGAATTTATTTTCGAGGATATATTTCTTCAGCTTAGCAATTTCTCTATCATTTTATATCTCCTACAAAAATATGTATAATGATGCAGCTAGTTCGAAACATTACGAGATAACATCTTAATTTCCCTGCAGACGTGAGATTTTCAAAGAACTTCGTATTAGCAGGGCGACGCTGAAAGTTTTTAAAACTGGCAACTTGTAAACGATAGAATAAAAAAAAAAATTCAAATTTCGAAAATGGAACTCTTTGCCAATATTATTGTGTATGTATTTTATTCATTTGCCATTTGTTTACGATTTGGCGGCAAATTTAAAATTGTCTGTACAATGATTTTTTATGACTTTCGATGTCATTTAAGTCAACAAGAAAGTTATGATAGACTTCGATTGGCCTTTCACGATGAAGCCCCATCTCGTACCACTGTTTACAACTGGTTTAATGAGTTTCGCACTAATCTCACCGATGATCATCGTGAGGGATGGCCTTCTACGGCGATGACTGAAGATAACATCAGTGTGGTGCGGCGTATGATAGAAATTGACAAAAGAGTGACTTATCAGCAGATTTGGACAAGCTTAGGCATCGGTATGAGTTAAGTGCACAAAATCCACCATGAACATTTAGCGGTCAGGAATAATTATGAGGTATCCACCGGGTGGTGGATACCTCATAATTTGACACAGGCCCAAAAACTCCGTCGTGTTGATTGGTGTCGTAAAATGGTCAAAGATTTAACGGAGGTGACTCAATTGCTGTGTTCGACATACTTACGGGTGACGAAAGCTGGATTTATTGTTGATCCTGAAACTAAGAGACAGTCTGCTGTCTGGGTGTTTCCTTCCAAGGAGTTGCCAACTAAAGAGAAGAGAGGTCGAAGCGTAGGAATAAAGATGGTGGCCTCGTTCTTCGGAAGGACAGGTCATTACGCAAAAATTGTTTTAGAGGATCGAAAAACAGTTACTGCAGAGTGGTACACTAACAATTGTTTGCCACTTGTCTTGGAAAAACTTCGGGAGAAACTACCTTGCAGTAGGATCCTCCTTCACCACGACAACGCCTCGTCGCACACCGCCAAGCAAACAATCGACTACTTGGCGACGTCAGACGTGGAATTACTGAGTCATCCGCCCTGCAACCTCGACCTCGCACCTTGTGATTTTTATTTATTTCCGAAAATAAAAGAAAAACTTCGAGGAAAACGTTTTATGGACGCCGAGGAAGCAGTGGCTGCGTTTCAAAATGCCGTCGAAGAGACCCTTAAGGACGAGTGGGTAAAGTGCTTTTCTCAGTGGTTCCATCGGATGCAGCGATGTATTGATGTAAATGGACATAATTTTGAAAAGATTTAATAAAACTAATAACTTGCTAGTTTGTTCAGTTTTTGATGTTCTAAGAACTTTCAGTGTCACCCTCGTATATTGCCTTCAGTTAAGACGCTGACAGCACCTAAACCGATGTCACTATCAGATTGCATAGAAAAGAAAGAGAAGCGCGATGACACAACGCTTGTAATTTATTAAAAATATGAAGCAATTATCTATTTACTCAAAATTGCGTTGAGTAATCGAAAATAAAAAACAACCAATTTCTTCATTCAAATAAGACGTTCTCGTTATTAGTTAAATACTTAACGTATGTTGATATTTAATACAAATATTTTTGATTGGAACTCAAGGTAATAGGTTAGTTTAACGTTAGTTTGTATCGAGATTTTTTTTTTCAAAACGTGTTTTGGTAACAACCAAGTTCTCGTAATTATGTTCAAAATAACATATATTTTTCCGCTACCACAATCTATACAGATTTGGCATTTTTTTTCTTAAGAGAAGCCTATTTTGGTCAATTGGGTCTTGTCAGCGCCTTGAGCTTTTGTTATGGCTGGATAAATTGTCCTCGAAATGAAAAAGTAGCCTTCTCAAAACTTAGTCTTCTCTTTTCTATACGTAGGATCAGCAAATTTTCTTATAAGGTTTTGTAGCTGTTCAATTTTATCACCAAGTTCATTTTTAAGAACCGCCGATTACAAAAGAAATTATTAAGAATTTTATTCAAGCTGATATTTTTGATGGCTGTGATTTTTTTCGTCACCTTTTTCAACTATGAATAGACTTACAAATAACGATTATTTTATTCGGCTACAGAGGATAGCCATGGTTACCACGCTTTACAGACAGATTGGGGATTAAACCATATTGTATCCGTATTGTGTACCAGTCACGTAAACATTATCATCGTCCTGCTGCTCGTAAACCACTTTAGACGGAGTCGGCGCAGCATGCCATCTTCTTCCATACACCTCTATTAGTGACCCCCTTTCGACCATGTCATCTTTCACACAACCCATGAACTGCGTTTTGGATCTTCCTATACTACTCTTATAGCTATTCTCACTTAATATATGTATGTATTTCTCGCGACAGGTTCACATTGTTGATACCTATATTCTTGACAGATTAAGTTTACGACATGAATTTCTAAAACTCACAGGTGCAAATGTGGTATATTCTTTTATGGAATACACAAACCCATTCATAATAATTCGACCGCCATATTTTACAACCTTTTTACAGATTAACTCGGCGAAAGAATTGATAAAATCGCAAGATTTTAAGAACATCCTTTCTTCAGACGAAAAATTATGGGCTCACCTAATATTACGCAAGAAAAATTGGTGTAGCGGTTTAATATTTTCGGGAACGACTTAGCGTTTTGAATATTTTAGTGGGTACTCAGAACTGAGAAACTGCGGTCGTAAACTCGGATCTTGGATCGAGAGAAAAGCGCTAGAAGCGATCCGCGGATTTTCTTAGTTTTTTTTTTTTTGGCTTTTTGGTGCGAATCACAGTGAGATGAGATAGTTTTTTTTGCTGTTTGAAGCGGCTTTTTGTTTACATACTCTCTTGAGATATTGAGTGGAATCAAAATATTAAATTTTTAAACCGATAGCTTGAATTTATTAGGTGATGTTATTTCAGCTTCATCAAAGACTTTTGTCATAGCGGGTGATTTAAACAGCGTTATTGGAAGTTGAGGGACTTGTGGCTAAATGATAAAAGCCGCACGGATTGATCAAAGGTTAAGCTGGATGGGTAACGATCGATTACATATCGAGACCACTTGGAGCCTCGGGAAAAACGTTATGCCTTTGGTCCCGGTTGTCATTCATAGATTTTTGACAGTCATTACGGGTAGTCAGAAGCCCAAAAATCTGACAACCAATCTTACCAAGGGGTATCGTGTTACCCAGTAACTGGATTATGGAGGATATTGTGGAGGCAGTCGCTCCATGTAAAATACTGATATTCATTTCCATACGGTTAGACTGGAAGCCAGCCCCAATGGTTGGAAAAAGGCTAGGCAGATTGATTTTATTAGAAGTTGACTACCTGTCATTATTGTATAGTTCCCAGACCACTGTTGAAGTGCTGTTATGTTCAAAGAATTTAATCAAAAAGGATTTTTAAACTTGTATTAAGATGACCACGCCTTCTAAAACAGTTTTGTCGGAAATAGTTTAAGGCTAGATGTGACATAAATATGGGTAGTGACGTGACATGAGTATTAATTGGACACATTCAGATACAACAATATACATTGCAGTTCATGATGTATCATGAACTACACATGAAAATACATTACAGAACATGAACACATGAACTATACATTACAGTTCACCTTGATGTTAAGAATATTCTATTCTCAACACATCGTATGATGCAATGGACTTGTTGAATTCCCCAAATTCCCTAGTAAAGTGCAAGAATACATATACTCGTATAGAGCCTATAAGGCTAGCTAAAAATATAATCCAGCCAGTCAGAAAGAATACCAAAGGTAATAAAGTGTGTATTATAAAAACTAGAACTTCCAGCTTCAAGGTTAGAGTTACAATCAAGCAAAGTGCTGTCCTTGCGTTGTCGTAGTGTGACCATGTTGTATTGGGAGAACATGGGAACTGGTGTTATTAGTTTTAACTTATGTTAAGAATCTGAGTTTGCTTGTGCTGTTGGAAATCATTAGCTGATTATTTTTAAAGTGAAAATTTCTCTAGGCACGTTGGGCACTTTTGAGACGGGGAAAAAGCACTGAACTGGCGTGACCGTCACGCGCAGATACATATATACCTATAGATGTTTTCAAATTTCTGAAGCTAAGAATTTTACACTTCTGACGTGCAATCCTACGACTAACAATTTTTTTTGTTGCTCTAATGCTTGCATCGTGTGGCTGTTGCACTTGGTCAAGTGGTTTTTTTGCATGCTAACGTTGTATGTCTATCTAAAAGAGGGAATATTGCTTGGAATAAGCGCTATATCTATTCGGTTACTTGCTAACACATAACAGTACAATGGCAGATGTCTGGTGGCCTTTAAAAGCCATCATAAACTACAGGATGCTTTCAGTGCCATATCGACGATGTCAAACTTGCAATCTCACAAAGTGCGTTTTGTGCGTCGCTGTAGAGTGCATACATTTTCGAATAATGTCCGTTATTTGGAACTTTTCCTTTAAATTTCGAATCGTATACAAATCCTTCCTTCAATCATTCGTCGGTGAATCAAAAGTGTATTTATAAAAAAATTGGGTGTAAAAGACTCATGCTGCTGGAGTTTTTTGTTGATACTTAAGACATTTTATTGAGTTAAAAAATATGAGTAAATATAAGCGACTGGTTTGTGTGTTTTAGTAGTAAAAATGTACGTATTCAGTAGTTTCACTATGTCTGTCTGATGGCGAATGAAGTTTAGGGCTTAGAAAAAATATTTTATTTTATTACAGGTTTTTTTGCTCTCGTTATCTCCAAGTTACATTTCAATTTGAATTTTTATCAAAATTATTTCCCAATCGGCAGAAAGCCTGCAGTAATTTATCCTTTAAATTTTAATTCATATCTTACCCTACACAAATCCTAGCTACCCTACTAACATCCGCGTGAATGCTAAATGTATACACACCGTGACAACAGCGAATATCGCTGTACACCTGTAACACTCACTAGATGGCGTTGTTACCAATCTTCATGCATGTGTGTTATAACGCCAGTTTTTCCTCTTGTTCTCGTGCGTATAACATTATACTCGAGCGTCGAGTTGCAATTACTTGGCTGTTGTATTAATAATTTTAGCTTGTGGTTTGTTTTGCTGAAAGGCAAATGCGATCGTTAAATAATCACTAGATTACAAAGTCAAGTCGGATCATTTATTTCAATTATAACATTTTAAGGCACTTTGAAAGTCAACAGGAAAAAGATAATCGAATTGAATTATTTATATTAATTAGAAGACAAGGAAATGCATCTAATCAAAGTTGACAGACATTTTAAATCACTATTGATGGTCCGGTTTTATAAAATACTTAGATGGAATAACTTTGAAGCATTTAATAATAACGCTAAAAGTGCAAATAATTGACAGTAGTGCACAAGGAACTAACTTTGTGAGAGGTTGGAGCCTGAGGGAGGTTTATAAAAATAACCATCTTATCTTTGTAATAAAAACCGCAATGAATCAGTAATTACTGTCATTTGCCAATAAGCCCATGACAGAACAGTAATTATACTGATATCATTAAAATATGATTTCAGTAGAAATAGCCGCTATCGAGAAAATAATTATGATTTCGTCCTTGTACCTACGTTAATTTTTATACATTTAGGTATTTTTGGAATCGGGACATATGAGATGACTGCTAGCATTTAGATTAAAAATAATATTCGTATAATTTGTTTCCTTAATTATTTTCTTTCTGTATTTTTTAATACTTATTTATAAAATAATATTGTAACAGTGACGTTCAATATATTCCTTACAAATATTTTATACGTAAACAGCGAAATAATTAAATACTATATATTTAATTATTTAGCTTTATTTATGCATTTAAAAGAGTCTGTTAAATGCAAATTTTGCACTCGAGGTGTACCTACTAGTTTTTGCGATAAACCTAATTAATAATTATGATGTCGACCCATGTTATCAAAGTGAGATTTCGGAGTGGGTACCACCCCATAATTACTTTTCCGCAAACATTAGACCTAAATCTCAGATAGACCATCCATTACACTTGAATAGATTCCAAGTTTCCAATCCAACCATTTAGCCCTTAATTTTATGACCCGCAATGGCAAAACTTCTTCAAAATTGAAGGAAAATGTCTTAAGAAATCGGACCCAAAACTTATACAGGCCCCATTAGTAAACCGAATACTGGAATTCAACAAAAAAGATGGAAATAAATTAGAAAAATGTTTAATTCATAAAATTAATGTCGCGTGACTTTAAAGGCTTTTCAATAGAAGTCACTTTTGAAGCGTGCCAAAGATTTGGAGTTACTAGAAGGCGTAGGAATGATCGTAAAGATTTTTATTTGCTTTTTATTGTTTCGTTTGCATTTATTACTGAAGTTGAGTGTTTAAGTTTGGGAAGTTATGTACTTCATGGATGTTTATCACGGAAAGGGTTTTTACCCTTTCCGTTGATACGGGTTGATAAACATAGGTAGTTGGTAGTGGGTAGTTTTCCACCCACTACCAACTACCCATGTTTATCAACCCGTTACTCTGTTAGATCCTGCCCCTGAATTTCCTGACGATCTATAATTTTTTTTTTTGTCGAGTGAACAATTGTCATATACATTTTGCGAGCTTCTTATTATTTTAGTCATATCTAGTATAGAAAATAAATAGTGCCAAATACTGCCAAAGAAGCCAAGTAACAAACTGGAATCTTATGTTTTTATTTCAGGTCTATTTGCTCTCTGATGCATTGTCGTTCGTCATTCATTCATCCCTGCGAGCTACTCTTTAGATACCTATCTTTAAGAATAGCAACATACTACTATGGCTTGCTCGGATACATGTTCTTTTCCTTAGGAACAAAGGGCATTGCCTAAGTACTGGCCCCAAACATTCAATTCGCTTATATGTAAAAAAAATCTGTAAGCACAAAAACAACGTTACACGAAACGAGACGTTCCATAATTAAATTCAAAAGTATATTACCAACCTCATCCAGTGAAACTCTTAACGTTGACATAACAGTGAATATTAAAATTTCCCGCGAACTTCTGTGGGTTCGACGCGCACCTGATGTTTGACAGTAACGGTTCGTAATTAAAAGTGATTTCAGGCCGACATTTATGGAGTTCCGATCCAACAATATTGGCTTTTTCGGAGACACTGTCACTGCTGACTTTTTATGTCGTTTTATATTTAAAATTAAGGTTGGGATTTGAATGTTATCATGTTTTTATTATAGACTTCAATCAGTGGGGGTTCAGATTATTTCTGCATAAAAGGAGGAGGAGGAAACAAGCTGAAGAACCTGATTAAGACCGTGAGGTAAGCTATGTACTGTTAGCCTCGGAGATGAAGGTGAAATGTCTCACGTGCGTGTAATTACATTGAAACTTATATACCCTTCCATCTGGCAAACAGCAACGCTGCTTGGCGGCAAATATACACGGTGTAAGCAATCAATCAATCAAATCAATCAAAATATTTTTATTTCACATAAACTTACAAGGGGATACGCCAGAAGCTAGGTGCCCGGTTCCAATTGGTCGTTAAGAGACATAGACGCGCAAACTGTTACCATGACTTCAGCACTGTGCTATGTTTTTTACTTTTACTTTACTGTATGATTCCAGACGCCCCCAATTTTAAGTGGAATAAAAAAAAATCATCTGTTCCATACATTATGACCGTGTAGGTATTGCAGTTGATAATGCTCGGACGTGTGGCTAAGTAGTCATGAAACAGCCATACGGGTCGATCGATCAGGTTAAGTTACGCTTACCGCGGTTAGTCCGTGGATGGATGGTCGTTTTCACATACCAAGACCCCTCCGTGCTTCGGAAAGCACGTTAAGCCGTTGGTCCCGGCTGTCATTTTTGATTTCATCCAAAAATGATAGCCGGGACTTTCCGACTGTAACGGGTCGTCAGAAGCCCGAAAGTCTGACAAGCAGTCTTACCAAGGGGTATCGTATTACCAAGTTTCTGGTAATCCCAAGGTTCTGTACAGGCGTTGTTTTGCGCGGATGAATGTCGAGAAGCTCAAGGGGGATACATCTGTGGTGGATTGGGAGCCTATGATGGAAGCCGCATCAGTTGACGACAAAGTTGCCATCTTCAATGATATTGTAGTAAACCTTTATAACATCCATGCTCCTGTCAGAAAAGTAAAGTTGAAACGCCCACCTGCGCCATGGATGACAATAGGGATACAGATGGCAATGCGATGTAGGGACCGCGCCTTTCGTAAATTTAAGAGGGATCGTACTGATGAGAACTGGACATTATTCAAGGCTGCAAGAAATAGATGCAATCAGATGATACGCAATGCTAAACGCCGCCATATTCTGGATACTATCACTTCTTCCTCTTCTGCTGATATTTGGAAATTTCTTGGAACTCTTGGTATCGGCAAACCGCGACACTTAGACCTTCCTAGTTCAATTGATTTAGACGATCTCAACCGTCATTTCTCCACTGTTTCTACCATAGATCGTCTAACCAAGCAACAAACTCTGTCTTTAATATCTGGTCTAACGCGTCCTCGTATTAATCCCTTCAGTTTCATTCCAGTTGAACCGGGAGAGATCAGAAAGATCATTCTCTCTATCAAATCGAAAGCGGTGGGATGTGACAATATCACCCGTGGTATGGTCGTAACTATTCTGGATCATCTCCTACCCGCGATTACCCACATTGTAAATTTTTCCCTGTACACCGGAGTATTCCCTTCCCTGTGGCGCAAAGCCTATGTTCGTCCACTACCTAAAGTATCTAATCCCTCTATTCCTACCGACTTCCGTCCAATTTCTATACTTCCCTTCCTATCGAAAGTGCTCGAGGCCTGTGTCCACAAACAATTCTCCAATTTTGTTCATCGTAATTTACTAATTAGCCCATTTCAGTCTGGGTTCAGGCCTGGGCATAGTACTGTTTCCGCTCTACTTAAAGTGACTGGCGATATAAGGGCAGGACTGGAAGAGACCAAAGTTACTACTCTAGTCTTGGTCGACTTCTCGAATGCCTTTAATACCGTCAGTCACGACATCCTGTTAGCTATTCTTTCCTATATTATGGTCTCTCCAGAAGCACTGGAATGGTTCTCCTCTTACCTTCAGGAAAGTCAACAGGCCGTTCATGTTGGGGATTCTTCGTCATGCTGGTGTGATTTGGAGGCTGGCGTTCCTCAAGGCGGTATTCTTTCTCCTCTTCTATTTTCTATTTTTATTAATCTTATAACTTCTGAGCTTCAGTGTGCGTATCATCTGTATGCAGATGACTTGCAGTTGTACTGTCAAGGGAGGGTTGATGAAATACCTGACGCTATCGACAAGTTAAATAGGGAGTTGACAGCCATTAAAACCTGGTCTGATAAATTTGGTGTTGCAGTAAACCCTAACAAGTGTCAGGCGATCATCATTGGGAGTCATCGTAGTATTAGTAGGGTGGATGGTTCAACCTTGCCACCAGTTCTCTTCAATGGTATGATCGTTCCATTTAGCACTGACGTCAAAGACCTAGGCTTGCACATCGATTGTACCCTGAACTGGCGTACGCAAGTCACTAGGGTGAGCCAGAGGGTTACTGGAACGCTGCGGGCTCTATACCGACTAAAACATTTTTACCATCAAATACCAAGACAATGCTTGTGCAGACGTTAATTTTCCCTATTATCGATTATGGTGATGTGTGCTACTACGACCTGAATGCGGATCTCCTCGACAAACTTGACCATCTTCTCAATACATTCGATTCATTTTCAATCTGCGTAAATATGATCATGTCTCTGCGCATCGGTCGCTTCTAAAGTGGTTGCCCATACGTCAGCGCAGAGAGCAAAAGGCGCTGACCAAATTGTTTTCATTTCTTGACTCGCCCTCTTCCCCTAGTTATCTGGCCCCCACTTTCAGTACATTTGCGCGAACCACAGTAGAAACCTACGTTCATCACACAATCGTCTTCTTCAATGTCCCACTCACCGCACTGACTTCATTCACTCTTCCTTCTTCGTTCAGTCTATCTCTCTGTGGAACGCGCTCCCCCAGGAAATCAGGATGGCAACCAACCGATTATCCTTTAAAGTCAAAGTTCGCGAGCATATTCGTAAGAAGCTGGCAGTATCATCACAATGGTAATGTTTTCCCATTGTTTGTCTCATCTGTTTTAGTATATTCGTGTATTTATGTGTATTTATTAGGTCTTATATTAATGTATAATTAGGTATATATTTAAAGTTTTTAATAGGTATATGTATGTATATCCATAAATTTAAATAAATATTTATTCCATAGTTTTCGCTATTGCACCTACCACTGTTTGTCTCTGCATCACCCAAAGGTTGACTGGTAGAAAATGCCTACGGCATTAAGTCCGCCTCTGTACATTTGTGTGCTTAAAGTATTAAATAAATAAATAAATAAAACGAGGTTGTGGAGGCCGGATAGGCAGTCACTCCATGCAAAATACTGGTATTCAGCTGCATCCGGTTAGACTGGAAGCCTACGCCAACATAGTTGGGAAAAGGCAGGCAGATGATGACGAAGTATTGCAGTTTTGTATGAAACAGCAGATTATCTTTTAATAACCTATGAAAAGTTTCTGCGCTAGTGGGCCTTGAATCATGTACTGAATTCATGGTAACAGTTTGCACGGCCATGTCAATACACCGTGTTTGTATGATAGTAGTTCTTCGAGACCTGCCCTTAGAGGCTTTCACAATGAACTAAATCAAGGCACAAACCCATCCAGCCAATAGAATATTAAGGTCTGGAATAATAATGGTTTCAAGTCAATGATTTACACACTGTACCCGGGCCTTAATAAGACTGTCTCACAGGTATATGGCAGAAACGGCGCTCTATAAAGTCAAACTTTTTCTACAACTCTATATGCCATATTAAGACGCTGACAACACCTAAACCGCGGTCACTGTCAGATTGCATAGAAAAGAAAGAGAAGCGCGATGACAAAACGCTTGTAATTTATTGCAAAATATGAAGCAATTATCTATTTACACAAAATTGAGTTGAGTAATCGAAAATAAAAAAAAAACAACCAAATTCTGGATTCTAATAAGACGTACTTGTTTTTAATTAAATACGTAACGTATGTTGATATTTAATACAGATATTTTGGATTAGAACTCAAGGTAAGAGGTTAGTTTAACGTTAGTTTGTATTGATTTTTTTTTTCAAAACGTTTCTTGGTAAAAACCAAGTTCTGGGAAATATGTTCAAAATTAACATATATTTTTTTTCGCTACCACAAACTATATAGATTTGGAAATTTTTTTTCTTAAAAGAAGCCTATTTTGGTCAATTGTGTCTTGTCAGCGCCTTAACGTTCAGGTACATATTATAGAGATCGTGAACGCTGGAGGGACAGGCGTATAAAATAGCCGTGTATCCTTGCGGGTCGAGGACGACAGAAAAATTGTTATCTGGAATGCATAATAATTCAATTTGCCTTTTTTTTGAGCAAACTTTCAAAGAGGAATTGGTGACGGTCAGGTGGCGTTTGTAGCCTAACTCCAGCAAATAATGCAAAAGCGGTACCTGTGCTTCTCCTGGCGAAAGTCTTGAAGAATCCTTCTGGGCAGGTGGCCACCTTGCTTGCCCGTACACTGGTCACTTGAAAGTCTATATTTTGGATTTAATCGGACGCGGGTTATTATTTTTAATTTTGAAAACGTAGCACAGTATATCCCCAAGGATTACGGGATAACGTAATAAAGTTTGCGATTTTGCGGGCGCGATGAACTGAGATTAAAAAAACTTGGTTTGCGGTGAGACGAAATGCTTCCGTTCGGCGTTGGTGCACTATGACGTCTGACAGCCATCATTAGCTGTCACTAGCCGCAGGATTCTCTAAATCCCGCGACACACAATATCCGCGGCTGCAATATAAGCCTAAGACAGACTACAGACACCTTATAAACCGTCCACAATCAAAAAAAATGTAAGGGGCAATAACTTGCCACACCATACTCCCCGCCTTGAAAGGTCCCGAGCTTTCAAAGATGATAATCTATACGCTGAAAAGCTGGTGCGGTTGGGAAGATGCAGTCAGTCTGAAAGCATCAAGAGAATCCCAAGCAGCAGTTCAAAACACCATTACTAGGAAACGGCGTTCGAAATTAATTATCAGATTCCAAAGAATGAAATTGCAGTTTGATTAAATTAAGACAAAGTTGAATTACTAGGCTAAATTATAACTATGTAATGGCGTACCATTGAGAAAATATACTATTGTAAATTATAAACTAAATTAAACTACGAAATAATATAGTTCTATTGGGTTGGCAAAGGATATAACTTGGTGACAGGACGTTTATATGTACCTGACGCGGTTTTTACTGAAGCTACTCGAATTACACCATCCGATCCCGGAAAAACTTCCACAATGATGCCCAATGGCCAAGTCAATGGTGGTACGTTATCTTGACCCAAGAGAACGACAGTACCGATCTCTATAGGGTGATCGAGAGTGCACCATTTCTGGCGAACTTGCAACGTGTGCAAGTACTCAACTCGCCATTTGTTCCAGTAGGATAATACAAGCTGATCCAAAAGCCTTTTGCGGTTTGTTAAATTTATGTTTTCTTCTGTCAATTCAGAAGAAGGCAAATGCTTAAGTGGACTGGACATTAGAAAATGCGCAGGCGTGAGCACGTCCGGATGCGGGTCTGATGAGAGAACACTAAGCGGTCGAGAATTTAAAAGGCACTCGATTTGTACCAGTACGGTAGAGAGTTCCTCGTAAGTGAGAAGCTGCTTTCCTATGACTCTATACAAGTGAGTTTTAACACTCTTAATGTTCGACTCCCAAATACCTCCGAAGTGCGGAGCTCGCGGCGGTATTCTTGTCCACTCAATGCGAGATTTTAGAAGCTCATTTTTAATATCTGTTTGAACAGACGAGTTCAATAAGAAAGAATAAATATCATCAAGTTGCGCCTTAGCGCCAACAAAATTGGTACCATTGTCTGAGTACATGACAGACACTGGACCGCGGCGAGAAATAAATCTTTTAAATGCGGATAAGAAAGCCTCGGATGTGAGGTCCGATACGAGTTCGATATGTATGGCTTTAGTTACCATACATATGAATAAACATATATAAAGTTTTGCGAACGTTGAGGTCAACGTTCTACGGCGAATAGGTGTGTAAGCAAGCGGCCCGGCGAAATCTACTCCAGTGTGCACAAAGGCTTTAGTATCACGGACACGGTATCCAGGAAGTTCAGCCATTTTGGGTGTTAGATGCGTAGGATTTAGACGGAAACAAGTGTTGCATTTCCGACAGCGGGAACGTATGACTGTTCGTCCATCTAATATCCAAAACCGCTGCCTTATAATAGACATCAATAATCCGGGGCCCGTGTGGCAGTACGTATTGTGATAGTGATCAATAATTAGATCAACTACGCGGTCACGTTTAGGTAAAAGCGCGGGATGCTTGGCTTCATATGGTAAGTCAGATTTAGACAATCTGCCCCCAATACGTAAGATTCCGTAGCTATCAATAAAGACAGACAAACAGCGCAACTTCTTAGATGGAAGTTCGCCTGCTTTAATTAAATTTAAATCGTTAGAAAAATGCGTATTTTGAACTATTCGAATAATGAAATTTTCGGCGGTTTGTATATTTTTAACAGAGCTATGACTAAGTAGTCTGTTCGTAAATTTAAGAATGTACATAAATACACGTAACAATTTATCCCATGAACAAACACGGTCAGCTATTGTATCTAAAATACGCGGTTCAGTATTTGATGTTTCTACAAGAAAAACCTTTGATTTAAACTCTGGCAATGTTTCACATTCAGTAGGAGAGAATTTTAAAGGCCACTCGCTAATGGGTCGATGGAGCCAAGTAGGACCGTTCCACCATAACGAGTGTTCAATTAAATCAGATGGCAGCATGCCGCGGGAGAGACAATCGCTAGGATTCTCCTTTCCGGACACGTGATTAAAACTAGCGGCAGGTAGGTTTTCCTGTATTTTAGCAATGCGATTACTGACAAAAATAGACCATCTATGGGGAGATGAGTGGATCCACGAAAGAGCTATGGTGGAGTCCGAGAAAGCGTAGACACCTGCAATAGGTACACGAGCGGAAAGTTTATCTTTGACCACGCGAACAAGCTTAGACAGAAGTAAAGCGGCGACAAGTTCTAATCGAGCTAGCGTTGTTATTTTAGCGGGGGAAACTTTGGACTTTGCACATAAAAGCCGAACGCTTTAGAGTCAGTTATGTGTAAATAAATACAACAACCATAACCACTAAAGCTGGCGTCGCAAAAGGCTACGATATTCACTACAGCTTCTCTAAAGACGCCAATGTGGCGAGGAACCTTTAGAGAAGAGAGTGAGGGGAAATCGCGCAAAAAAACGGAAAACCGATTGGTGATGGAGTCCGGAGGAACCTCATCCCAACCTATTTTAGCTAACCAAAGTTCCTTAATTAGGATTTTCGCGTACAACACGACGGGTGCTACGAGGCCAAGTACGTCGAACAAGCGGGCAACTAGCGATAGAATCGCACGCTTAGTGCATTTATCATCTACAGCGACTGTTGTCAAAGAAAAATAATCATCAGCGGGTTCCCAGGTTAATCCAAGGATTTTGAAATTATGTTTATCATTATCCATGCCAGAAAAATTAACTGGTAAGCGGTGAGACTCTGGGAGAATCTCCAACAAAGCGGGTGAGTTAGTAGCCCATTTGACCAGGTCAAAGGATCCTAACTTAAATAACTCAATTAAATCGCGGGATAATTGTATAGCAATCTGTTCATCAGGAACAGAATAGACATAATCGTCCATAAAAAACTGAGTTTCTACTAATTTAGAAGCCTCAGGATAGCGGTCGCCATGCTCACACGCTAAATTGCGTATTGTGCGCATCGCTAAATAAGGACTAGGCTTTAATCCAAAGGGAACGCGGTTAAAGTGAAAAGTACGTATAGGTTCATTTTTGTTGAATCGATATAAAATTCGTAAATATTTGCGGTGGTGCTCATTTACACCGATCCGTAGGAACATTTGTTTTATATCCGCTGTCATTGCGACAGGGAGGGTACGAAAATCGAGTAATAATAAAAACAAGTCGGCCTGTAAATTAGGTCCGACATGCAGAATGTCATTGAGTGACAACCCCGAGTGTGTTTTGGCACTAGCGTCCAAAACCACTCGAATGCTGTCTTTGTCCGGTCTAATAACGGCGTGATGCGGTATGTAGTAACCCTCTTCTGTTAATTCAGAGTCGGGTACCTCCGATAAATACCCCTGAGTTATACAATCGGTGATAGTTTTATTGTAATCCTCGCGTAGGGTTGGCACGCACGTGAATTTACGCTCGAGCGCAAGTAGCCGCCGATGAGCGACACCGCGTGAATTGCCTAATTCGGAGGGATTGCGCGCGAAAGGTAAATCGACAAAATATCTACCGTCTTTAAATAAAACTGAAGAATTAAAATTATTTTCACACTCTAATTCGTCCGGACTAATAAAACGCTGAGATGGAATTTCCTCTGGCTCACAAAACTTCTGCAAACTTGACTCGACGTCAATGCTAGCAAGCGCGGTAAACGAAGATGTCATGTGTGTTTCGTCACTACTATGACAATCAATATCACCCATCAGTACATATCCGAAACTAGTCAGTATAGCTGGGGGTGCGCGGGTGCCTGAGTCAACCCTATCACCTAAATAAATAAAAGGGAACAGCTGTGCTCCAAGCACAACATCGATTCCACCAGGTACATTCCAGGTTGAGTCAGCAAGCGGTAAATTATTTAAATATGACATATCGTCATTTAATCTGATAAAACTAGCGGGAAGTCTATCTGTAATGCAATCAACAACTAATGCGTGTATATAATACTTATTGTGAGGATTAATCCGAGATTCTATATTGAGATAAATAAAGCCGTGTACAGGTCGTGAGGTCATACCAACACCTTGTAAAGACTAATTGCGTAATTTAATTATGGGTAAGTTCAAACGTTTACAACAGGACACAGTAATTAAATTATTTTGCGATCCATTGTCTATTAAACACCTGACAACAAGCTTATCTCGGCCGCTGCTATCATATACGTATATCTGCGCGGTAGCTAACAAAATAGTTGTCTCTGTCGGTAAACATATTTTAGCGGCGGCACTAAGCGAGACAGACGTAGCGGCAGGCTCGCTCGGCGTTGAATCACTTTTTACTTCGGAGAAATGTAACAATGAATGATGTGTTTTCTTACAAGTTTTACAAACACTCCGTGATTTACATTTAACCAAAGAGTGGTATAGACTTAAGCAATTTACACAGCCATGTTTCCTTTTAATAAATTCGAAACGAGCTTGCGGAGAATTCATATTTTTAAATTGTGGACAATCAAACAGTCGATGATCGACGTTATCGCCGTCACACAGCGGGCAGCGGTTATTCGAAGCTGGTTCGCTACAAGATACAAACGCTTTAGCGGTACTTTGAGTATTACTTCGATTGTTAGCTAAACTAGACTTAGCACGCGATTCCGTCTGTGAATTATTAACGTGTGAGCGCTGGAGTACCTTAACATAGTCTTGCATAAATATTATAAACTCCGTATAGGAAGGCAATTCCTTGCCACTCACACGGCTTTCAAATTGTTGAACAGTTTGTGAGTCAACCTTTCTTAAACCACAGTGTAATATCACAAAATCTAATAAGTCTGAAATGTCTAACTGCTTCAATGCAGCGACAGACGCTGAATATCGTTCTACAAATGCATTCAGACTAGCAGCATTGCCGGCGCATCCTTTAATGTCCAGTATATTATTGAGATAATGAATACCTAAACTACGTTTATCTTGATACCTTTTGACAAGACTGTTCCACATAACACCGTATGTATCTCCTGTGGGAACAATGCCTGCAGTTAGTTTTAAGGCATCATGAGTTAATTTACTTATTAAATACTGCACACGCTGCGAATCTGTCAGATCAGTATTTAAATGAACATTAGTACGGAACATTTCATAAAACATGGGCCAATTTTCAGTTCTACCGTCGAACGATGGTAACTCGATTGGTGGTAACTTTATGCTTCTACCTCCCTTCTGATCTGATGTTAATGTTTTGCCACTTGAAAGAATGAGATTACGTTTGTATTTAATAGTTGAATATAAGTCTTCAATAGAACTTAGACTCCCATAGTCGGGTGGGGTTTCATCAATTTCAAACTGCAACTCATTGATCTGGTCAATTATTGTTTCAAACTTGCTGTAAAATTCACCAATAGATTCAGACTGCCCTAGGAATAACTCGTTCGAGCGTGAATCATAATTAGATATACTTTTGGAAGAATTATACAAGCGATTAACTCGCTCAAAAATTACTTCTTTTTTAGCAATAAGCTGAGCTAATTTAGTTTCTTGTTTTTGAGTTGCCATTATAAGGCACTATCTAATATTAATTGCTGTAAATTATCGTAAGTACTTGCAATGACTTGTACTTATTTAACTGATACCTATCCAGGCTCGAATGGACCATAAGTATGGAGGGACAGGCTTATAAAATAGCCGTGTATCCTTGCGGGTCGAGGACGACAGAAAAAATATTATCTGGAATGCATAATAATTCAATTTGCCTTTTTTTTGAGCAAACTTTCAAAGAGGAATTGGTGACGGTCAGGTGGCGTTTGTAGCCTAACTCCAGCAAATAATGCAAAAGCGGTACCTGTGCTTCTCCTGGCGAAAGTCTTGAAGAATCCTTCTGGGCAGGTGGCCACCTTGCTTGCCCGTACACTGGTCACTTGAAAGTCTATATTTTGGATTTAATCGGACGCGGGTTATTATTTTTAATTTTGAAAACGTAGCACAGTATATCCCCAAGGATTACGGGATAACGTAATAAAGTTTGCGGTTTTGCGGGCGCGATGAACTGAGATTGAAAAAACTTGGTTTGCGGTGAGACGAAATGCTTCCGTTCGGCGCCGGTGCACTATGACGTCTGACAGCCATCATTAGCTGTCACTAGCCGCAGCATTCTCTAAATCCCGCGACACACAATATCCGCGGCTGCAATATAAGCCTAAGACAGACTACAGACACCTTATAAACCGTCCACAATCAAAAAAAATGTAAGGGGCAATAACTTGCCACACCAAACGCCTTTTCCCAAAAGTATTTTTCACAACTGTTACTTTATTATAATCAATCATTTGCAGCCATCATCTTCAAATAATAACATCTTTACCTCGGTAAGGATAAATAAATGTTGGAACTTGGGAATTTATTGTTGATAAATGTAACGTTTTGTCATGTCGATAAAATTTAAAGACCCTTGTCACAGGCTATGGAGAAATTTTAACAGGTTGAGATAAACAAATTGCTTTAAATGGGGTTGACTGTTACACCGTATTGTTTTAGTCAAAAATCTGTTAATTATTTAGAAGGATAGTTTTGTTTTTCCGGACCCTGCTAAACATTCTTCATTTTCGTTGCCTTTGAATCCATGCTTGTTGCTGTTATGCTAAAGTTTTTCTCCATGTGGTGGATAAAAGGTGTTTTAAGTGTTCTAGATTTTTTATAGACAAAATTCAGTCTCGCAGTACACATTATTTTATTAAACTCTTTTAACGATTGCTGGTGTATTGTGCGACAAGGGCGAGGTAATGGACGTACCTATAAAAAGGAGGAGGTACTTTAAACATCTTACGAATCTTTGATTGAGTTTCCGAAAGGTCTTAAAATAACACAACAGCGCATAATGTTACACTACGGTGTGATGGTCGGAAACCGTTTGAGGTAAAATTTAATATCTTATATTTATTAAGGGGTTCGATTTAACCAGCAGCTTTTATTGTGTTAATTGTGTTGCTAGAGTATATAGGTAATTTAAATTTGGCAACGCATGTGTGTAGTGTATTTGATAGCGCTGTAGCCAAAGGAATAAACTTGCGTACATAATATATCAATTTGCTGCTGTTATCTGGTGAGGTGTAGATGAACCACGTTTTACTGTTAGACCAATTGTCATAATATTAATAGGTACATGAGTTCCTATCGCAGGAAGAGCTCGTGGCTAAGTAATAACAGCTGCGTGGGTCGATCCATCAGGTTAAGCTGCGCTTACCGGGGTTGTCCGTGGATGGGTGACCATCTATTGGTATGCAAATACCGAGACTCCCCCGTGCCTCGGAAAGCATTTTAAACCGTTGTTCCCGACCATCATTCGTGGATCTTTGACAATCGTTGTGAGATTGATTGTTAGAGTTCCTATGGCAGAAAATGATTATTGTCAAATTTACGCTTTCAAAAAAAGAGCACATAACCACCGCCTATCTACAATAACAGTGACAACGCAGCATGCGGACCATGAACACTTCTATCGCTACTCTACGGAGAATGGACAACCTTTCTTTAAAAAGTTACATTTCTTTTCTCCATTTTTGACATGGCGCCGTAGAAATCTTTCTACAATCTGTCATTTTGTCTTTGTTTCTTAATAATAAATGATTTATTTTCTGTAAGTAGGTTTGTACAAACACTTTTAAATAAAGCTAGATGAGGTAGGCGTTTCCTATCTGACTACTCTGAGAAGAAAGGTCGAAACAAATTCAGAGGTCACAGTCTCCTTTAAAGTCCAGATATAATCTTGGTCAGATAAGATCTTGTGTTGCTTTGTCTCATGCGCATATTATTACATCTATATTCTTTTTCTGATCCCTTTAAGCATGGTGCAGCAGCTCATGGTGTGGGAAATAGATAAGCCAGTCAGCAAGGTTGGTAGCTGACGTAACTGTTATATGCATCGGAGTACAGTAGTACCGTCACTCGCACAGTAGTACCGTCACTCGTACAATAGTACCGTCACTCACACAGTAGTACCGTCACTCGTACAGAAGTACCGTCACTCGTACAATAGTACAGTCACTCATACAGTAGTACCGTCACTAACACAGGAGCACCGTCACTCGTACAGTAGTACCGTCACTTGTGCAGACAGTTTTATATTAATAAACTCGAATACGATCAACTTTAACTACTGAACTACTACCCTTACTTGAGGCAAGCGAAACTTATAATAGCAAATTTGGACATATTTCCTACATTCTAATGGTGCGGTGTGTTGTGACAAGGACTGTTTTAAAGTTGAACAAATTTAATAGTAAAAGGTTTACGCTGTTTACCGGTATAATTTAAGTCTGTATTGAAGGTATCTTTAACTTTTATAGACATAAATAAACACCTACCTGAAGCAACTATCAGTGGCCAAACAAAATTAAATAATTGTCCTGAGCTGGTATTGAACTCACGACAATTTACACACTTACGTTTATCGCTCACGCAGTGGCTATAGTGCTCTAAACTCACCAACGATTAATGAGCGACAAAAGTTAATGATTGAGTTTTGTTAAGTGGAGTGTGGTGGCTAGGTTTAAATGCTTTGAGCAGCAGTACTTTAATTATCAAAAGAACAATCTACTATTAACAGCATTACATTGTGCTATTCCAAATTCGTTTCTCGGAATTGTAGGAAAATGAAACTTCCTCGATCTTTTATCACGAACATTGAATCGCCCGAACCAGAAACATCAAGACAGAAAGTTTATTTCATAACCATCAAACGAAACGTAACAACGTCTACCAAACAGAATCATTAAGCTAATCACTTCTAAAATAAAAACAATATTACTTAAGGCATAGTTACTAGCTTTCTTTGTCCCAAACGGCCTCGGGAATTCGCCACTTCTCGCACAGTGGCGTGCATAGAAAGTGGTCGTCTAGTTCTTTTGCGACGTTAGAGGAAAAGGTAGAGGTATACAGTTTGTTAAGGATGTGGATCAATTTTGCATGTGTTTGTGTGCTTGTGAGGTCATTAGGGTGTGTATGAGTCCGCCATGGGATCTGGAGGCACAAGTTCCCGCGCACGTATGGGAGTGGCGCGAGGAGACGAAACGCAGGGGCGTAACTCCGCTGCCGCGAGAAATCGCGGTACAGTGGACGGAGCTCCAGCGGGATCTCATGGCGACATGGAGAGTACGGTTGTCGCAACCCAGTGCTGGGCACGCCACAATTGCGGCGATAAGTCTCCTCTTTGAGGAGTGGCTAGAGAGGCGCCACGGCGTCCTCACCTTCCGCCTGACGCAGGTCCTCACCGGACACGGCAGCTTCGGGAGGTTCCTGTGTCGGATAAGGCGGGAGGAAACGCCCTGGTGACCAAACCACTGTGTGGATCGCCCGGAGGACACGGTGGAGCATACGGTGGAGGTCTGCCCAGCTTGGGCAGAGCACCGCCGTGTCCTCGTGGAGGCAATCGGTGGCAGAGATCTCTCGTGTCCGGCCCTGGTTCAGGCCATGGTACGGAGCGAGAGGGCATGGGCAGCCGTCACCTCCTTCTGCGAAGCAGTAATGCTCGCGAAGGAAGAGGCGGGACGGTTGAGGGAAAGCCAAGTTTCGCGCCCTCTCGCCCCTAGCCGCCACAGGAGACGCCCTGGGCGTCGGGAATCCCGGGCGGATTTCCGGCCACCGTAGGCGTGGGCTTGCGGACGGTGAGCAATGGGTAGCTCACCATCCAGAAAAGACCAGGCCCGGGTCGACGGCGTGTTGTATTCCACGCGCGCCTCAAAGAGATGTCGTCAACACAAAGGTAGGGGTCCACTAGGGCCGATGCCTGCCGGGGTCGCGGGAAGGTACTAATGGGTCACCGAGGCCCCCACAACACAGGCAACAGGAAGGGACACACCCTCCCGCTCCGCCCAGAGCGGGAGAAGTTATTTGATGATTACCCAACCAAAAAAAAAGGGTGTGTTCTTACACACCCTTTTTTTTTAACCACAAAACAACAAAAATATACCTTTCCTATTACTCATACCCTACTATACATGAGTATAGTATGGTATGAGTAATAGGAAAGGTATATTTTTTGTTGTTTTGTGGTTAATTGTAATTATTTTAACAATAAGTCCTACTAATATTCAATATTTTCAACGCTATGGCTATTTAAAATTCACCAAATAAGTTTTTATTCGTAAAATAATAAAACCTGGCATTTACTTTGCAGTAGTTTAGGATGTTGATATCTATATTTTTTTTAGTTGTATTATCAGTAACAGTAGTAGTTAGTATAATCCTCACTGCTCTACAAGAGCTTTCAAACCGAACGCGACAATCAACAATCCCGAGAGAATTGGCTCTTAATCCGTATCCAGGAATTATGAACGTGATTGAAGCCATTTTTAACTATTGCTTTCATATATGGATTATATCTAGTAGTATCTTGATAACAGACCATAAAAACCTGACTGATTATTATATATTCTTTATAACTATAATTCGATTTATATTCTAAGGTGAGTCGTAATCGACACATAATTTTTCTCCTATTTTTATTCTATTCCTTAATATAACTTGTAAAAGCACTGTTCCCTAAAATTGGGCACAAAGTGTAATGTGCTCGTTACATGACGAAAGCCCTGCAAATACAAGGGCTCCCGTTTTTCTTTTAGATTTCAATTTAACTTGCCTTTGTGACAACCCTATACGCTATTATTAGGAGACTTTACTGATTAGGGGACGGCCCTGAGAAGAGTGCACTAAAGTAAAGAGGTACCTTGGATAAAGATGTTTTGATACGGATTGGAAAATAAGGTAGTTTTTTCACGACGTTTATGAGTTAAATTATACTTTCAGTAATGAGTAATTATTGTCCGTTTAGGTAAAAATAGTACTAAAGTAAACTTTATCTCGTATTGGCACATATTAATTTATAATAAAGCTTCAGCTATGGTTAAAATATTAGCCAATCAGTAAAATGATGGCAAGTATGCCCAGGGAGCGCCAGACATACATAAAGTATCACTAGTTGTGGAGGCTATTTTAATGTACCCCAAACTATGTTTTGTTTTTGCCTTGTTTTAAAAGGCAAAGTTAAATCATTTTCTTTAAAAAAGGACTATTGATAGAAATAAAAGGACTTTAGAAAGCCTAAAAACTAGAAACAGAATTGAATGTATTTTTTGCTCGGCCAACCACAAGACTTTACTGACGCTATAATTGTCTAGACTTTCAAAGACAGAACAAATCCGAATAAAACAGATATATGTATAATTATTACAACAAAAGGCTTATTTCACTAACTATATAAGCCTGCAGTCAACTGGGATAACTAAAAGGAAATAGGGCGGAAATTGAAAAACGCTCAAAGTGACTATGACAGCCGTGTAATGAAATGCTAAGTTGTTGGGAATCCTTGGTGGTGTTCTGTGAAATGGAAAATTCGATTCGATTGTGAATTTGATCACATGATAGTTGAAAGCGAATTGTTATTAAATGTATGCTGAAATATGTACGTGGCGTCGATATTGCTTTACCACTTTTGACAACAAATCCAAGAAAATTTAAACATCACTAAGGTGACTATCTATGAAACTATCAAAATGTTTCATAGAAAAACTCCCGACACTATCAAAAACCTCTAAAACGTAACAAAATAATACGTATTGGGCCCTTTCAGTTTAATATACATTTAGGTAATATTTTGAGCCAAGCGTCGTCGAGTCGGGGGACGGCTAATAATAATAATAATAATATCCAGCGTAATCATATGTTGGATGACACTGTACTTGAGCGCCTGCGAAGTGAAATACAGAGTAGCCATGTCATCGCCCCCCCGTCGCAGACTGTTGTAGTTTTACCTCAGTTTCACATCAAGCTGACGAGGGGAGTGATGACAGGGCTACAAACGTAAGTACCCAGTGCAATGTGGAATTGAGGAGTGCTTTGGAGGATGCGATTCGAGAATATCGGTTCATGTCGCCCGAAGTAAGGCCACGCTTACCTCGTTTGCCCATGCATAAGAAAAATAGGGCGCTAGTGGCAGTTCTGGATTCGCAGTTGTCAAACTATTTTGATGACTGCGAAGACCTCACTGATACTCATTCGATTCTGTACTGCGCGGCTGTAGCGGTATGTCGTGTAGCTCACGTAATATTTCCTAATGATTCTAGAGCTACACGACCGAAACCAACCGTACCAATTTGGCAGTGCAGAATTGAACGCCGTATTGGTGGGGCCAGAGCGCTCATCGGCAAACTAATCTGTTTCAGGGAGGGCAATACTCGCCCTAGAGTGATGCGCTTTGTGAGGCGGGCGTTCTCAGGGACTGATATCAGCCCTCAGGACTATATGTCCCGTGTCACAGAGCGCATCGACTTCCTGAAGCAGAAAGTGTATGCATGGGCGAACCGTATTCGTAGGTATAAGCGGCGAGTTGACCGATACACTCAGAATCGCACCTTCCAGAGCGATGAAAGGTGGGTTTATAGGGGTTGGGAGCAGCGAGACCAAGGTGTGACTGACACGCGCCTGCCAGATGACGATGTCATGTGTTCGTTTTGGCGCAGTATCTGGTCGGTGCCTGTCAGTCACACCGAAGGTGATTGGGCTCGAAAGATCGAGCGAGCCTGCGATCCATTACCAGAAATGGGGGCTATTACCATCTGCCCCCAAGATGTAGCTCGTGCAGTCCGTCCGTTACCTAACTGGAAGTCTCCAGGGCCGGACGGGCTGCACAATTTCTGGCTCAAATGGTTTTTAGGGTCGCACGCTCGCTTGGCGGCTCAGTACCAGACTGCTTTGGAATCTGGTTCGCTGCCCCAATTCCTAACGATAGGCGTTACCCACCTGCTCCATAAATCAGGTAGCACCGCGGAACCCAAAAATTATAGACCGATCACGTGTTTACCGACGGTATATAAAGTTCTTACATCCATTTTGAGAGCTAAAATTAACAAACATATAGACACCAATTCCATCATGTCTGCCTCTCAAAATGGATGTAGGAACGGGTCCCGCGGTACTAAGGAGTTACTCCTCATTGATATGACCATTAGCCAACAGGTTCGTCGTTTCTGAAAGGATCTGTCGACATGTTGGATAGATTATAAGAAGGCCTATGACTCGGTGCCACATACATGGCTCATGAGGGTGCTGGAGTTGTATAAAGTAGATGCAACTCTGCGCACCTTCCTGATGTCGTGTATGGGGCAATGGAGGACGGTCCTTCGCTATCCAGGATGTCGAAATATCCAGAGGAATAGCGAACCGATAAGGATCGAGCGGGGCATTTTTCAGGGCGATAGTTTGAGTCCGCTTTGGTTCTGCTTAGCCTTGAATCCTCTAAGCACGCTGCTGGAGGATTCAGGTCTAGGCTATCGGTTGAGGAGAGGTGGTCAGGTAATATCTCACCTCCTCTACATGGATGACCTAAAACTCTTTGCCTCCAATAATTTGCAACTGATGGAGCTACTGAAAATAACTGAAACTTTCAGTAGCGCCATCAGGATGGAATTTGGAGTGGATAAATGTGCGGTCATGCATGTAAAGCGAGGGGAGATTGTGGAATCCGTGGGAACCCAACTCTCGGATTCCATAAACCTTAGAGCCCTCTCCGCATCCGAAACCTACAAGTATTTGGGTATGTCGGAAGCGTTGGGCATCAATGTTACTGACATGAAGCAATCGTTGAGGCAGCGCTTTTTTGACCGCCTGAAGAAAGTATTTAATAGTCTTCTATCAGGCGGAAACAAGGTGCGCGCCTTCAACGGTTGGGTCATGCCCGTTTTGATGTACTCTTTTGGCATACTCAAATGGACTCAAACCGAACTCGACGCCTTGGACCCTCCGTCCGTACGCTGTTGACTGCATATCGAATGCATCACCCACGGTCATCGGTAATGAGACTGTATATCCCGCGAAAGTGTGGAAGTCGAGGCTTTTTAAACGCTAAGACCCTCCACAATCGCGAGGTATGCAGTCTCAGGGAATATTTCCTAGAAGCCGACGTGGGGATGCATCGAGATGTGGTCGCGGTGGACAAGGGCCTCACCCCACTCTCCTTGGCTAAAGAGAACTGGCGCAAGCTTGTAGTGCTTGACACTAACGATCGCAGGGAGGTATGGCAGAGTAAGGAGCTTCACGGACGCTTTTTCCGGGCCCTACATGAACCCGATGTAGATTTCCAAGCGTCCGTAGCCTGGCTTCGTTTCGGTGACCTCTTTGGGGAAACCGAAGGTTTTGTCTGTGCAATTATGGACGAAGTTATCATGACGAAGAATTACCGGAGATTTATTGTGAAGGACGGCACGGTTGACATGTGTCGGGCATGCCACCATCCGGGAGAATCAATCCGACACATTATCTCCGGGTGTTCTCGTCTAGCTAACGAAGAGTATTTGCATAGACACAATCTTGTAGCCAGGATTATCCATCAGCAACTTGCTCTTAAATACAGCCTTGTAGAATCTGAAGTGCCGTACTACAGGTATGTGCCCGACCCAGTTCTCGACAATGGAAATATCACCTTGTACTGGGATCGATCCATCATCACTGACAGGACTATTGTTGCCAATAAGCCTGACATAGTGGTGGTGGATCGAACAGAGCGGCGCGCAATGATAGTTGACATAACAGTCCCTCATGACGGGAATCTCGTGAAAGCCGAGAAAGATAAACAGATCAAGTATCTTGACTTGGCTCGCGAGGTTGTCGACATGTGGGATGTAGATTCAGCAATCATTGTGCCGATAGTCGTATCAGCCAATGGCTTAATTGCCAAGAGCCTCGACCAACACCTAAGGAGGCTCACGTTGGACGGCTGGATTAAGGGCTTGATTCAGAAAGCGGTACTTCTGGACACGGCCCGCATTGTTAGGAGGTTCCTCTCTCTGCAGCCCTGACCGCCGGTAGCTTGGACCCTGTTCCCGATACCGGTGGGCCACCATTTTTTTATATTTTTAAATGTTTTTATATATTTTTGTATATTCTAATATTTAAAAATATAATTATATTGTGTAAATAATGAAATAAAAGAAAATAATAATAATAATAAACTTTATTTCCAATTTTTACAATTTATATATTAAGGTTAATATGACAACATTGTTTTTTAAATTGTATAAATCACTGAGTATCTCCACTGGCACCCAAGCTAAGATTAAACTTGTGTTATGGGTGCCAGGGCCATCTCTATTAATACATTTTCCAATTTACACAAACTAGTACGGAGTTACATTGGGTAAGTAGCTATTGTTGAGTACAAAAAGAAAATAAAGTTAATAAAATAAAGAAACAAAATTATACTTATACTTAAAATTTTTAAATGTATAACCTCTCTCTAGTGTGAGTTTGGTAACTGTATGTATCATATTTGTATGTGTCATGTATATGTGACGTGTGTATGTGTAGTGTGTGTGTGTGTGTGTGTGTGTGTGTGTGTGTGTGTGTGTGTGTGTGTGTGTGTGTGTGTGTGTGTGTGTGTGTGTCGTGTGTGTGTGTCGTGTGTGGTGTATGTCTGAGTTGTCTGACAAAGCAAGAATTTTTTAAAAAAAAATTCCGAGTAACTTTTCAATCTCCTCGTAAGTAAGAGTCGTGAGCCATTGACTCACTTTCTTTTTACACTCGAATTTATTTAAGCCATAAATATTGCAATGTTTGTTAACTGCATTATAAATTCGACTACCTAATTCTCGAAAGTGTCTTTCAGCCAATTTAGTTCTGTGACGTTCTATGGGACAGACATATTTAGATCTTCTATTTGCCAGATGACCACTATTATATTTCAGAGAACCATGCCTACGCAAGACGGTATTGAGCACAAAGAGTCGTCTAACAGTCATAACTTTGCAGTCTAGATACGATTGTGTGGTGCTATACCGGAAATGTTTAAAAGTCATGACTTTAAGAACAGCTCGTGGTGCTCTTTCCAGTTTGATAACACAACTCTTTGGAGCACCTCCCCAAGTCGTAATCCCAAACGAGAGTACTGACTGCCAGAGTGAGAAGTAGACCATCCGAAGTGTATTCAAGTCTGCACTATGGCGCAAACTCTTGAAAATCGCTATGAGTTTCCTCACTCTGCCAGCTGTTCCATCAATTTGTGCCTTCCAGGACATAAGGTTGTCTATCATGAAAACAGGAAGTTAACAGCGGCTATTATTTCTACAATAGCCATTTATTATTGCTAGGTACTAGCCTCGTCTGTTTGACGTTTTCTTTAGCCGTCCCCCGACTAGACGACGCTGGGCTCAAAATATTACCTAAATTTATATTAAACTGAAAGGGCCCAATACGTATTATTTTGTTACGTTTTAGGGGATTTTGTTAGTGTCGGGGGATTTTTAAATTTTAAATTTAACTTTTATTACCTACTTTTTAAACTTTGTAAATATATTACTAGTAGATCAGACACGCTGCCATCGGTACGTATCTCGCCGAAATCTGCGCCCCTATAGTTATTTTTCCCAAAGTGAAGGTATTTACTAGTTTACCCTCATTTATCTTTCCTTCTCCATCATCAGACCCTGATCACCATCTAGCAATAACCTATTTATTGAGACCTGTACAATGAGTCCAAACACGATACCTGCGCTGTAAGTTGGTGAGCGAATTCAATATCAACTAGAAAAGAGCTGATAATCTTCAAACGACTGAACTGATTTTCTTGAACCATAGCTACACACACACACACACACACACACACACACACACACACACACACACACACACACACACACACACATACACGAAGACAGACACGTCAAACTTATAACACACCGCCGTTTTTGCGTCGGGGGTTAAAAAATAGACATAGTTGTTTAATACGTGCATGTGGTATTCAACCTTAGAGATACAGGGAACATACGAGTAAGAGCTAGTTAATTTTAGATGTATTCCAAACATAAGTTTCAAATGCAAATTGATACTAAAATACTATTAGGTGTGTATGAATAATTCACACTAATTTCAAAAATAAGCTTGTAGTCTCGTCACTTTTCCCTGTGTTGATAGAGGATGGTAGTATTTAGTTCCATGTAGGCACCGACCACATAATTATCATCTGTCTAGCCTTTTCCCAACTATGTTGGAGTCGGATTCCAGTCTAACCGGATGCAGCTGAATACCAGTATTTTACATCGAGCGACTGACATGTACTGATCCCATCGATTTAAAAACTCACACGCTAGAAACCAAACCCGCATTAACATCGAACCACCTTTAATCTACCCTCCCTGTAATACTTCCAATCAAGGACCTTCAAAAGATTCACTGACTCAACACATAAGATATCCTTTAAATTATAAAAGTCTAGAATGCGGTTCTCGTTAAGGTAAGGCTAGGAACAGTGAGACCGACGTACGATCATTAGTGAAAAATAAATCTATGTATTGTCGCTTATAATGAGCATGCGTTTCGCGCTCACACTCTATTGACATTGGAAAGGGTTTTTGTGATTTCTATGTGAGAAGAAGAAGTAGTGATTTTAAATAGAGGTTGTGCCTATTTTTTTAGTCCAAAGGTGATTAGGGCGTTCTGTAGTTGGTAGAAGCAGTTTGAATTCTTGATCATAAACTTTGTTGATAAATTTTGTGAACCCATGAAATAATAAAAACTATGCCCCATAATAGGCTTGGCAATTTACTCGACATCATTTTTAGGAAGTTTGCTATTGCATAAAGAGAAAACGGGTTATATTTTGTTACGAAATCTTTAATGATAATTGACAAATGATTTTATTTCTGAAAGTAGGTTGTACAGAAATAAAATCATTTATCATTTATCAATGTGTACTTTCTACCTTTACGAAATCTTTCGAGGTCAACAAAAATATAAACCCTGTTTCATAAACTAGGAGAATTACCTATTAATGTCTAATGATGATCCGTAAATAATACGGCGTGATGACACATAATTTTAGTTCAAATCCAACATAAAGTAATCGTAACTTGTGTACTGATTCTAATCTCCGTAGTAACTAATTAACTTCGAATAGAACGTGTTGAAAATATTGTCTCCGATTATTTAGTTTCCACTTAGCACTACGCTGCTACAATTGCTCCACAAAAAGTGCCGCAGGCGACACTATAACAAAGACTGTACTATTTTGATATAAGTTCGGGTTCGAGTTCTTTTGGTACATTCGTTTCGTTTTTATGATGATTGCTATGACACATCCTGCTATTCACACCTTTTATATAAGTATCATAATACGGCGCACCCAGCGGGATCCGGGTGTCACCACTGTGTGGATCGCCCGAAGGACACGGTGGAGAATACGGTGGAGGTCTGCCCAGCTTGGGCAGAGCACCGCCGCGCCGTGTCCTCGTGGAGACGATCGGCGACGGAGATCTCTCACGTCCGGCCCTGGTTCAGGCCATGGTACGGAGCGAGAGGGCATGGGCAGCCGGCACCTCCTTCTGCGAAGCAGTAATGCTCGCGTAGTAGTTGAGGGAAAGGCAAATTTCGCATCCTCTCGCCCCTAGCCGCCGCAGGAGACGCCCTGGGCGTCGGGAATCCCGGGCGGATTTATGGCCGCCGTAGGCGCGGGCTTGCGGATGGTGAGCAATGGGTAGCTCACCGTCCGGTAAGGACCAGGCCCGGATCGACGGCGCGTTTTATTCCACGCACGCCTCAAAGAGTCGAGATGTCGTCAGCACAAGTGTAGGGGTCCACTAGGGCCGATGCCTGCCGGTGTCGCGGGAAGGTACAAAAGGGTTACCGAGGCCCCTGGCAACAAAGGCAACGGAAGAAATAAAGGTGGGTTTTAGTCAGTAAGAGTCTGACACACGCTCCCGCTCCGCCCAGAGCGGGAGAAGTTATTTGATGATTTCCCATCCAAAAAAAAAAAAACCCATCGGTATAATTGCTTAACACCCTTATAATGACAATGTCTTTTATTTGACAGTGCATTAGGTTTCTTTTTCAAACATATTAAGCAAATTAGCAATTTTCTTCAAAATCTTTAGGACAGTGATTGAAAGTGTATTACGCGATTAGGTTGCTGGGCTGTCAGCCCCGCCACTTTTCTGACTGGATCACTTTTACAACGATATGCTTGAAAGCAATCTGCAGCTGTGATTCTCTATTTAAACATCACTTCGAAATTCAAACTGAGTCGAGGATATCGCAATGATTGTAATTTTAAAACAATTGAGTTAGGTCTTTTTCGAATGGTGTGCTATCACTTCACCTCGCTTGAGTGAGGATTAAAGTGAACTTTACAGAATAGGTATCACTTCATTTTCCAACCTTGATATCGAACCTAGTAAGTAACGTTTGGTTACTTAATCTAAACTCGTGTAAACTGAAACTATGCCAGTAAACACCACGCCCATAAACTGAAGCAATTATTAAGTCGCAAGAGAACTTTAAGTGGTATAACTGAGCTTCCTGCAGATTTATTGGCTGCCGTTGATTATGGAATATAATTATTATTTTGATGACTTTTTAATTGGTGTAATGAAGGATTTAGTATTTAAAAGCTTTGTGTTCCTTCAATTTTATTGGTAGGTTTGACGTTTAGTCTTGAAGTTTAGTTTTCTAAGTATATTTAATTATTTTTTTATATATTTTTATCAGGTGCCTAGAGGGCCTGCTCTTGACTCAATCTCGCCTGCTGAAAGAAATGAGAAGATGCCTGTTCACTCTTGCTTTGAACGCTGACGACGATTCATTTTGTAAAGACTGCCTTGCAGGTGTAGTGTTCATAATTGTGACTGCTGAGCATCAGATCCTGGGTGCGGTTTCTAGGTCAGGCAAAAAATATCTAGTTTCTCACATATAGATAAATAAAATACATTTATTTATTAGCATTAAATTTAACGCATTTAGAGTACAAAATAAAAGAAATCTGTAATAGTCTGGAGTCTGGATCTAGCAGAAAACTCAGACAGCTGGTCCTAATAAAAAAATCTTTGTCAAACTTTACCCTACTTATAACTAAACTATAGACCAACCAGGTATTCGACGAGTCTGTTTAATATTGCTACCAAGAAATACTGCATTTGACTAATACTATTTACTAACAAGCTCTCGAGAATTTTGATAAAAAAAGTTAATTAATATTCTGAGAATGCAGGTGGAATAGGCAAAGCAAAGCATTTCAAATTATAAAATAGCTGGCTAGCTTTTGAACTGTTGCATTGATAATAAACAAATAATTTAGTACATATAGTGTTGTTTTATGAAATTATAATAATATTTGTTTGTAGTGCATAATTTTATAATTAATCTAGTACTGTACTACTCAGCATGGAATTTTGCATTCTATACGTTGGGAAGGTCGCAAATAGCTGTCAAATATTGACCTGTTTTTATGAATTGCTGAGAAATCTCTGTGTACATACCACCACATCAGTAGATCGCACGGGTCGCTAATACACGTACTCGTATAGTTATTAGTTTCTAAAGTCATACAGAGGACCATATTCAGCCATTTCATATTCGAAATTCGAACACACTGAAAAAACGTATTCATTCCTGATTTTTTCACAGCACATTGTATTCACAGCGAACGCCTGTTTCGTTGCGTTTTCGTTCCAAACACCATTCGGTGCATATTTAAAAAGTTGTATCAATAGCCACTGTGCCTACTTTTTTTTTTTTTTTGAGGGTGGGAAATCATTAAATAACTTCTCCCGCTCTGGGCGGAGCGGGAGGGTGTGTCAGACTCTTACTGACTAAAACCCACCCGTATTCCTTCCTGTTGCCTGTGTTGCGGGGGCCTTGGTGACCCATAAGTACCTTCCCGCAACCCCGGCAGGCATCGGCCCTAGTGGACCCCTACTTTGTGCTGACGAAATCTCTTTGAGGCGCGCGTGGAATACGACGCGCCGTCGACCCGGGCCTGGTCCTTACCGGACGGTGAGCTACCCATTGCTCACCGTCCGCAAGCCCGCGCCTACGGTGGCCGGAAATCCGCCCGGGATTCCCGACGCCCTGGGCGTCTCCTGCGGCGGCTAGGGGCGAGAGGGCGCGAAACGTGCCTTTCCCTCAACCGTCCCGCCTCCTCCTTCGCGGGCATTACTGCTTCGCAGAAGGAGGTGTCGGCTGCCCATGCCCTCTCGCTCCGTACCAGGGCCGGACGCGAGAGGTCTCTGCCGCCGATCGCCTCCACGAGGACACGGCGGTGCTCTGCCCAAGCCGGGCAGACCTCCACCGTATGCTCCACCGTGTCCTCCGGGCGATCCACACAGTGGTGACACCCGGACGTTTCCTCCCGCCTTATCCGACACAGGAACCTCCCGAAGCTGCCGTGTCCGGTGAGGACCTGCGTCAGGCGAAAGGTGAGGACGCCGTGGCGCCTCTCCAGCCACTCCTCAAAGAGGGGACTTATCGCCGCAATCGTGGCGTGCCCAACACTGTGCCTACTGTGTTAATATGAAAGTTAGTTGTATTTTACGAACCAGTGAATGTATTATTTTACGTTTATTTATTTAAATATTTTTTTGGCTGTATTGAGGGTTAACTGTTGGCGGGGCAAAAATGTTATTGGGTTTTCTTATTACGACACTAGCCAAGTCCGGCCTTGGCCCGCGAGGTAGTGGAAATTATTCTACGCAATTGTACTACCAGGATAAAAAGTATCTTATATCCTAACCCAGGTCATGGTCTATCTGTGTGCGTTTAATCGAAGTCCGCCTAGTCGTTAAGGCATGAAAAGCTAACAGACAGACAAACACAGTTACTTTCACGACCGACAATATGTTTGCAGCCGAACGCGATGCAGCATTGATGCGCAGTTGCAAAATAACCGACGCTGAAAGCATCGTATCATGTCGCCCTAAATAACTTTTCTATGTAAGTTAACTCATCCATTACTAGTTTAATACACAAGTGCCTCGACATATTATAATCTCCAACAAAGTAACCTAACACAACCTTCCCGGATTTACGGTTCAACCCCTTGAGACTATGTATTTGATGTTCAACAGTATCGTTTAGAAACCAGAACTTTAGAGTCAACAGTAGTAATATTTGGATCCTGTAAGATCAGAATTAATCTTAGTAAACCACTTAAGATTTACGAGTAACTGGGATATTATTATGTTTATTTGTGGGAAGATATTAAAGGGGATTATGACGGATTTTTTATGTCTTTCTTTGAGTCATAACATTCGTGTTTGTTTATATATACTTTACTTAAATATAATTTCACGCCTGTGTTCCCCGAAAAGACAGGCAGAGGTGTCTTGTACACACACGAGGTTGGATCTAGTGTCATTTGGCAGGAGTTGGGGGGTAAAAGGGGCTAAAATTGGTAGGGGTTGGTTCCCCGATTATAACGCTACCACTCTTATTAAAAGGTAATGCATATTTTTCGAGAAATTAATAAAAAATGTTTCTAACCTCAAATCCGATAAGAAGCGAAAACGAAACGTTTAAAATGGGCGATTGATAACCAAATCTGCCCCAGTATCTGTAGTCAGTATCCAGTATCCAGTATCCAGTATCAGTATTTGTGGTCAGTTCGTGGTATAAAATGTCGGGCTAAATCGGTAACACGGAACGTAAACAATAAAACAGGTATGCCATTTGCGTCATGTGTCACTGTCATTCGTTTTCGATCGTTCCGTTTCTCCTCGAGTTGCGTGAATTTTTTCTCTGTGTTTGTACTTCCACTGATCGTATGTGTGTACAAAAGGCAATGTTACTACTGTTACTAGGAGAACTTATGATGCAAGAGCGAGCGAAGCGAGCTCGCGACTTGGGGCACCCCGACTCGGACAGGTTAGGTTCGAAGGGGATGGCGAGTCTAATGAGCGAGCGGAGCGAGCGAACTTAGAACCGCCATCCCCTTCGAGGTTATTTTTTTTTAAACCCTGGAGGCCCGCGAAGCGTGCCTCATACTACGCCTTTTAAGCGACTTCAAGTGTTTTGAGGTTAGGTTACATTAATTGTTTTTTCTCAAGAACGGTGCGTTACCTCTTCATGGGAGTTATGCCAAGGGGCAGGGGGCACCCCCCTAACCTCCCCCGTGAAGCGGGGCTATTACTACGGCTTTTTAACCGACTGTTTTGAGGTTAGGTTACAATAATTTGTTTTTCTCAAGAACGGTGCGTTACCTTTTCATGGGAGTGGTGCCAGGAGGCAGGGGGCAAGGGGCCCCCTTCTCCTGCCAAACGATACTAGATTTTTACCCACACAATTTTCACTAGTTATGTTCAAGTCCCATGTTACAAAAGCAAGTCAATTATACTTACCGTGCACAAATCCAGGTAAGAAATTCTTGTTGGAAACACCTAGTTTTACCTGCGAATTGAATTTATAACTCCAGTTTCACGGGCATACCTATATACGTGAGTAAAACCCCTAACGAGAAGAATTTTATTTGTCCATAGTTTACTAATTTATTTTCGTACACATAAATGCTACAGTGTAACAAAAATACGTGTGACATTTGTGTAATTGATCACACACACACTGTGGTGTCTATTGGTACCTACTGAAAAAAAAAATTGCTATACCAATAGACGTACGAAACGAATGGTGTTGACAGGGTATTGTGTCCCTCTCGCACAATGTGGCAGTGTTCATTATTCATATATAGTAGTAATTCTTCATATTTTGTATAGGCATATTAAAAATTAAGAAATAGAAATCGTTAACTTACGGCTGTCAAAGTAGACATTAACACAAATACCTAATTATTTGTCTTTTTTTAATAATATTTTTTAAATATTTAAAAACGTTGTTAATTACGTCAACCGAATATTATAATATTCCGACAGAAGCAATAAATAAAGGTTGTGTGCGAGCAACATAGTTAAAAAATTTCACAGATTTGACAGCATGAGTCTTGATCTTGAAGTCACTTGAGCCGCCATGACACAATGCCCCATTTTGGCAATCAAAATTACGTTAAAAACGTTATAAAAATTAATATTAGTTCTGTTAATGTTAATACTTTGCTGAAATATTCATATTTTGAGGTAAATAAACCCGAAGAACACTACTAATTGGTTTTTCAAAATCCTTCAACTACATACATAACTATGTTTGAAATTCTTCTGCTCGACAAGGTAAATAACGCATGTGAATAGCATTGCCATCGTAAGTTATTGTTACGTAATTACCAACCCAACGCAACCCTGCTACCAACTTACTGACTGTATGTATCTTTTTACCGAGACATGAACTAATATTGTGCATGTCATTGCCTAGGTATTTATGTAAGAACGAAAAACTAAATCTCAACAAGAAAACAAACATTATTAAAAAAATATGTACTAACATATTTTGTCAATAATGTTTGTTTTCTTGTAGAGATTTAGTTTTTAAAAATAGCAATAAAGATGCATGTTTGCACTAGCAAACATGCATCTTTATTGCCAAAAAAAAATTTACTGAATAGACGATCTATTTTTAAATGTCATGGAAGTTCCAAACATTTTGTATAAATGATTTACATGAAAAAGAAGCAAAAGAGGTTGATTTCCTTTAACCTTCATGAGAAGAAAATTCGTAAAACGAATATTAATTTGCTAAAATATGCTTTGTATGTGTTAGAAACAAAGCATAGTAGCTAGAAATAAAGTTATTTTCCAGATTTATTATTAATTCCATTTCGTAGAAGATTTTACTAACAAGCTTTAATAAAATCTAATTATTACATTTTCCTAGTAAAATCCCTAACTTTATATAAAATATTTTTACTTTAAATGAAGTAGGGACGTTTAATGGCGACTAATTATAATTTATGAGACAAACTAACTTTTAATGATGCCTATTATGTTAAATAATTTAAGGTAGCGTCCCATTAAGATTTTCCTTGTACTGTGGATAACTTTTGTATAGTAAATTCTGAAATTGGTAACAATCATATTAAACATTACATGGCATGCAATGTATTAGAATACAAGACACAAATCTTAATAATGTCATACCTATTGCAAATAAAAATCCAATATGTTTTGTGAACAATTTTAATGACGGCTTCCACTATCGGATGTTATTGAGTTTGTTGTGAAACCGTAATAACCCGGTGAACGTCTTGTGTTACTATTCAATAGAATCGTAGTAGAACCATGGTTTATTATTCCCAGTACTGTTGATATTTATTTGGAAATTGATAGTGCAGAGGGGCTTGTGGCTAAGTAATAACAGCCGCACGGGTCGATCGATCAGAATAAGCTACGCTTGCCGCGGTTGGTCCGTGGATGGGAGACCATCTTTACATACCAAGACCCCTCCGCGCTTCGCAAAGCACGTTAAGTCGTTGGTCCCGGCTGTCATTTGTAGATCTTTGACAGTCGTTACGGGTCGTCAGAAGCTCGAAAGTCTGACAACCAGTCTTACCAAGGGCTATCGTGTTACCCAGTAACTGGGTTGTGCAGGTCAGATAGGCAGTCGCTCCATGTAAAATACTGGTATTCAGCTGTATCCGTTAAGACTGGAAGCTAACCCCAACATAGTTGCAAAAAGGCTAGGCAGATGATGAGTGCAGAATGTGGACCATTTGCTTGTAAAGAAATGTAGCTCTTTTTAAAAATATGGAAAAAGATATGTAAGAATAAAATGAATACTTTGATTAAAATCTGCCGGCCAGCACTTATAACCAGTCAACTAAGGCTGAGACAAGTTAAAATCTAAGCAAAATCAATTATTATTTTCATCTTAATTTCAGTGGCAACACAGAAAAAGTCGATCGAATGATAGAAAATTAGTGAAAAATTGAACACAAAATTCTAATCTTATGGTCAATTTTTCATTCATTTCACCGTGTAATTAAATCTAAGTAAGTACATTTATAAACATATAAAGTACATAAAAGCCTCTTGCAAAAAAAAAAAATCCTCATATAAAAATCGAACTGAAAACCTCAAACCCTAACAACACAAGTACCTACATACCTACCTGCTCGTTGTCTGACCCTTCGTGGGATTAGGTGACCGTTGCCCAAAACTTTACTAATTAATAGTACCCAACACCATTCAATGTCTGTTAATTAACTTTACATACGTACAATATGTTGAAAAACTTGTGTGGCGCGTTGTACATGGGTTTAAAGTTTTCGATAAGTGATTTGCCTAGAGGTTCGAGTAATGACAAATATAGGAGCAGAGTGGAAGTAAATTAATTGTGTTTATGGTTAACTAAGTACTACATACCTATCTATGTTCTTAAGGAAAATGACGATACTTTCAGTATCAGTAAAAAGTAGCCGTAGAGCCGCCGTTACTTCCGACTCTTCTCCATAGGAAACGACTAGTGAGAACCGTGCAGCTTCTGACGTTTCATAATTGCCCATGTAGGTTTACGTGAAATAAAATATTTTGAATTTGAATCAGCGATTTGGCAATTCTGCGGTCAGTTGCTGTTCGTCGATGCTACAAGAATCGTTTTGTTATTATATTTTCTGTGGATAGATCTTCAAATAAATAAACATTTTTTTAAACATTAATTAAGTCTTTCCAAAGTTATTATTATTAAGTTGTATAATCAGATTGCCTAAGTAAATACCTACCAGTGCAGGGCAAAGCAAAGGCCATCGTGTTCGATTTGATAAAATTATTTGATCATTATGTTTCTTAGTTCTTGTTGGCATTCTATGTGAAAATAGCTCATTTTGTGGTTAAAGATTCGCTAGTCACCAAGGTTGGTAGCGAAGCAAATCGACCATTTCCAAAGACCGTTAAAATAAGCTAAGTTTGAACTACCAAATTGACTTCGAGTTGGCGTACGAATAACAAAAGGTATACCTTCGACGATACTTTTATTTGATGTCCTAGTTGAGGATGATATGCGAGGCGATAGTGGGAAGAAAACGAGGTTATAACATAGTGTCTTCATATACAATGAAAGATAGCACGTAGAATAGATGAAACGAAGGATCATGACACCACTCCACATATCTACCTCAACGTGAAGACATCAAGAAACAAGTCATTCCATTAAGTTTTTAAGAGGCGCTAGCGACAGAAATTTATTTTTAAAGGATTCCCTTGTCTTGGTGACATGTGATGAGAAAAGATGAAACGCTTCGTACTTTCTAGGATAGCGATGAATTTTAAATCAAGTGTTGATGGATAAAGGGGAGAGGAAGAACAAAGAACATATAGATTGATTGTGATAATTAGGGAGTTGTTGATGGTGCGACGGGTAAGAGGGGAGAGCGGAGAAAGAAACATTTTGCGCCGATCCCGAGTAACATGTGCTGGCAGAAGAAGTTCTGTTGATTCGCATAGCATAGTATCGCTATGCGCTCCTCGGGTAGGACAACAGGTGCAGCTCCTACTAAGTATACACCTCTAGTGACACGTTACAAGTTTAGGGTAGCACCCCAAGAGTTAGACGTTTTTTGTTGTTCTTCTCAATTTATGGGACGTTTTACGTAAAAATCGATATTGAATTGTTTGCGTTTTTTGTTTTAGGGCCATGAATTGTTTTGGGAGTGTTGTAATTGTTTTCTGTACAAACTACAATATTAGCATTATAGTTTGTACAAAAAATATTAAAAATATTAAAAGTTGTTGTCATTTATTTTATCATCGGCCATCCAAATAAAATGGTCACATTAATTTATATTTGTATTAAGGTACAAACATTACATTATTTCTTGGGTATTTAAATGTATCAGTATATTCGGCCTTTGGCTAGAATTTTACTGAGCAAAGAATAATTTAATATTATTATAATGTGGGTTACCCATATCATTCGACATTGCTTAAATTTTTGCTGTTATTTATATTTAGAGAGAAATAATAATTTCTGGAACCCATACTCTGTACCAAAAACAATAACTTTGCAGTTGCAGACAATAGTTCTGACAAGACTTTGAATACCTACATGTTTAAACCTTGAGCCTAACTTAACGACAAAAATGGTGAGATCGTACACATTATACACTAAGACTTTTGAAGTTTAGTTCACCTACGTAAATAACTATTCACATAAAATAAGTTTTAATATTTGCTTAGTATGAAAAGTATTGCATGTTTATAAACATACTAACCTAACCTAACGTAACGTGCTCATAAAAATAAAGACTCCAATTGCGCAACAAGTCTTTTAGACTAAAAAATTAACAAATTAATCGACAATTAATGAATTCTCTTCAAATTGCTTAGGAAAAATTCAACTTTGACAGGCGAATAATTTAAATTCCATGTTGTGTCTACAAACACTTTTGGCCGTTCAGAAAATTTCCTAAACTTTCTTCGTTCTTATATTCCCAAGATGTTTTCGAGCCCTAACGACCTATACAAGGACAATTTTACAGGTGTTTCCGATTTACGTTAAAGGCAAGTCAGTAGCAAGTATTTGGAGAATTTATCCTTAAACTTCTTTGATCTTGCCTTCGGATTTCATTCCGTTATCAAAATATAGGTGTCAATGGGTCCCTGTAACTTTTTGGGGTCCTTCTCAATTTTTTATTCTTATTTGCTACTGTGAGAAATTTTGAGGTTCAAAATCCCTTTATTCGAAAAAATTTTGCGTTCGCTGTTGAATTTTTGTGGCAAAACGTATTCGTTACAAGTTAAAAGTTTTGTAGGATCAATGGTAATGTTGGTTTACGGAGAGTGACAGTAAAATTCAATTTGATATCAGTTTTGTTGTGTGTGTGGTGGTATCGTTGTCAGTCTTGACTTTTCTAACTTTATTCTACCACGACAGCTTAATTTTAAAATTCTGGTCAACAATTTTTTTTTACTAATTAACTAATGTCTAAAATTCAAAACAGGCAATTGTATATAATATGTAATACCATTTGTTCAAGGTTTTAGCGATTGTCAAACTTTTGGTCAATTATTTCTTAAGTATAGATATTTTTCTGGCAGCTTATGATATTATCTCTGGGAGCTCCTTGATACATACGGGTATAAAAGAATATTATTAGGTCTTGAAGTTTTATTCATTCAAGGTCCTTAATAGTATGCCTACATCCCTTAATAGTCATATCAAGCTTAATATTATCTACCACGTAACGACTTAAACTGGTTCTGTTACACATTAACAACGCCCTTCATTACCCACACTCACTTAGTTCTATGAAACTTTGACTGTAGGTTTATAATCAACACTCACAGTCTTCTGTAATAAGACTAGCTCCGTGCTACGGCTTCACTCGCATGGATATTCTCACAGGGACTATGCATTTGCCCTGGACAAAAATTTATATTAATCTCTGGCTTATAAACTATCTTTATGCGAAACATAACGTAGATATGTTGCTCCATAGCTACGTGATAACAGAACAAACTACCTACACATAACAACGATCTTTCACATTTTTATTTTTAATACAAGTAGGATAGTAAGTATGTTTTGCCAAGGGGTATCATGTCAGTTGTGAAGGTCAATCGATCCATGCAAGATACTGGTATTCAGCTACATCTGGTGACACTGGATCGACCCCAACATAGTTGGGGAAAGGCAGGCAGATGAGGATCAGTAGGTTTGACTACACTTAGCATAATTATACTACTATTTATGTTCATAAAGAAAACTAACGAAAACATAATCATAATCTAATCGTCTTTAGAATCTAAAGTTGATTTATTTCAACACGTGTATCATCCATGCGATACATTCTGTTTTAAATAAATAAGGTTGCGACCTGGCCTCGTATCAGAGGGACTACTCTCTAAGTCCGTCAACGAAGATACCGGCCCGTCCGAAAGTAGTTGATCCGTCAAAACAAGTGACAAATTAAATTTTTCGAACGGGCACAAATAATATATGTACATTGCAAGTAGGGACAACTGTCAAATCGTGTTGTCATTCATTCTCAGTTCGGGCTCCGAAGTAATCTTATGTCCGTAGGTGATACGGAGTAGGACCTTCGTAACTTCAGCCGAAACTACGGATTTAGTGTTCATGGAGTAGACTGGGGTTCTACTCCATAAGCACTAAATCGTCTAAGTAGTTTAAGTTTAAGCGTTAAGCTTCAACAGACAAGAACCTTCTTATTATAAAACGAGTTCTACCTTTAGTCCAAGTCCAAACCTTCGATTCAGTTAGTATATTTTGATCTTTATTCCGACAGACACCCTAATAATATAAATAATTGACTACTTAGACTAGGTTGTAAAGACAGTTTTGTATTAAGGATTTTGCTTTTATCGAAATACAATTGAAAATAGAATAACTAAAGAATTTATACTAAAGTTAGAACTCGATTTGTAATGAGACAAGTAGTATTCTGTTTGAAATTAAAACTTATCGACAGGCTTGTCGTGTAACACAGGTGATATTCAGAATGTCGTGGAATAAGCCCACGCGTCGGCAAGCGCAGTGTGGAACGCCCCCACCCACATGGACCGACGACCTTAAAAAGGTGGCTGAAACAGATTGGATGCGGAAGACAGGGTGTTGTGGCGCAGCCTGGGAGAGGCTTATGTCTAGCAGTGAACTGCGATTCTGCTGAGTCTGCGGCTGAGTTCAGCTCGCTCTTTCCGGCGGATGGCCAATGGGATAAAATCTGTATTGGTCGATACCAAGACAGATTTTTATCCCATTGACCGTCATCATTACACTCGACTTCTAATCTAAAATTTCAAACATAACTGTCTAACATAATCACCCTGCGGGAATCTAGATAAATGCACAAGATATTATAAAACCGTAAATACTACAAATAATGTATTATATTTCAGCTAGAAAAGTTATCCGCGAAAAATATGTCTTACAAAACCATCGCAAACAGAAACATCTTCCTTCGAACTCATATAAAAATCGACAAAGCCTGAACACAACACGAAACGAAACTTCGGAACCTAAAGTGTATTTAGCAAAACTAAACGGACGGTACCGTCCGAAGTGTTTCCGAAACTCCTCGAGTCTACAACATTCTAAGATGTTTGCTTTATCTCGTAAACAATTACTTTTTGCTATCGCCTCTGGATCGTGTCAAGATGTCTGTGAAGACTTAGTTCAGAATTGAAGAACAACAGGGTTTTGGGTTACAAGAATCTTGAGACTTAATTTAGTTTGTGAGAAGAGGTTTGATCGGTTTTGAAAATTGTTAGTGTTCATAATAAAAAAATAGTAATGTTGTAAATTGCTGATGTCCTCGAGTGATTTGCGAGGTTAATAAGGTTTTATTCAAAATCAAAAATCATTTTTTATATTAGGATAATCAGAAATTTTGAACGCCAACATTACATAAGACAGCCCTCAAAACCTTTCTCAAGCCTTTTACCACTGCACTTCCTAGTATTTTATAACGCTAATATACTCAATAAGGGTGCGTTTCCACTAATGCGGAGCCGGGCAGACTGGAGAGGAGCGGACCGTGAATTGGCCAGTCACAATGCCCGAAATCTGCGAAGTGGAGATTTCTACGATGGAGATTTTCGAACGGCGGCGGCGCACTATGGAAAATCGTAGAACAACTGCTGATTAAAAATGGTTTTTGTCAGTGTCGCTACTGGCATACTTTTTTTTATTTTACTCAATAGTTTAAGGACCAAACTAGACTATAATATCAAAAAATTATAAATATTAAATGAAATGATTTTTTTACAACACCACAAACTTTATAGTTTTGACGGACGTCCATGTCAGGCCCGTTCACTTCATCACTTTTAAATTGATTTTATTGTTATACGTTACAGGAAAAGGTATAATGTATTATATATTTCTGGAAACCTCGTCTTTTGAAGAATATGAAACAGCTAATATGTATTTAATGTTATGTTAAGGTTCACCTTAAAATAATTGCAAAATAAAATATGGTGAAAAAAAAGTTTTTTAAAGTTCAACGAGACTTGACAGTTACCCACGTTTACCCCTGCTTTACATTTAATGTTGATTTGTAGCCTAACTATCTATAAACATAATCAAATAATAACAGCGGCGGATATTTGCGGGTTTCGGAGTAATTAATAAAAATGTGATAAGAGTCAGAAAACGGAAAACCGCTCGCTATCTATTGCGGTTTGAAATGTTGCTGTTTACATCAATAGTTTGCGGTAAGTTTTGTAATTTATCATTGATATTAGGGCATTTATCTTTTTTACACTCATGTTGCGTGTGAAAATATTAATCAACAAAATGCACACTACCCTCATATTTCAAATAGTATATAAACAGTGGTTTCATTCCATTGTAAATAACAAAATAGTGGTGAATTAACAGAAGTGTAATTACATTTGTTGACTCTTCAAAATGTCTACTTTCAAGTGTTCTAAACGTGAAATAATACTTTCGTATATCGAAGGAGGAAAATCGTTGGAAGCATTATCAACAGTTTTGCAAGAAAAATTTCATGTGTCTGAAGACAACTTATGTTTCATCCTCAGTGATTTTCAAAGACATATTATTCCCGCTTTTAATAAACGCCGGAACGAAGCTTCACGGAACAAGGATACATTTTTAATGAAGAACAGTAATTGGTTGGAATCAGAATATTCAATAACTTTACCGGACTCTGAAGACGGTACAACCATCTCCACACCATCTACTTCTTCTGGGAAACGTGGAAGACCGTGCGTATCTTATCCAGACTTGTCAGAATCCAGTAAAAGAAGAAAAAATACAATGTTACTTAATGAGTATGGATTTGAACACGTCTATAATGCATATCTTCACGGGTTACGTTCGATAGGAGAAGAAACAGAAGCTAAACTTGTGGAAACATTAAGGTTTGCTGACAGTGAAAATAAGACCTTATTTTCGAGTCTCATAGAAGACGCAAGGCAGACCAAAATGTTAACGGATGAAGAAGCATTGAGCGTATTTATTGACTTGGATTTAACGAAAGCACGATATTTGTACTTGAGAAATTTAACGAACGAACGAAAATGTTTTGTGCTTCCGCCATATTACAAAGTGCAAGAAGTTAAAACTACTTGCTATCCACCGTCTTCAGCCATAGAAATTACAGACACAAGTGCAAAAATAGTAAGACTTCAAGATTTATTAGATCACACTGCAGCTAGAATATTGACAATAGATTCAGTCTATAGGAATGGATTGCATAACTTACTTCTGTATAGTAAATGGGGCTGTGATGGCTCATCCGGTCAAAGCCAGTACAAACAGAAACTGCCAGAAGAGTCTGAACTTATTTCTGATTCGAATTTATTTATCACTTCTTTGGTGCCTATTAAGTTAATTAACGAGCTAACAGGTGATGTTGTCTGGCAAAATCCGGTACCTTCATCTGTTCGTTTTTGCCGGCCTATATTAATAGAATTTTGTAAGGAAACTCTCGAGAAAACTAAAGCCGTTGTGGATGAAATAAAGGGTCAAATAAATTCCTTGAGTCCATCATTAATTAACAAAGAAGGTGAGGGAGTGCAAGTGAAGCATGATCTCTTCCTTACAATGATAGATGGTAAAGTAGCTCAGGTATTAACAGATACGCCTTCGGGTTCCACATGTACAATATGTGGAGCTACTCCACGCCAAATGAACGATTTGACAAAAGTGACAGCTAGGCCTGAAAATGAAGATTCTTATCAATACGGACTGTCTACTTTGCACGCCTGGATTCGTTGTATGGAAATGATTTTACATATTTCCTATAATCTGTTTTTCCAAACATGGTCAGCCACAAGTGAAGAAAAGAAACGACTAAAGCAAGAGAAGAAAACCCTGGTACAAAGGCGTTTTCGTGAAGAGCTAGGATTGATCATCGACAAACCAAGTCAAGTAAGTGGTAATTCTAATGACGGTAATACTGCCAGAAGATTTTTTCACAATGCAAGCTGCTCTGCTGAAATTACAGGAGTGGATATAAATTTGATTAAACGACTTTACATAATTCTGCAAGCTCTTTCATCGGGTGTAATGATAAATGCTGAAAAATTTGGCAGTTATGCTATGGAGTCTGCTAGGATCTATGTGAGCAATTATGAATGGTATTAAATGCCATCTTCAGTTCACAAAATTTTGATTCATGGAGAAAGTGTCATAAAGCATTTTGCAGTACTTCCTATTGGTCAACTTTCGGAAGATGCACAAGAATCTCGCAATAAGGATTATAAAAAATTTCGTCTTCATCATGCTAGAAAATGCTCAAGATCCGCTACAAACGAAGATGTATTTCATACTCTTCTTTATACTTCAGATCCTTACATTACCAGCATTAGAAAACCGTATACTAAAAACGTGAAGGAACTTGATGAAGACACCTTAGATCTTTTGAAAGTGAACGAATTAATTTTAGATCCCGAAGTTCATCAAGTATAAATAACATAACATTTAGTAAACAGTACAATTAATTTATTAATCTGTGTTCGATTTAAATCTTTAAAAAAATGCTTTTTTTATTTTATTTGATTTTATTTTGATGTACTATATGATATTTGTTTTTTGTAAACATTAAAATAATAGTATTCATTGTTAAGAAATAAACATTGGAGATTTTTTATAATTTTGAATTTGTTTTATTTTTTAATTTATTATTTTAAATTTAATCATAATAAATTACATTCTATTTGAAGCCATATACACTATTCTATATGTGTGCAAAATTTTAGAACATAATATTCAGAAATAAAGAAGTTATTGATTTTTAATCAGAAACAGACCATTATTTTCCACAGTGCGGCGCACTGTGGAAAATAATAGAATAGTGTATATGGCGGTGGAGCAGACGAGTCCTAGAGTGGAGACCGCGTATTGGCAAGCGTAGTGTGGGACGCCCCCCAGCTAGATGGACCGACGACCTTAAAAAGGTGGCTGGGACAGACTGGATGCGGAAAGCGGAGGACAGGGTGTTGTGGCGCAGCCTGGGAGAGGCCTATGTCCAGCAGTGGACTGTTATAGGCTGAGTTGATTGAGTTGATTGAAATTACATTCTATTTGAAGCCTTGATGAATACTTGATGAACTTCGGGATCTAAAATTAATTCGTTCACTTTCAAAAGATCTAAGGTGTCTTCATCAAGTTCCTTCACGTTTTTAGTATACGGTTTTCTAATGCTGGTAATGTAAGGATCTGAAGTATAAAGAAGAGTATGAAATACATCTTCGTTTGTAGCGGATCTTGAGCATTTTCTAGCATGATGAAGACAAAATTTTTTATAATCCTTATTGCGAGATTCTTGTGCATCTTCCGAAAGTTGACCAATAGGAAGTACTGCAAAATGCTTTATGACACTTTCTCCATGAATCAAAATTTTGTGAACTGAAGATGGCATGTAATACCATTCATAATTGCTCACATAGATCCTAGCAGTCTCCATAGCATAACTGCCAAATTTTTCAGCATTTATCATTACACCCGATGAAAGAGCTTGCAGAATTATGTAAAGTCGTTTAATCAAATTTATATCCACTCCTGTAATTTCTGCAGAGCAGCTTGCATTGTGAAAAAATCTTCTGGCAGTATTACCGTCATTAGAATTACCACTTACTTGTCTTGGTTTGTCGATGATCAATCCTAGCTCTTCACGAAAACGCCTTTGTACCAGGGTTTTCTTCACTTGCTTTAGTCGTTTCTTTTCTTCACTTGTGGCTGACCATGTTTGGAAAGACAGATTATAGGAAATATGTAAAATCATTTCCATACAACGAATCCAGGCGTGCAAAGTAGACAGTCCGTATTGATAAGAATCTTCATTTTCAGGCCTAGCTGTCACTTTTGTCAAATCGTTCATTTGGCGTGGAGTAGCTCCACATATTGTACATGTGGAACCCGAAGGCGTATCTGTTAATACCTGAGCTACTTTACCATCTATCATTGTAAGGAAGAGATCATGCTTCACTTGCACTCCCTCACCTTCTTTGTTAATTAATGATGGACTCAAGGAATTTATTTGACCTTTTATTTCATCCACAACGGCTTTAGTTTTCTCGGGAGTTTCTTTACAAAATTCTATTAATATAGGCCGGCAAAAACGAACAGATGAAGGTACCGGATTTTGCCAGACAACATCACCTGTTAGCTCGTTAATTAACTTAGTAGGCACCAAAGAAGTGATAAATAAATTCGAATCAGAAATAAGTTCAGACTCTTCTGGCAGTTTCTGTTTGTACTGGCTTTGACCGGATGAGCCATCACAGCCCCATTTACTATACAGAAGTAAGTTATTCAATCCATTCCTATAGACTGAATCTATTGTCAATATTCTAGCTGCAGTGTGATCTAATAAATCTTGAAGTCTTACTATTTTTGCACTTGTGTCTGTAATTTCTATGGCTGAAGACGGTGGATAGCAAGTAGTTTTAACTTCTTGCACTTTGTAATATGGCGGAAGCACAAAACATTTTCGTTCGTTCGTTAAATTTCTCAAGTACAAATATTGTGCTTTCGTTAAATCCAAGTCAATAAATACGCTCAATGCTTCTTCATCCGTTAAAATTTTGGTCTGCCTTGCATCTTCTATGAGACTCGAAAATAAGGTCTTATTTTCACTGTCAGCAAACCTTAATGTTTCCACAAGTTTAGCTTCTGTTCCTTCTCCTATCGAACGTAACCCTTGAAGATATGCATTATAGACGTGTTCAAATCCATATTCATTAAGTATCATTGTATTTTTCTTCTTTTACTGGATTCTGACAAGTCTGGATAAGATACGCACGGTCTTCCACGTTTCCCAGAAGAAGTAGATGGTGTGGAGATGGTTGTAACGTCTTAGTTGTGAGTCCGGTAAAGTTATTGAATATTCTGATTCCAACCAATTACTGTTCTTCATTAAAAATGTATCCTTGTTCCGTGAAGCTTCGTTCCAGCGTTTATTAAAAGCGGGAATAATATGTCTTTGAAAATCACTGAGGATGAAACATAAGTTGTCTTCAGACACATGATATTTTTCTTGCAAAACTGTTGATAATGCTTCCAACGATTTTCCTCCTTCGATATACAAAAAGTATTATTTCACGTTTAGAACACTTGTAAGTAGACATTTTGAAGAGTCAACAAATGTAATTACACTTCTGTTAATTCACCACTATTTTGTTATTTACAATGGAATGAAACCACTGTTTATATACTATTTGAAATATGAGGGTAGTGTGCATTTTGTTGATTAATATTTTCACACGCAACATGAGTGCAAAAAAGATAAATGCCCTAATATCAATGATAAATTACAAAACTTACCGCAAACTATTGATGTAAACAGCAACATTTCAAACCGCAATAGATAGCGAGCGGTTTTCCGTTTTCTGACTCTTATCACATTTTTATTAATTACTCCGAAACCCGCAAATATCCGCAGCTGTTATTATTTGATTATGTTTATGGATAGTTAGGCTACAAATCAACATTAAATGTAAAGCAGGGGTAAACGTGGGTAACTGTCAAAAGTCTCGTTGAACTTTAAAAAAACTTTTTTTTCACCATATTTTATTTTGCAATTATTTTAAGGTGAACCTTAACATAACATTAAATACATATTAGCTGTTTCATATTCTTCAAAAGACGAGGTTTCCAGAAATATATAATACATTATACCTTTTCCTGTAACGTATAACAATAAAATCAATTTAAAAGTGATGAAGTGAACGGGCCTGAAATGGACGTCCGTCAAAACTATAAAGTTTGTGGTGTAGTAAAAAAATCATTTCATTTAATATTTATAATTTTTTGACATTATAGTCTAGTTTGGTCCTTAAACTATTGAGTAAAATAAAAAAGCATGCCAGTAGCGACATTGACAAAAACCATTTTTAATCAGCAGTTGTTCTACGATTTTCCATAGTGCGGCGGCGCCGCGGTAACGCGATGCGCATTTGTATGCCCAAGGTTAACGGTGATTACTCCGTATTAACTTTTGTGACTACACATAGATACAATATTATGGAGATATATCAGGTGGCCTGCCGAGCCGTTTGCCAAACTGTCAACCGAGAAAACCATTAACCAAAAATAAGCCATAATTATATTCGTCACAATTCTCGTTAAAGCGATACATGTCATAATACCTACATTCCAAACTGACGCGGGGTAAACCGGCTGTCAAACTAAACTGATATATCGGACTGCTGCGGAATTACTCGTACATGGATTATATTGTCAATACTGTACGCCGATATGTTTTATTGCTATCCCGGGATTCGGACTAAGTACGTCTGATTAATGCCTCCGGGAATTTTACCCTGAGAAAATTCTTTTTCGTGTGAGTACGGTACTACGATTGGTTGGTTGCTCGAAATTGAGTTAGTTTTCTGTTTCCAGTGATACACCTAATTCTCAGAAAATACCTACCACTAAGTCTGGCCCGCAAATGATTGATAGAATCCATTCCTCACACTCTTACAAGAAGCGATCAAGAAGCTTAACCTGATCAATTGACTCGTGCGGCAGTTATTACTTAGGCACAGGCCCCTCACTAATTTATAATAACGTAGGCATTTATTAGCACCGAGAAAGTTAGCCTCAAAAAGTTGTATACATCGACAAGATTTCATTTGATTGCTTACAATTTGTGTTCTATATACTGTATCAATGTACAGTTACAATTAAGTATCCTATCTGTATAATTATATTTTGTGGCTATACTCGTACATTGATACAATATTACATGAATCAGGTGGCCTTGCGACTGTCGAATTGTTTGCCAACCTCTCAATCGAGAAAACCATTCACCAATTATAAGCCATAATTATTTACGTCAAAATTCTCGCTAAAGCGACACAAGTCACAATACCTACATTCCGAACTGACGCGGGGTAAATCGGCTGTCAAACTAAACTGATATATCAGACTGCTGCGGAATTACATGGATTATATTGTCAATACTGTACGCCGATATGTTTTATTGCTATCCCGGGATTCGGACTAAGTACGTCTGATTAATGCCTCCGAGAATTTTACCCTGAGAAAATTCTTTTTCGTGTGAGTACGGTACTACGATTGGTTGGTTGCTCGAAATTGAGTTAGTTTTCTGTTTCCAGTGATAGTGCGTTATGTTTGATTTTTCTGTTGATTTGTACGCAATTGAACGTTGTGTTGACATTTTTTTTTGTTTTCGTACGTATTTGTATTGTGTTTTTTTTGAGATTGGTTATTAATTAGCATTTATAGACAAAGATAATAAAAAAAAACATAAGTTATGGAATCAGGCGTTACTCTTCAGAAATCCTTGATTTGTGGGCGCGAGTGGGTGTTGCATTTTATTTAAAACATTTGGGAGGGTTAAGAAAAACTATTGCTATTTTATTTATCGAAAAAAAAAGTCATTTAAAATCTGATGAAAGTTTTCTTTTAGTATTCAACGTTTTAGTTTGATTCGTTGAAAACGAATACATATTCAACTATAACAATCAAGCTACTTGTCCCGTCCAATATTTTCCGTGTAACCGCTAAGCCGGTCTCACCCAGACGATGGTACACGATGATATTCTGACAGGACTGCTGTCAAAATATCTGTGTAACTGAATTGGGGAGTTTTTTTTTTGTTATTTACGTATATAGATTTCTAACTGCTTACAATAGGTATGTAAAAGAAAAATATTTATTTTTTAACGAAATACCTGATCAAATGAATGATAGAAGTTACCGTTTATTCGAATCATTCAATAAACTATTTTCAAAGCCCTTTGGTTATTTGGTTACACTTAATTTTCAGAAAATACCCAACACTATGTCTAACCCCGCAAATTATATTATTGATAAAATCCATTCCTCACACTCTTTTACAAAGAGCGACCAATCATTTAGATATCCAATTAATTTTGTATTTAAATGTATCATAAAATGTTATAACACTATTTTGGGTCGTAAAACTCGTAGATTTTCGTAGACCTTCGTTATATTTATTGAAGAAAATGTTTTATGCAAGTTTGAGGATGCAAGCGGGGGGGGGGGGGGGGGGGAATCTTGTATAAAATACTAGTTTGAAGAAAATACTGTTATTACTCTTATTAATCTTCTGTGAAGTGCTTCGAGAACGAACAACTTTAATCGGCTTTGGCTCGTCTTGAAAGACTCAGATTGTAGATTGTTCTTTGGAATCAGGATCGTAGGCATAGATCCAAGGTTCGTCAACACTGATGATGTTGTAGACGTGATTTGACTCTCCTCGGTTGAACCTTTGCAGAGTTTTCTTACACCATCTGACGAGGGCCACCTTGTGATCGTCGGACAGCAGATGCGGTATCCAATGGCAAACTAGCTTTCTCACACCAAGCGCTTCATGCAAGATCTTCTGAATGGTTGTCTCTGAGATGCCTAATAGAGCCTCTATCTCTCGATACGTCACATGACGATCATCGAGAATTAGTTGTCTCACAGCAATGTTATCTTCAGTGAAGGCGAATTTTGGGCGTCCTTCGCGAGATTTGTCACTAACACTGGTATGTCCACGCTGGAATTCTAAATACCAGCGTTCGACAGTTCGCAGACATGGGGCTTCATCACTGAGTACAGATGATAGCTCTTCAAAACACTGAAGCCGTGTCAGGCCTCTTCTAAAGTTGTAGAAAATTATTGCATGGACATTTTCCTTAGAAAGATTCATTTTCGTACGTAACCTGACGGAGACAGCATGATACATAGCTGAATTGTGTTTTTGAGAATACGGCCATAAGTTTTATATCCTCCTCCATACATTTAACAACAAAGTCTCCTTTACCTTCAAACCATCGCTAAAACAATTGCGGTAGGTAGGCCGCTTTTCACACCCCTACTAATACATAATTCAGGACAACATCTACCGCCTAATGTATTAGAACCATTTCATTGCGAAATATTTATATGTAATCCACGAATCTACTAATGAATGTTAGTGCAGCAGAATAATTGTGATATCAAACTTGTGTTCATGATCTATTCAGTGCAATTTGTTGGAATTATTTCGTGGAAGGTGTGTGTAGATTATGTATGAGAAGGTGGTGTGTCGTGATGTTGCTTTGTATTGAACGCTTTTATATTTTAAGTCATTTGTTAATTAGTACCACAGATTGAAAATAACACATGGTTTTATCAAATACAGGGTTACTGGTAACTCGACGTATTCCTTGCAGGACGTCATAGTAGGGTTAAAATGCAACAAATTAAGCCACCAAATGTTCTACCGAAACTCAGTACTTTTTGAATTAGTTAAGAGTTTTAGTTTTTTAATGAAAAATCCCAGATTAAACCATTTGAAACCAATTTAAAAATGATTTACGGCGCGACTGTACTGAAATTTAAGTTATTATCATAGTTGACGCCGTAGCAGACCTTTGTTAATATTTAAAAGTTCAATAATGCCTAAAACTTTGGCAAATATCACTAACAAAAAATTTATTTTTTTGTATTTTTTGCTATTACTTCATAAAAAATGTAGTCTAGTGCAAAAAAAATACTACACCTGGTGTACAAATTACTAAGAAAATATCCTTGTCTTATCAGCTATCCAAAAAGGTATGAAAGTTAATACAAAATCATGGACTACATTATGAAAATCGTTTTTGATTTAGTACAGGCGTGCGTTTCACAAAAAGGTGATTATTCGAAAAATCAAAAACAAAATCGTGAACATTATTATTCTTTTTAATCAATATTAAAAACTTTAATTACACACATTTCACACGTCTTGTTCGATGCGCTGCCCTCGGTTTTGAATACATGTTCTTATTCGCTTCCTTACTTCGGTTTTTGTTATTCTTGAGGTGATTGTTGCCCTCATCTGGTCCGCCGCATTTGTAATTCTCTCCCTTAGTTCTTCAATTGAATTTACTGGGGTCACATAAACTAGATCTTTCATACGACCTCAGACGTAAAAGTCTAGCGGCGTCAGATCAGGGCTTCGTGCAGGCCACGGAATCGGCCCACCGCACCCTATCCATCGGTTTGGATAGTTTTCATCCAGCAATTGTCGAATTGTGATTCGGAAGTGGGCTGGACATCCGTCATGTTGGTAAATCATGTTTGCTCTTCTTTCTTCCGGTACATCCGTGAGCAGTGCTGATAAATGATTTCTGAGGAAATCTTCATAAAGTTCCCCATTTAGTGTTCGGGGTAAAAAATGTGGGCCAATTAATTTGTCGTCAATAATACCCATCCAAACATTAAGCGAGAACCTTCGCTGGGATGCGGTTGGTTTCAGTTTTTTAGGGTTTGCTTCTGCTTTCGGTGCCCAGTAATGTAAGTTGTGGTAATTTGTGATACCATCACGATCAAAACATGACTCATCGGTCCACAGAATGTTTTTTAAAAAGTTTTCGCTGTCGGCGTCGGCACTTAGCATAAAACGACAAAATTCAAGCCGTCTCGGCGGATCTCCTTCTTCTAATGACTGGACTGGTTGGTAATGGTATGGATGTCGGCCTGACAAGTGAACTACAGACCAGACTTTCCACTGTGACATACCAAGCTCACGCGCTACGATGTTTGTCGATGTGTTAGGATCGTCAATAAAACGTTGAAGAATAAGCTCCTCGTCCTCAGCCGTGTATCTCCGGGAACGACCAGTGTCAACTTGCCTGCTTCTTTGGACGCTGCCAGTTTCAGATATTCGCCGATAAGTCGATCCGAAGACACTAACGTGGGGGAGTCGGCGGTTGGGAAAGCGAAGTTGATATTCTCGCCGCGCCACAGCAGCGTTACCGTCACAAAGTCCGTAACAGTACATTATGTCAGCGTATTCAGGATTAGAATATGCAGCCATAGTCAGCGCTTATGAAGGCACAGCACAGCACAAGAGCAAGATACGCAGCAACAGTTAGGGAAATAGCCAGTAACAAAACACGAGCTTGCGCGACGTAGAGTTGAAACTAACTAACGCTGACGACCAAATTTTGCAAAATCGCACCCCCTGTCATGCCGAGAGAATAATAGCGACCAATCACAAAGCTCCCAGAGTGGTTGGAGTTCAAGCGCAGGTAAAAACTACGAATAATACGAATACGAAACAATAGGTTGACCGTCTCGCAATTTTACCTGCCCCCCATAAAACTCTTCTCTTCCCTGGCACCCATGCAAAAGTATTGACAATCATACCTTTCTTAATAACTGATAAGACAAGGATATTTTCCTAGTAATTTGTACACCAGGTGTAGTATTTTTTTTGCACTAGACTACATTTTTTATGAAGTAATAGCAAAAATTACAAAAAATTAAATGTTTGGTTAGTGATATTTGCCAAAGTTTTAGGCATTATTGAACTTTTAATTATTAACAAAGGTCTGCTACGGCGTCAACTATGATAATAACTTAAATTTCAGTACAGTCGCGCCGTAAATCATTTTTAAATTGGTTTCAAATGATTTAATCTGGGATTTTTCATAAAAAAAACTAAAACTCTTAACTAATTCAAAAACTACTGAATTTCAGTAGAACATTTGGTGGCTTAATTTGTTGCATTTTAACCCTACTATGACGTCCTGCAAGGAATACGTCGAGTTACCAGTAACCCTGTATATAAGACTTGAGTATCTATCGAAACTGTCAAGGGTCAACGGACCTTTGACAGTATGTAAAGTCAAGGAAATTAATTGTTAAGCATTTTAACTTCTAACTTAAATTGTCTGTATATTCAAAGCACTAATGTAATTCTCTGAAAGTTGTATGAAATGTCTTTAACATTACAAATTGACGTGTCAATTTTCTGAACAATTAATTGCCTTTACTGTACATAATTACATCACGCAAATAAACAACGTTTCATTTACAAAAAAAAAATGGGTGGTTTCGAGTTGAAGTCTTATTTTGTTTTTCGTTGTACGTACACATTTTTAAGTGGCCATATTTGTAATACTTTGTTCTCGAATGCAAAATAATTATGAGCTGTTTAATTTTTGTTTATTGTTTCATGAGAAAATCTTTAAGTTTTCTGTGTAGGTTCATTTATATGATTCAGAAGCATGAGGCTGACCTTCACTTCAGCAAATCTTAAGTTGCACACATCGTTCCTAGAGGTAAACCTACTTGTTGATAGATTTGATTGTCAACAAAGAGTTAAATCGTTAGATTTGCCCTAACCGTAGGTACTTATATCGCGCGAAAAGTGCCAATACTGTTAAGAGTGAGCTCACACATTCCATATAACTATGGCGTTTCCATGACAGCCAATTCAAAATTGTGTACAACCACCCTTTGATGCGGTAGGGTGAGTCTAGCGATTTAAATCTTTGATTGTCAAGCTGTTTTTAATAAATTACCAACATTTCTATTCAAAATAATATTCAGATCATCAAAATTTGTGTTCTAATATATTATTCTCTATACATCTTGCATGTGCCTAGGTACACATCGTAACATTCACACCGCTTTCACAATACGGCGGGACTAACAACACGCAGCGCTAAAAAAATCTTAAGTTACCAAGTTTTGATAATAGCAAACTTGGTGTAAACAGCTTGTGATAAGACACTCTTGTTGAACAAAAGATAACTTCTGGTGAAGTTCACGGTGAGGCAGACGCCTTATAATTTTATGTATAAATACTGTAATTTGTTGGAGTGCGAGTTGAAGAGAAAAGCAGCTGTAATATTTTATCCAACACTTCCTGTGGTTGCGAATATATCTGTGTAGAAGAACAACACAACAATTTCAGGAATACGAAAGCGTAACTATATAAACAACTGACTGTCTCGTTATTCTAGTGGTCGCACGCGCTACTGCTAAACATGAGGTCCTGGGTTGGATACCCAGGTCGGGCAAAGTGTTAGTGCGTTAGTGGTTTTTCCATCAGAAATTTCTCAGTAACAGCCCGAAGTCTAAATTTGTGCCCGCTTGATAGCAATAGGCTATTCATGCCTATTTCATGCGACTTAAACATAAATAGTGAAATGTGGGTGATATATGGTATAGTCACATACTCGTATGTACCTAACCTTTCGGGGACTACGAGCGTGGTATTATTTAGAATTACTGTAACTACAGACCCTGGGCGTTGATACGTTGAGCTTTAGAAAACGACAATTGCACAGTTATGAGTGACAGAGAAGAGGCTATATTCCAGCTGAACTTTTTTTATCGATTATATCTCAACATAAGACAATACATGATTCTCAATGTATCATCACACTGTCGAACAGACAGACCAACAGAAAGAAGCTTCGTTTTATAACAAAGAAAATTAAAATTTCCTAAAACTTTAAACTCACAATTAATATTACTAACATATTATTAGCTCACCCTCTTATAATACTAATTTAACAAAGTGAACTCAGGTCAAAATATACACTTTTGCTAAAACAATATTATGTATGCCGCTACTCAGGAACTTACGTCTTACCTAATATTCACAACATTTAAAAAGGTAATTTCGGTAAGAACTAGAAAATAAGTTCCCTACTTAGGCCCCTGATGTGATGTTGTTAAGTCAAACGAACTTTTTCAGATATATTAACGTTAAAACCTCTGCCTACTGACCTGTCTTAACGAGCCATTCTGTATACAGTATACAACCACAAACGTTAAATCAATATATCTGCCTCTATCCACTATATCCATGTATAGCTACGTCGCCAGGTGCACAGCTGCAGTGAACAGATTTGGCTGACTAGATCTGATTGTATTTGCCTATTTCCCTTTGCATATGCAGGTATATACATAGCATGCAGGTAGGTATTATAATATTTAATTGACGAGTAAAGTTGGTGATCAAAAGATAGTGGATTATTGTCAACAGATTGATATTTTGTGATGATCTCAATGATAAATAAATGAATCACTTCACAGACAGAAAAGTGGCATATCAGCCTTATATACGAAACTATAAAAGATCTAAGATATGTGACTTATATGCAACTAGATTTACCCGCAGCTTCGCCAGCGTGGAGGTCGGATATTATCCACCGGGATCGTACTACCGGCATAAAAAATATCTCATGGTCTACCTGTGGTCAAATATCCGAATCTGTTCAGCCGTTAAGGTGTGAAAGGGTAACAGAAACGCAGCTCGTGGTCGTCTCTGCGCTCTCTCTCTTAGGGGGTGCGCGGAATCGGTATTGAGGTTATAAACCCTCATAAGCGAGGGATATTTCTCTCAATCCTCACAAATTGGGGACCCATCGTTGGGTTTTCCTCCATGTGGGAGTGCTCAATCGTGAGTGATCTAGCAGCGAGGGCTACTAACTATCTGACCTCCAAACCAGTTACTGGTTAACACGAATATCAATATCGACACATATAGTTGCGTCTTTAAATGCACCTAAAGCTTTGTTAAACTCCAAAGAGCCGCTTCTGTAATCCCCAGCCAAGACCTCAAACACCTTACTTCCCAAATTGGCAATTTGCCAATTTGGGAAGGTGTATCTATCTAAGTTGTTCATTGTAATGGTCTGTGGGACGCTCTTATTTGCCTGTCGAGTTTGGTGGTATGTTATGCAATGTTTACATGCGCTACACACACAAGGTATGTTCCTAGAAATTGTTTGAAGCTAGCTAGAAATGACTGCGAGGTTGCCCATAGACATTGGACTAGTCATGTTCAATATCATAGTAAGCTTATGTCTAGCCTTTTCCCAACTAAATCTGGGTCGGTTTTAAGTCTAATTGGATGCAGCTGAATACCAGTATTTTAAATAGACCGCTTAATGTGCTTTCCGAAGCACAAAAATCATCGGCATAAAAAATATTGCTGTATCCAATCAGTCAACTCATATTTGGAACTGCTGGACATACCGAAACACTTCCCGTTACCACGACCGCTGTATTTCATTTGGCAAAATCCAACATAGAGTAATTAAAAATCTGCTGCCTTTATTACAATAACAAATCAAAATATCCAGTGTGCATATAGTACCTTTATCGAAAGTAGTTTCTTCCACACCCCATAAATCTGCGACCACGCAATGAAAAAAATCGGTGACGTCACGTACCACATTCTGCGGTACGACGTCGCAATGTAAAAACTTCAGGCATTTCCCTTAGAAACTATTTAGGTAACGTCGACAACATTTGCGATGCGACGTCACAACGTTTTTACGTGCGTCGGCACATAATCTGTATACTTTCGCTTAAAACTATTTTCGAAACATCCACTACTGTTGTTGTCACCATTACAATATTGTACTCGGTATAATGGCGCGTATGTAGACAGGTACCCGTGTCGATTTCCGCTTCACTTACTATGAGATTGATGCTACTATCTCGCTGACTCGGTAGCCATTTCATTGAAATGTTGGTATAGTGTTGAGTGATTGTGTATTTCTTTGTTTAACTTTAGGGATTTCGATGTAAGATGATCCCAAATGATGGTGTCTTTTTATTTTTTTTACGTTATCCTTGACATAATCTTTTCATTATTTGACATTATGAACTGAACCGAAATACATACATATTACAATTTAGGAAGTAAACGTCATCAGGTAAAATGGTTCCTGTCTCGTCCGGGGTGCAGTGCGACGTGTCTCATTTCGTTCTGAGAAATATGCAATATAACATCTCTGTGGAAACCATTAGGTTCGTCGCACAGTCGATGGGTTTGGCGACTGCATGAATGGAGCTGACGATCGCTAGACCTAGAAAGAGGATAAAATGGGCAAATGCGTTTGGTGACTTCATTTTAGCGTTTATAGAATCCTAGAAAACTTAATCTTTTGAGTAATTTATATTAAAGCGGTCTAACCACTTCTGAAATTGTAGTTTTTATTGCTGGAGACCACTATGTCCATTTTATAGTTGGTACAAGTAGTGTTATGTTTTTTAGTTAAACTTGGCATTTTTTGTCCAATTACGACAAAGTCAGAAAGCGGGGTTAATAATCTTACAGGCTGTGTATGTACTATCGGCCCAAGTTAAGCATGCTCACTTAAGAAAATATTCCTGCGAGAGCGCAGCTAGTGAAAAACCACACCCCTTCCTAGTTTCCCCCAATTAGAGACAATATGCATTTGTGTGAGTAATGAGCGAGTAACATAAAATAACAAACATTAGCTAGAGCGCGGCAGTGCCAATTTGCTCTCGCTAATTGTTGACGCTTCCCTTAAATTCCTATCGCCATTTCATTTTACGACCTGTTTATTTCTATCGGACTGATTGCCTGCCTAACTGTGACCTCTGCTTGTATACCGGACTGTGATCGAAAGCCTCTTCTTGACCCTAGCTTGTATCCTGGACTGTGTGTGTATTGTGTGTGGGCTGTGACTAACGTGGTGCAACCATGACGACCCGAAACCTGATTCAGGAAGAAAGGAATCAAATTATTGTTTTGCATAGACAAGGGTTAAATATATCCCAAATAGCAGTGGAGTTGAACATGCAAGTAAGTTATGTTTTTGTATTCAGATAGAGGGAGAGATATAGAAATAAATAAAGTGATAGTAATATTATTATTTCATAGTTTGCATTTTTCCTTATATTGCAATTTAAAAACAAATTCCATGAAAAATATTGGTATTCAGCTGCATCCGGTTAGACTGGAAGCCGACCCCAACATAGTTGGGAAAAGGCTAGGCAGATTTATATATAAAAATAATAAAATTATTATAACTTTCAGATGGATTCTTTTTAAAAGTCTCATAAGATATTACCTACTTATAGTAATGCATTCAAATAAGATTGTTCTTTTTATTTATTTTTGCTTTCAAAGACGTTGTTGGAGCCTTTTATGACCCGATAATAAATCCTAAACCAAAACAACCTAAACAATGGTGCCTTATCTCACAGCGTCGTTGCCGCATTTTAATTAGAAAAACCAGAGCGCATTCGTCGCATTTCTAGAGGCTTGATCATTATATTTCAAACTACAATTTTTTTTCGCCCAAGCACAAGATAATTGTTTTTTATAATTATTTTTAACATTTATTTTATCATAATACTGCAGATGGAAAGTAATTGACAATAATGTAAATTTTTGTTAGTAGTGCTCGTAAATACTTACCAAAAAAACTTAAAAAAAATTGCACACATAGTTTTAAATACTAACGATTTAGTGCTTGGCTGGCCGATAAAATAGCAAGTACTTACTATTTTTTCGGCCAAGCACTAGATCGTTGGTATTTAACCACGAAAAACCTTTAGAAATGCCACGTTGCCAGCCCGCACGGGATAAACACTTTTAAATAGTAGAGATAAAGCACAAATTTGCTTGGGACAGTTTCATACAATGTTGGAATTTACGCTATGCCATTTTTCTTACTCATAGGTATACGAGGTGTAAATTGCAATATCTGAAAACCTCTTAAGGGGTCATTGTACTAATCATTATGAACAACTTTTACTATGGGACCAAACCTGAAATCGCGAAAAAAAAACAGCTGTTCCCTACATTTATGTTCGCGTAACTCGTCAAAATGTATGGACCAGCTGCTTTTTTATCGCGATTTCAGGTTTGGTTCTCATAGTAAAAGTTGTTTATAATGATGAGTAATGACCCCTTAAGAGATTTTCAGTTATTGCATTTACAACTTGTATTTTAAAATATAGTTATGAATGTTATAACTACTTAAATTAGTTATGAGTAGAGAGAAAAGTTAAGAGTTTATTTATCATGAAGTCAACCAAAATGCACACCTTAAGTATTTCAATACTTGCCTATGGCTCCGCCTACTGCGGTGCCCGATGCGGACCACACCGCCGACGACGACGACGATGCTCCGGAGGTGACTGAGGTAGAAATGAGAGCGGCGGTACGCAGGCTTAATGCAAAAAATACCGCCCCAGGACCCGACGGCTTACCTGGGAAGGCCTGGGTCCTGGCCTTAGAGGCTCTCGGGCCTCGACTTAGGGGGCTCCTAAGCGCATGCCTGGAGAGGGGCCAGTTCCCGCTTCGCTGGAAGACGGGGAAACTGGTCCTCATAAAGAAGGCAGGGCGCCCTGCGGACTCTCCGTCCGCTTATCGGCCCATCGTGCTGCTCGACGAGGTGGGCAAGCTCTTTGAAAGAGTCATTGCAGACCGCCTCGTCGGCCAGCTGGTGCGGGTGGGGCCGGATTTGGCGGAGAGCCAGTTTGGTTTCCGCAGAGGGCGCTCTACGGTGGACGCCATCATGCGTGTGCGAGCCCTGACGACGGGGAATGCTGTTGCCCAGGGTGGGGTCGTCTTGGCGGTGTCCCTAGACATCGCCAATGCCTTCAATACCCTGCCCTGGAGTTGCATCAGGGAGGCACTCCGGTATCACCGGATGCCGACCTACCTCTGTCGTGTGGTCGAGGCCTATTTGACGGACAGGGCCGTCATCTACCCCGGTCACCAGGGAGTGTGGAACCGGCAAGAGATGTCGTGCGGTGTCCCACAGGGATCGGTCCTGGGGCCGCATCTGTGGGACATCGGATACGACTGGGTGCTGCGCACCGACCTCCCTAGCGGCGTCAGCGTAGTGTGCTACGCTGACGACACGTTGGTCCTGGCGCAGGGGAGGTCGCACCAGGCGGCGGCCGAATTAGCGGCACGCGGGGTTGCGACAATCGTCGAAGGGATCCGGCAATTGGGACTCGAGGTGGCCCTGCACAAGTCCGAGGCCATGTGTTTTCATGGTCCTCGGAACGCGCCACCGTTGGGGTCCCAAATAACGGTAGGAGGGGTTTCTATCGGCGTCGAGTCGACGATGAAGTACCTGGGACTCGTCCTCGACAGCCGGTGGAACTTCGTGGAGCATTTCCGACGTTTGGCTCCCAAACTGGAGCGGGCGGGCGCTGCATTGAAGCGGCTCCTGCCCAATCTAGGGGGTCCAAACGCCTCCTGCCGGAGGCTCTACGCGGGGGTCGTGCGGTCCATGGCCCTCTACGGGGCTCCTGTATGGGCGCGCTCTCTGGCGCTGCGGCCAGCCCGCCGGTTGAGCGCGGCCCAAAGGGTCATGGCCATCCGGATGGTTCGGGGATACCGCACGGTCTCCTGTGAGGCAGCGAGCCTCCTTGCCGGATTGCCGCCATGGGATCTGGAGGCAAAAGCCCTCGCGCACGTATGGGAGTGGCGCGAGGAGGCGAAACGCCGGGGCGTAAGTCCGCTGCCGCGAGAAATCGCGGCACAGCGGACGGAGCTCCGGCGGGATCTCATGGCGTCATGGAAAGTACGGTTGTCGCAACCCAGTGCTGGGCACGCCACGATTGCGGCGATAAGTCCCCTCTTTGAGGAGTGGCTGGAGAGGCGCCACGGCGTCCTCACCTTCCGCCTGACGCAGGTCCTCACCGGACACGGCAGCTTCGGGAGGTTCCTGTGTCGGATAAGGCGGGAGGAAACGTCCGGGTGTCACCACTGTGTGGATCGCCCGGAGGACACGGTGGAGCATACGGTGGAGGTCTGCCCGGCTTGGGCAGAGCACCGCCGTGTCCTCTTGTCGGCGATCGGCGGCAGAGACCTCTCGCGTCCGGCCCTGGTTCAGGCCATGGTACGGAGCGAGAGGGCATGGGCAGCCGTCACCTCCTTCTGCGAAGCAGTAATGCTCGCGAAGGAGGAGGCGGGACGGTCGAGGGAAAGGCAAGTTTCGCGCCCTCTCGCCCCTAGCCGCCGCAGGAGACGCCCAGGGCGTCGGGAATCCCGGGCGGATTTCCGGCCACCGTAGGCGCGGGCTTGCGGACGGTGAGCAATGGGTAGCTCACCGTCCGGTAAGGACCAGGCCCGGGTCGACGGCGCGTTGTATTCCACGCGCGCCTCAAAGAGATGTCGTCAGCACATAGTAGGGGTCCACTAGGGCCGATGCCTGCTGGGGTCGCGGGAAGGTACTTATGGGTCACCGAGGCCCCCGCAACACAGGCAACAAGAAGGAATACGGGTGGGTTTTAGTCAGTAAGAGTCTGACACACCCTCCCGCTCCACCCAGAGCGGGAGAAGTTATTTGATGATTTCCCACCCAAAAAAAAAAAAAAAAAGTATTTCAATACTTATAATTTTTATTTATAGTGTACTAGTTGTGCCCTTTGAATAAGACTTTTGTAGTGTACTCGTATTATTATACTTAGTTCCTATATTATGTAAAAAATCGATGCTGATTGTTTTTTTTTTTTTTTTTTCGTTAGAGAACAACGGTGCGCCACTGGGTGCGAAGATATGAAGAAGGAGAAATTACAGAACGCGTTCGTGCACCTCGACCCCGGGCTATAAACGAAAACGAGTTAAATAATATGATAGCCACGTATGAAGAGAACCCGTTCACACCCACTCGCAGTTTCGCACAAGAATACGAAGTTTCGATGCAAACTATTAGAAACGAGTTGCATCGAGCTGGAGTCCATCACAGACGTCCCGCAAAAAAAAATATTTTGACGCAGGAGCAGAAAGCTACTCGCGTGCGATTCGCTCGTGACTACAGGGACTTCGATTTCTCTTACGCCATATTTTCTGATGAAAAGTGCTTTAGGTCTAGCCAACAAGGTCGTCGGAATTTATGGCGTGTAGATAACACAAGATACGAACCTCGAAATGTGAACCCAAATGCAGAATCGGGAAGAATTGTAGTGAACATGTGGGGCTGGATGAGTGCTGCTGGACCAGGCGAGCTCGCTTTTATACCAGGGAGGGCAAACGGCCAAACGTATTTAGAGGTGCTACAAACCATCATGGTACCCACAGTGCGCACGGTGTATCCACAACTGGACGTGCCAGAATTTTATTTTTTCCAGGACAATTGCCCGATACACCGTGCGCGGGTTGTTCAAGAGTGGTTGCGAGGGCAACCACAAATTAAAACAGTGCCATGGCCCTCCCGATCGCCAGACTTAAACCCCATTGAAAATTTGTGGGGTTTAATGGTCCAGAGATGGGATAGTAGAGCAGAAAGAACGAAGGAAGCACTTGTCACAAATTGCGAACAAGTTTGGGACACATTCAGAGGTTCGAATTTGTGCGAAGTCCTGGCTAGGTCCATGCGTAGCCGTTGCGATGCTGTGATAGATGCGGGAGGAGCAGCGACGAAATATTAAGTTAATATAATTTTTAACATGCACTATGTTAATTAACGAAAGGCGTTCCCGTTAACCCGCAATAGTCCAAACATGCTACAATTAATATTACCATTTAAAAATTCGCGAAAAAAAATCAGCTGCTCCCTACATTTTGTTAAGCTAGGTATGCGAACATAAATGTAATGAACAGCAGATTTTTTTTCGTGAATTTTCGAATGGTCATATTTTGGTAGCATGTGGACGTTATACTATTGCGGGTTAACGGGAACGCCTTTCGTTAATTAACATACTGTATAATTACATTATACAGGGTTATTTTTCTAACACCTGGTAGGACTATATTAGTACAACCACTTTTGATCTATGACTTTTTAGAATACCAAAAGTAAAATTTCAAGTTTTTGTTGTAATATTTGTAATAACACTTTTTAGATCTGTATTTTGTAGTAAGTACCGCTGCGACCCTGCATTCGCAACGCACTGTTTGTTTATTTAACTACTTACATATTTTGGTACCGCGTAGAGTTGTTCAAATTTAGAGCGATCAAAATAAATATTTTTAATTGTATTATGAAATTATTTTTTTATGAATTATTAAAAGTCATACAACAAAAGTTGTTATTTATGATGTTGGTATTATAGTCCTACGAGCTTATTAGTGTTTTATCATCAAATGACTTCTCCCGCTCTGGGCGGAGCGGAAGGTCGTGTCAAACTTTTACTGACTAAAACCCACCCGTGTTCCTTCAGTTGCCTGTGCCAGGGCCATGGTATCTCTTTCGAACAACCCGCGACTCCGGCGGCTTGCAAATAACCCTGTATAGCTATTTTTATTAGGTTTATTTTTATTATTCCAATTTGTATTATATTACTTCGTTGATTAATGTCACAGGGTAGACTGTAGACCGTAATCATAGTTTAAAATATTGCCAACGATTTTGAAGTCTTCTTGTAAAATTATTGATGTCAATTTAGTGTCATGTTGCCTTTATTGGTGGATTTGTTGTTTTATTTACAATCAATGTTGTCATAAGCCCCGATCTCGTTAGTTTGTTATTTTACATATTCAGTAGTGTCATCATATCCGTCCACCTCATAAATAATTGATCTCATTTGCTTGATAAACCTAGTCTGTAGTGTAATGTAATTATTGCAAATTATAAAAATTATTAAGATTCTTAAATTGTACTAATCTTAAAACTTTTCAATTTCATTAGAACTGCACGAGCAATATTCTCCTAATCTTATTTACTGACAGGCTTTTTGCCTGTTGTTGTTGTGTTGTCTGTTTGTCATTGTTGTGTTGATTTCATATTTTGAACTTTACGATATAAGTGTAGATAAATACAGTTTATAAATGATATTATGAGTAAGAATCTTTTCACTTATAATATTTTGCATTTTGATGATAATTTCTGTGTAATTTTTTGTTATAATATGTTAATTTCTGGATGAATCTTTAATGTTTTGAAAAAGTCTATTAAAAATAAATTAAGTTACTTATATTGTTTTTTTTTCTACAACAGCAAATCCTTAAAATTGTTCTCAAGTAGATTTTAACTAACTGTTTATTTTATCACACTGAGATTACAGCCGATAGTTTCATACAAAAAGCACTTACTATACATCTTTTATTATACAGATAAGATTTAAATATCAACCTAAATAAATCTTTAATCCTGCATAATGTTAAATGAACACAAACTAAAAATATATATTTCACTAGTACCCAACATTTTATTTCAATCCTTTCACTCTCACTGCTGCCAAGGCACAAATTATAGTTCAGTTTAATTACTTGATAAGCTTCTGAATTTTAAAGTGGCGTAGGAACTGAATCATTGTTAGATTTGTCAAAAAAAAACTTGACATGCATGATTTCGCTTAAAATCATGAATTGTCAAACTATGACTAGAGCATGAATTATAAAAGAGTAAAGTGTTGGTTTGATTATAATCCAGTCTTAAAGTGCTCATCCTGCACGGCATGCCTGGGCATTTTAATTGCAACGATACCTTGTTCGTTATACAGGCTGAAATTTAATTCATGGATATCCTCTTAAGGGGTCATTGTACTCGTCATTATGAACAACTTTGACTATGGGAACAAATATGAAATCGAGAAAAAAAAATTGCTGTTCCCTACATTTTGTCGAGTTATGCAAACATAAATGTAGGGAACAGCTGATTTTTTTTTCGCGATTTCAGGTATGGTCTCATAGTTGAAGTTGTTCATAATGATGAGTACAATGACCCCTTAAAAGGATGCCCATGAATTCAATTTCACCCTGTATTATTTTAATGAATAAAAGGTAATATTACAATTACCTACTGTTAAAAGTATTAAACCAAATACAAGGAACAACTGCAAAACATTTGAGATAATCCTAAGGTAATAAAAAAACGTATGGCCCTTGTATTAAGCCGTCCTCTATTGTTTAACCGAATTTCCAGACATTCCCACTAAATAACAATGGGTCTTAGATAATGAACTTATTTTTATTTCAGTTGCAAGAGTTGTGCGGCTTGCGGCCTTGCGTTAGCTACAAACAAAAAGCTCTGATAACATTGTATGAACTGCGCAGAGTATTGGTTCAAATATTACTGTAATTTTCAAGTATTCCCAAATTGCCCAAGTATAAACAAACACATAGAAATTTAGATAGTTATTTACTTTTAATAAAGTCGATTAAACACAAAAAATTTCAATATAAACATTTGATACCTTCATGCAGTGCCGGTCAACGCACCTATACCTAACGTATTATATTTTGAATGCTATTGTGTTGGTGGCATGACAAATGGCAGCTGCAGTAAACAGTTGGTATTGTAACCACTTTTTTGCCTTTAATGCCATCCATAAGCCTACGGAATAGAAGTCAAAATCGGTGGAACGGACTGTAATAAAACGGTTCGTTTCAATGTCTCATCTTATTGTGAAGGGAATATGGTGCGGTTGCTGCGGCATGCGGCATCACATAGGATATGGTGAAAATTGGAGAGGCAGTGAAAGTGTTCATAAATAACCTATATCTATAGACCCGATAGAGAGAGGAAAATATTAAAGTGGATTAATACATATAAATTGTAGTTTATTAGTTATTACAAATTATTTTTGTTAATACTGCAATATCAATAATACATTTTCTAAACCAAACAAACAGAAGATATGAGTACTAAAATTAATTCTTGTCAATAATAAAATAACAATTCAATTCAATAACAAAGAGCTCACGCCGCCGCACACTGGTCCCAAATGATAAAAAAGGGGACATTAAGAAATTTTTGACAAAAGGTCAACCGATTCAGCTTATTTTTTTTTTGTAGACAGCTGATGCAATTACAAATCACTTTTATACATTGAGTTTTTGCCAAAAAAGCCGTATTTTCAGAGAAAAAAAATATTCAAATATTTTTTGTATGAAAGAAATCCTAATTTTGTCTTTATCTTCCAAGATTCAAACGTATTCAAAATAAAACTTAGCGCAGCTTGTAGAGGGGCTAATTTCTCACTACTTTGTCATAGACACTCAACTGCGATTTTGTGCTCCTTTTGAGTTACATGCACTTTAAATATTTTTTGTATGAAAAAATCCTAATTTTGTCTTTATCTTCCAAGATTCAAACGTATTCAAAATAAAACTTAGCGCAGCTTGTAGAGGGGTTAATTGTTCATCACTTTGCCATAGACACTCAATTGCGATTTTGTGCTCCTTTTCAGTTACAGGCACTTTAAATTTTTCGTTGTCGGATGAGCTTTACTAGTTTTTTGTAGACAGCTGATACAATTACAAGTAACTTTTAAAGATGTATTTTTTGTTAAATAAGCCGTATTTTCAGAGTTAAAAAATTAATTCAGGCGGATTAGAAATAATCTTGTTAAAGATAGACTAAGATGTAATAACATTTTCTTCATTAATAAGTAACTCTTATAAATGTCTTTCTATTAAAAAAAGTCTTATTTTAAATATATCAAATAAACAACGTGGATATCTCAAAACGTGTACAGACATGTTCAGGTACAGGTAATTTATTGTGTGACTCATATTCAGATTATAAGCATTTTTTGGTAATGAGTCATTGCTTAATTAGCCGATTACTTACAATTTGGGCTATATTTGGTCATCTAACGCTAGTGAATGCGTCGGAAACGCTGAATGATAAAAAGGTATAAATTGCAATTAAAACTTTTCCTTCGTACTTTAACGGGCTTAGGACCGTCAAAATACAAACCTATATAATAATATAGGTATTGTATTAAGGCGTACTTAAAAAATTTGAACTACCTGTAACCCTAACGCTTAATTTATCTTTACATGCATGTTTTGTTTATATATTTATTTTATACTTTATCACTTAATATGTATTTGATTTAGGGCAGGGATCTTGGCGTGCTTATCTGTTTTGGTCACTTTCTTCAATAATAAACGGCACTTGCACTATTAACAGTCTTTTAATTATAGTTCCACAACAAAACACACGCTTTTACAATTATTTTCACAGGTTAATTCACAGAGCAATGTTCGTGCGATCAAGATTCAATGTCAAGTCATTGTCACAATAAAATATCAGGGTATAATAAAAATAAACAATATTGTTCTACCCTACTTTGTCCTAATAAGTCATATGAAATGTAAAATACAACTTTTTATTTGACTACCCCAACAGTGGGTAGTCTTTGTTTACAAATGTAATACTTTGCTAGGGCTGTCGTCAACATAATATGAATAAATAAATAAATAAAACAAACACAAAAAATAAAACAAAGCGCATTTTTTTTCAGTACCTGTAAACTTAATAACTAAAGTAAACTATTATTTTACAAATTTAAATAAACTAGAACATAAATTAATTTTAAGCGCATTTTTTCTCAGTACCTATAAACTTAATAACTTAAATAAACTAGATTACAAACTTACAAACTTAAATAAACTAACATGAACGTGCGTATGTTACAATGTGAATTATGCTAGCGGATCTTGTGGGGGATTATTCTCAATGTCGACGTATACTTCTTCCTCATCAGCAACTTCTAAATCGAGTTCATTGGGTGAAACGTCATCCTTTAGAAGATTTTCGGCTTCTTCAAACCTCTGCTGCTTTTGAATTTTGGTGAACTTCGGTCTTATGTTCGTAATGTACGGATCGGAGCTGATAAGTAACTGGTGTAAAATATCTTCATTTGTTTGCATTCTGCCTATCTTTCTAGTATGCTTTTCTCTGATTGAACGAAAATCTTTGTTTCTTGCTTCTGAGGCTTCTTCGGACATCATACCAATTGGAATAAAAGAAAAATGCTGGCAAATATCTGCACCATGCACTAAAAGTTTATGTACACTCGAAGGCATGTAATACCACGAGTACTCGCTGACATAAAGTTCTGCTGTTTCTCTGCAATAAATTCAAAATTTTTCAATATCTACATTTCTCCCAGAAGATATTGCCTGCAAAATTACAGCAAATCTCTTAATCAAATTAGCATTAACTCCTGTTATCTCAGCTGACCTTTCGTAATCATTGAAAAACCGTCGAGCTGTATTGCCATCGTTTGTTGTCCCAAAGCCTTGTTTGACGATATCAATCATTAAGCCAGTTACAACAAAAAACTCATGCTGCGTTAACTCTTTTCTTGATTTTCGGAGCAGTTTGTCCTCACCCCGAGCCGCCCATTTTTTGAAATCTAAGTTGTAAGATATGTGCAAAATACATTCCATGCATCGCAACCACATGTGAAGTGAAGATAAACCATATTTGTACATATCATGGTTTTCTGGTTTGTTAAAAACGAGGTTCAAGTTGTTCATATCTTTCGGATTTGTTAAGCAAATGTTGCAATTGGCTGCAGACTGTGTCTGTGAAAGTGCCGTGAATACTTTGCCGTCGATCATCGTCATATGCAATTCATGAAATACTTCAAATTCGCCATCAAATAACTTTGTTGGTAGAAGGTTCTGAATTTCTTCTTGTAATGTTGCTTCTACTTGCTGAATATATTCTTTTGTTTCTTGTTTGAATTCGAACATAATTGGTCTGCAATAGTTTGTTGAAGAAGGGCGCGGATTTTCCCATACTATCACATCGTTGTCACTCATAAGGCGAAGTGGCACAAAACTAACCATAAATACAGAAGATTCTGAAAATATGTCACCAGTTGGTTTTTGTTTGTAACAACTTTGTGAAGAAGCTCCGTCACAGCCCCATTTACTAACTAGCTTCAAAACACCACCATTAATATTTGAACCAGTCACTTTCAAAATCTTCTCGGCAGTTAAATCTAGAACTGCCTGTAACTTAATTTTAGCTCCTGACTCCGATATCACAATATCTTCTTTTGCTGGATAGCATTCTTTCTTCTTCAACAGTAACTTCTGGTAAGATGGAAAAGCCGCTGTGCCATTTGTACTTAAAATGGACCTCAAAGTTAGATATTGCCATTTTGATAAACTCAATGCTGTGGCAAGAGCTAAGGTGTCTTCCTCGGAAATCGATTTATCAGAAGCTTTATATAAAAAGTCACTTACTTCTTGCACCTTTTCTGGCTTATTTGAGAGGCACTTAATAACTTTAGAACAAACAGTGCGCCCGTTTTCATTAAGTTTAGCAATAAGAGCATAGAACAGCTCTTCTTCGGAATGCTCCAAAAGAGACAAAGAACGTCTTTTCTTCTGCTTATTTGTTAAATCTTCAAATGGTCGTTTATTTCTAGTTCTGGGAGTATTTGTGGTAGCTTCTGATGTAGATGCACCCGCTTCCTCTTCGTACGATAAATTATGCTCTTCTACGTCTACTGAAATGTCCTCTATGGTATATTCTGGATCAAACAACATAGGAAAATTCACAGAAGTTAAAGTTGGCCACAAAATTTTAGACTCCAACCACTCCTTGTTTTTAACACCAAATCTTTCGTTTCTACCTGAATTGTCCCATCTTCTAGCTAGGTTTGACGTATAATTTTGGCAAAACTTTTTGATAATACTGAGCTCTTCGTTTGGAATTTCACTTGAAATACGATTTATAATGGTTTGACACAGTAAATCACTATTTTTAAGGCACCCACTATTACTCAAAAAAGAAAAAATGTCTAAATTAGTCACAAATGTAGTAATTTTGATACAAAAATGTTACAGGCAAATAAATAAAAGTTACAATGTGGTGATAGTTGATAAAAAATTGTGTTGTTTTTACGAGCACAAGACGCGTAATGAACAAAAACGGGTTCCGCTTGCCCTTATACTATTGATATATGACTCATTACCCAACTATCCCGTTACTTAATGGGGTAGTTAGATAATGGCTCATTACCTAACTACCTCATTACTTAATGGGGTAGTTAGATAATGAGCCAAATATTCTTGCAATTTGGATGAGTCACGAGAAAATAAAACATACTAAGATGTGCTCCTACATAAATACCGCAAAACTACAAAGGGAATTTTTAATTGCAATTTATATACCTATTCATCATTCAGCGTTTTCGACGCGTTCGACTAGATGATCAAATAGAGCCGAAATCGTCACTTATAGGGTAATTAAGCAATGACTCTATACAAAAAAAAATTTACATACGAGTCACACAATAACTTACCTGTACATAAACATGTCTGAACACGTTTTGAGATTTCCTTGTTTGTTTATTTGATACTGATAATTTCATATATTTGTAAGAGTTACTCTACAAGCTGCGCTAAGTTTTATTTTGAATACGTTTGAATCTTGGAAGATAAAGACAAAATAAGAATTTTTTTATACAAAAAATATTTAAAGTGCCTGTAACTCAAAAGGAGCACAAAATCGCAGAAGAGTGTCTATGACAAAGTAGTGAGCAATTAGCATCTCTACAAGCTGCTTTAAGTTTTATTTTGAATACGTTTGAATCTTGGAAGATAAAGACAAAATTAGGATTTTTTCATACAAAAAATATTTAAAGTGCATGTAACTCAAAAGGAGCACTAAATCGCAGAAGAGTGTCTATGACAAAGTGGTGAGCAATTAGCTCTTCTACAAGCTGCGCTAAGTTTTATTTTGAATACGTTTGAATCTTGGAAGATAAAGAGAAAATTAGGATTTTTTCATACAAAAAATATTTAAAGTGCCTGTAACTCAAAAGGAGCACAAAATCGCAGAAGAGTGTCTATGACAAAGTGGTGAGCAATTAGCACCTCTACAAGCTGCGCTAAGTTTTATTTTGAATACGTTTGAATCTTGGAAGATAAAGACAAAATTAGGATTTCTTTCATACAAAAAATATTTGAATATTTTTTTTCTCTGAAAATACGGCTTATTTGGCAAAAACTCAATCTATAAAAGTAATTTGTAATTGCATCAGCTGTCTACAAAAAAAAAAATCAGCCGAATCCGTTGACCTTCTGTCAAAAATTTCTTAATGTCCACTTTTTTATCATTCGGGACCAGTGTGCGCCGCCGAGCCGCGCTGGCCGCGGCCCTGCCCATTAAAAACTCGTCTCTTAGCAGAAACAAGTGAGCATAGTACGCTCCTAGTGTGAGTGTCACACATTCTATACATGATTATACTAATACGAACACCACTAAAATACGCTTTGTGCATCCTATTGGTCAAAACTCGTGCATTGTGCGATCGAGTCGTGAGTCGTGCTATGCGATTATCGCCTATAAGGTGAGCATGCGGAACTTTGGCCGATAGTACTTTGGGTAGTTATAAAGCCTAAACTGCTGTTTTCAACAAATTATGTGTCATTGAGCCATTGCCGTCACTGGAATTACAATTTCAAGTGATTTATTAAACGCACATTCAATTTTTTTGTTTGCGCCTACTCTCGCTACGCCATCACACCACTATGCCTGTACGACAATACGCCACTACGGCAGTCCGCTGTCTAATTACGTTTGCGTAGTAATTGTGTCCATGCATACATTTAGAACACATTGACGTTTACTGAACATATTGGAGGTACTTATATATGCTAGATGTTCCATGTAAGCCTGTGGTTTAGAGTGACGGACTCAAAATGTTTGTGGTAATGGTAGCACGCCAAGTTTTACCCGACTACGCCAGAAGGAGAGTTATGTTTTTCAAACACTTCTAAAAAGTAAATTGAGAACCTTGATAAAACGTTAACAGGCAAAATGTTTCTAGAATTATTAATTAAAGAAGAATTATGAGTTTTTTATAAACACCTAGCAGCTTTAAATGATTATTTTACCCTCAAAGCTGTTACGGGAAAATAAGCATCCCACCTAAAGCGTAATAAAATTAATAATTAATTATTTAATTAATCCTAAGCCGGAAAATACTTTTATTTCGTACAACTTCAAGTACACACTTAACATAAATTACGAAAAAAAGTAAGTAAGTAAAGTAATCTAAATCAACTGTAATCCAAGTACCATTGTTTGGTTAAATAATAAGTGCTTTCGACAATAACGTAAAGCTTATCCTAACTAACAGAGATTTACGTTCTCTGATTGGCCGTTTGCCGGTAGCGAGCGTCGAAATCCGGTCCAGGGCGGTTTAATCCAGATATATATATGCAGTTCTACATAAATTCGAGTAAAAAAAAAACCATGATCGTGATGCAGTAATGCTCGCGAAGGAGGAGGCGGGACGGTTGAGGGAATGTCAAATTTCGCGCCCTCTCGCCCCTAGCCGCCGTAGGAGACGCCCTACACTTGTGCTGACGACATCTCTTTGAGGTGCGCGTGGAATACAACGTGCGGTCGACCCGGGCCTGGTCCTTACCGGACGGTGAGCTACCCATTGCTCACCGTCCGCAAGCCCGCGCCTACGGTGGCCGGAAATCCACCCGGGATTCCCGACGCTCAGGGCGTCTCCTAACGGTAGGAGGGGTTTCCATCGGCGTCGAGTCGACAATGAAGTACCTGGGACTCGTCCTCGTCGTCGACTTGGCAGACTTGAGACGGAGGAAATGCAAATGCGGATTTAAAGGTAGATCAACGACGGAACTGTTGAAGTTTTATATTGATAAATTGTTGATTATATTATGTTAAAAAATGAGCATTAAGGAGATAATGACCTTAATGCTCATCTTTTTTGGTTTTTGTTTGTTTGGTATGGTTTTGTCTAGGTTTTTTAAAAACTACAGAAAAATGTAGTTGTTTTCATAGCCCTGAGGTTTACGAAGCCGTTTAATGTTATAGTTGGAGGTTTAAAACATTACAATTTCCAATGTGACTTTTAAAAATGGATGAACCACCCCTCTGCAGAAACAATCAAATTCTGCAGTGGGGTCAATTAGTGAAAATAATATTAATTCACAAATGAGCGCAAATCATCAATACATTTAGCACTAAATGAATTTTCAAATCGTTCTGTTTTTGTTAGTCGTTTGGAGATGACAGAGACAGAATTATGTTTCAAATACGTTTACCGTAAAACACATTTAGCGAGTTGTGGTGCAATCGAGCTTAACAACGTGAATAATTCTAATAAACAGCTGGATCTATACTTACTGAAACCTGACCGGTACCTAGTATTGCGTATTGTATTTCTATGTAACATGTGCCTATACGATAGAAAGTGGACAATAGTCTATAACCGCCAACACGCCGTGAGCAAGCGTGTTGATCAATCATTACTCTTTCTCCGTATGAAAAGATTTTATTCGTATTTAGGTTATATTTTACAATATTTATTATTCTATTTTGTTAATTTGACTTTCCATACTCAAGTGTATAAAAAAATGTGGCTGTGTAACTCTCATAAGACCAGCACTTAACAAAGGTTATTGCAGCCAACGCGACGTAAAGATAGAAACTTTAATACCTACAGAATATAATTCTGTACTAACGGTACAAGTAACTTATTTATTTCTATCCTAGATTGCTAAAGTTTTGTAGTTCAGGAGAGAATGGAAATGTTATGGACTGAATTCGTACTGGTGTCAAAATTGGTTGTCATTGTAGATGAAAAAATATGCCGTGTCTTTTTCCGTGCCCAAAAGTGTATGGTGAATTTGGTATGGAATGTTGCCCCGGTGAAAATTTGACATTGTACAACATTGTGGGTATTTTATATGTACAACATTATTTTGTCGCTGGTAAGATTTCGATTTTATTCGACTCTTAGTATGTATTTCTTTTTATTATATTGTTACAGAAAAAGCCTCCTTATGTGGCGACAATTATTAATTATACGTCCAGCATTATAAACAATATCAGTCAAACCGAAAATATTTCTATCGTATCAGCGCAGATATGATGGTATCGATATCTAAACACGATAAACCGCATAAGTGACGCATTTGGTCGGTTATTTTTTTAATAACCGACCAAATGCGTCACTTATGCGGAGTTTAACTAACTAATTAAATTTGACCTTGTATAGTAAGTATCTAACGCATGAATCCATTGTTTTGTTTCTATTTTTATAGTTTTAAGATGTTTTTTGTTCTAATGCCGTCATCATTCTCCTGGCGTTATCTTAATTCATTTGTGGTCGGCGCATCATGTCTTTTTCTTCCATCCTTCTCTATTAGTCGTCATTTCATTTACTCTTTTCGCACACAACGCATTTTTCTTTCTTTAATGCAAAAGTTTTAGCCAGTCAGCAAGGTGGTGGTGACGCTGACTGCCAAAGATGCGATAAACGAACATTTAAGTATCGTAAGAACATTACTGTAAACAATAAATTATGACGTCCCATGAAAGTATTTCCACTAGAGACAAAAACAGTAATTCAAACTTTCGCATCCACAAAATTAATTGATTATTTTGTTCCTGCTATCAAACTTCAAATATAGGTGCTTCTAGAAAACGAGCCTTCATAGCAATACAAGGATTTTTTTTTTCGGAATACTCTTTTATATATTTCATGTGAAATACAACTTTTTTTTATTTTGTACGGAATTACTTACTCTGACTCAGACAGTGTTAGGTTTCCTTTTTTTAAGGCAAATATTAGAAAATCTCTTAAATATTCTCAGTTCAATGTATTTCGAATTTGACTAGTTGGAAAGGGCGTGATCAAAAACTTAAATAATGTATTTTTTTTTTTGTTTGTGACTGTGTTTTGTCCAGCCTAAACCATTCCACTGAGATCGAGATCTATAAACGTCACTTCGCACATACTTTGGCTAAGCGTTAATCCTGTCACTGTCACCCAGCTGTCAAAGTACGAGTGCAGTATAGAGACGGGAACATGTCTACGTCAAAGCACGTGCTATGTAACGTTTATGGATCTTGGCTTGAGAGCCGGCTTCCTGAGAAACGACTTGAATAATACTGCTATAAATCGGCCCTGGTTCAGGCCATGGTACGGAGCGAGAGGGCACAGCGAGATGAGCAGCCGTCACTTCCTTCTGCGAAGCAGTAATGCTCGCGAAGGAGAAGGCGGGACGGTTGAGGGAAAGACAAATTTCGCGCCCTCTTGCCCCTAGCCACCGCAGGAGACGCCCTGGGCGTCGGGAATCCCGGGTGGATTTCCGGCCACCGTAGGCGCGGGCTTGCGGACGGTGAGCAATGGGTATCTCACCGTCCGGTAAGGACCAGGCCCGGGTCGACGGCGCGTTGTATTCCACGCGCGCCTCAAAGAGATGTCGTCAGCACAAGTGTAGGGGTCCACTAGGGCCGATGCCTGCCGGGGTCGCGGGAAGGTACTAAAGGGTCACCGAGGCCCCTGTCAACACAGGCAACAGGAAGGAATACGGGTGGGTTTTAGTCAGTAAGAGTCTGACACAGCCTTACGCTCCGCCCAGAGTGGGAAAAGTTATTTGATGATTTCCCATCCAAAAAAAAAATTTCTTTAAATACCTACCTCTCATGGTAGACTCATGGGGAGTTATTATCTTCTGTTAGAGCATATCATAAATGACAAAGCTATGAAGCTACTAATTCTACTGTTATTTAAATAAACACTTACCGTTGTGATCTAATCTTTGGCTTCTAAATCTGAAAACAGAAATAATTTTATGTTAGAAAGTAATCAACGCTTTATAAAGACCTAAATAAACTGTTTTATTCGCGAAATTTTTACTGAATTAAATTAAAAATGCTTTTCATAACATCGCACATATCACACCTGTATTCTCCGAAGAGATAAGCAGATCTATAAAATAGTAGACTCAAAGTTATTGAGTTTTTCTTAAGGTAATTCTCAGTAGCAACCCGGAGACTGAATTTGTGTCCGGTTAATGGCTTCCATCCTGGTCGATGGGAGTTATAATATAACTGGCGAAATGTGGGTGCTGCCTATAATTTATTTATTTAACCCACATAAAGACAAACATATTGAAAACTAGTGTACAGGGTGTGGTCTTATCCTACAAGGCTATAATGTATATTATATATATATATAGTACCTACCTCCACCTATCGAGGAACACAGGCGTGGTTTTGTATTAATAGAAGTAAATACCCAGTCTTTCTAGAAATGTGTTTGTTCCGTCAATAAGTCCAAAGTCTTAACAAACAATAAGGAATCGCAATATTTGATCTACAACCTAGGTAAATCCCAGTAGCTGGCAAAGTCGAGTTTGCAACTTTTTCCAATCGGTGCCGTTGTGTAAACAAGTGTTAGCGTTCGAGTGAAAAGGATTTTAGTCCGTGCTCTATTTTATAGTCAATTGCACGCTTTAAATGTGTTGCTGAATAGTTTTCACGGTTTTATTGGAAATGTGTTTATTTTAACTGCGGATTTTGGGTGGAGCTAAAGTTTTGTTTTATGTTATTGAAAAGGTCTACTCAAGCGAAGATATTCAGCCAGATATCTTAGTAGTCAGCTCTACTATAGACTGGATAATTATTTTGTCACGATATGAAGTTTCCTTTGCTTTTCGAGTATAAGAGAGTTTTAAAGGAGTTAATTTTCTTTTCTTAGAAACTTATGGGAAGGAAACAAAAGGTCAATGAACGGAAAATACCGTAAATGTGAAAATAACATTGTTTATTGACGCCTCAATGCATTAAACAGACATTGATGTTTTGTTTGTGATGACATTGATTAACCAAAAAACTGAGTTTATAGCACAATTAGTTTCACGAGGATGGAGCTGTGAGCAGTCAGCTACCGCTTTCTTTCACAACTGTACACCGTTCGCTCGCTAGTGATGCATCCAGCTTAAAGCAACAATGACAGTTCGACCCTCGTCTGTTTAAAAAACGAGTGTCGAACTGTCATTGTTGCTATTTCTTTGTCTCCTTCCTCTATTACCTACATTTAAAATCAAATCTTTATTAGCAAAGCGATCATTTCAAAACGCTTAACTTAGATTTCATGAATGTTTCGACTGTCTGTTTGCCGGTGTGCTTATAAATTGAGATCCATATTTGAATATTTTAAGATAATTATTATATTTCTAGCTAGGTTTATATTAGCCTACGCAAACGGAGCCGCGGGCTCAACTAGTATAAGTATACTTAATGTAACATAAACTCTTTGTCTGTCTGTTTATTTGTTAACTGCTCTTATTTCATTAGAACCACTTATTCGATTTACATAAGTTGGCCACCCAATTTATAGCTAAATAGAGACGGGAGCACAGGTTGTTTTTAAATAAAAAAGTGGCTAAATACCACTGATGTACACAAAATTTTATCTCATAAAAATCGTCTACTTCAAGAGAAAATTCCTCTTTATATTTCAAGTGTTTATATGTCAAAAAATCTTCAAGTGTTCTGCTTTTAAAGTGTTTTCTTTGTGTTAAGTTTTTATTTGTTTTTCTCTAGAATCAAAGTTTTAGGCTTTCAAAGTGGTATTCTTTGAAAGATACAAAATATACATAGCTTTGAAGATTATTTAGCTCTGAACAGAAATGTTATTCTTCTTTATTCTGATTTTATTTATGTGATTTTTTATTATGTTAATTTTAATGTTTCAGTGGATTCCTGACTCAGTAAAGTGACATCCGAGCAGATCACAAAAGTGATTGCGAGTCTCGAGATGATAGATTAACCATCAACAGGCCAAAACTATAGAATTCAGTGCAGTTTGAAGATAACTTGTAAAACTTTTGCTTAGCAAATTTATTTTTTTTTTTTTGGGTTTTCGGTTGATATCGTTTGTTTCTTTATTTTCAGTATTAAGCTAGCAGTCAATTTCAATGAGGTAACAGTTGGGTTCTGTAAGCATTTCCTTTTTGGCACATAATGTATCCTAACATTACGCCTGTTTTCCCCGAAAGGTTAGCCAGTGGTGTACTATATACACCCACATTTTGCTAGGTATGTAAAACACGATAACACTGCCCGATCTGGGAATCGAACCCAGGACCTCATGCTCAGCAGTCCCGCTTGCGACCACAAGACCATTGAGGTAGTTACGAGTTACGTTTTAATAACTAATATCTAAAAAAAGTTCAACGGTCTCCTCGAAATTTTCATCAGTCCATTCAGAAGGAGGAATATTTATTAACTTTTGGACAACCTCCACCATCTAAAAAAATTGCCGACTCATTTTCATCAGTTAATTCAGAAGGAGAGGGCTATGGTCGGAGTTTCTTTCATGGATAACATCAGAAACGAAATTATCCGTAAAAGAACCGACATAGCTTGCAGAGTAAGCAAGCTGAAGTTGCAGTGGGCTGGCCATATTTGTCGGATGACCAATGGCCGGCGGAACAGACGAGTCCTGGAGTGGGGTGATAGTCTGATAGTGAGTGTGGGGCGGCCCCAGCTAGATTGACCGACGACCTTAAGAAGGTAGCTGGGGCAAACTGGATTCAGAAGACATAGGACAGGGTATTGTGGCCCAGCCTGTGAGAGGCCTATGTCCAGCAGTGGACTGCGATAGGCTGAGTTGAAAAAGAACAGTAGGAAAACTGATTGACTACTTTATCATTGAACAAGGACCTAGGTACCTAAATACCTACCTATCGGTGACCGTCAATCGATTCTTAATTTAACCGATACCGTAAACTTTAAATCCATTACGCAGTCATTCCCAATCCAATAATTAAATTCTCTCAGTGATGAAATAATTCTCCTACGTCCGGAGAAAAGCCCGGACGCGTTTTAAAATTCATCAAAAACCGTTCACATGAAATCCCATCACTTTTTATTTCACATTACATTCTCATTATAATATTAAAACTACTCCTTTATACGTTACACAAAAAAGAGCTTTAAATTATGGTCGTTACTTTCGATTTTGTGTTTCGATAACCCTGCAGAAGCAACATTGAACACAGGATGACAATGTTGAAGGATAAAGTTGAAATTCGACTGAGATTTTGTTGCTAAGAAAATGGGAAGTCGATGGCTGACTCCTGCTCTTTTCTCCTCTAAATTGCATCTTAAACTCTTAAAAATAAAGTCCAAAATCATACTTACATGCTCAGATGATATTTCGTACCCGCTGCGTCAACATTGGCCAAGTCATGTTTGATGGGGACAAGTAATGCATCTGCAAACAAACAAAATACTATATATTATGCTGTGTGTTTTTATACTGTTGTTTTGGAAGTCTGACAATCGTTGTTACTGTGTACATTATGTAGTCTAGATTAATTGAACCATAAGACCGATCTCTGTTGGACGAAGTTTGAAGTTTGATGCTATAGTAGAATATGACGCTAATATATAATTAGTTTTGTTGGCTAACTCTAGTCAGTTCTTTTATAAATTGTTGTAAAAGATAACAAGGCAAATACTTAGTCTTATTTCCTGTTAAGGGTGATGTTGTGGCGGCATCTACATCGCCACATGCGAACTACGCAACACTCTGACGCCACGCAAAATCCTGCATCGCGTAAGAAGAGTTTACCGCGCAACTAGCATTTAAACAACATCCCGACGTCAAATTTGTATACCATAATTTGTATAATATAAGTAAGTCTTATCTTGGATATAAAATAATTTTTGGCAGTATTTTTAAACTATGACTATCACAGAAATAAATGATAGTAATATTTGACTTTGGTAAATTCAACCCTTAGTCGCCAATTATAATCACCGTATTGAGGTCTAGTTCTACAAAATCCATGGAATTGTTTCTAAGGTTTTTTGAATATTTTATTAACGTGACTGTTCCTAAATTACCATAGGCTGATAAAATTTTCGATTTTCCTAATTCTGTTAATACGTTTAGGTTGGTTTCCCCGTAAGGGGAAAAGGCCGCACTCAACCCCTTGCGGCCCTGTAGAGCTCGTCTCCAGACTGGACACTCTTCCACCGACAGAGATTAAATGAATTCCAAATATGAAGAAGTCCAACGCCTTGTCCCATAAATAGAGCAAGGAAAGGATTGTATGAAATAGTAAGTGAGATTTAGGAATTCGTAGTTATGAAATTGTATGTGGTTTTAGAAAGCTAATAAATAAATAATAGAGGGATGCTAAGTGTACTATTACGCATAACTGGTATTTGGTCAGTCGTTACTCACACGATACATTACTTCTGCACTTGAAGTACTCAGAGCAACACTTCCATAAAGTGACGCAAGCGGCTTTTCAGCGGCATTATGTCAGCATCATGCTCTTTTGGAGATATGGTCCCTAGCAGTTCTCTCTAACTGATAAACGTGATGAAGCGGCTTTCACTGCGGCAACCGTGCTAACCGTGCTTGTCTAACAACGGGGCCGCTAGTTCCAACGGCATTGCGTCGGAATCATGCTCTTAAGGTGGTCTTAACATGGTCCCTGTTAGTCCTTGGACTGAATATAGATAGATATGGTCACCCAAACCCCTTTTTTGGGTTGAAAATCATCAAATAACTTCTCCCGCTCTGCGTGGAGCGGGAGGGTATGTCAGACTCTTACTGACTAAAACCCACCCGTATTCCTTCCGTTGCCTGTGTGTCCATGGACCTCGGTAACCCTTTTGTACCTTCCCGCGACCCAAAGAGGCATCGGCCCTAGTGGACCCCTTTTTTTTTTGAGGGTGGGAAATCATCAAATAACTTCTCCCGCTCTGGGCGGAGCGGGAGGGTGTGTCAGACTCTTACTGACTAAAACCCACCCGTATTCCTTCCTGTTGCCCTGTTCCTGTTGCGGGGGCCTCGGTGACCCATAAGTACCTTCCCGTGACCCCGGCAGGCATCGGCCCTAGTGGACCCCTACCTATGTGCTGACGACATCTCTTTGAGGCGCGCGAGGAATACAACGCGCCGTCGACCCGGGCCTGATCCTTACCGCAAGCCCGCGCCTACGGTGGCCGGCAATCCGGCAAGGAGGCTCGCTACCTCGCAGGAGACCGTGCGGTATCCCCGAACCCAAACCCCTGGAAGGGCACCCTTTGCACAACAAGCATATCTGCAAGACATGTGTTTATGTCAGTATAACCAAATTATTGGTCTGAGATAAAGAATACAGTATTCAAAAATTACTTGATAATAAGAGTTGAGAATCGAAACTCAATAATCTCTTCTTAAAGAATACAAATTCAAGGATTAGGTACTAGATAATAGAGTAGAGAATCAAAATTCAAGAATTATTCATCAATAGAGTTGTGGATTAACTCTCTTAAAGGTTTATAGACAGCCACAAAGCGCCCTTCACCACTTCCTATTGTTTGGGGGGAGAAGAAGTGACGCAACAAACTCCCCAGCAATACGTCTTTGTCTATTTAGTAACAAGAACTTTAATTCCACTATCAGCCTAAGATAAATATTATAATAAAATACTCAACCAGTAGCTCCAACAAACACTTACATATTATTCTACATTATGTTCTAAATTAGTCTAATCTATTAATCTTACCTATTGTGCTCTTAAAACCAAATCCCTCACTTAAAATATCCATCTTCTATATTCGTAAAAAACAACACGTTCAGCCCACCGGGTGCGATTTTTTTACAACTTCTCAATTGTTTTAAGGGCTGGGTCTGGGGTTTTACTCGAGCTGAACCCATGGTAACCAGATAGTGGCACTCGTATTGTGCTCTGCAATTAGAAATCCGATAATTTACTCGTAGCTTTAGAATTTGTTGAATTAGTGCATTCAACCTGTCCGTTGTTATGACAAATAACAACGGACAGGTCGAATGTAATAATTCACGGGCGGGTCTTAAAATATTTATTATAGTTTGTTGTTACATAGGAGTAGTTGACAGACAGTCGCACTAATTTGACAATGACTTCATGTCTAAGAACTTTATTCGAGTTTGAAACTAGTTAGGAAAACCCGAAATAAATACAAAAGAAAAGTTGTAATCTTTTATAAACATCATTATGGTCTCACGAAACTAATAATAAATAAAAACATTTTCTAAGTAGCTAAAGTCCCCAAAATTTTTCTTCTAAACTCCCAAAGAGCCCAAAGAAAATCTATATTTTCTGAAATTTCATTTGAAGTTTGTACGAGTACTTCATTACCTCAAAAACAAGCTAAGTTGTAACAATACGTAACAAGCAAAGTTGTTATAATCCGAAATAAAGGGCTCTTTGCTGAGTAACTTAAGTCATTGTTGTTCGGTGGAAGTTTTGAAGCTACATATTTTCATGAGGTGTCTCTATTTTGGGGAAAAAAGTATGTAACGATTTGATATGAAAAACATATATTATAAGTAGGTTATTTATCACCAGTATCACATTTGTTTTCCCTTAAATATGAGAAAGATGAGGTTTCAGATTTTCCAGGGTTAGTATGAATGCTTGAGCAACTTAAGTTATATGACTATGTGAAGTCATGTTTCGTTATTTATAAAACTTTTACCTCAAACTTAAAACTACTTATGCCCCATAAAATCGTTTTCACGGTTTGTCTGTGGGAAAAGAAAGTATAAAATAAATTGTCCAGTCACTCAAATCTGTGTAGTTCTTTCCTCCAAAGACCATTTCAGACGCTTATCTGAGATTATGTCTGGAGTTTATAAAAGAGACTGTGACTCTAAGTTTGTTTCAACTTTTCTTCTCATAGTAGTCAGATAGGAAACGCCGACCTCACTTAGTTTTTAAAATATGATTGACGTGTAAAAGTGTTTGTACAAACTTACTTACAAAAATAAAATCATTTATCATTTATCAAAGGTAAGTTTACAGTTAAGTTAATTAGTTAGTTAGTTGTTAGTTAGTTTTTAAAGTTAAGTGCGGATACTTAAATTATATAGCTTGTTTATATTAATAGTTTATTAAATCAAATAGAAACAATAGTTAATTTGTATAGTAGCTTGGAAATTATAGAAGAACGAGGAACCTTGTGGTTTTAGTCAATAAACCACCGCACACAGTGGAACGAATGTATGGGAGCGGTTGGACGTAGACATGTCCGAAAAAAAAGAGTAAAATTATGCCAAACTAATGATGCCATCTTATTTGATTACTTAATGCCTTCATAACTTGTGGTGATGAATTTCTTCATAACTCCCATATTTCGGGAGTAATTTGAGAAAATGTGAAATTTTACTATGAAAATGAGTGTATCGAGCTCTCTCCCTCCTGATTCCGGGCTTGTTTCAAGTAGCGGTCTCTAATATCATAATGCTAATACTAAGAGCTATATTTAATACTCAGACACATAGTGCGCCAAATGTGCACTTTCTGGGATAAAGAGTGATGTTTATTTTATAACACAATTTTTTTATTTTTTGTTTATTTTGTTGATTAAAACCGTTTTTCTAAAGGTTTACCTTATTACAATAACATTTCTGAGCAGCCAATTAGAGAAGATATAAGCTAATTAGGATATATAATTAGGGACTTAAGGTTTACATATAAAACTGATGCACTAATGATTACTGATAAGAACATTGCTATTATTTAATTACTAAATGGCTCTTAATACACTAATTTAGCATGCATCATTTACTAATTATCACAATAACTAATTACCTTGCAATATTTAACAAAGGATACCTGGGATACCTGGATTTTATATAAATAGGTCACTATTAGTAACTTTAAAATCAGTGTTGATTTACACCTCGTTGTATCCAAGCTAATCTCGCAATGTATTTTCCAAATTTTAATACAAATCTTGATATTCACGTTGCTTTATGCGCACGCGCACATAAAGATTTACGCGACTTTAACTATTTGTTCAGTGTTTTAAAAGATAACAGTTGTGTTCAGTTATGTGAAAGTGCTGAAACAAGTTTAAAAGACTGGTGTCGTCGATTTTGCTACCGCATTTATGCAAAATGGACACAGTCTGGAAGAAGCACAGATAAGTTTCGGAAGAAACATGAGATTTGGCTACAGGCTGCAATTCAATGGCCGGAATTACAGAATGAAAATATGGAACCTTCTACAGAAAATATAAGTGACGTCATCGAGCCCATAATTTCTCCTGCTAAATCTGATGCTTCAACTTGTACACATCCTAGTCCTCGTAAATCTTTTGAGGACCTTAGTAACCGGCAAAAAAGAAGACGCACTGAAGATAGTCTTTCATGCAGCAGTAGCAGCGCTGAAATTATGTTTTCGGCCGAAAGGGCGCTTCAAAAGGCAGGACAAAGCGATACAGCTTATGTAATGAAATACTTGACGGAGAATCCAGAAGAGGCCTCAAAAATCAAAGCCTTCATTGAAGGTAAATCAATTCAGGTACGGGAAATATCCCCTTTGAAGGCATTGGCTCTTTATGTATCGATGAACTTATCGAAATGGCGCTATAACACTCTTCGGGATTTCAAAACTCAAGAAGGAGCTCTTCAATACCCGAGTTACTACATGTTGGTTAAAGAAAAAATTAAGTGCTATCCGGCCAAAGAAGATCTCACAGTTACAGAGAGCTCTGCAAAAATCAAATTACAAGCCTTGATGGATTTAACCTCAAGAAGACTTATTAGGTCGTTAGAAACCCCTGTTGATCCCAATCAACAGCTCGTATTGACCAGCAAATGGGGTTTTGACGGATCATCTAGCCAAAGCATTTATCATCAAAGGACGAGTGAAGATGAGCAAATCGATCTTGCTAGTAATTTTATGATTAGTCTTGTACCACTGCGGCTCGTCTCAAAAGGTGTAACAATTTGGGAAAACGAGCGACCATCTTCCACTTCATTTTGCCGGCCAATATTGTTTAAGTTTATAAAGGAAACCAAAGAAAATGTGCAGAGAGAGATGGCTGAAATCGAAGCAGAGATTGAAGCCTTAACTCCATCCACCATCACTGATGGAATTAGTGTCAAACACCAACTGCTGTTGACAATGATTGATGGTAAAATTCATTCCATTATATCCAATACAGCAGCTTCAGTGTGTGACATATGCAAGGCTTGTCCTAAAGAAATGAATAATTTAGAGTTAATCAAAGATAAACACGCAAACGAGGACATGTATAAATATAGCTTAAGCACCCTTCACGCTTGGATTCGCTCAATGGAATGCTTATTACACATTTCCTACAAATTAGACATAAAATCATGGCAAGTAAGGGGTGATATAGCAAAAAGGCAAGTTGATGACAGGAAGAAAAGAGTTCAAGAGGCTGTAAGAAGAGAAACGGGCTTACTTCTCGATGTTGTGAAACAAGGCAGTGGATCCACCAACAATGGCAACTCGGCAAGGAGATTTTTTGAAAACTACACTAAATCTGCTGAACTGACCGGAATAGATGCTATGCTTTTAAGAAAAATCTGTGTGATCTTGCAGTGTATTTCATCAGGAGAGAAGATCAACGTAACTAAATTCCGAGAGTTCTGCTTTGATACTGCTAAGCTTTACGTGGAGTTATACCCATGGTATTATATGCCTTCTTCACTTCATAAAATTTTAATGCATGGGCCAGACATAGTTCAGAACATGTCAATTGTGCCCATTGGTTTTCTATCCGAAGAGGCATCTGAGGCTAGAAATAAAGATTTTAGAAAATATAGAGAGGGGCATTCTCGAAAGCATAGCAGTATCTCATGCAATGAAGATATTATGCACAATCTTTTACTGTCTTCTGATCCACTTGTTACAAGTATCCGTCCAAAAGGAAATAAGTTTGTAAAAAAATCTTCTTTTAAGGAATTTTATGAGCTTACGGATTCTGAGAAAAGTGATATCGAATTTGTTAACATAAATGATTTAGCGGACATCAATTCTGAATTTGAATTAATTGATGATGATGATGATGACGAAGATAATTAAATGATGTTATTGTTTTAAAATGTGTAACTTAGTAAATTAGAGCTTACATCTTAATTATTTATTGTACTTTTAATGAAACTAGGTAATTTATTATCAACTTACTTAAAAGTCATACTCTCATCAGTTCTTGTGAATATTTTTGTTAATATATATTTCTGTATATATATAATATATTTATAGACCTCTTAATAAGTCTGTCTGCGGTTTAAAGTAAATACAAATGGGGAAAAAACGTTTTTTTTTTTAAATTTTCATTTCCTTTTATCCCAGAAAGTGCACATTTGGCGCACTATGTGTCTTAGTATTAAATATAGCTCTTAGTAATAGCATTACGATATTAGAGACCGCTACTTGAAACAAGCCCGGAATCAGGAGGGAGAGAGCTCGATACACTCATTTTCATAGTAAAATTTCACATTTTCTCAAATTACTCCCGAAATATGGGAGTTATGAAGAAATTCATCACCACAATTTATGAAGGCATTAAGTAATCGAATAAGATGGCATCATTAGTTTGTCATAATTTTACTCTTATTTTTCGGACATGTCTACGTCCAACCGCTCCCATACATTCGTTCCACTGTGCCGCAGGGCGAATAAATAAAAAATAAAACAAGTGTTTTATGATCTAAAGTAATTTTTATGTTGTTGTCCAAATTTTGTTTAAAGTAACTAGTCCGACCGAAAACCAATTTTATTCGACCAAAACGAATCCCGAATGAATATTATTATTATCTTATTTCTAAGTGGCTCGAACTATGTGGCGGTTTTAAAATAAGTATTTATATTTTGTTATTAAATAGAAGTACGTGACAGTCACGACATAAATCACAGGAAAATTAACTGCCTATTTACTTTATCAAAGGCATAAATACTAACAAACGATCTGATATTAATTGCGAGAAATGGCAATATTTCAGCATTTTCTCAGTTATTGTGTTTTTATTTTTTTTGGTTAAGTATTGATTTGCCGGAACTAATTTGTTTTAGGGCACCTCAAAAAAAAGTGTTTTAGACACTTTTTTTTTCCGAAATGAAACTGAAAATGAAATTCGGTCGGTCTCTAAGAATAACAGATATACATATTTACCTGGAATACGCAGAATTGTATCTTGAAGAGATACAAGTATAACATGACAAGAGAAATGTTTCTCAGAATGTCTTCAGAGAAAGTCAAGAAAGACGTGAAGGTTGAGCGGGCTGTCTTTTAGAATCATAACGTTCGTACAAAAACTGTTGATGAGACTATAATTAATGAGAATAGATTTTATTTTAAGCACGTTTCTTCCAACCTTAACAACCTCTAAGCTGACAGTATACCTTTAAAATAAGTAAGTTTTCTCAAAAGGAAAGAAAACAAAAAAAAACTTGCAAGCTTACTTACATATTCGTAATTACGACACCGAGACGAAAGCAAACTAGGACAACTTAAGGCTTCCTCACACCATTCAAATACAACTAGTACACTCTAGCAACCCTCATTACTTCGCAATGCAACTTTAATAAGGGTGGCCAACAAAAAAATAAAAACAGAGTAAATAAGTTCCTCACTACACAAAACAGTAGGGCAACGTATTCAGTCTGCTTGCATACGGACGGTGCTCTGTGTTCATTAAAATGCATGTAGTGACGTCATTCGGGGCATAGAGTAGGGGTTGCGGTTTATTGTGCCGATGTGGAACATGTCTCGGTGAGGCGTGTAAATTGTGGAGGTAGGAAGATCGTGTTTGTAGGTGACAAGCTGGTTGTTTGGTAATTAATCTTTGCATTTTTGTTCGTCATTGGGATTGAAGTGAAGTAATAAGAGCAATTTCTTGCAGCACGCACTGGGTTGTGGATGTCATACAGATTGTCGCTCTATGTAAAATACTGGTATTCAGCTGCATCTTATTAGACTGGAAGCTGACGCCAACATAGTTGTCCAACGCGGCACCAACTCGAAAACAAAAGAACATCACTTCTAGGTTTTCCAATCCTTGCCAACTACGCTTTTATCACTGGCTAAGAGAGATTATTTTACGATGTGTAATAAAAACAAGTTGCTGAACAAAAAAACAGCGCTTCTTTTTTCAAATGGTTTCCGTATGCTATCTTACATAAAACGGAATGGATGTGAATGTTTTAATAAATAACGCATGAAAGTGTGTTAGCGTGTTTTTTGGATACAATGATTTTTCGGCAGCTTGAAGGCGAAACTCATTGGCAATGCTCTCTGTTTTACCTTTAAGCGCTTTTTGCCGATTATTTGCTCTTTATTTGTGGTAAAAAGATATGCGTTCCGATTTTTCGTAAAAATGTTTTTCCGGGATATTTCTTTTTGTCGTTAAGATGCAACTTTATGGCTGCGACTGCTAGTGAATATCAGGCACGTACAAGGCAAACCCTTTTATTTATAATTGATGATTAGGGACAGCTTTCTCCTTTTCAGTTCTATCTCATTTTTCCTCATTGAGAGCATTTATAACCTGACATTTACCTAACCAATTAAATGTCCCTTTAAATTCATTAGTCATCCTCTAGCGTTTTGCTAATAAAAGGCTAGAGGCTGACTTAGTCAAAGAAGTAATAAAAAAATAATACTTGTATTTGCTTAAAGCTTAAGAGTTAAATAAAGCAAATTAAGTTTATTTCAGAAAAGTCTTTCTAATAAAATAATGTTATTTTTCATTAGTACTAGTCAGTACTAATGAAAATTACCATTATTTTTAAATTGTAGTGCAAACTGAACTTTATGAGTAACTTTTAAAGCTGTTTTCTGAAAACTTTTTTGTTTACATGTTTGGAAACTAGATAGCGAACGTAGAATTAGTACTTACCTAAAACATAACCAACTACATTACCAGCCTACATATTATCAGCTCAAGGTATTTAGACCAAATAAAGACATAACATAGTCGGGATTGTCAGTAGCATGTATGCTGCCAATTAGACTAAATAAAGAATAATGCCACTTTCAACGTGTTTAATTGTCCTTGAGAGCTGGTTGTTAGCCAGTTCAGTTAAGTGCTCGTGTGCGACTGACTTTGAATAGATTTAAGATATTTCATTGCACCGTTGTATTAATCTTTTGCTGTTTAGAGAATTCTGTTTTATAAACACTAAGTTTCAAGTAAGTACCGAGATAAAATCTGAGAGTATGATACAAACGTTCCAACCTCATTGTAGGCCCGAAACTTTTTTTAAATATTATTCTTCATATTTCCATCTTCAGTGTACGTAAAGGCGACGTGGTCTGTCAGTCACTGTCTCACATAACTGTTCGGTTATTATGCCTATGTTTACATACATATAAATTGTGACGTGGTTCCTCGTAAACATAATTATGCAACTCTCTCGGTAAAAACTATGGAATCTTTTCTGGTGTGTTCAAAGTGATAGCCGCTAATGCTGAAATAAAAATCTTTGTCAGTAAGGTTGACAGTGCGACTGACTGCCCCAGGTACATCGGGCGTAATGAGCATCGTCACTTATGCGGTGTCATAGTCAAAAGTTTGACCCATCAACAGAGTTGGATTCCGGGCTCAGGGTGCGTCAAACATCATCAACATCACTCGGAGCGGCTTTTTTATTTAATTATAGTGCCCTTTACAGTAAACCTTCATTCAGAATCCAATGTAAATAAAAGTGGAATACGCATTATGTCTAATCACACGTCCAATTGGAAATTCCGGAATGAGTTCCCTATAATCGTATTCGATTAAGGCGTATACAGGTTGTTACTGAAATATATCGTGTTCATACATCAGCTTCACTTACCGTAAGAAACGTATGAATGAGTTGACGTGAAAAATGACTAGCATTTTATCATAGAGGTAAAATATAATAACGCGTTTTAAGAACCACCTGTGTATAATGTATTTTTGTTGGGTAACGGGATCCTATAAATTACTGACCTTTATAGAAAGCGTTGTAAAACTTGTAGTCGTAGTTTTCCTTCATAGTTCTGCTTTGTACTCAATCATCATCCTGTGATATTTTCAATATTCCAGCGTTTTGATGAACAAATCTATACATCTTTTTAAACATAGTATAAAACAAAGTATCTTTTCCCGTCTGTCTGTGTGACGGCGTTGTTTTTCTAAACTACGCAAAGGTTTTTGATGTGGTTTTTACCATAATTATGAGAATTTATTCCGGAAGCTTTATTTTTGTGTATGACACGTTAATATTTAACTATATCAGCATAGATATCTCGATATTTTGACATGTCACCGCATCAATAGAGTGCACCCGGGCAAAGCAGGGGCGAGTCTCAATAAAGTATAGTAGAGTAGCAAAGGAAAATTTCTGCCGCTAAATACAGTATCCGTTGATATTGTTTTTAGCTCAAAAAACTCCATGATCAATCCGTTGGCAAAAGGGCATAGTTACGATCCGTCTATGAGATAGTAAGTAGACATAGACAATAAACGAGATTTGTTTAGGCGTCGATCAGATTTAGTATAATCTACATAGTACATAGTCATTAGGTACACATATACAAGGTGTCGATTTGCATTCTCGTCAAATTTCAGGAGGATGCTATGAAAGACATGCATAATTAAATAAAATTACGATACCTGCTCAATAATTAAAACATACTTGTTTTTTTAGTTACTTAAGTTTGAAAGTATTTTAGAATACACCACTTTCACAGAACAGAATCACCCCGTTGCGTATGCGGTAGTGTTTGTGTAAAAGGGCAGTTGCATTGCGGTATCACACGGACTGTGTTTTAACGTGCATGTCTCACACATGCCGATTTCCACAAAATAGAAAAAAAACAGACCTTCTTATTTTATTATTGAATCTTTTCGAGAATCATTAGCATATTTACCTCCTTGAATTTGACGAGGATGCAAAACGACACATTGTAGGTGCATATATTATGATTATTGGAATTTATGCGTCAAATTAGGCTAATTGGATTAGCCCATTGGATTAGTCCGCCTCAAAAATATGTATATAAATCGACAAAAATTCATAATCAAATGAATTTTTGTCGATATATGTACATATTTTTGAGGCGTCTATAATTTGTGTTCCATAATAATGGATCAATGTGCAGCTACAATTAAGAAGCGAATGTGTAACATACACTGGACAGCAAATAAACCGAGCCACCCGCTACCTAGGCACTCTAATTCGATTTTCTCAAAAACTATAATACCTACAATTATCAAAGTTGTACCTACAGAAAGTACGTTTCATGGTGATTAAAATGAAAGGAAACTCATTGAGTTTAATCAATATTTCAGTGTTTATTAAGGATTTTACAAAGAGTCGTTTTCCAGTCGTGACAATCGTTAGCAATGATAAAGTGAAAAAAAAAATTAAAGCCAAAAACAAAGATAAAATAAAAAAAAAAGTTTTTCATCAATATTCCGTATTCCCTCCCCTTGCTCGGATAACTGCCAGAATCCTTGTATTCATCGACCTTACGAGCCTGACGATAAAATCTTGAGGAATTGTACACTTGAGGAATTGTCCACTCCTCTTCAATTGCGATTCACAGCTCTGGAAGCCTTGTTGGAGCAGGTACCCGGGCTCGAACCCGACGTTTCAGCTCATCCCATAAGTGTTCTATCGGATTCAAGTCCGGGCTTCGAGCTGGCCAGTTCATCGTACGAATGCTGACGTCGCGTAGATACTGGGTCACCACATAAGCAACATGAGGCCGTGCATTATCATGCATCAATTGCATATCCTGCCCGATATATCCTGCGTAAGGTACCACATGGTCTGCGAGGATTTCAGTAATGTAGCGATGAGAAGTCAGTCCACGTGTACGGCCCGTCGGTTCGATGAAAACTAACGCTGTATGTGCTGTTAACGAGATGCCGCCCCAGACCATTACAGATCCTCCTCCATAAGCAACAGTTTCCTCGATGCAACACTGAGAATAACGTTCTCCAGGGCGACGATATACTTTCTGACGTCGAACACTTCCATGTAGACTCACCCTGGTCTCACCAGTGAAGAGTACATTACTCCACTGCCCTAATGTCCAATCCCTATGCTCTCGAGCGAATTCAAGTCGTGCTCGACGGTGTGCTACCGTTAATGCTGGGCCTGTTGCAGCTCTTTTTGGGATCAGGTTCCGTTCAGCAAGTCTCCTTCTGACGGTATCTGAACTTATGACCACTTGGCGTTCGTCACGCAGACTTTGTTGGACTTGAACTGCGTTGAGGTGGCGATTTCGCATAACAGTAAGGTGGATATAACGATCATCTGCTGCTGATGTAGCCCTAGGTCTGCCCGTACCTGGACGGCGATCGAATGCTCCAGTCTCTAGGTATCATCTGTAAACTCGTTGCACCGAAGATCTGCTGATTCGAAGCCTTCGAGCGACTTCACGTTGCGCAATGCCTGCTTGAAGTAATGCTGCAGCTTGAGCTGCTTCCTGAGGTGTTGTATCCATTATTAATCGAAAAAAGTAGCAAAAACACGCGCGTCTGAGCTAACGATGGACAAAAACTAAAGAAATGATAAGAAATATCCGACTACCCTCATTGTAGAGAAAAAGAACGCTAATTTCAAACTCTGGTGAAAACAGAGCAAATCGTTAGCATTGTGTTTGTTGCTTGATTACAATGTGAGTTGACGGTACTTTCGAATTAATTTGTAGTCATTTTAATCACCATGAAACGCACTTTTTGTAGGTATAACTTTGATAGTTGTAAGTTTTATACTTTTTGAGAAAATCGAATCAGAGTTCCTAGGTAGCGGGTGGCTCGGTTTATTTGCTGACCAGTGTATTTTGTGGCCACATATTGAAACAATATCGTGAAAATTAATGATTGTCGATGTACACATATTTTTGATGCTATCTGTATAAATTTGGATTGATCAATCAACTCAGCCTATTGCAATATACTGCTCGACAGGTTGAATGCACAGAAAAACTCATGCCGTCGTGAAAATAGTTATTTTAAAAATATGATTTATTAAAACTTACAAATTTTAAACTTCACAGTTACTTTAATAAAATATACAAGTTTTAGTAAAGGCCTCATTACCAAAAGATGCCAAAAATACCAAACAAAATATTCCTTATGAACGAGACTCCCGTCAAAAGCCAAGATACATCTTATTAAAAGCACGTCGGATGCTCCACGTAATTCCATAATAATAATTTTATAACAGAAATTTCTGTCGTACTTGATAATAATCCTTTTACAAAATCGACACTTATCAAGGACCAATTTTGGCACGTCAAAAGGTTTTGCGGAAAGATTATTTCATCATTATGTTTAAGTACAAAGAGTTGCTGTGTGATGATACTTATATAATTATGCATTATGTTATGAATAATGATTTTATTTCTGTAAGTAGGTTTTTACAAACAGTTTTACACGTCAAACATATTTTTTAAAACTCGATGAGGTCGGCGTTTCCTGTCTGACTACTCTGAGAAGAAAGGCCGAAACAAACTCAGAGGTCACAGTCTCTTTTAAAGTCTAGACATAATCTTGGTCAGATCATGTGAAGACCATGTCGATTGGTGTCTGAAATGGTCTTTGATGTCTTTGTCTGAAATGGTCTTATGATTGGTGTCTGTAATGGTCTTTTGTATTTGTGATTATTGAGATTGGGTTCAGGAAAAGAGGAGAGGCATTTGGTGTTAGCTAGAAATAGACTGCTGGTTTTTTGTGATGACATATGTGACATAATAATGTTGATGGTACAAGATCTACGAGCTCAATTAATAATCTTCTGTGTTTTCAAGGGGTTCACCCTGCTGCATATTGATGGAATAACGGTCTTATCGCAATCATCAAAAAATAAAATAAGATAGGTGGGAAATCAGTGGCTTTTTATCAAAATATTAGTTCGGATTCTAAACTAAATTAACACTAAAATTATTTACAGAAATATACAAGATTGAGCTAAAACATAGGTATAAAGTGCAGTTCGTCCAAAATAAGGTTCAAGTTTGCTACCTGGCACCAAAGTTTGATTGCATTAAACCTTTTTCTAGCTTACTTTTTATTACAAGAAAAACATTAAGTACTGGCTGCGCCCCGCGGTTTCACCCACATAAGTACCTATCGATCCCGTGGGAATACCAGATAAAAAGTATCCTATGTTTTAATCCAGGTCTTGGTCTACCTATGTGCCAAATTTCATCTATCCGTTTAGCCGTAGAAGCGTAAAAAAGAAACAAACAAACTTTCGCATTTACAATATTAGTTAGGATTATAAAATCATTTGAAGCAAATCTATGCTCAACAAAATCAACACCATTAATTAAAACACAACATAAACAGAACATAATTTCATAACAAACAAAGAACAAGAGATTCTTTATTCCCGCGCCTCCCACAAACCCGCTCATCAAACGGTTGAACCAAAATATTGCAAAATTTCCCGCTATTGCAATTATAATATTGTACGGTAAAATACAGCAAATTGTGTAGTGATGGACTCATTAAAATTTCTACAGACCGATGCGTTTATGAGTGTCATTGTAAACAAAGCCGGGTTTTTTATTTAGTAAAAAAAAAAAGATTATTTTTCTTCTCATTTTGAAGTTTTTATGTCATTATGCTGGTTACAATTTGTTTTATCGGCAAATTGGCAGTCGATTTGTGTTTTGTTTTTATTCATTAATTTTTTGTGGATTTTATCTTTGGTTGCATTGCATAATCAGCATATAATGTTCCCACTGCTGGGACACAGACCTCTTCGAGTAGGAGTGGTATGTAATTTACATACACACAATCTACAGACAGTTACATCATGTCTTCGATTTTTTTTTTCTGGGCATGTCGGTTCCCTCACGATGTTTTCCTTCACCGTTTTGAGAGCAGTGGTGATGAAATTATTTACTATTTAATATTATTACTATTAATATATTATACTACTCATATTATTTAGTTCAAACCCACGACCGTAAATAGGGGGCTGCTACCACTGGGCCACCACTGTTCTCTAATCTTTGGTTGATCTTAACGAATTTATATTATTCGTAAAAACATAATTAATAATAATTAGGCCTTCCGGTGCTGGCATTTTGTTTTGTTGATCAAAAATAGCGTCTTTTGACTAAGATGGGAATAGATGACTTTAGTTATTTGCCTATCTTAAGATTCTCTTTAGAATATTTACTTACTTCCTAAGTAGTTTTACTTTCACATTAAAATATGAGTACTATTGTAACTATGAGTTCTTTTCGTGTATTCCATGTATTTTTGCTCTTCAAAGTGGTAAGTAATAAGTACCTTGTAAAATTTCAACATTTGTATCTGTAATTTTTATGGTGTACATAATAAAGAGTATTCTATCTATCTATCTATCTATCTACGGAACTAAAATTTCTTTTTCACGTTTTCTATTACTTTTCAACAATATTTCTGTCGCTCGCAACAAATCAGCTACAATTTTTGTCTCGTCGGCCCCAAATTGAAATCCAAATTCAATTTGTCTTGGAGGATGTTGTTTTGAAAATTAATGTTTGTATGCAGGAAGTTGATTGTTTTTTTTTTTAATAATTTGCATTTTTAGTTACTAAATAATAATTTTGGAAACTACCAACACGCGGACGCAATATAAAAGGCGGTATGTTTTTTTTTATACCAAAACCATCCTACAGAATGGAATCGAATCTCTTCACAATAGTCAAAAATCACATCAAAATGCATCAAGCATTAGAATTACTACGCAAATACACAGAGCAACAACTTAGTTACATACTTTAGTAGTAGTAGTTGTTAGTTATCGAGTATTACAACTAAACTAAACGCTACCAGAAATGAAGCTTCGATTCCATGACAATCTTCTGTAACTGTGTCTACTAACTTATCACTCAGAAAGCAAAAAAGCGTCCCGGTTTTTTTTTTTTGATGGGAAATCATTAAATAACTTATCCCGCTCTGGGTGGAGCGGAAGGGTGTGTCAGACTCTTACTGACTAAAACCCACCCGTATTCCTTTCGTTGCCTGTGTTGCGGGGGCCTCGGTAACCCATTAGTATCTTCCCGGTCCCGGTGCATCCCGGTTAACTGTTACAATATGCCAGAGATGACAAGCGTTTAAACCTTTGTATTCTTAAAACAAAGCTGCCATATTTTCCTTTTTGCCTCTCGCTTTGATAAGGGAAGTGGAAACTGTTTGTCTTTTTTACTTCGCCTAATTGAGTTCGTTATGACTGCGAGAAAGTTAGTCGGTTTCGCGGTTATAGGGTAAGTGTTTCTAAATGCTGCTGCTGTGGTTTTTGTACGTTTATTTGCAGAAAAACGGAAGTAACTAACTAAATGTATGGAATAAATGAGGTGGTTATGATGTAAATTACAAAAAAAAAGTCGTCATCATCATAATTATGCGCTATTTAAAATGGATATGCCTAATATATTGCAAAAAATAATTTTGCTCTGATGATCCTGTGTAACAATGCACAATGCTTGACAGACGGACTAAAGCAAATATTGGTTTTAACACAAATGAGAATGTTTACTACAAGTTACTACTAATCCTGTTGGTATAAGCCCCTAGTTTTATAGAAATAAAACTATACTTATACTTTATTGTACACCAGAAAATACGTATCAAAAGTTTATTTAACATCAAACAACTTACAATGGGCGACCTTATAGCTCACAATTAAAATTTTCATAACACATTTTTTTCTGGGAACCACTCAGAACAATAAAAAATCAGCGTTAAAAGATTGGTTTGTACGCTAAATAAATCTCTCGTAATAAGATCAAAAAGAGTTAGTCTCTAAGGACCAGTTCTACAAACCATTGATTTTGCTATACAACCTACTTAACGAAGCAAGTAAAAAGCAAAAGACTTTTAGAAATTGCAATTAAAAAATAATTTAATTGTTCGTGTATTTGCACATGACGGAAAATCATTTAAAATGGAGCTTTATGAAAGGCACCAAATACAAATGGGAGCGCCAGACTTGATCCCAAATTAAATTCGCGGCATAATTAAAACTTTGGACTGACTGCAAAATTGAAACGCTGTCATTCCAGAACTGGGCTGTCATGGAAATTATTTTATGAATATATGTAGATGTTATGTTCAGAACAAGGGGCAGGCCCCTTGTTCTGAAGGTAAAAAATTGACGTTGCAAATTTCTTAAAAAACAATATTTTCTTTGTGGGCAAACCGGTTGGAAAGAATAAAGGCTCCTACATACTAGCGCGACTTGTAGCGCTACACGCGGCGTCTTTGTGTCGCGTCGCGTCGCGCGACAAGTCGCGCCAGTATGTAGGAGCCTTAATGAAAAATTAGAATTGATCCAATTTCATCTATTGATGATTAGCTTTTACCCGCGACTTCGCCCGCGTGGAGGTCGGAAGTTATCCCACGGGAACGTACTACCGGGTCAAAAGTATCCTGTGTCCTAACCCAGGTCATGGTCTACCTGTGCGCCAAACAACGACATCCGTTCAGCCGTTAAGGCGTGAAAGGTAACAGACAGACAGAGTTACTTTCATGTTAATAATATTAGTATGGATAATATGGATGTGGCTAATAGCCACTATTTTGTCAGTTTTGTAATGTCGATTCATAATTAAACAATATTTTAGGGATATATCAAGGGTACGTTTATAGCCACAGAGGTAAGGTCTCGGAATTATAACTAGCAAATCAGGATTAAATCTACAACCCATAGCACAGACACTGCAATAACCCGTCTTCGCGTACTATTGGCTTTTATGTACAGTCGATCAAGCTATTTGGTATACCTACAGGTAAAAATATTCGTCTTTCTACTACACTGTCAATTTTTATTGTCCTGTGCAATAACTTTTTCAACTACTCAGCACACACACAACATCGTTTAAAAGTAAAAGCTGTTTGCTAGCTAGTTAGCTGCCTGTGAACATAAGAGCTTGTTCGACTATACATAAGTATTCATAAATGATTAAACTTGTGTGTGACTTACCAATATTTAGGGCTGATACTGATGCGAGGAAAATTAACACCTTCCCAACCATGGTGAATGATTCTGAAACAAAAACAAAACAATCGTTATGTTCGGAAGTATCTCAGTTATCTTCTAAACGGTTTAAAGGGATCCATTTTAAGTTAAGAAATTTATTTAATTTTGATTTATTTTTTGGGTAGGAAATCATCAAATAACTTCTCCCGCTCTGGGCGGAGCGGGAGGGTGTGTCAGACTCTTACTGACTAAAACCCACCCGTATTCCTTCCATTGCCTGTGTTGTGCCTCGGTGACCCATAAGTACCTTCCTGCGACCCCGGCTGGGGTATAATTCGGACCTAAACCGTTAATGTTCTCCTCTCCTTGTCACGTTAATTCTGCATGAAAAGATACTTCCAATCAACGTAGTATGATCTATACCTACGCTTGTTGGTTACCTCATAGACACCCACGTCGTAGGTAGGAATAGTATATTTGTTTGTTTGTTTGTTTGTTTGTTTGTTTGAGGAAAACTAAAAAAAAATTCCCATGAAAGAGATAGTTACCATTATGGACATACCATGCTCTATGTAGCAAAAAGAACTTTCTCTTTTGAGTATATCATATGTTTTGGGAAGTTTTTACACTCAGTTATTTTCTGAATCATGAGTGAGTAGGTATACAAATCCCACATCATGCGCAAATATTTAACCTCAGAAAAAATCTCTCAGAATAACCGTCTGAAAACTGGCGTGTGCATCCCAAAGTATGGCAAGCAAGTCTTGTTATCAATTATAGGTAGGTAGATTAACTAGCTTCCAACATATAAAAGAGTTTGAGGAATCAAGGTTACAGTGCTGATCAGCCATCTTTTGATGGATGGAAAATGAGACAAGGTCTGTTGTACCTACTATTGAAAAAGTAGGCACCTATCATGAAAATAGGAACCAATCTAAAACAAAAAATAATACCACGATCACCTTGGCAACCAATTAAAATGGTTTTAACTATTCACCTTATAATTCAAACTGCATATTTATAGATAACTGACAATCAAATGTGCTTGTCAACCTCGTCCTTAATCATTACCAAATTCAGTCCATCGCACAAATAATACCAAGTTAATACAATACAGGTAACGATAAATGGAAAATGGCTGCAAACATGTTAATATACATCGCGCGCGCACTAATGATTGGTCGCCGATTTTTGATTTAAAAATGTCTGTGAACTGTGCAAATACGGTCAAGTGTACGAGTTGTAATGTTGTTATCTCTGAAGTTCTTGCTTTCATACGTAATAGGCATGATGTAGTGGACAATGAAAGTTTAGTAAAAATATGCTCGTCGGCCTGTTCTGAGGAAGATATTGATGAGGCAAAAAAGTTATTGTTTGTTTCTACGAAGACAAGCCAAAAACTCATGTCGAGGCGTAAAAACAAAAAGCAGAAAGACTTGGAGGACATGATTACGGTATTTAAAACCATGGATCCTGAACCCTATTTTTGTGGCATATGACCTTCACAAATTGCCGCCAGTTTGTTTCGATCACGTAGACGTGACGAAGCTGTTGAAGGATTTATTGGTGCTACGATCTGATGTGAACGTGATCAAAAGTGATTATGTGACTAAAGAGCAGTTGGAAAACATGAATTCAAATACAAGCAAGTCGACGCCGCCGCCGTTCCCAAATTTAAGTGTGAATACCAAAATTCGAGGGTATATTGATAACAATAACTCAGAGTTGTTCAGTGTTTCTCATAATACAACCTGTGCACCGTCCCCGTGTCAACCAAGCCCCAGTTGTATGAATCATGAACGTTCATGTGCTATGCCGCTTACTACTACTGCGAGCGAGAAAAATATTGTTCCTGTCTTGCCCGCCTCGCAACGTCCGACTGGTTTTGCGGACGCAGAAAAACAGCTGACAATGGCAGAGATTGTAAGCAATGCAGGGTGGAAAGAAATAAAAGGGAGGATGAGTGGACGTTGGTGCAGAAATCAAAATATAGAAATCGGTTCACTCATCGGTTTGACAGGGAAAGCTGTATCACTCCACTGTACAGTGTCTAAATTTAAATATTTGGGTCACTGGGTCACCGATAATTTAAGTGATAATGTGGACATAGAAAGGGAACGCCGGTCGCTGGCTGTCTGTTGTAACATGCTGGCCCGCAGGTTTGCACGGTGTACGAATGCGGTAAAAATCACGCTTTTTTAGAGCATATTGCCAATCTTTTTACACCTGCAGCCTGTGGGTTAGTTATTCGCAGCGGGCATACAGCGATCTGCGTGCCCAATACAACAATGCACTCAGGGTACTGTTGGGGCTGCCATGGGGCTGCCATGGGGTGCGTCGGGGATCTTTGCTGAGGCGCGGGCTGATGGTTTTGCCGCTGTCATAAGGAAAAGATCTGCCTCCCTACTCTCTCGCGTTCGTGGTAGTTCCAACTCTATACTGGGGGTATTTGCAGATCGGGGGGAGTCCCGCATTCTGCGAAGATGGGTGCGACTTCATGTCGCAATTTAATTTAATTTAATTTTTTGTTGTGTTTACATACTAACATTAGTTTTTAAGTATATTGTTACTAACAAGAATATGGACCTGGTCTGAAATAAATGTTTAGTAATAATAATAATATTCAGGAAGTTTGAAACGAAACAATGGGGATTTGAAACCTGAAAATATTCTATTGATGTTCTGTTTAGAGATGGGAATAGATAAATGATGTAGCATTTATATCAGCATATAAATGCCTCCACGTGTGGCGATACGATACTAATGTAGAACCATCATGAGCAGTGAACAACACCGCTACCACCTTGCTGACGGGCTGAATTAGGTATGGTTTGGATTGAGTGACGATTTTTGGGAGAGTTCAAAATCTGGTAGTAGAACCCTTTGGCTGAAATTATGAATATGATGATTAACTGGGTTTCTGAATTCAAAAACAGTTAATATAAAAGATGTTCACAGCTGGTCCACAGAGGTCTCCAAAGTTTACCACAGGTTCTTAAAGATACTTAAAGTGAAATAAGACAAGACAAGAAACAGAATGCAAAAGTATGTTCAGATTCTTAACTCGCTCATGATAACAAAAAACGAAACCTTTAACTTGTGTTTTCCATTCTTCCCAGATAAATAGATTTATACATAGCTCACACAAATCTTTCGTGTTGTTTTTCCATTGAATATAACTTTCTACGTTCTTGTTGGTTCTTCAAGTTCACTTGCTCTGCAAGAAAATGTTATAACTTTTACTTGAATTTGAGTTGTGGTGAATTATATTAATCGTAACTTGCATAGATAAAAGATTTTACAAAGTCATTCTTGTAACTATATAAAATGATATATTAATTAATAATGAACATAGAATCAATGAACCATTTTACGAATATTTTTTTAAAAACACCAAATTTGCTGGGTATATTATAACTCTGAGCCTGCAAGTACCATTTTCATTATTATTTTCATTGTCTATTTTTCAGTTTACCTTCTTTCAAGGAAATCACTCAAGTGAGCGTAAACCGCAAAATACTCCAAGTCCTTACGTGATAATTCTCCTAATACCTCTCTAAAATCGGTTACAGGAGATTATAAACAATAGTAAGATCACGCTGTCGTACAATGGACCATCAGCAGGTATTTACGTCCCCAAATTCCTTTGAATCGCTTACTAACTTCGAAGATTACAAAACGATAGCCTAAAAATTCTTGAAACTATACTATTAATTTTACAAAGGTTTTACACCTTTGTAAAATTCAAAAGAAAATCCGTTAAGCTTAACTTTTTTCATATTTTTTTTTTTCGTTGGATAACAAAGTAAACAAACGTAACCGTAAAAAATCCTGTTCTTTAAAAAGTTTAAGCACGTCTTAAGCTTCTAAAGTAATACTTAACACGCACTTAAGGGTCGCTTTCGCAAGACATCACGTTAAGTTGGTTCATCACTTGATGTAACTTGAGTTAATGGTAACAGGACTTTTTACTCTGATGAAAAAGTTCTAGGATTATTTTCTTGGCTTAAAATTTACGACATGAAGAAGATTCTGCGAAGTTCTTTGGCACAAAGGAAAATATATTTGAGCCAGTTCTGGTAATTATGGAATGAAGGGAAAACATGTAATCGGAAAAAAGTGTGAATGACTGTGTCATTAGATGTTTCTACAAGTTTATTTTTCGTTATTACTCGTCTTTGTCAACATATTTATTAAGTTACAATAAATACGTTTGTGTATCTATAACTTTTTTACTAACGTTAATATTTCTTATTTGTATCTGGCTGTAACTAAAATAAAACATATTATTCAGAATTTATTTTGAGAATGGAATGATGTTAGGCATTTGCGATTAAATATTTGAGTATGAGAGTGATATGTGAAATGGATACGAACTATATTCATTATAATTAATACAATCTCTTTTGATATTATAAATTCTACACAAATTTTCTGAACTGCATTAGTATAGCAATCAGACGACATAGCATTGACATTAGTGATTTGCAGAGAATTTAATGATATTTTGTACTTATATACGTCACATGTATTGCATTACAAGCTCCTTAATCCATCTACGAATGTGGAAAAGTTTTAGGTGCAGTATTGGAACTATTCATAATAATATTGTGCAATGAACAATAACACGCAATTTCAGCTATCAGAATTACTTAAACAAAATCTCTTAACTGAATGACTTTTCACAAAGATTACGTCAAGCATGATCCTAACTTTGGTACTTTTACGCTCGTAGCAAGCAACCCAATTCTTTATGTCTCTCCCCGCTGTTGCGTCAAATAAAACATTACGTCTAGATACAAGTTTCAAGAGCAGATGTAACCAGTTACCGCGACCTCTCCATTCCATCTCCGTCTTAAAAATTACTGTTTCATATAACATGTTTGATAGACCAACATATGATGGATGGTGTGGTATAGCATTTTAGTGGTGGCCGCCTGTAAGTTTTTAGGGTACCATCTGAATATCTATTACAAAGTTGAAAACCTTTGGCAGTTGGCAGAAATTTTAAGAGGGTGTCGCAAGTTTCATGTTTGTGGCTAGTCTTGTTTCAAAATGTTATTGTTATTCTTTTGTTGTTTTACGGGAAAGCGTGTAGAGTATTTATAAACTTCCGAGTTTTCAATCTTGGTGTGTTAACGCTACGTGCTTCTTAACCTTACATATTATAAAACAAAATACCCCGCCGCGTCTATCTGCCTGGCTGTTTGTTTGAACGCGATAAACTCAAAAACAACCGAACACATTTTTCAAATGCTTCTTATCAATGAACAGAGTGATTCATGAGGAAGGTTTAGGTGTATAATTAGTTAAGGGTTTCTGTAAATTATCTGGAATATGACGATTATTGTTGAAGATGTCGAAAAAAATCATGCCGGGAGTTTTACGGGTCTGAGCTGTGAAAACCGTAAGAGATACATAAAAATAATATTCTACCGGATTGTACGTCTTAAAAAGTTCAACAAAAATGTTCGAAATAGTATATATCTATTTTCAAAGGATGACCCACAGCAACCATTTTTATATTTCTGAATTTGATAAAAATTGTTATTTCCGAAGCTATTTTGACCGATATATTATTAATCCTAATAGTATAAAATATTTTATTTAAAATGGACATTTAATTATGATTAAAATATGCCTTCACATCATATCATTTAAAATTTTAAATGAATACCTTAAAAAATATGACAGATTAAAAATTCCGCGTAGCAAAATAATTATATTTGACGGCGGCGCGGGAGTCAATGAACTTTTACTCTGCTATTACTACGATAGAAAAACGACTGAACGGATTTGGATCAAATTTACCACACAGACACTTAATAACCTGGATTAACACATAAGATAAATTAATCCCGGTAGTACATTTCCATGGGATAATTTCCGACCTCCGCGCGGGAAAATTCTAGTATTTTATAAAATTATTCCAATTAAGGCGCTGACAAGACCCCAATTGACCAAAATAGTCTTCTCTTAAGAAAAAAAATTGGCATGTATTTAACGCGGCAACCAAATAATTTGATTTAGGGTTTTAAAAATAATTAAAATGTGTAGCAAAAATAATAGGTTGGCAGCTACAGTGAAGTAGCATTTTGAGTATGAAGTAGCAGCTTAATAATCAATTGTTAGCTTTGTTTTAATTTAAACTAGCATCGAGTTTTTGTTTTGGTAACTGAGAGTCATCTAATGCGACTTCCGCGATCCTAACCTAACCTAACTCAAATGATTTTATACTTAAAATGCTACTTCACTGTAGCTGCCAACATATTATTTTTGGTACGCATTTTATTTTTATAGTAGCAAATAGTTAGTCGCCCTTTAAGTTGTTAGTCGCCTGGAAAATAATAAGCCATAACCAAACAAGTAATTGGTTTATTATTTATTCATATATTAATCAGTTATTTCAAATATAGACAGGGTTAGTCTAAATCACAAAAACAAAAGATAAAATATCAGAATGTTTTGATATTTCATGGTGCTACACAGCTGCATTGTTACAATATTCCGTTTTATCGTTTTATCTGGCGCGGTCTTATTGTAGCCAGTGTTTCCAAAATGTAATGTTGTAATCTAAGGTGACTGGAAAAATACTCGTACCTAAAATATCGTTATATCTCTTTGATCGTAGTAACATAACTGAGTGTGAAATAAAACAAAGTAAAATTAGTGTCATTAATTTACAATGGCAACGAACTATCAGGTGATAAAAGATGTTAACAGAAAAACTCGTATTTATTAAAATAAAATCGTTAAAACCCTTGAAAAAGAATCACTTTAAATCCTATAACTGTCATTGCATAACGCATATTTTTCCCAATGAAAATGATATTGACAATACAACTTCATCATAATCTATGTATATAACTAGTAGATAACTATCCTGTTATCGCCTTTTCTTTAAACCAGCTCCCAGACATAAAACTATCATATTTTAAATCGTATAAAACTAGACGCGGGTCAAGTTGGGTTGATTTTACGATGTCATACTTATATTACACTTTCATGTTGACTCATAAATTTTGCTCTTTTAGGTATATGCGCACAAGTTTGATGAGCGGGCTTTATTTACATGAGATATGAATTGCCCACATTTTTGTATATTTATGATTATTATTATTGCTTCATCTAGACTTGCGTCTTTTGTAGATTACCATAGTTTTAAAAACACCATAAAGGCGCGGGCCCACCGCGGTGCACGGAGAGGCTACGCACGTGTATTAAGCTTCGCTTTGGAAGAAAATGTATATGGTTGTGTCCACTGCAACCCACGGAGAGGCTACGCATGAATTGACGTCATTGATACATGCGTGGCTTGCCCGAATAGGCGGTTACATAGCTCAACGCTGTCGACGTGGGTCTTCTTTTCCACTGGAGTACACGAATATGACCCACGACTATGTACAGCTCACTTATCGCAGCGCAGTTTTCAGTTTTTTTGCGTAGCCTCTCCGTGCGCCGTGCTACGCTATACATAGTTGTAGGTCATATTCGTGTACTCCAGTGGAAACGTAGACCCACGTTGTCAAACAAATTAATACACGCAGCTAAAATGCGTCGCGTGCCCGTGCACATCATGCGCCGCGGTGGGCCCGCGCCTTAATAATATTAAACACTAGCTGTTGCCCGCGGCTTCACCAACATAGTTTTTCTAAAATAAAAGTAGCTTAAGGTACTCCTTATAATATCAGCAGTGCTATTCTGTAACCTTCTCACCGTGAAAATTTAGGTGAAGTGAACGTGGAGTGAATTGCCATTGTCATCCCACATAATTCTAGGGATGGACCAAGGATTACATTTACAATCATAACCGACATTTTAATAATATTTGTATGCTAATTATAATGATTATTTTATAAATTATTTCAAAGCTAGTATATAGTTTGTTATTACATTTGTTAACTGATTAAATAAACGCAATCCCATGACCCAATCGCGATGTGTTTTGAAGAAGCGATAGTGGATTGATTCGAGTAAAGACTGCGTCGTTATTCAGCGTTGTTGTATATGCTTTTGTTCGTTACAGTTACCTGCGCTCTTACGGGTTAGCTACATCGGAATGACTAAATTAACCCAAATCTATTAATTAAGAAGAGATAACCGAGTATGTCAAGTGATCGAGTGCTAAGTGTGCCTGACTGACGGACCATAGAATTTATCCCCACACAAACTATGTGGGAACCTACCTACTTATGTGTGTGTACATACGCCATTTGAATAAAAAGACGTGCGGATTATTTAATAAGTAACTATCTAATATTTTAGTTTAGGTAGGTAAATACTGACCTACGCGTTGTCAATACTAAAAGAATATTCATAAAATCATTGTCATCAATATTATAAATAAATTCAACAGTTCAACTGACACTCGCGCAGCGCGCGCACCGGCCGCCGGGCGGCTAGGTTTACTTCATTCAGCCATAGTGAAGTGGTGTTGCTATGACAACGAGAATCGAGTGAAGTGATAAGATCACGACACAACTCGCGCGTCGCACCTACCAACTCACTTCACCTAGCTAAATCACTTCGACGAGGGTGGTTACTATGGTTACAAGAATCGGTTGAAGTGATAAGATCACGACACTCGCGCATCGCACTCATCGACTCACTTCACCTACCTGAATCACGTTGGCACGGGTGGTTGCTATGACTACGAGAGTCGGGTGAAGTGATAAGATCACGTTGCGCTTGCGCGTGAGGCGTTTGATATCAAATTGAGTTTTGCGCGACAAACAAAAATTTGGTTTTATCACCTATCAAGATCCAAGATGGCGGCTGCAAAAATATTTCATCACGGGTGTCGTTTTCATGGTTCGTCGCACTTACCAACTCACTTCACCTAGCTAAATCACTTCGACGCGGGTGGTTACTATGGTTACAAGAATCGGTTGAAGTGATAAGATCACGACACTCGCGCATCGCACTCATCGACTCACTTCACCTACCTGAATCACGTTGGCACGGGTGGTTGCTATGACTACGAGAGTCGGGTGAAGTGATAAGATCACGTCGCGCTTGCGCGTGAGGCGTTTGATATCAAATAGAGTTTTGCGCGACAAACAAAAATTTGGTTTTATCACCTATCAAGATCCAAGATGGCGGCTGCAAAAATATTTCATCACGGGTGTCGTTTTCATGGTTTACGGGGGTTTTAAAGCCGATAGTGAGGTCAAAATTAAAAATCATGATTTATTGCTCGCTCATCAATAACGTTGTCAACGGCTAGCGATTAGCAATAGATGGCGCCACATCAATACGAGGGCTTGTTTTTAGGTAAATCTAGGCCGGAGAGTTTTGTGGAAGTGGTGGTTCATTGGATTTAAATGTGTTACAAATGGTGATAGGAAGTGAGGGAGTAATGGTTTTGTCTTCATAATAATATATGGCAACTAAATAATTGACGCTACCATCATCATCATGTTAAAATTGGAACATTGTATTGTAGTAATAATAATTTTATTCATCAAACTAAGTATCGTTGATTTTACCAAAGTTGTTCTTTAAGTTTTATTTTTTATACGGTGTACACATTCCCACTGACATCGTAGCCATACAAATTGTGACATAAAACAAAAAAGTAACTATTAATTAAGTTAAAACAATCGACTAAGAACGTGTATATGACATGGGTCGAAAGATGATAATAATGAATAATAAGATAATAAGACTTTATCTTCACAGCAGGAAAACATTACTCAAAAAGTCTTCATCAGCCTTGAATATTAATGACATAGAAATACCGAAACATATTAACACACTACTCAGGAAAATGAATACGCACATAGTTCCCATCGGATTCTGCATATGTACGAGTATCAACATACGTTATTAATATGGAAATGAACCAAACCACGGAGATTTTTCTCTCTTTTACCGCGATGACTTTTTTTATGTCGTGTATTTTTTTAACGATATTTTCATCAAATCCATGTGTGTTTCAGGTGTGATTGAATTTAATAGAATATTATGCGTGCGTTTTTTGGTGAAACTTGGTTTTGGAAAAGCGGTTCAGTGCCGTAAAGTCAACTAAAATGTTTGTTTAAAATAATATCGAGACCACGTTGTATGGTTGTGGACAACGACTTGTTCACTATAATACTAGCCAAAATACAGTCAACATTAATACTTTACTCCTGGCATTATAGTCCAATTTCATATAAGAATATAAATATTTATTATTTTCTCTCTAATTACGAACAATTTAACACCATTTCAAGCTGATAAATATCTTTACAGGATAATATAATAAGAACTTTACTCGAGAAAGTAAAAAACAATACCGAATGGATCCCTTAAGAATCTGCAGTAGCCACCACTTATAAGAAATTGTTGTGTTAGAATGAGTTCAAACAAGATTGTTCAACTTTATTTCTTATGAGTCCAGTATAAGAAAGTTACGAGCTTCACATAAGAAAATAACAAATTAAGAGGTCTTTTTCACTGTATCCGAGAAGATATTGCATTTAATTATCTGCAAAATAAAAGAGCGAAATACTATAACAAGGTATACTGTGTGCAAACAGGTCATATTATTACAGGGTCAAGTGAGCTTTCATCTGAAAATGATGAAAAACTAAAAACAGTTTTATAAATGTTGTTTTAAATAATGATTCTAAAGATATTGACGAGGAATCCGACGGTCACGACGTTGCCTGTAATAGCAATATTAGAAAATATAATGACGAATACTTAGCTGTATTCAATATGAAACCAGTCTCAACTCACTAAACACCTTCTTGAAAAACAAGCCTTGCACCATAGGATTTCCCATCGGCAAAAATAACAAACTTGCGTACAAACTTTCATCTCATATTTAACGGGGAACGGTGAAGGGCGGGCATTTTTGGGGGACTGTCTTATGTAACTTTGACGTTCGAAAAGTGCTGATTTTCAGCCTAGTTTGAATAAATGACTTGATTTTTGATTTTTGAACCCCTTTCAAAATATAACTCGTCCCAAATCCTAAACCAAACTGATACTTTAACCTAAAATGGCATTCGTTTGCATAGTAACAAGTTACGGCACATGGCCGGTATTTGGATCAAACTTCCTTAATTAGGGAACTCCGTGTGATGTCTCGCCTGCCGCCTCAATCGATAAGCCTCAAGCTTTTAAGAAAATATTGAAGTTCTATGTTTACGTAAGTTTTATTTATTCACATACATACATAATCAGCCTATAATGTTCCCACTGCTGGGACACAGGCCTCCTCTCTGTGAGACGGAGTGGGCCGTAATCAACCACGCGGGCCCAGTGCGGGTTGGTAGATGTCACATGTCTTCAAATGTTTGGTTCTAGGACATGCCGGTTTCCTCACGATGTTTTCCTTCACCGTTTTGAGAGCAGTGGTGATGAAATAATTTACACAAAGTAAAGCGCCTGTCTGGGTTTGAACCTACGATCTACAACTCGTAAGTCGCGGCCGTTACCACTGGGCCACCACTGCTCTTAAGTTTTATTTAGTACTTTTTAATTCAATAAAAGCTTGTTATTAAAAAGATTTGTACTTATATTTTATTCACTTCTATGAAGAACTTTTAAGTCACAAGTCTACAGAATGAAAGCTTAAAAGACATGGCTGAGTGGTGTTATAATATAAATGGCAATATCCTGATAGGTTCACTGAATGAGCTGCACTAATATACACTCAGGGACTTGTTCGGGTGGGCACGGCCGGGCGGCATAATCAAATATATATTTAGCCGCCCGGCTGTGCCGAATCGTGCCGTAACATCCGAACAAGGTAGTAGCTCGCCTAATCTTAACTTGAGAAAAGGCTAGTATAATCATAAAGTTAGTTGACTATCAAAACCTCATTCCACTAGCCCTCAGAGACTGTATGTCAGCAACATTTACAAGAAGCTGCAAGCAACTGAAACTGCGGCTGTTGCTCTAGCTTCACTTATTAACGAACTTACTAAGAATAGTTTGTGGGGATTTAACAACCGAGCGAAACTGAGAACATGGCGTTTATTTTGAGGGAATTTATTTGCCTATTAATAAGTTGAGTTTAAGATTTTCTGTCGTGGCACCTAAAGGCCTTTAGGTGATCAAAAGATCACCCAGTCAGTAAGGTTGACAGTGAGACTAGTTGTCTGGAGTAGTTACTTTTTTTATTTTACGTCAATTTTATAGAAGGTCTTGTGCAGTATCACAAGGACCTTTCCAACATCATGCTTCTTAATTGGTCAAGGACAGCTAATGAGGCACAATTGATTTTCAATTTTTTGACTCCGAATCGGTGTCGCGCGGGGCTTAACAGGTTAAATGCTGATTATACAAACATTCAAAATCAAAATCAAAATCAAAATATTTTTATTTCACATAAACCTACATGGGCACTTATGAAACGTCAGAAGCTAGGTGCACGGTTCCAATTGGTCGTTTCCTATGGAGAAGAGCCGGCAAGAAACTCCACGGTTACTCTTTTAAAAATAATTGGCTTTTACAATGTTTTCAAATTACACAAATTAGGTATGGGAGAACAGTGTAGGCCTGTCGAAAAGTACTTAACAAAAAAAAAGAGAAAAGGAAACGGTCTAAAGAAAAAAAGATCTAGTCTATTAAGCCTACAACGTTCTCACATTCACAACGTACACAAGAATCCATGTAAAATAATATTAATAATATTAAGTCTGAAATATAAATTGTAGGTATATAATGTCAAATAGTGAAAATATAATGTCAAAAATGTATGTCTAAAAAATAATAATAATAAACATCGTCATTAGACTTAGGTTTTCTGTTCGTGGACAGAAAATCTATGTCCCGTTGTCTTTCAATTATTATAATACTTTAACAAATCTAGACTGGCTGACAATCAAGACTAGGTCAAACCCTACAAAATCAAAATGAATTAAGACTAAGACTCTCTACTATTAAAATCAACGTGAAAATTGATTCTAGTTTTTTAGTTTTCATATTTAATTAATTTATAACAAATTCTTTTAAGCCTTCTAGACAGACCTCTATTAAAGCTAAGCCTTGAGAATATATTTATATTTTACCTTTTAAACTTTTACGTCTTAACTTTGATGTTATTCGAGACGTGAAGGTTTGGATTTATAATTGAAAACATTTATGTTTTCAATTATAAATCCAAACCTGGGTCGGTCAGGGGAAACAACATTTGTGGTAGAAACAGAAGAATAATAAATAGTTATTATATCTAATCAAATTGTGTAATGTTGTTCACTCCCTCTCACAGAGAGGAAGCCTGTGTTCCAGCAGTGGGAACGTTATAGACTGATAATGCACTAATTAAATAAGTTTTTAACCAATATGTGGCTTCCTTGTAAATATGGCTTTACATAGAATCAGGACTAGACTGGCTAACGTTCAAATGTCACATTTTTTATCTTAGGAAAGTGATTTGGCAACAAATGTTTAAAATTTAAGTAGTTCCCCAAACTGACTCTTAATCAAGAATTTTTTCTAATAACAAACTTATAAAAGTCTCAGTACTTTCTATTATCATCTATTATTTCTAGAAAAAATAGGATTTTACTGAACTATACTGGACCTATACGATCGACATACATTAATTTGATTGATAAACCTCGTAATCGAGACTTTAATAAGTCTGTTCAGTGTTGATCGTTAAAGGCGCATGCAGACTAGCTCGATTTCACGTGCGCGACAGGCATTAATATGCTTGTCGCGCCCGCGTCATCGCCCCGACGCGCACGACGATCGATAGAGTTGTCGAACATCGATTATGACTTATCGATCAATGGCATTACACAATATCGTTTTTAGTAAACCCTTTCAACGTGGATGGATCAGTTATCATGACCTATTCGACTTTTTTAAAGACAGATCAAAGAAAAAATCGGATATTTTCTTTACTGATCGATCACTCGAAAATCGGTTGCCGTTCGACATATTTTACAAGCCAAATTCATCGATCATTCTGACCTTACACCAAGCGATCAACGTTGATGAAGGCATCAATCGTGTGAGTGTAATCACACCCTAACTGCCCCAGTTTAAATTTCCTGATGACGCAAATAACAGTGTTACTTGCTTTATTAGTCAACTTGACCCTGTATCGTAAGAGGAGGGGTAACATGAAGGTACTAGGAAGACATAAGTTGTTAATAGTTCTTTAATATTTGATACAGGTGAATCTTTTAGTAGTCTGGCTTTTAATTAAGTTCACCTAAATATATCACATAATCTTTTTTTAACTGCCTCAGTGGTCTAATGATTGCAGTTGCGACGTGTGCCAAGTCTTGTCTTGGGTTTAATTCCGGGATCGGAGAAAATGTTATTGAGTTTCATCATAGTCGAAACCGTGCCTACAAAGTAGTAGCGTGGAATTTGAATTTGTCTATAGGGTCGCCCCCGTTACGTGGCTTATAACTGGCGAAATAATATTCACAGGAGGACACATGTACCTTCAGGAAAAATAGACATGCTGTTGTATGTTATTATTATATATTTATCCTAAGTTGAAGAAAATCTAGTTAATTATTTTTAAGAGAGTACTCCCATAGCACATGATCCAATTAGTCATCTTGAATGCTGGTCTGAAAGGTTTCATCAGTGGGCACTTCTCAGCTTTTACGCCTCTCCCAGTGTGAAAGCTACGGCATTATTTCACAGTCAACTAATCTCATAAAAGACTAACAGATGCATCTAAAACTTCCACAAACTCATTAGCCTAGTTCGGCTCACCTTCTGACGTCAGTTAGGTACCTAATAAAGGTAGCGTGAGACCACCGCGAAACATAAGTTGCTAAGTTGCTCTGTGGTTTTAAACTGTTTCGTGTATGAGTCTTTTTACGATTTTTTTGGGAGGGTTGGGTAATTTTGTAGGGTTAAAGTTAAGTTTGATATTTTGTTCTCAGTTGCTTCTTTGACTGTCTGTCTGATTGAGCAAAGAGGAGAAGAAATTTAAAATCATTCTCGTTACAGTGGACAGGGCACTCCGCTGCACGATTTTGCACTACTACGCCGAATAAACCTGGACCCAACATTCTGAAAAATCTAATTGCAGTGCATAAGCGTGGTGATTATTGATCTTTCAAACTATGTCTGAAAAGAAACCTATGTCCCGCGGTGACATTTATAGCGGCTAGTCTGGCATTTATATTACCCTGTAAAGTAAATTATTTATTGAATATTTCACAGCTTTTATTAAAACACTATTTGTTACACACAACAAGGATCAAAATTTCAATAAATATATTTTATTCGCGTGGGCCGTAGTAGTTCGTAGCAGTCATCTACGAAGTCTACGCCGCTACGCGAGGTCTACGAGATGAGTTCGTGAATATTATTACAAGGTAAAGGAATTTCCAGAATATTTTGTGCGTGTAGCAAAATAAATAGGTTTTTCTACTTGATCGTCGTTTTGAAAACCTTGTTAAAATAGTGAGGAATATAACGCCTGTTAATCATTTAACGTGATTAGGCTTTTTCTTTTTTTTTGGGTTTGACATTATCAAATAACTTCTCTAGCTCTGAGGGAGGGTGCGAAAGGGTGTGCCTGTGTTGCCAGCAGCCTCGCTAAACCTTTTGGACTTTCACGCGACCCCGGCAGGCATTGGCCCTAGTGGACCCCTACACTTGTGCTGACATCCCTTTGAGGCGCGCGTGCAATACAACGCGCCGTCGACCTGGGACTGGTCCTTATCGGACGGTGAGCTACCCATTGCGCACCGTCCGCAAGCCCGCGCCTACGGTGGCCGGAAATCCGCCCGGGATTCCCGACGCCCAGGGCGTCTCTTGCGGCGGCTAGGGGCGGGAGGGCGCGAAAATGCCTTTACCTCCAACATACCACCCCCTCCTTCGCAAGCATTACTGCTTCGCAGACGGAGGTGACGGCCATGTCCTGGACCAGGGCCGGACGCGAGCGATCTCCGCCGCCGATCGCCTCCACGAGGACACGGTGGTGCTCTTCCCAAGCCGGGCAGACCTCCACCGTATGCTCAACCGTGTCCTCCAGGTGATCCACACTTTGGTGACACCCGGGCATTTCCTCCCGCCTTATCCAACACAGGAACCTCCCGAAGCTACCGTGACACGGCAGCGGCACGATGAGGACGCCGGTGGCACCTCTTTAGCCACTCCTCAAAGAGGGAACTTATCGCCGCAATTGTGGCGTGCCCAAATGAGACTAGGCTTAGGTATTGATTTCAGTCTGGATATATTTTTACATTTTGTTTTATATTCGATTTTTGTTGTAATTTATTGAGAAAAACACGTGATATGGTACTTAAGCGCCAAAGCCAATAATGTCACTCCAATCACTGTAATATTATCATGCCAATGTACATGAAATACTACCATATTAATTGTTCCGTACTAACAAAACTGTTATAGTTTACGTTATTTTTGTTTTCCATTGTTATTTTCGCCAGTTAGGTACATGAGTTACGTAAATGTTTCTATAGGCTAGCTAGAAATAGCTGATCCCGATCTAACGTTTCTAAAGATACAGACTTGCAACTGACAGACAGACTGGCAGACGGCGAAGGATAGGACTACGGTCCTGTCCCTACATTCTTAAGGTATGGACCCCTAAAAAGTTTTCCAGTTGTTAGAAATAAATAAGTTTTTTTTTTTGCTTTCGCTACCGACCGTACCTACTAACTATTATGTAAACAACTTTATTAGGTTAATTTTCTATTTTAGTTTATAAATAAATCATGAAGTTCCAGAAGATTTTGAAGAGATTGTAAATCATTACAGTTTTAACACAATATGAAATAGGTACTTATATCTGATTACCTGAAGTTGTTTCGTGTAGCGTGTAAATCAGACTTTTATTTGGGTGGGAAATCATCATATATATTAAACTGATGCCAACCATAGAATGGTCGACTAAGGTCCCCCTAAAATTCAAACTTCCATATGAGAACTAAACCGGCCGTAAGGCCGGGAACTGTCGGTTTAGTTCTCAAAACAATAGAATAGCGAAATATATTTCTATCCAAAGAAGTCAAATTCTAAACAACTGAAGTAGTTCTACCCTATAAATTAAATAAAATTTTCTGTCATTTACATTTCTGGGACAGAAACGGTTTAAGAATAAGACTCAGCTAAACGGTTTGTACGACGTCTAGAAAGATAGTCAGCTGGGTGGCTTGGTGCCAGACTGCCTCGTTGGTCTAGTGGTCGCAAGAGCTACTGCTGAGCATTAGGTCCAGGGTTCGATTCCCGGGTCGGGCAAAGTGTAATGGGTTTTTCTATCTGGGATTTCTCAGTAGCAGTCCAATTAGGTTCACACATATTTATAATCTCAACATGAGTGATTTAACCACTATGTTGTAACAATATTTTGATGCAAAACAGTGTCCATGGAGTTTCTTGGAACCTACTACGCTTTGGAATGGGCAACTGGCTTCTTGACAACTCAAAAGTGCCTGGTTTAAATGAAATATTGCCTTGAGTTCATATAAGGAGCAGCTGTTCATGTGAAGAGAGCAACTGGTGAGGCTTGAGCTTGTGTCCTTTCTATTGGTAGCTCGATATTAGCTGCATGAACTATTTATTAATGTAATTGTAATAAAAAATGTCATTAAATAACCAGAAACGAAGAAATTAGGTATGTTAGAACAGAAGTTGCATTTTTCAGCTTGTTGGTAACAGTCCGTAACAAAGTAACTTTAAAACACAAACTTAATCCATCTCTTTATGTATAACTATAGATTTATAAAAGACACTTAAGGGAGAAGAAAGTCACATTTTCTTTTCGTCATTGCAATTTTTATGAAAAATCATTCTGTAACAGAAGACGCCGAGCCTAGAGCACTGAAGAAAAATAATATCTGTCAAACATAATTCTATCAAATGTTTGATGGTATTTATATACATAGGAAGTACACTATTTTTTTTTTGAAACTCAAGCTCTGACCCAAACTTAAAAAGTAAGTTTGTATGCGAAATAAGTTTCAGCCTGCTATTCTGAGATAAACATCACACGTGGTAGTGACCGGCCTAAATAAAGCTGATCGATACTCTCACGCTTCTAAGTAAACCCTTCAGTGATACGAAACTTCTTTATGAAGGCTTTTTATGGTTGGTTTGTACAATAAGAGAATTTCAGAAGATCTTATAGGTTAGTGTCATTTATGTAAGCTCAATTTGTCTGACACGATACGTTTGACTGTAGTAGCGTATACGTTAGTGAAAAAAAGTTTATTTCTATTTTTCTTTTCTTATTCTATTTTCTCGATGTTATCTACAATACGAAATTAAAAGAACCAACTATTTTCTGTCTGATTGTTAAATATTTCTAAAAACATCATGGAATGATTTTCATTACATTATCTACCAGCAATAAGTACTATTTTCGTAGTCTCTATCTTGCAAGACAGAGACTATGAAAATAGTGTCGTGCAAACATATTTGTATCACCTCGTTTGGCATGTTCTTTACATAGGTGTGACAAAAAAGTTTTCGAAGGGCGAAGTTTGAATGCGAACTACGTCCGACTTAGTTCCCGTACAAACTTTGACCCTCGGTCTGTCTGCCATTATAAGATAAACATCACACGTGTAAGTGAACGGCCTAAATAAAGCTGATCGATATCGATACGCCCACGCTTCTAAGTAAACTCTTGTGTTACAAAACTTCTTTACAGACACCTGAACCTTTTGACCTTTTTAGGGTTCGGTTGCAAATTAGGGGATACCATAAGACTAGAGTCTTGTTATGAGTTCAAAATATTTGTGTGAAACGTTTGGCTTTAATAACGTATTCGAGGTATACGTTAAAACTCAAATAAATTCGGATTAAAGCAGAAGAGTGATGATGAAACATAATACCACTAGAGCTAAATAAAATACAAATCCGACACTGTATTAAAGAAAGTATTCCCTACTAAAACGGAAAGCACTCAAAAATAAGTTCGTAATAATCTTCAAAACACACAAACAAAAGACACGTAAGTTAAATTCACAACGTTTAAATCAAAGCACAGACATTTATCTGAAACAAAAGAAAAATTCATAAGAAAAACAAACGGTCTGTTTCTCAGGATAATATTACCGAAACAAAAATAAAAGGTGGATAAGGTGAGTTCACACCCAGAGCATTCACGTGTAATGTAACGGTGCTTCTGCACAGTGTAATACATACACGGTGTGTAAGTACACATACACTAGACCGAGCACAGTTTGACCTGCATAATATACCGATGTGCATGGTCTTGCGCATGTTACATGTACGAGTAACATTTATAACAGCAAAATCTCCTTCAGTATCGAAATTTCTATCAGTAGATTGCTGTAAATTCCTTGTTCAAGTTAAGGAGTACCACAAAATCAAAAGCTTTGTTCAAAAAAGTAATAAAGGTTTTTATTGGTCTAATCGTCGCTGTGGGATTGTATCGTTTAATGTTTTATCGGAGATAGAATAGAATACTCTTTATTATGTACACCATAAAAATTACAGATATAAATGATAAGTATGGGGTTTAATAAAGATAATTAAATATTAATATTAGGGACGATACAGACAGTAAAACATCAAAATATATGAACCTCCTTGCTTCACATGGTCTTCTTGCATCACATATATTTCCGACACGAGAAAATAATTGTTTGGACCATTGCTTTGTCAAAACAAATTGTGATACTTTAAGCCTAGTATGCGACTCGACTATCACGGATCATTGCAGTGTTATGATATCTCTTCCTAAAAAATCTGTAGCCCCTGAGAAAAAAGATCACAAATAAACATTCACAAGAATAATCTAAAAAAACAATGGTCAATAATTAAGGAAATCTGTCAATACGAAGGTCACACAAAAAATTTTGATGGCCTTTTAAAAACTAAAACTAACCCACAAGATTCTATTAATTATATAATTAAGTATTTTGCTAATGTAGGAAGTCAACTTGCTCATAGCATCCAAGTAAGAACTCAAAGAAACAAAGATGATTTAGCTAGAACATGTAACCCGAACGTTTCGTCTCTTAAATCTTTTGTCTTGCTGCCGGCGGACGAAACTGAAGTAAAAAGCACAATAATTAGTTTAAAATCATCGAACTCCAGTGGCTGGGATGAGATTTCTTCAACCTTATTTAAACGAGGCGTTGAAATCTTTGCATTACCAATAACCCTGATTTGTAATCTGCGCCTGACTAAGGGCATCTTTCCTACCGTCCTCAAACAATCTGTCATCATTCCCATACATAAGTCTGGGGACGGAAGCTGTGTCTCAAATTATAGGCCAATCTCCTTGTTGCCAACCCTGTCTAAAATTATAGAGCGTATTATAAACAAGCGTTTAAAAAACTACTTAGAATCCAACGGGCTTTTGTCTGTAAACCAGTTCGGATTCAGAAGTAATAAATCAACTTCTCATGCTGTTCACCAGCTTCTATCATATATTTTCGATGGTTTGGATAAGGGTGACAAGACCATAGGGATGTTTCTGGACCTGGCAAAAGCGTTTGACACAGTTTCGATCCCCATACTCCTAAGAAAGTTGGAGAGCATCGGTATTCGTGGTGTTGCGCTGGATCTGATTACCGATTACATGGCAAATAGGACGCAATGTGTGAGAATAAGGGACTACACAAGTCAGCCAGAAAATGTCCTATTTGGTGTACCTCAAGGTAGCATTTTGGGATCGACTTTATTCCTCATTTACATAAATGACCTGTGTGACCTTCATCTCACACGTGGTTAAATAATTACGTTTGCCGATGATACGGTTCTTTTGTTTAAAGGCAGCACATGGAGCCAGACTTTTAAATTGGCAGATGAAGGTTTTGGTCTAGTTGCTTCTTGGCTTGACTGCAACCTTCTTACCTTAAATGCCCAAAAAACTAAGTACATTACCTTCAGTATTCGTAATAGTACTCAACCACCTATTAATTCATCATCCATCAAAATTCATTCATGCATAAATCCTCTGTCTTGTGTAACGTTACGATTGGCCGGAGGGCCAGTCGTAAGTCACGTTAAAAAGAGAAAACTAAAGTAAGAGTACTTACTAATAAATATTTAAAAGATAAGACTAAATATTAAAATTATTCTATGGTTCCGGTCCGAGTGCACGGGACGCTTGGACGGCAAGATGTAGCATCGGCTAGCAGCAGCTGGACAGGGTCGGCAGGTAGTTGGTCTGGATCGGCAGGCAGCAGTGGGATAGGGCTGATAGACGAGGCGGAGCACGAAGACGAGGATCTCGCCTTCACAGTCAGTCGGCAACTCTGTCCCAAGGAGTAAAATGTCTTTTGTAAGACAAGAGGTTCTGTTCTATAATACTTAAATTAGTGGTATTGTTGGTGAGGTTGGTGGTATGATGTGTAGTCGGAGTTAGTGTCCAATGCCACGTTGGTAGAATGCCCCAATAATGATAAAGCTCTCAGTCCCGGAGCGGGCTAGTAAGACGGTGGCGTAGTCCGAATCTCGCCGATACAGCTGACTGCGGAGGCACTCTACAGCACCTCACGCTCCACGAGACGAGTGTCTAGACCTCCTAAGACACACGGGAGTGGCCGGCTATGGCGTCCTAAGCCACGCGACTATAACGCCTTCGGCCTTAGAAATCTCCCAAAGGCGGAAGTGAGAGGGCCGGCGGCTATGTAAGGTGAATCACAAATCACACACACTATGAGATTCTTTAGATATTATTATATTTTTTACACGTTACAATTATTAGTACAAGAAATAAAATAAGCTATAGAACTGAACTGAACTGCCTGACTGAGTGGGTCAACCGAGTGGACCCTTGTCAGGTCCGATCACCGCTTTTATAGATCCTGGCAAAGGTTCTAGAAGCTTCTGTGAAGCATAATTCAAATGATTAATTTGAATGCCTGCCAGGATCAATAAAAACGGTTTACATAGCGAAGTAAGTCTGAAACTAGCTTTATCAAGGCCGGTACGATTTATAGAGAAAGAAAATATTAGACAGATGACAATTTATGATTGAAGATGTCAATGGATAAAAATATGTTATTTTACAACAAGAGAAAATGAATAATATAAAATATAGTATTCGGTGTTAAAAACAGTTCATTGTGATGTTGGTTTTCAGCTGTGGTGTTCAAACATATGTAAGAAAGTTAGAGAAATAATATGATTTCATATGTTTGAAGAAAGTAAAACAGTAAAGGAATCAAAACAAAGGTAAATTTATAATTATTATAACATAAAGATGTGGCTTTGAGTAGCAAAATACCTCACTTGCTGCTGCTACAATCTCTCACAAGTATCTTCCATCAAATATCTGGGTCTTATTGTTGACCAAAATATTTCATGGAAGGAACAAATAGCCTCCATGACTACCCGAGTTAGGAGAATGACCCATTTATTTAAAAATCTGCGGAATTTTTGCCAACCGAAACTACTACGAACTATTTATGTTTCTCTTTGCCAGTCAATAATAAGTTATTGTATCACTGCTTGGGGAGTCACATCTAAAACAACACTTATATCCATAGAAAGTGCGCAACGAGCTGTACTTAAAGTAATTAATTTCAGGAGATTTATGTACCCCACACATACACTACATAAAGAATTGTCATTACTTACGATTAGACAATTGTTTATAAAAACTTCGATCCTACAGCAACACTCTAAGTTACCTCTTACAACAACCAGGCGTAGAAAGGATTTAGTGTATTGTGTTCCTTGAACCAAAACGGTATTCGCTAGTAATTTTTTTGATCACATCGGGCCTCATTTGTATAATCAGTTGTCAGGAGTCTGAGGTTACGTGATTCGTCAAATTATAATTGCAAAAAGATTTTAAATGAATGTCTACTTCAGATTAATTACGTTAACACTGAAAAGCTATTAGTAAGCCTATCATAAATACAAACACATAACTCGTATCCACACACATTCAGTCACATATACCTACCAATTACATCAACACACAACATCATACAATCATCAACACAACAACTTTCTTTAAACAATTTTTTGTCTATATATTTTGCATATACTTAATATTTTTAGTTTTACCCACCTTACGATTGGTAGATAATAGCAATGTATTAATTAAAATACCGAACACCTACTAAATGTCTCGAAATATTATGTTCACTATAAAGTGCTTAAGTGTGTGATTATTGGAGAACGAGGAAGACTGACTTACCGTGATACAGTTTTTACTAGTACGGAGTTCAGTGTGAATCACTCTCTAACAACCATATGGCGCGCACGAAATGAGACCTTATTTTTGATTTTTTTTTCTCTCTTTTCTATATACGTATAAATTGTCATTCCTAGGTTGTTATTGCGCTGTTGGAAATAAATGTATTTTTTTTTATTCAATTATGTTTTCTTTTTATTTTGGGGGCTATATTTTTAATTACCTCGTTGGTCTAGTGGTTGCAAGTGCTACTGCTGAGCATGAGGTCCTGGGTTCATTTCACGGGTCGGGCAAAGTGTTATTGGGTTTTTCCTATCTGGAATTCCTCAGTAGCAGCCTGGACTCTGGATTTGTGCCCGGTTGATGGCAATAGGCTTGCCCCCTATTACATGGGACTCAAATATAACTGGTGATATGTGGGTGTACTACAGGTACACCTCTGCCCAACCGTTCGGGGAAACAAGGCGTGATGTTGTCGTTGTGTGTATATTTTTACGTCATTTAATTAAGTTTATTTATTTATATTAATCCAACAACTTTTTATCACGTATTTAATTGTACAAAGAATTACACATAAAATTGACAAAATTGTGTATTTTTTTTTATTGAAGGAATGCACCTTAAGTAATGCTAATGTAGAGTTTGACGAGATCACAACTTCAAATTCTCAATTCAGAAACCGAGTGGTACAAGCTTAAACCTTAATTCAACTCGTTTTCACAAACATAACCTACTTTCAAGACAAAGCTATCTTCTAACCTTCGGCAAACCAGCGGTTGATGAAAAAACCAGAAGTAAATTTCGGAGCAAGACGGTGAACCGATTCGAGGGGGCTCGCTTAAAATTCAACCTCCAACGTTGCTCTGGTCGAAATTGTGCCGCTACCCACTGTTCACGATTGGATTTCGTGTAGAATGGTTTTATTGTTAACATAACGATAATTGAGGGGCTAAATGGGTTTTGATCAGAGCAATGGTATGCAAAATTCTTTCCTCGTTAAGACCCACCGTACCTCGAGTTGTACCTACATGGAACATGCTGCAAGTCAACTCAAGACTATCGCTTTGGCAAGCAGACACTTATAAATGTGACAACTGGGTCTAACTTTAGTATATTATTATGAGACATTTAGTATAATTAAATGACTGAGTTTTAACAGATTCTGCCTAGACTTCCCAACTATGTTGAGGTCGGCTTCTAGTCTAACTGAAAGCAGCTGAATACCATTATTGAATTTCTCAACTTTAAGTTAGGTTAGGTGTCGTGTTACCGAGGAGGTATACTGGGTAACACGACGCCCCTTGAAAAGACTGGTTGTCAGACTTTCAACCGTGTGACAACTTTTTCTACATAACATCAAGCCTGTATTTCCCAAAGGGTTAGGCAGAGGTGCACCTGTAGTACAACCACAATTCGCCAGGTATGTTTAAGTCCCATGTAATAAGGTGCGAGTCTATTGCCATCAACTGGGCGCAAATCCAGACTCCGGGCTGCTACTGAAAAGTTCCAAATGGAAAAATCCAGTAACACTTTGTCCGAACCGGGAATTAAACCCAGGACCTCATGCTCACAAGTAAGCTTGCTAGCACAAGACCAACAGCAATCTTTAGACTGCCTATCTGACCCCCACAACCCAGTTACTGGATAACACGAAACCCCTCGGTGAGACTGCTTATCAGATTTTCGGGCTTCTTACTTCCCCTGACGACTGTCAAAGATCTGCGATTAGCGGTCGGGAGCGATGACGGGTTTACGTGCTTTCCGAGACACGAAAGGGTCTAGGTATGAAACGAATGACACCCATTCTCAGACTTTCGGGATTCTGAATTTCGGTAACGACTGTGAAGTATTTATAAATGACAGCTGTCACCGACGGATTAATACAAAGGCACAGAGGGATCTTGGTATGTAATCAATGGCCATCCACGGACTGACCGCGGCAACCGTTATTTTTTTACTGTATGATAAAATTAACTTTTGCTCACGGTTTCATGTTGGAAATTATCCCATAGGACCTTGCAAGGTTTAACGGACTATCTCAAACGTCGCTCGTAGGGGCGCTTTTAACGCAGCCATAAGTATGTTTATGTCATGTAATGTAATAGCTTCTTTGTGATATTTAAATCACGGACCTTTTCAATAAAAACTTTTACGAATAGTCGTTACAGGATCTTATAGGAAACGTGATTCGAGTTAAAGTGACGACATAAAAAAGGATTACGAGGTCCCTATTCAACAACCAAGTTTTATTTCCTTTATTTTCGCACAGTTTTGTCAAAGGGGAACGGAAAATTTAAGGTTTGTACTCATGTGAACCAGTCTTTTAAAGTTTAATAGTGATAGAGGCAAAGTATTGCAGATAGAATAGAACTTGCAAAAATACTCCAAACTGGTGAACTTACATTGCTTTAGAAAAAATATAAAATTATAAGGTATATTATCTTACTCTTTTTTCATTACAGAGGAACTACCTATTGTTGAATTATTAATTCCAAAATATTTTTTTTTGCTATTGATCCTTTTTATAACCATCTCATGTTCAACCTTAATCGCTAATTTGGACCCTTTACAATATTTTTCTTCTTTTCGAATGTTCGAAAAGAAGAAAATGTTTATTTTATAAATTCTTTTTGCATGTCAAAACATTTGTTTTCAAATGCATTCCTCTGCCGAGCTCCGAGATAGACAGTTATATATATTATTGTTGTCAAGATAGATAAGAAAATTTTTATTGTTTGAACTAGTGCTCTTACCTTCCGAGTTATTGTGACGATTACAAGGAGTCATTTAGATGTGATGTGCAGTCAGGAGTCTGTACAATCGTATTAAGACCATTTTTTCTCAAGGGACTGAAAGAAGTCCCATCAAGCCAGGCTTTTTTGCTGTTTTTTATTATTATATTATTTCCTTATTGAACCTACGGTACCCTTTGGTATGAATTCACTGATCTGCTGCTAAGCTATTCGATCGGAGGACGTAGTTCCAGCAGCTATTATTCGCCGGGATTTCGTTAACCCAAGGTGATCCAGCGAAATCTACGCCACGTTCGCTTCTGGAAAGCTATCGGCTAACTTCCTTAATTATTACTTTCTTTCATTGTGTACTGTATTTTGCCACCTGTTCTTTTAAATGCACATCAGATTTTTAAGTCAGGACCACGAATAACCTCCTGAGACCCAGACTATCAAATTTTGTCAGATCCATTTGGTTTTTGGTATGGGAGCATAAAAATGGGCGTTTTTACCAAAAATATTTGAAAAAAAAATTTTAGCTTCCCCAGAAGCCTGAAATGGGGGGTATCATAGGTGATACTACGGGTCTTAATGAAACTAAATCATGTTATACTTTACTTCAATTTTTATTAGTATGAAAATCATAAAAACAGTTTCGGTTGACATTTAAACATAAAAAAATTTCACATGTTGAACATTGAATGAATGTGAGATTGTTGCAGCCACTCAACCGGCATTTCGAACGATTTTTTTTATCATTTTTAACGCACATGGGCAGGTGTTGCGCTTCTTTTAGCCTCTTGGCAATGTGGGGAATAGGCACCACAAGTCTGTGTTTTCTTTGTGATGATGTCGAAGGCGGATCATCTTGTGTTACAGGCAGTACAGGTCTGGGACTTTGGACAAAGCTGTTTCGAGTAAGACGATCAGTGCTGGGGCTAGAACATTGCAGCACTACCGGTGTTTCGCCACCGAAAATCAAATGTTTTGCTAGGTCCATCTTAAAATCTAGGTACTGCATTATATTTTTTCTTGGCAACCCACGTTTAACGGCTACATTCCGATATTCAATCCAGGCTGCAGCCGCAGCAAAATCGAAGAAGTGAAAGATCGCTCTTACTGTCCACTTGCCAGTTCTTCCACGCATGGCGTATTTTCCGATCACTCTGTCCAAAAGGTCGATTCCTCCCATGTGAGAGTTATATTTTTTTACAGCGACAGGCTGTGGGACATCAAGGTACCGCTGGTCTTTTTTGGACCACCGCCGGCATGTCCCCAAAGGTTGAATAGCGTCCTCAGTTGATGCCAAGTGGATCGGCTTACTATCTAACCACTTGATGACTGCGAGTTTTTTATCTTGCCGCACTACACAATCGTAGCTACCTCGCCCACTTGCCTGCAACGATCTGTCACTCTTGAGTAAAGTCTTTGGTCTTCTATTTTGTTGGTTGGGGCGTCGGTACTCTGGTACACGGTTTTTCATTAGCGTGCCCGTTCCGTGTAATTTTCTTTCTGTTAGCGTTTCCAGCAGCACAATAGAAGTGAAATATCTATCAATATAAATTGAAGATTTTTGTGGCAATGTGTCAGCCAGTTTCAATACAACGCGACCACCTAAGTCAAGTTTTTCAGGCGTTGGATACATAGCTGATTCGATCGAAGAACCTTTAGCTTGATAGAGGTAGAGATCAAGAGGAAGGCCGTTAGGATTAGCCATCAAAAAAATTTTGATACCTTCAGGATTAGGTTTTCCTTTTACTACTTGCTTGAGTTTGCATTTACCAGTAAACGGCATCATTTGTTCGTCGATTGCCACACATTTCTCTCTTTGATTCTCTCTACACCCTTGTTCTATCCCAGACACAATAGGCCGTATTTTCCAGAATCTATCAACTTCTTTCTCAGCGTCAGTAATTAAGTGATCTTTAACAACCTTTATATTCGATCTCAGTTTGAAATACCTATTGCGAGTAATATTTTGAGCAATTAGGTTCACTCTAGTTTCTGCAGACCAAAACATCCTGAACCGTGGAAGACCTAGGACGCTCATTGCCATAGAGCACCCAAAGAACGTTTTAAGCTCTGCTGGTGTCGCATTTAAGGAGTTTCCAGTTCGAGCCACGCTGGAAATATTGGTGCAATCGGACATTATTTCAAACAAATTGGGTTTGATATACCTGTAAAAGTAATCTTGGGGAGCAAGGAGCTCGGAGTCACATTCCAGAGGGAGCTCTTCATCCATGCTCGAGTTATTAAAATCTTCTGTACGATCCCATCTCAGAGGACGATTGGTAGACAAACGATTGGAAGAACGAGCAACTTCTACAAGAGGCTCATCATCGGAGGAATCCCAATCCTCTTCAGCTGCGTCACGAGCTACCAATTCTTCAACAATACCATCCTGCTCTACTTCCAGGTTTTCTGAATCTTCTTCATCTTCTTCCTCGTATTCAGATACGTCCAAATTCAATAATAAGTCTTCAATTGCAGACTCTCCCAAGTCTGTTAAAAAAAGCAAATCTTAGGTCACGAGCGCCCAAAGTATCACCTACGATATTGTCCAAAAACCGCAAAAAATAACCGAGAAATTCATTAAATTTCTAGGTTTTTATTACTGAAATTTAAAGATGACATTGAATGCAAATCGAAACAAACAAAAAACTTCGAAATGACTACATAAAAACAATAATTACCTGCACGTGACGTCGCCATGTTGTGGTTAACAAAAAATGTTTACTTCAAAAGTGACATTACATTAAAAAATGTGTTTGCACGGCAAAGTAATGCCATCTAGCGGAAACGTACACTCAAGAAGATAACTAAAAATGGTAAATGTTCTTACAGACTCCCATAGATGGCGCAAAAAAAAATATTTTACTGAGGTATCATAGGTGATACCGGGGGTCTCAGGAGGATAAGGTACCTTAGCTCCATGCATAATCAGCCTATAATGTTTGATAAAATTTGGTAACGAGTTAAAGATACAAACTTTTGAAGTCATTTTTCTCAAATTGACGTTTTACAGATTGCATCGTTTGTCCTAACAGGGCCGTGCTGGGACACAGGCCTCCTCTCTGCGAGAGGGAGTGGGCCGTAATCCACCACGCGGGCCCAGTGCGGATTGGTAGATGTCACATGCCTTCGAATTTTTGTTACTAGGACGTGCCGGTACGGCACCTTAGCACCACTTTTTTGCATTAACGTAATTTAAAAACCCAATTCAAGCGCTTAAAATGATTTTTAGGGAAAATTTCATAGTTCTAGTTAGTGTGCTCTAAGTTCTAATTTTGTTATGTAAAACCTTTTTTTTACTTATCCAAAGGCATGAGGATTTTTTTAAACGTGTAATTTAATCTAATAATCATAATTTTTGTTACTTTTTAGGATTGTTGTGTTTTTTTTTATTTTTACTAAATTATACGTGTGTAATGTCGCGAGTGTTTCTTTGGAATCCTTCCACACACGCTACACTATGGAATGATATTATTTGCTAGTCAGTGAGGTGGTAGCGGGGCTGACCGTCCAGGGTGCGCCAGAGTGACGTTTAAGTATCGTCACTCGTGGAGACTATAACTTTAATGCACTGTCCATGTCTATTATGAATTTGTCTCTTTTCAACATACTCCTATCTTTATCTGAAATATAAAATTATATTCATGCTTGTACTAAAAAAATCTAAGTAATAAAACAGAGTAGTAAAGACTTCAACATGGTAGTTAGGTTCCCAATAGTCTGGACACTTAAGATTGAAGTAAGCCGTGCGGAGCTTGGCAAAGTGCCAACAGAATATGCTAATCTTGGGCCAATACTCTCGTAACAGTTCCAAATTGTTCAATTTCAAGCTTTTATGAAATTCGATTCGAGCCGAGTGTCAAGTGACCTTGACATTATTAGTAAGATATTAGAAATTGTTTGTGCGAAGAGTTGGACCTCCGAATTTCAGGTGTATCGCCTTTCGTATCACGTTAGAAGTTTCCGCACTTCTTTTACTCTTTAGGGATTTCACCCGGCCATGTATCTTTGCAATTTCAGAATAATTATAAACACACTGTCGCATGACTCTGTTTACAAAATATGTTGATAGGACCTTTATTTTGTAGCCGCAAGCGGTTGACCATACTTTCTTGAGTAATTTGAGACACACATTATTAATTTGACATGAAAATAAGTCAGAATCTAGATTCAATGATTAAAAAAAAAAATCCTGCAGCCTTTTCAAAACTAGGTTTTCTAGCCTTCCACTTGTAATACAAATTGTCAAGGAAACTTGAATACGATCTTCCTATAAAACAAAACGATCTGAACCTGAAATTTTCGTCCCCAAAATTGTACGACACTTAGTAAGGCCTCCACTCATTTGAATTCCATGGCAGCATTTGAATTGGAGATTTTACAGGCCTTAATCCAAAACCGACGCTGGATGTCCCGAACGGTGACCTTTATCGTGCTAATTAAGAGCTTCATCTAGGTACATGATTTTAGGGTGGTTTGGGAGATTGTATTTGGTTATTTTGTATCGGATTCTGCCAAGGGATTTTGTGAAGGATTGGTGGTTATGACCTACCTTTGGGTTTGTTAAAGGCATGCAGGTGATAGTTGGCGCTAGAAGTCTGAAGAAAGTGTGACACTTTGGCATTTAATAATAAAATAATATTACATAACATCATGCCTGTTTTTAACTCAATTGGGTTAGGCCGAGTTTAAACCCGAGTCTAAGTTGTCAATTTTGTATTCAGAACTTTATGTCCGTCATAAGGTTCGAAGTTCGAAAACTGGCTGAAAGGTTTAAGCTTGGCCCAAAGTTAGAAATCGTCTTGTAATAGGACGGAAAGCCTTTTAGAAATTTAAATTCCACAACACATGAAATTAGTTTCTCGCGGACAACTTTTACAGCACTACACTGAACATTCCTTAGACTTTTGCCTACTACTTATACGCGAAGTTATTCTGAAGTCTCTTCTTTTGAATTTGATTTGAATTGAGGATTTTACAGGCTTTAATCTGAAACCGACGTCGAATGACGGCTCGAACCTCGTAGTCTGCTAATTAAGGACTTCATCTATGCAAATGAGTCTTGATCGTTCCCTTATGAAATTAGGGGCATGGAGGATGGAATTTGGGTTAAAATTGCATGCGCTGTTTTAGATTTTGCGTAGGAAAGCTATGTGGTTTGGGGTAATTGCTCGTGGGAATTTGAACTTTATAATAAGACAGTAATTTAAGCAAAAGCATGCCGTTCTACGTTTCATTGTATATTATACCATGTAAAGATCCCGCTAAAGGAATGAGTACTTCTGTGAAATCATTACTTGAAACAACTGACGATCCGAATTAAACAGGAAAAAAATAATAATTTCACGAAAAAATTCGAAATCGAACGATTGTGTCTAAATGTGTATCCGCGATGATACTTTAAAAACAAATGAGTTTGATTTGGAATTGTGTGCGATTACTTGAGTGAAGATCGAAGTGAACTTTACAGAATAGCACTACAGACTATTGAGCTGTGAATACATATTCTATATTTTATTTATAAATCAGTCTCTCCTACCTTTTACCCTTTTCTCAGTTCCGATATTTCCAGAAATATACAGATAAGAAATCGAATATTATGATAATCAGGCTACTGTGACAGCTTTGTTCCACTTATCGACCGGAATGAGTTGACAGGTGACGAAATCAATTTGTAATGCCTTAAAAAAAAATTGGATCTGTAGATCTTGATATTTTAGTGATGTCAGGCAAAGTCTTCTTTGGTAATTTTGTCCGAAAAATACTCAATATCAGCCCATATTACGCAGGACTTTAACTAAATTGGTGAAATGTGGGTGTAGGTACTAACACACTGTCTACCCTCCGACTATTTTTGTACGTTATTAAGTTTGGGTTACCTAATGTTTTCCTTTTTCGTATGTCAGTATTGTTATATTAAATAAATAAAATTAAAAAAAGAACCTTTTATTGCCTACTTTTACAGTGTTTTAAAACAGTTTAAAATAAGTGAGTTTATAAAAAAAAATATATTTGAAAAACCCCTGACACCAGCAAAAACCTTTAAAAGTAAAATAAAAAGCGTCAAGAAGTTAACAGCAGCTATTCTTTCTAAAATAGCATACATTCATAATTGCTGGGCATAAGCATCGTCTGTATGGCGATTTCATTAGCCGTCCTCCGACGCGACGACGACGACGACGACGCTTGGATCAAAATATTATCTACAACTTTTATTAAACTTAAAGAGCCCATATATATTATTTTTATTTTACCCTTTAGAGCTAATGGGGTTTAAAAAAAAATTAACTTTTATTTCCTGTTTTTTAAACTTTATCTATATGACTAGTAGACAACCGAAAATGCGGCCGAATTTTATCGATTGTTGAACTTCGATATGTAATAAAAATGTTTACATTTAGAGTAACTTGTAGATTATTATGACCTTATCCGCTTAGCTTGTATTAACATGTGCTCATCAAAATGCATCGTATGAGCCCAAACACAAGGTAGATCACTCGCTCACTAGATCAGATACACCGTTGAGGAGTTCTTCTGTCGGATCCTGCAGGATCCTGGTGATGCCTGCACATCAGGTCAAGGTTATCATACTTTTGTAATATTATTGACAACCTGTCCCATTGACAATAATTCAAATTTCGAACTGATCAGACCTGTGGAAGTTGTTCATATCTATTCATCAACGAGACAAGAGGTTATGATCTTCAAACAGCTGAGCAGATTTTCTTGAAAGATAGCTAAGAACACTCGATTAAGACACCTTTCAAACAAAAACAATAATAATCGAAACCGGTTCATCCGTTCAGGGAACTATGATGCCACAGACAGTTACACAGAGACACACTACAACACCCCTCTTTTTCGTCGGGAGTTAGAAACAATAAAAAAAGAATACATATAACAGTGACTGTGTAACAGTAATCTCCCTGAATGGGAAGGTTTTTGTTATATTATCAGTAGAAAAGTGATTACACAGTTCTTTGACTTAAAACATTTTTCTCACACCAGATTATTTACCTACAGTTTATTTTTAGTCTTTGATCCTGAAACCTAATGTTTTAAAACGGGTATCTAATTCTCCTAGCTGTAAAGACAATATTCTACATTTTAAATATTCTACATTATCATTTTAAAACTATTTGAAAAGCACTTGGCAACATCTCTGTGTAAATAACACAATATTATTTTTCAGCGCTTCAATGCGCTCAAGGAAATCTGTGCAGAAATCCTCCACATTTAAGATAATAGGCTTTAAATCGTGTAATGTAGTTAAAGCGGGGACAGATCGCGCCATTCACGTCCGAGCCAATGAAGTAGCGTCTCGGATGTAATTCTATGACCTATATGGAGTGGATAGTCGAATTTATAAAAATAAGGTTTCATTTCAGACCTGCCCCTACTGCGCAAGATTTTTACGGTTTCAGAAAGCATTAACATTTCTTCATTATTTTTAAGTTTAATAGAAGTGAAAGGAGGAAGTGAGAAACACAAAATTACATCACCACATTAGCTGAGAGATACCCACTACTGGCTAATGGCTTCCAATAGGGTTTTACAATTTTCTTTTCTGGATTTATTATTATTGAAATATATTTGGTACCTAATAGAAGTTATCTTCTATTTTTGGCCTTTGCGGAGTCTCGTGTGGATATGTGACACGATACCTACTGTGTACACTCTAGCTACACACCTCCATCAAAATGGAAATCAAGAATCACTTTCATCAAAAGCGGCTTTGAAATTCGGGGTCGACTATTTGTACGAAATCTCCGATTTCCCGAACTGTTCTACATTACAGCATTTGTTGTAAACTGTGTTCGCGATTTAGCTTCCAAACATGTAAACAAATATTTGTTATATCAAAAATAATATTAAACCTAAAGTTCAGTATGCGCTGCAACATCTTTATGACCTTTTTAAATAACAATATTCATTCTGAAATCTAATTAATGTACACTAACATAAAGTTGATATTCGATTAAGTGGAAATCACATCAATTGGAAACAAGGATTTGAATAGACTTTATTAGTGTTTACTACAACGCTATCTCGATGCGATCGCGCGATAATCGTACATCACTTGCTACGTACGTGCGATGTGAATTCAATCACCATTGGAACGTAAATAGGTAGTAAATGTGTGCAATTGTATTAGATAGGGTTTCTTAGTATTCTTTTTGGGTTAAGCTCTGGACAAATTGAAGCAAATCCCGCGCGGGACGCGCAACTAAATTCACTCGCGCCGATTGTGTCAACTAACTTGTATGGAGGTGTTCAAACTGGCCCGAATAATCGCGTGAATGCCTAATAATTAAAACAATAGCCGCGCGCAGGCTCGTCATGCATTCACACACGGGACTCGCCTCAGTGATGTGAGCAGAACATAAAAGTGTCTTTGATTGTGTGTCAGGTTTCGAAAGCTGTTTTTGATAGTTTTGGTTTAGTTAAAGTGCTTTTGACAAAAGACGATTTCTAAGTAAAGCAACTTTAGTGGCTGTTGTTATTTCTGTTTAAGATCAATTACAACATCCAAGTTAATTGATACGGTTATAGGCAATTGATGTTTAGGTCGTCGAACCAATTATTAATATAAAAAAGGGGACTTATTAAAGACTAGAGTAGGTAAACTACAGCAAACCGAAATATTACAAACTTAACTTTGCGACTGACGTCTGGGGAATATCTTATTTAATTAACCGTATTATTTATGCATGTTCTGGATATTTAACTCTTACCCCTCATAAACGCTTGGAGTACAATAAAACTAAATAATACACCCATTTTACTAGCCCCCATCAAAGTTACAACTGTATAAAACCCTATAAAATTGTATGGCTGCATATTTCAATGTGAATTAAATTTTATTATCATTGACGCTAATTCTGGTTTTACGATGGGTGAAATGTGGAATTTGCATTATTTGTCAATTTGAGTGGTTTCATCTGTGCGAAAATATGGCTCAGTAAATCAACCCGTATCGAAGTTACATAAGGTTCCGTATCTCAAAAATGACAATAAACCTAACCCTTATACGAACACTCGTGTCTGTCTGTCCGTCACATCTAATTTTCTTCGAATCTAATGGACGTATTAAGTTGAAATTTGGTACACATATATAAATTTCTGTGACCTAAACACAAATATGTAACGTAGATAATTGAATTTTGAACATGGGTGGAACTTTTGGGGGAAAAATTAGAAAAAGTTAAGTTTTGTAAACTGGATCGTACTGAACATATCAAAAGGACTTGTTAGGAGGGTTTCAAATATATTATATATATATTTTTGTTTTTTGTTATTATTTTTTATCTAACCATTTATATACCACCAATGCTCTACCAGAGCAGTGGTGGCCCAGTAGAGCAATGGTGGCCCAGCAGAGGAGTGGTGGCCCAGTAGAGCAGTGGTGGCCCAGTGATAACGGCCGCGACTTACGAGTTGTACGGCGTAGGTTCGAACCCAGACAGACACTATACTTTGTGTAAATTATTTCATCACCACTGCTCTCAAAACGGTGAAGGAAAATATCGTGAGGAAACCGTCACATCCTAGAACCAAAAATCGAAGACATGTGACATCTACCATCCCGCACTGGGCCCGCGTGGTGGATTACGGCCCACTCCCTCTCACAGAGAGGCGGCCTGTGTCCCAGCAGTGGGAATATTATAGGCTGATTGTGTATTGTGCATGTTCCGATACGCACTGGGTCAGTTTTTGTACTGGACCACACCTGGGAACCTTCTGGTTACGTATATTATGGCTATGTGATGGGTCTTGTTACATCCTGTAGGTGAATGACTTAAAACAAAACCGACTACCTAAACACACAATATTACTACTTACTCACTTACCCCGACCACTTGTCGTCACAAAATATCTCATATTCTTTGCAAAACAAGAATCAGACTTCCCTAGCAAAGCTTATAAGAGAACCCTACATTCGAAAGAGACCGTTTATAAACTTTTATACAAGCGTGAATAGGAAATGATCGAGGTGTTCCCTCGGGAAACCCGTTTTGATAGTCTTTAGATTTATTCGACAGTGAAAAATATATGTTTTCCAGATACATTGAACACCTACTACTGTCAAATAAAATCCTATAAAAAAAGAAGCCGTATCACATTGTGAAAAATACTTTTGATTATTTTCAATCCAATTCGGTATTTCTGTATGCTATTTTGGTTAAACTGATATCGTGTGTGGTAAAGGATAAAATATAAAAAAAACCTTTCCATTCCATTACTCTGTGACAAATAAACCTAATTTTCTTTCTGATCTTTTCTTTATTTTGAAAGTTTTTTATTTAATACTAGCTGCGCTCCGTGGTTTCACCCGTATAAGTCTCGATCCCGTGGAAATATCGGGATAAGAAGTACTCTATGTCCTAATCCAGGTTATGGTCTATCCATGTGCCAAATTTCAACCAAATCCGTTGAGCTGTTAAAGCGTGAAAGCGTCACAAACAAACAAACTCATTTTCGCATTTATAATATTAGTTAAGATAGAAAGAAAAAAAGAAAGAAAGTAAAAGACTAGACTGGTATTGTTCAAGCATTAGGTTTTGGCACAGTTCAAAATGCAAAAGGCAACAAAAGGGTTGTTAGAGCAGTACACGTGAAGCAAAGATATACGATTTTCCTTGGTTAGTGATTATTGGCTTGGGGATTATTTCCTTAAAAAAAATCTTAATTTAATATGTCAGTGTGTGAACTATACGAAATAATTGATACGAATTATAATAATCATCAAGCGACCTTCGGGAAATTTGGCGCCCGGACGGGCTTTGTGCTTTTGTACAAAACTCCCATATTGACTGGTAATTTTCTATTAATTAAAAATCCCATTTCATTGAGCATACCTAGTAGAGTGAAAATATTATAAAATATAAATAGATACGGTACCCAAGTTTTTTTTTCCTTAAATTAATAAACAGTTTAGTTACTAAGGAAACTGTTTGATCTCAAAGAGCAAATTATAAAATACCGTTCACCATTTGTTCTTTGTGATTGAAATTCAGAATTAGAATTTGTTTGCGGTACAATAATTTATGTTTATGCTAACGAGTGAAAATTAAAGACAAAACGTTCGTTCCATTTCTAAATATCAGAATTACAAAAAAAGCACCGTCTAGATACAAATATCTAATAATTAAAATTTATGTACATTGTTATGTGAACATGCGTTTATCTAGCAAATCCCAAAACTCTTATACAAAGGCCTTACCTACCTGTAAAATCCACAAAAGGCTAAATCACAAATTCCACATTTTCAAAATAAAAAGAGAAACCAATAAACATCAAAAGACTATGAATTCCTAAATCTTATTTACTATTTATTTCAATCCTTTCCTTGCTCTATTAACACAACAAGGCAAGAGAAAAGGAGTGGGACTTCTTCATATTTGGAATTCAGTTAATTTCTGTTGGTGGGAGAGTGCCCAGTCTGGAGACGAGCTCTACAGAGTCGTACGGAGGCGGGGTACGGCCTTTCCTCAAAAGGAGGAACCGACCTAAACAGTCATATTAACAGAATTAGGAAAAATGAAAATTTTATCAGCCTAGGGTAACTTAGGAACAGTCACAGTAGATTGACTAGCTTCCAACATATAAAAGAGTTTCAGGAATCAAGGATACAGTGCTGATCAGCCATCTTTTGATGGATGGAAAACGAGACAAAGTCTCAAAGTACTTACTATTGAAAAATTAGGCACCCATCATGAAAATAGGAACCGATCTAAAACAAAAAATAATTCCACAATCACCTCGGCAAACAATTATAATGGTTTTAACTATTCACCTTATAATTCAAACTGCATATTTATAGACAACTGACAATCAAATATGCTTGTCAACCTCGTCCTTAACCATTACTAAATTCAGTCAATCGCACAAAATAATAATACCAAGTTATTACAATAGAGGTAACGTTATATCGAAAATGGCTGCTAACATGTTAATATTCAGGAAGTTGGAAACGAAACAATGGGGATTGAAACCTTAACAGTTATATTCTATTGGTTCTGTTTAGAGATGGGAATAGATAAATGACGTAGCATTTATATCAGCATATAAAAGCCTCAACGTGTGGCGATACTTAAATGTAGGATTATCATGAGCAGTGAACAACACCGCTACCACCTTGCTGACGGGCTGGATTAGGTATGGTTTGTCTTAAGTGACGATTTTTGAGAGAGTTCAAAATCTGGAAGTGGAACCCTTTGGCTGCAATTATGAATATGATGATTAACTGGGTTTCTGAATTCAAAAACAGTTAATATGAAAGATGTTCACAGCTGGTCGACAGAGGTCTCTCCAAGGTTTGCCACAGATTATTAAAGATACTTAAAGTTAAATAAGACCCACCCTTGCGCGTGCCATTTGCTTCAACCAATTATAGGCAGAATTCGTACATTGTGCGTGCAAGCAGCAATTTTAACAAGCTTTGTAAACAGTACGATATAGATCCATTCCAAACTAGTGTGTCGTCAGCCAGGAAGTGCTTAAGCAGTAACTTTTTCAAGTAGTTCATTTTGTAATGATGGTTGTTATGCAGTGCGAGCCACATTGTAATTATGCTGTAGTATAAAGTAACTTTGTGTGAATGTCCTTAGATTTTTTTTTTTTAAATCTGTATTTTATAAGTGGAGACCTGTAATTGGCTTTCAGATTATTGTACTGTCGTTGATTTGTTTGTTTTAGCTGTAAGTCTCCCATGTTATTTAAATAAATAAATAAATAAGACCATATACAAGAAACAGAATGCAAAAGTATGTTCCGATTCTTGCTAACTCACTCATGATAACAAAAAGCGGAATCTTTAACTTGTGTTTTCCTTTCTTCCCAGATGGATAGATTTATACATAGCTGACACAAATCTTTCGTGTTGTTTTTCCATTGAATATAACTTTCTAGGTTCTTGCTGGTTCTCCAAGTTCACTTGCTCTGCAAGAAAATGTTATAATTTTTATTTGAATTTGAGTTGTGGTGAATTTTATTAATCGTAACTTGCATGGATAAAAGATTTAACAAAGCCTTGTAACTATGTAAAAAAATATATTAATTAATAATAAACTTAGAATCAACGAACAATTTTACGAATATTAAAAAGAAAAAAAACTGAATTTGTTGGCTATATTATAACACTGAGCCTGCAAGTACCATTTTCATTATTTTTTTCATTGTATATTTTTCAGGTTACTTTCTTGTCAACGAAATCACTCAGGTGAGCTTAAACCGCAAAATACTCCCAAGTCCTTACGTGATGTGGTGCGTGCAGAAAACCTCCTCGTGTGCCTGATTGCTGCTGGTTCCCTGCGAATACGTTCGGGGGAAAGAGCAGTCGTCGGGTCGGTGCATCCTGGGCACAGCCAATAGTCTCTCCATGTTCGGAGAGGGTATTGACTGTGGTGAATTTCTGCGTGGCGGGGAGCTTCTAGCTCAATATTCGGTCGTCCACTCCCCCCTCTGCTTAGTAGTCTGGTAGGTAGAGTGGGCGCAGAGTGGCAAGGCGGAAGGGAAGGTCCGCGAAGGAGGGGCCAATATGGGCCGACGTTTTTCCTCGTGTCTCTCTGATCCAAACAGACGACATAGGGGAGAAGCAAGGGCGGTGCTCGTTGTGCACTCACCCTGCCAGCGAGCTAGCAGCGGGAGAACTGATTCTCCTGACTGCAACCGTCGAAATCGTAATCCTTAAAGAGATCACAGTCATGTTTTGTGACTTGGAACGGGACGAGGATCTTGGCTTGGTCGCCCGGATCGCGAGGAAGATAACCTCTATAAACAATTCTTCTAATATCAAGTTTTGGTGCGTGGCGAGGATATGAATGGCTGAGGAGTAGTGTCATCTGCAACTTCGTAGTTGAAGGTGGCGCATCTGTCATTAGCGCACCCCCAGCCAGGGTACCAGTGGACCCCCTGGTTGGGTTATAAATTTACACTTACCTAGGGATAGGGGGTGAACCTAGGTGGACTGAATAGATCCCCCACACTCGTGGGAACAATATGGACACATTTTTAAAAAACAAAAAAACAACCGGACGTAAAGAGGAGGAGAGCGATGCGGGGTTGGAATCCGACGTTGCATCCGGCGCAAAGAGCTCCGGAAGCTCAAAGCGCGAACAGATCGCGGACAGGAAGAGAGGGTCTTTAAGAGCCCCGAAGCGCCCCAACCCGGGGTCTTCCTCCGACGAAGGGGTCGGGCGGAGGACGAAGAAGATACACTCCAGCCGGCGGGGTGGAGCCCGATTAATTAAAGGGGTGGACAGAGGGCCCCCCACTAGGGACTTCAGCAAGCCGAGCCGAGCCAGTCCAGCCGAGCCAACCAGCCCAACTCAGCCAGCTCATCGAGCTGAGAAGCTCGCCATGGAGAGGCCCCTCTCTGAGGTTTCCGGCGGGGGGCCGGACGCCAGTGGCTCCAATTCGGAGCGAGTGGATGGGTTTGCGGAGGTGGTGGCCGCGGCGATTAAGGCTGTATCCGTTAAGAGGCTCAGGTCCTCTAAGGATCAGGCCATAGCCGCGGCCATGGCCTCTATTGTGGCGGCAGCGGAGGCCCTCCACGTCGGGCCTCCTCCGGACGGCATGTCAGAGATGCGGGCGGAGGTCGCCCGCTTGACAGCCGCCATGGAGCTTCTCCGAAAGGAGAATGAGAAGCTCCGAGCGGACCTGGCTGGGCTCCGAGGATCCGGCCCTCAGATGGAGCCGCAATGGGGGCAGCAGCAGGGACAGGGACGGCCCGTGTCTGTGGAGGACCGGGTTCTGACCCTGGTGCGGCAGGAAATGGCTTCCTTGCGGAGTCGTTTCTCCGCCCTGGAGGCCATCGTCCTGCGCCCCCCCTTGGCGGCGAGCCAGCCGGCCTCGGGCAAGCAGAAGCCCGCCTCATACTCGGCTGCCGCGGGTGTCACGGCCAAACCGTCGGGGTCGTCGGGGCAGAGCAATGGCACGGCAAAAGCGCAGGCGGCGAGGGCTCCAGCCCCAGCAGCGGGAGCTCCAGTCCAGGTGAAAAGGGGTCCGGCCTTGGCGGCGAAGGCATTGGCTGCAGCGCAAGAAGCGCACCGCTGCGGCTAGGCTCCGCGCCCCGAATTCCGCAGCCGTAGTGATTACACTACAGCCGGATGCGGAAAAAAAGGGCGTGTCTTACAAGACCGTCCTTGAGAAGGTGGTTGAGGTGGTGCGCCTCGAGGAGCTCGGCGCTGCCAGGGGCCTGAAAATGAAAATTACGGCGACTGGGGCTTGGTGGGCTAGGTTTCCGCGCAGGTGAAACTGCTGGAACCCAGACCTCTGAGGTGCTTCTGCTGCCAGGTGGGCAACCACGTGCAAGCGAATTGCACCTCGGAGGTGAACCGCAGCGGTCTTTGCTACCGCTGCGGTCTGCCCGGGCACAAGGCCGGCTCGTGCAATGCCACGCCGCACTGTGCCGTATGTGCGGCGGCTGGCAAGCCGGCCGAGCACCGGATGGGGGGCAAGGCCTGCGCCCCACCCACCAAAGCCAGGGCCAGAGGCAAGCCCTCCGCCACCGCCGTCACCGCCGCAGCCGCCACCACTGCCACCGCCGCTGCCGCCTTCAACACCGCCGTCGTCGCCGTCGCCACCGTGGCCGCTGCGGCAGGCCTCTCTTAGGGGGCTGGGAAGGAGGCCCAAGAGGGGGCTGACATGGAGTGCCATTAATGGCCCCATTACGCCTCCTCCAGGCGAACATCAACCACTGCGCCGCCGCTCAGGATCTGTTGCTCCAGAGCATGGCGCAGTGGTCGATTAACATCGCCGTGGTCGCTGAGCCATACTTTGTCCCGCCCAGGGATGACCTACTATGGACCTGAGTGGCTCAGTGACCCTAATTTCGTCGGCCGCCACCGGTACTCCTTCCCTCGAGGCCGTCAAGAGAGGACGGGGCTGCGTAGCAGCACGGTTCGGGGAGATTGTCGTGGTAGGGGTCTACTTCTCTCCGAACCGAACTCTTGCCGAGTTCCACAACTCCCTTGCGGAGTTGAGAGACGTCGTCGTCGGGTTTGGTTCCCTCCCCGTGTTCGTCCTCGGGGACTTCAATGCCAAGAATTTGGCTTGGGGTTCCCAGTTAACGGACACACGGGGCTGGATGGTGGAGGACTGGGCTCTGGAGACAGGCCTGGTCGTCCTAAACCGGGGTTCTGTCCCCACGTGTGTGCGGATGCGGGGTGAATCAGTGGTTGACATCTCGTTCGCCAGCCCCGCTCTGTCGCCGCGTGTAGTTGACTGGCGTGTCATGGAGGGGGTGGAGACCTATTCCGATCACCGGTATATCCGGTTCGACGTCTCCGCCCAGACCTCGGACGCGCCGGTCCGACGGGCCCCGAGTGGTCCGCGGTGGGCGCTGAAGCAGGTGGACCGGGAGCTCCTCCTGGAAGCCTCGATCGTGCAGGCCTGGGTGTCACCACCGGAGAGGCCTGCCGACATCAACGACGAGGCGGAGTGGTTCCGGGAGGCCATGTCCGACATATGTGACGTGGCATTGCCCCGGGTCCAGCCTGGACGTGCCTCGCGCCAGGTGTACTGGTGGTCGCAGGAGCTGACGGCTCTGCGCACTGCGTGCGTGGCTGCGCGACGCCGGTACACCAGGCACCGCAGGCTCCGTATCAAACCTCCGGATACGGAAGCCATTCAGGCGGAGCTGTACGAGGGGTACAGAGCGGCAAAGACCGCCCTCCAAGCGGAGATCCTGCGGGCCAGGGGGTTGGCCCGCGAGGAGTCGCTGGGGACTCTGGACAGGGACCCGTGGGGACGCCCGTACAAAGTGGTGCGGGATAAACTCCGCCCATGGGCTCCCCCGCTGACGCAGAGTCTCCGGCCCCAGCTTGTGGAGGATGTGGTGAGTGCTCTGTTCCCTTCCCGAGGGGAACACACCTCCCCGCCTATGGCTCCGCCTACTGTGGTGCCCGATGCGGACCACACCGCCAACGACGACGACGACGACGATGCTCCGGTGGTGACCGAGGTAGAAATGAGAGCGGCGGTACGCAGGCTTAATGCCAAAACTACCGCCCCAGGACCCGACGGCTTACCTGGGAAGGCCTGGGTCCTGGCATTGGAGGCTCGACTTAGGGGGCTCCTAAGCGCATGCATGGAGAGGGGCCAGTTCCCGCTTCGCTGGAAGACGGGAAAACTGGTCCTCATAAAGAAGGCAGGGCGCCCTGCGGACTCTCCGTCCGCTTATTGGCCCATCGTGCTGCTTGACGAGGTGGGCAAGCTCTTTGAAAGAGTCATTGCAGACCACCTCGTCGGCCAGCTGGTGCGGGTGGGGCCGGATTTGGCGGAGAGCCAGTTTGGTTTCCGCAGAGAGCGCTCTACGGTGGACGCCATCATGCGTGTGCGAGCCCTGACGACGGGGAATGCTGTTGCCCAGGGTGGGGTCGTCTTGACGGTGTCTCTAGACATCGCCAATGCCTTCAATACCCTGCCCTGGAGTTGCATCAGGGAGGCACTCCGGTATCACCGGATGCCGACCTACCTCTGTCGTGTGGTCGAGGCCTATTTGACGGACAGGGCCGTCATCTACCCCGGTCACCAGGGAGTGTGGAACCAGCAAGAGATGTCGTGCGGTGTCCCACAGGGATCGGTCCTGGGGCCGCATCTGTGGGACATCGGATACGACTGGGTGCTGCGCGCCGACCTCCCTAGCTCCCAACGTGTCGTCAGCGTAGCACACTACGCTGACGACACGTTGGTCCTGGCGCAGGGGAGGTTTTGACAATCGTCGAAAGGATCCGGCAATTGGGACTCGAGGTGGCCCTGCACAAGTCCGAGGCCATGTGTTTCCATGGTCCTCGGAACGCGCCACCGTTGGGGTTCCAAATAACGGTAGGAGGGGTTTCTATCGGCGTCGAGTCGACGATGAAGTACCTGGGACTCGTCCTCGACAGCCGGTGGAACTTCGTGGAGCATTTCCGACGTTTGGCTCCCAAACTGGAGCGGGCGGGCGCTGCATTGACTCCTGCCCAATCTAGGGGGTCCAAACGCCTCCTGCCGGAGGCTCTACGTGGGGGTCGTGAGGTCCATGGCCCTCTACGGGGCTCCTGCATGGGCGCGCTCTCTGGCGCTGCGGCCAACCCGCCGGTTGAGCGCGGCCCAAAGGGTCATGGCTATCCGGATGGTCCGGGGATACCGCACGGTCTCCTGTGAGGCAGCAACCCTTCTTGCCGGATTGCCGCCATGGGATCTGGAGGCAAAAGTCCTCGCGCACGTATGGGAGTGGCGCGAGGAGGCGAATCGCCGGGGCGTTAGTCCGCTGCCGCGAGAAATCGCGGCACAGCGGACGGAGCTCCGGCGGGATCTCATGGCGTCATGGAAAGTACGGTTGTCGCAACCCAGTGCTGGGCACTCCACGATTACGGCGATAAGTCCCCTCTTTGAGGAGTGGCTAGAGAGGCGCCACGGCGTCCTCACCTTCCGCCTGACGCAGGTCCTCACCGGACACGGCAGCTTCGGGAGGTTTCTGTGTCGGATAAGGCGGGAGGAAACGTCCGGGTGTCACGACTGTGCGGATCGCCCGGAGGACACGGTGGAGCATACGGTGGAGGTCTGCACGGCTTGGGCAGAGCACCGCCGTGTCCTCGTGGAGGCGATCGGTGGCAGAGACCTCTCGCGTCCGGCCCTGGTTCAGGCCATGGTACGGAGCGAGAGGGCATGGGCAGCTGTCACCTCCTTCTGCGAAGCAGTAATGCTCGCGAAGGAGGAGGCGGGACGGTTGAGGGAAAGGCAAGTTTCGCACCCTCTCGCCCCTAGCCGCCGCAGGAGACGCCCAGGGCATCGGGAATCCCGGGCGGATTTCCGGCCACCGTAGGCGCGGGCTTGCGGACGGTGAGCAATGGGTAGCTCACCGTCCGGTAAGGACCAGGCCCGGGTCGACGGCGCGTCGTATTCCACGCGCGCCTCAAAGAGATGTCGTCAGCACATATAGTAGGGGTCCACTAGGGCCGATGCCTGCTGGGGTCGCGGGAAGGTACTTTTGGGTCACAGAGGCCTCCGCAACACAGGCAACAGGAAGGAATACGGGTGGGTTTTAGTCAGTAAGAGTCTGACACACCCTCCCGCTCCGCCCAGAGCGGGAGAAGTTATTTGAGGATTTCCCACCCTCAAAAAAAAAAAAGTCCTTACGTGATGATTCTCCTAATACCTCTCTAAAATCGGTTACAGGAGATTATAAACAATGGTAAGACCACTCTGTCTAGTGATGGGTAACTCATCAATTTTATTTGAGGTTGATGGAGGACCTCACTTTACCTCGTGAGGTCCTCAAGAGGCACCTCTCATTTGAGGTGAGGAATCGTCAACGGCGTTTTCACCTCACGACTCGTGAGCCCGAGCCGAATCCACCCGAACGTATGAGGGAGCGAGGCGGGCGGGCGCGACCACGACTCCCGAGTACTCACGAGTCTCTACTCACTCGCGACTCGTGAATACTCGTGACTCACGAAATCGTTCGCCACAATTTCATACTTTCAATGTCAATTTTTGAGGACGCGTGAACGAGTGAGGTGTGGTGAGGTGGTTCAATGAAGAAATTCGAGTAACTCTCAACTTTCAATTTGCGATCATGAGTACCTCAAACGAGGGACCTCATGAGTGAGGGACTCATCACTAACTCTGTCGTACAATGGACCATCAGCAAGTATTTACGTCCCCAAATTCCTTTGAATTACTTTCTAAATTCGAAGATTACAAAACGATACCTTGCCAATTCCATTGTCATCAAAGCCTAAAAATTCTCGAAACGTAAAACCTTTGTAAAATTCATAAGAAAATCCGTTAAGCTTAACACGTTAGCTTTTTTCATATAGCGTTGGATATCAAAGTAAACAAATGTAACCGTAAAAAATCCTGCTCTTGAAAAAGTTTAAGCACGTCTTAAGCTTCTAAAGTAATACTTAACATGCACTTAAGGGTCGCTTTCGCAAGACATCACTTGATGTAACTTGAGTTAATGGTAACAGGACTTTTTACTCTGATGCAAAAGTTCGAGGAATATTTTCTTGGCTTAGAATTTACGACATGAAGAAGATTCTGCGCAGTTCTTTGGCAGAAAGGAAATACATTTGAGCCAGTTCTGGTAATTATTGAATGAAGGGAAAAACATGTAATCGGCAAAAAGTTTTTGACAAAAGTGTGAATGACTCTGTCATTAGATGTTTCTACAAGTTTATTTTTTTGTTATTTCTCGTCATTGTCAACATATTTATTATTTTACAAACAATACGTTTGTGTATCTACAACTTTTTAATAACGTTAATATTTCATGTTTGTATGTAACTTTAACTAAAATAAAACATATTATCAGAATTTATTTTGAGGATGGAATGATGTTAAGCATTTGTGATTAAATATTAGAGTATGAGAGTGATATGTAAATTTGATACGAACTATAATCATTTTATTTAATACAATCTCTTTTGATATTATAAATTCTACACAAATTTTCTGAACCGCATTAGTATAGCAATCAGACGACACAGCATTGACATTAGTGACTTGCAGAGAATTTAATGATATTTTGTTCTTTTATACGTCGCAAGTATTGCATTACAAGCTCCTTAATCCATCTACGAATGTTCGAAAGTTTTAGATGCAGTATTGGAACTATTCATAATAATATTGTGCAATGAACAATAACACGCAATTTCAGCTATCAGAATTACTTAAACAAAATCTCTTAACTGAATGACTTTTCAGAAAGATTACGTCATGCATGATCCTAACTTTGGTACTTTTACGCTCGTAGCACCAATTCTTTACTTTATGTCTCTCCCCGCTGTTGTGTCAAATAAAACATTACGTAGATACAAGTTTCAAGAGCAGATCTAACCAGTTACCGCGACCTCTCCATTCCATCTCCGTCTTATAACGTGTAACGTGTTTGATAGACCAACTTATGATGGATGGTGTGGTATAGCATTTTAGTGGTGGCCGCCTGTGTAAGTTTTTAGGGTTCCATCTGAATATCTATTACAAAGTTGAAAACCTTTGGCAGTTGGCAGAAATTTTAAGAGGGTGTCGCAAGTTTCATGTTTGTGGCTAGTCTTGTTTAACGTTTTATTGTTATTCTTTTGTTGTTTTACGGGAAAGCGTGTAGAGTATTTATAAACTTCCGAGTTTTCAATGTCGGTGTGTTAACGCTACGTGATTCTCAACCTTACATATTATAAAACAAAGTCCCCTGCCGCGTCTGTCTGTCTGACTCTCATACTCTAATACTGTCTGTCTACCTGTCTGTTTGTTTGAACGCGATAAACTTTAAAACAACCGAACACATTTTTCAAAAGCTTTTCTGATGAAAAGCTTTTGAAAAATGTGTTCGGTTGTTTTAAATGAATCACTCTGTACATTGATATGTACAGAGTGATTCATGAGGAAGGTTTAGGTGTATAATTCGTTAAGGGTTTCTGTACATTGGCTGGAATATGACGATTATTGTTGATGTCGGAAAAAATCATGCCGGGAGTTTTATGGGTGTGAACCGTGAAAACTGTAAGAGATACATAAAAATAGTATATGTCTATTTTCAAAGGATGACCCGAAAGGTTTGTTGCACAGCAACCATTTTTATATTTCAGAATTTGTTAAAAATTAATTTTTATTTCCGAAGCTATTTTGACCGATATATTATTAATCCTTATGCAATAAAATATTTTACTGTAAATGGACATTTAATTTAGATTAAAATGTGCCTTCACATCATATCATTTAAATGAATACCTTAAAAGATATCACAGATTAAAAATTCCGCGTAACAAAATAATTATATTTGACGGCGGCGCGGGAGCCAATGAACTTTTCCTCTGCTATTACTACGATAGAAAAAACGGCTGAATGGATTTGGATCAAATTTACCACACAGACAGTTAATAACCTAAATTAACACATAGGATAAATTAATCCCGGTAGTACATTTCCGTGAGATAATTTCCGACCTCCGCGCAGGTGAGGCCGCGGAAAAAAGCTAGCATATAATAAAATTATTTCAATTAAGGCGCTGATAAGACCCAATTGACCAAAATAGGCTTCTCTTAAGAAAAAAAAAATGGCATATATTTAACGCGGCGACCAACTTATTTGATTTTGGGTTTTAAAAATAATTAAAATGGGTAGCAAAAATAATAGGTTGGCAGCTACAGTGAAGTAGCATTTTAAGTATAAAGTAGCAGCTTAATAATCAATTGTTAGCTTTGTTTTAATTTAAACAAGCATCGAGTTTTTGTTTTGGTAACTGAGAGTCACCAACAACCGAGGAGATCTGACGTTCGGCAGCCGCTGCCGCGGCACGCTTGCTTCGTTCGCTCGCCTTCGCGCGTTAGTGGTCACTGTTCTGACTTCTTTTTTTTTTTTGTTCCGTGGTGGAAAATCCTCATGGATGTCCTCCGACTTGGGGTGGGCGGAGGGGTCTGTCAGACTCTTACTGACTAAAAACCACCCCGGTGTTCCCCTCCCACACTTGCACTGGAAATCATGGGATCTAATGCGACTTCCGCGATCTTAACCTAACCTAACCCAAATGATTTTATATTTAAAATACTACTTCACTGTAGCTGCCAACCTATTATTTTTGCTACGCATTTTATTTTTTTAGTAGCACATTGTTTATTTATTTATTTCTTTGGGAAAACAAACAGTTACACAAAAGTTTCTTAATTAATAATCCTTAGTATCTAAAGTTAATAGTATATGTGTAACTCACAACGTTATCCACATGTTACCTATTCAAATTTGTATAAAGAACTAACTAGGCATGCGAGTGAATTTACATTACAATTATGCTTAGTTAGTCGCCCTTTAAGTTGCTAGTCGCCTGGAAAATAAATAGCCATAACCAAACAAGTAATTGGTTTATTATTGATTCATTTATTAATCAGTTATTTCAAATATAGACAGGGTTAGTCTAAATCACAAAAAAAAAACTAATAAAATATCAGAATGTTTTGATATTTCAGGGTGCTACACAGCTGCATTGTTACAATATTCCGTTTTATCGTTTTATCTGGCGCGGTCTTATTGTAGCCAGTGCTTCCAAAATTTAATTTTTTTCCAAAAGTTGTAATCTAAGGTGGCTTTATATACTGGAAAAATACCTAAAATATCGTTGTATCTCTTTGATCGAAGTTACATAATTGAGTGTGAAATAAAACAAAGTTAAATTGACGTTATTAATAGTTAGTGACAACGAACTATCAGGTGATAAAAGATGTTTACAGAAACACTCGTATTTTTTAAATAAAATCGTAAAAACCCTTGAAAATGAATCACTTTAAATCCTATAACTGTCATTGCATAACGAATATGTTTCCCAATGGAAGTGGTATTGACATTACAACTTCATCATAAACTATGTATATAACTAGTAGATAACTATCTTGTTTTCGTCTTTTCTTTAAACCAGCTCCCAAACATAAAACTATGAGATATCATAAATCATATAAAACTAGACGGGGGCAAGTTGACGGTTGATTTTACGATATCATACTTATATTATACTTTCATGTTGACTCATAAATTTTGCTCTTTATATGCGCACAAGTTTTATGAGCGGGCTTTATTTACATGAGATATGAATTGCCCATATTTTTGTATATTTATGATTATTATTGTTCCTTCATCTAGACTTGCGTCTTTTGTAGATTACCATAGTTTTAAAAACACAATAATAATATTAAACACTAGCTAGTGCCCGCGGCTTCATCCGCGTAGCTTTTTCTAAAATAAAAGTAGCTTAAGTTACTCCTTATAATATCAGCTATCTGCTAGTGAAAGTCCTGTCAAAATCGGTCTGGCTGTTTCGGAGATTAGCTAAAACAAACGAATAGACCTATAAACAAAAACCGGCCAAGTGCGTTTTGGACCACGCACAATGAAGGGTTCCGTAGTTGGGAAGTTGGGATGAATTTATCCCAAAAACAAACTTAAAATTGTAGTTGAAAAACATGTTCTCCCATACATCGATATATGCCACAGTCAATTCTCCAACTGCAAATTGAAGTTGATCGACTATTATTACTCGTTAACTTGTAAAGCCCACACAAGCTGTGATAGTTTTTCTTTTAATTTCATTATATGTACTACTGCCATGATTTTTTTGACATCTCCATAAACAACCATTTAGCTGGCAGAGTTGCTGGCTGGCGAAATTACAGCTTTCTAGTACTAAGCGTTTCTGAGCTACAGCGGGGACAGACACACAGATAGACAGACGGACATGGCGAAATTATAAGGGTTCCTTGTTTACTACGGAACCCTAAAAAGTGTGAAAATTGTTTTTATAAGTACCGTATAATTATATTTTCATATGCATTTAGTAAAAAGCTGTTATTTTGTCATTACAAACAAACACTTCAATTATATATAATTCTGTAGATATAAATGGTACACACCACTGCTACCTGACTACCTGCAGTATTGTCTCTCCTTCTCCCTTTAATCCATCCAAAGGTTTTCTGTAAAAGGTCGCTTTTAGCGATAAGACCTAACCCTATGTTAAATTTCTAAATTTATATCTGTAGTTTTTATGTTGTATATAATAAAAAAATATTCTATCTATCTATTGATTTTGGTTTATTCACTGTAATTTTAATTTGGCTTTCAATCACATTTTATCTTAATTATTATCAATAATTACAATACAGATATATAAATATCAGTAATCCTATTAATCTCTGAGCCCTGTTTTTTAATCACTTATGAAACTACCAAAAAAACGAACTTTAACTTGTGTAATGTGCTACTTTACAGGGCAGGCATCGGCCCTAGTGGTCCCCTACACTTGTGCTGACATCTCTTTCAGGCTCCCGTCACCGGACGGCGACCTACCCATTGCTCACCATCCGCAGAGCGGGTAGTCTGAGAGACTGTCTATTTAACCTTGCTTTATGGAAAACATGATAGCCCGCAAACTCGCACTAAACTTGTAATGACTAAAGAAAGGATGGTTTTTGGAAGTGCGCTCTGTCTTAGGATTAGAATAAATAATGGATTAGTAAGCACTAGCGACCTGCCCTTACTTCAAACATTAAGATTTCTGTGCTATATCTAAGTTAAATATTAATATAATATACACATACACCTTCCGGAATATACTCTCTAAATAATGGTGAAAACCGTATCAAAAATCATTGTGTAGTTTACAAAAAGTAAGCGGTCACACAGAAAAACACTGAAAGGAGCTTTGTTTCATATTATGTTTAGCGTATCTGTCACTATCATCTGTATCTGAGTAGAGATCAAATTCTGTTAATCGTTTTAGAATAATCTTAAACCCAAAACCAGCTTCCTATGTACTCAAAATAGTCTTCCTCGAAAGTAATTCGCAAAAAGCAAACAGGCGCCAAATGAAACTGAACCCCTTTGGAGAAGTGATCATGATTAATTGCTCGCTCATCAATAACGTTGTCAACGGCTAGCGATTAGCGATACATGGCGCCACACCAATTATAATACAGGGGCTTGTTTCTAGGTAAATCTAGCTCGAAGGGTTTTGTGGAAGTGGTGGTTCGATGGATTTAAATGTGTTACAAATGGTGATAGGAAGTGAGGGAGAAATGGTTTTGTCTTCATAATAATATTATGGCACCTAAATAATTGGCTACCATTATTATCATGTTGAAGATGGAATATTGGTTTGTAGTACAAATAGTTTTATTCGTTAAACTGATGTTTCGTTGATTTTACTAATTGTTCTTTGAACTTTTTTTTATACAAAGTACACAGTCCCACTGACATTGTAGCCATACACATTGTGACAGAAAACAAAAAAGTTACTATAATTAAGCCAAAACAATCGACTAAGAACGTGAAATATGACATGGGTCGAAAGATAATAATAACGAATAAGGACTCGCAAAGGTCTTCAGTTCCGTGTGGTGCCGGACGTAAAGAATAGCACCATCCCATTTCTCGTAAAAGGCGACTAAGGGACTAGACTACTAGAGAATGGGCAGCAGCGTTCTCTATGCATTTTAACACCATTCTGCGATCGCCAATCCGCCTGCCAAGCGTGGTGATTATGGCAAACCCTCCCTATTGGGGGAGGCCTATGTCCTGCAGTGGACGTCTTTCGGCTGGAATGATGATGATGATGATGATGATGAAGTCTTCATCACCCTTGAGTATTAATGACATAGAAATACAATGACTTGGAAACAGGTATCAACACACCACTCAGGAAAATGAATACGCACATGGTTCCCATAGGATTCTGCAGATGTACGAGTATCAACATACATTATTAATCTGAAAATGATCCAAACTACATACATTTTTCTCTCTTTTACCGCGATGACTTTTTGTCGTGGATTTTTTTAACGAACTTTTCATAAAACCATGTGTGATTGTAAAATATGGCAATATCTTGATGGCATCACTGAATCAGCCGCACTAATATAGACTCAGGGATACTACACACTTGTTCGGGTGAATTGGAATAGTCGGGCGGCTGCGCCGAATCATGCCGTATCATGCCGACCGAGGACCGAGGGAGTAGCCACCTAATCTAAACTTGAGAAAAGCCCGGTATAATCATAGAGTTAGTTGATTATCAAACCTCATTCCACTAGCCCTAAGAGACTGTATGTCAGCAACATTTTTAGGAAGCAGCATGCAACTGAAACTGCGGCTGTTGCTCTAGCTTCACTAATTAACGAACTTACTAAGAATAGTTTGTGGGGCATTAACAACCGGGCGAAACTGAGAAAATGGCGTTTATTTTGATGCGCTTTATTTGCCTATTATTAGGTCAAATTTTATAATTTTCTGGCAACAAAAGGACTTTATGTGGTCAAAAGATCACTCAGACAATAAGGTTGACAGCGTGAGTGGTTGCCTAGAGTAGGTACATTGGATATTCTCAGGTTATAGTCTTGTTTAGGTATTTACAGAAGTATTTTTTTTTGTGAATTTGAGTGTGCAGGTTTTTAGGGTTTCGTACCTCTGAAGGAAAAGATGGAACCGTTATAGGATCACTCGTGTGGCTGTCTGTTTTTTTGTCCTTCTGTCACAGCCGATTTGCTCCAAATCTACTGGACCTGGATAGTTTAAATTTAGTACACATAATAATATGAATTTCTGTGACCCAAACACGGACGGGTAACGTAAATAAATGAATTTTGAACATATCACTTTCAGGGGAAAAATAGTTTTTTCTTTTTAAGTTTTGCATACTTTACTGTGTGATCTACATATAAAATGAAATGGCTTGTTGTGAGGGGACTGAAATATTTTTTTGATAATTTAAAAATAAATAGTTTCAAAGTTATTTAAGAAAATAGATGACAAATGACTATTCCCCCCTTATCTCCGAAACGGCTGAGCCTAAAATAAAAAAATAAACAAATACCGGGTAGACTAATAGATTACAGGAAAACCTATAAGAACCTTTGGTCTTAAAATAAAATAGTAAATCAATCAAAATAAAGTGTACAAACTTACATTTGCAGTTAGATTGTATAGGGGGAACGCATTTTTCAACTACAATGTTAAGTTTGTTCTTGGGATAAATTCATCTTAACTACGGAACCCTTCATTGTGCGTAGTCCGACACGCACTCGGCTGATATTTTTTTTTACGTCAATTTTATTGAAGCAAAGGTCTCGTGCCACAAGGAACACTTTCCATCATCATGCCCAAAAAAGCTGATTATATAAATATTGGACTTGGTTTTCTTTTCGTAAACAGAAAATGGATGTCCGGTTGTTTTCCAATTATTATAATACTTTAACAAAGTTAGACTGCTAATAATCAAGACTCGGTCAAATGCTACAAAATCAAAGTGAATTTAGACCAAGACTCCGGCAAACCCTACTATTAAAATCAAGTTGAAAATTGATAGTTTTAACATTTAAATTTAATTAATTCATATCATATTCTGTTACACCTACTAACACCTCTATTAGACCCGGGTCTTGAGAAAATATTTATCTTTTACCTTTTAAACTTTTACGTCTAAACTTTGATGTTATTCGAGATATAAACGTTTGAATTTATGACTTGAAAACATGAATGGGTCGGCCAGTTGCGGTAGAAACAGAAGAATAATGAATAGGTATTATATCTAATCAAATTAGATAATGTGTGTATTCTTCTGTTAAAATTCAAACTAATTTTGGTATCTCATACTTGATCCGATCCATTCGATAGATTTTTTTGTAGATAAGAATGTCATCAAATAGATCTCGTGTTTAATACCAAATGAATACAGTTTTTCTCAGAGTGACTATTCATGTTTAAAAAAAAACGGATAACATTCGGTAGTTGGTCAAAAACTGTCACGACATTTCAGTATTACTCCCAAAAACAGTACTAGGTACCGATCTCTTATAAAACCACTAAACACAACCTTTTAAAACTTCCACAACCTTTCTATCTACGTGAACTTCAACCGGATAACATTTTACTGAGTTAAACACAGGTTCTAAACAAAACATACATTTTACCTCCAACCAGAGACATTAGGAACCCACTTCAGTAAAAAGTTTGTTTTAAACGTTTTCGTTTTCAAACAGTTCAGTATTTTGAGGTTTTTGTTGTTTATATTTGTATTGGTTTTTAAACCATTACCAAGTTTTGTTTATTGAACTTTTAGGTGTAATTTAAGCACCTACTTCTAAAGATTTATGATTAGAAACTGATGGCTTTGAATGGCGAAGATGACAGAAGTTGCGCGCTCAACGCACCTTCAGCACCACGAACTGCTGTCTCTAGACGCTGTCGGAGATTGCCACGGCGTGGTGACTCATTACCCTAGTTTAGTCCAGTGATGTGAAGATTGTTAGTCCACTAATTAAGTCTCATGAGAATAATATTGTGTTCGGACAAGAAGTGTTATAGCTTAATTTTGGCGTCAGTATAATATTATGAGACAGCAATGGTGGTCCAGTGGTAACCGCCCCGACTAATGTGTTGTAGGACGTGGGTTCGAACCCAGACACACATATTACTTTGTTTAATGTATTTCATCACTTTTTTAATTTTTTTTTTGCCTGTATTGCCAGGGGCCTCGGTGACCCTTTAGTACCTACCTTCCCGCGAACCCGGCAGGCATCGGCCCTAGTGGATCCCTACATTTGTGCTGACGACATCTCTTTGAGGCGCGCTTGGAAGACAACGCGCCGTCGACCCGGGCCTGGTCCTTACCGGAAGGTGAGCTACCCATTGCTCACCATCCGCAAGCCCGCGCCTACGGTGGCCGGAAATCCGCCCGGGATTTGCGACGCCCAGGGCGTCTCCTGCGGCGGCTAGGGGCGAGAGGGCGCGAAATTTGCCTTTCCCTCAACCGTCCCGCCTCCTCCTTCGCGAGCATTACTGCTTCGCAGAAGGAGGTGACGGCTGCCCATGCTCTCTCGCTCCGTACCATGGCCTGAACCAGGGCCGGACGCGAGAGATCTCTGCCGCCGATCGCCTTTACGAGGACACGGTGGTCCTCTGCCCAAGCCGGGCAGACCTCCACCGTATGCTCCACCGTGTCCTCCGGGCGATCCACACAGTGGTGACACCCGGGCGTTTCCTCCCGCCTTATCCGACACAGGAACCTCCCGAAGCTGCCGTGTCCGGTGAGGACCTGCGACAGGCGGAAGGAGAGGACGCCGTGGCGCCTCTCTAGCCACTCCTCAAAGAGGGGACTTATCGCCGCAATCGTGGCGTGCCCAGCACTGGGTTGCGACAACCGTACTCTCCATGTCGCCATGAGACCCGCCGGAGCTCCGTCCGCTGTGCCGCGATTTCTCGCGGCAGCGGACTTACGTCCCGGCGTTTCGCCTCCTCCCGCCACTCCCATACGTGCGCGAGGATTTTTGCCTCCAGACACCATGGCGGCAATCCGGCAAGGAGGCTCGCTGCCTCACAGGAGACCGTGCGGTATCCCCGGACCATCCGGAATGTATTTCATCACTAAGTTTTACTCTCAAAACGGCGAAGGAAAACATCGAACACATTTGACATCCACCAACCCGCCTTGGGCCCGCTTAGTGGACTAAGGCCCACTCCCTCTCACAAAGAGGAAGCCTCTGTTCTCGCAGTGGGAACGTTTATGATCATCATCATTTCAGCCGAAAGACGTCCACTGCTGGATATAGGCCTCCCCCGAGCACCGCCACTTCGACCGGTTTTGTGCTTCCCGCATCCAGCGTATTCCTGCGGCCTTCACAATTTCATCGGTCCACCTTGTAGGAGGCTTGTGGGAACGTTAAAAGCTGATAATGCACTAATTAAATAAGTTTTGAACCACTATGTGGCCGCCTTGTAAATATGGCTTTGTATACAATCTGGACTGGTCGGGCTAACTAATCGGATGCAATAAACAATTATAGCGAAACTTTCTGATTGTATAGCAGATAAGCAAATAAATAAATATATCAGCGGGCTACTAGCTTGTAAACACTTTAAAGCAACGCTGTGAGTGGGACGAGTAGTCAAGTTTCTGACATCACTCTTCTAAGGCCCATCGTCCACGACATTACTCAGAAGTAATGTGTTATAAACTCAAATCACCAGTGAGTAGCGTGACTTACTAACTTGACTTACTGACTTATTAACTCGTTTGTGATTGATTACGTCACTGAGTAGACGGATAGAGCGTAAGCTTCATACAACCGCGCTATGATAGGTACACTACAAGGCGCGTGTGTGCGGGCAACTGGCGGCTTCGTCGCGTACGGAGAGGAATCGGTTCATAACGGCTCAGCCAGTTGCCTCGCTCAACGAAACTGCCAGTTCTCCGCAGACACGTGCCTTGCTTGTAATAGTGTATCACAGTGCGATTGTATGAAGCTTACCCTCTGTCCGTTTGTACTCTGTGGTTGCATCGTGATCTGACTGCCATGGTCAAAGAAATACTAGTGCTGTGATATTCTGGGTAACACGTTACTTTCGATTTACGTCGTGGGCGATGGGCCTTAGAAGAGTGTGCGTTAAGATTAAAAATTGAAATGCACAAAATAAAAGATAACTATTATGAACCTGTAAACGTATCACTTTTCTTGACAGTACACAGCAATTAAAATCTACGTCTACTATCAAAGTTACTTATGACTAGAACTTTTAAACTCATTATTTAAGTTTAGTCCAACAGTAACACGACTAATTAGGAAACTTAGGATTTGAAAGTTAGACTAAGAAGGTAAGTCTGAAAAGTTTAGGCGTAAAATTTAAGTTTACAAATTACAGTAATTTATTAAATTGCTCGACAGATAGCATGACGGGTTAGTTTCGCAGTTTCACAGTTTCGCATGGAATAGGTGAATAACTTTTAAATTTAAGATCTGTCTTTCAAAACAAGTATTTTTAGTTTAGTCATTTTTCGCTTTTTTGCTGGCTAAGCCATGTATATGTATCAGAAATAAAGGGCTTGAGGAGACGATTCAAAAACTATAATACACGAAAAGGATGAAATAAACAATAACAAGCTAAGTTCGTGTCGGACCACGCACAATGAAAGGTTCTGTAGTTGGGATGAATTTATCCCAAGAACAAACTTAGCATTGTACTAGAAAAACATTTACACATTGTACGTTCCCTCATACATTCCCACTGTAAATGTAAGTCTTTACGCACAATATTGAGAGATTTACCATGTTATTTTAAGACCATAGACATAGTTTGGGAAATTATCTATTCATTTTTCCCGCTTTAGGTGGAGCGGGAGGGTTTGTCAGACTCTTACTGTCTAAAACCCACTCGTGTTCCTTCCGTTGCCTGTGTTGGCCTCGGTATCCCTTTCGGACTTTCCCGGCATCGGCCCTAGCGGACGCCTTCACTTGTGCTGACATCTCTTTGAAGCGCGCGTGGAACACAACGCGCCGTCGACCCGGCCCTGGTCCTTATCGCATGGCGAGCTACCCATAGCTCACCATCCGCAAGCCCACGCAAGACACATGAGTGATCCTATAAGGGTTCCGTATTTTCTTTTTAAGGTACGGAACCCTAAAAATAAGAATTAAAAAACCCGACCTAGTTCCAAAACAAATAACTTTTCATGCGGTCTGATGCAGATTTTGTTTTTTTTTTTTACATTATTGTCGACATATAATGAGTTACTTAGAACTAACGTTAAAGTATACAGTAAAAACAGGGTTTCATCATTTGTGTTATGATAGCTCTAAAATAATTGTCAAGCGTAAGTCATATCTGGGTATTATAATAAAATGAACATAAAAATAGTGAGAAAGTTCAAATGTCACATTTTTATCTGAGAAAAGTAATTTGGCAGCAGATAATTATGTTTTAAAGTTAGTAGTTCCCCAAACTGACTTTTACTCAAGAAATTCTGCTAATAACAAACTTTTGAAAGACTTACTTTCTATTAGTATTATATTATTTCTAGAAAACTTATTGGTGTGATTTCTCTTACACGATCACGAGAATGCTGGTCTGAAAGGTTTCATCAGTGGACTCTTCTCAGCTTTTACACCTCTCCCAGTGTGAAAGCTACGGCATTATTTCACAGTCAACTAATCTCATAAAAGACTAAAAGATGCATATAACCACAAACTCATTAGCCTAGTTTGGCTCACCTCCTGGTGGCAGTTAGGTAACTAATTAAGGTAGCGTGAAATCAGCGCGAAACATAAGTTGCTAAGTTGCTTTGTGGTTTTAAGTTGTTTCATGTATGAGTTTTGTGTCTTTTTATGATTTTTTTGGGAGGGTTGGGTAATTTGGTAGGGTAAAGTTAAGTTTGATTTTTTGATCTCACTTGCCTCTGACTGTCTGTCTGATTGAGCAAAGAGGAATAGAGAAATGGAGCTAGGAAAATTAAAATCATTTTCGTTACAATAGACAGGGCACTCCGCTACACGATTTTGCACTACTACGTCGAATAAACCCGGACTTAATATTCTGAAAAATCTAATAGCAGTGCATAAGCGTGGTGATTAATGATCGTTTTTGAGAAGAAACCTATGTCCCGCAGTGATATTGACAGCGGCTAGCCTGGCATTCTATTACCGTGTAGTGTAAATAATTTCTTTAGTATTTCAAAGTATACAGCTTTTATTAAACACTCTTTGTTACACACAGCAAGGTTCAATATTGTAATAAAAATAATCTTTGAAATAACATATTCGTAGCCGCGTAGGCCGTAGTAGCTCGTAGCAGTCATCTACGAAGTCTGCGCCGCTACGAGAGGTCTATGAGATGAGTTCATGAATATTATTACAAGGTAAAATAGAATTTTCAGAATATTTGATGCGTGTAGCAAAATAAATAGGTAGGTTTTTCTACTTGATTGATCGTCGTTTCGAAAACCTTGTTAAAATAATGAGGAATAAAATGCCAATTAATCATTTAAGTACTAGGCCTAGGTGTAGGTTCAGGCTACATTTATTTGAATATTTTATTTTTCATTTCGCTTCTTTGATTTTTTATTTCGTTTTGGTAATTTATTGGTACAATTACGTGGTCTTAATTATTTAAATAATTTTTACCACCATCAAAATTAAATTATCCTTCGTGTCCTAAAATTTTACAAGTGTATTGTTGCTCACAATTTGCTAAAATCAAAAAGGTAAAGCACAGTGAGTTGTTGTAAACTTAAAACTAACTGCAGAACTTACCGCGCTACAGACCGTCGTACCTACTATTTCTTACGTAAACAACTTTATGGGTTTTATTTTCTTTTTATTTGAAATAACACAATCTGAAATAGCTACATCTTATTTCACTACTTGAAGTGGTTTTCCCAGGAATGCGATTGAAATCGCGGGCAATAAATTACTCCTTCTATTTTTTACACGCTTCTAAACACGGTTCTAAAATCTGTTCGCCTCAACTTAAGTTACCAATTATTATTTTAAACACTCAAACAAAAATTCTCAACTTATTGCCCACAGCGTTCAAACCACGTTAAAATTATATTTTTCTCCGGCGGCGGTCGCGGTAAGCTTCAGTAGAACCTAAGTATACAAGTAAATAGGTAGACAGAATGCCAGCTACATACAGCGTGCGAAAACAGGCGCACGCACACATAGACGCGTACGTACGGTTATCTCAAACAAATGCCAGTCGTGACGTGAATGCGCTTGCACTCACTGAACGTAAAGCATGTCTATGTGTGGAGCTGACCTTCTGTATTACCTCTCTATTTGGAGGTACCTAAGTATACAAGTGAGTATTAATTGCATAAGTTGCATACCCACTGTTTATTGCGCCTGTTTTTATAGTAGCTTATATAAATAGGGCTTTGGAAGTTAGTGCTTAAGTTTTCTTGAGGAGCTCAAGTTTTTTTTTATGATATAGTAAACTCATTTCCTGCAGACTTTAGTCTTTTAGTTGTAAAGGAGACGTGAAGAGGATGTTTAGGAGCTTTTGTCTGTCTGCTAATAACAGGATACTGTGATCCTGTAGTATATAAGTACTGTGATCATGGAGACATCCTTAGAGTGTGGTGATTAATGGAAATTATACATTCAGATATTATGGACTGTTTCAAGCGTTTAGTTTTCATTTGACGTGAGCTTTTACACACCAGTAATAAACCAAATGGAATTACTGTATCTATGTAGTTAACATACAACGATGACAAGAGATAATAAAGGTAGCAGCATCAAATCGAACAGAAAAAAGATCAGTCTTAATAATGATGTTTTAAAAGTTCTTCGCTCAATAATATCAAGGAGAAACTGCCTCATGGATAAAGAAAATGGTAATTTTAAAAAAGTTGTGTGACCTGCGACATATGACCTATTTTCGTTTAACACGAAGCAACTTTTTTTAACTTCCGCACCCCAAAAAGAAGAACTTTGAAAGCACCAGCATGCAAAATGAATTCCAACAAAATATTTCTTTTTGCCCACTTTCCGAGTAATGACGGAGTAAGAATTTTCTTACTTCATACATACATTTTTTATACATTCAAAGAAGATTTTCGAAGGTTTCGACATGACGAACAAACTTCTGATTATTGAGGCGTGATCTGATGATAAATGAAGTACAAATTCATAATAACGATTATTCGAAATAACCTCGCCAGATATCTTTGTGAGAGAGTTTATATGTGAAGTATCCAATAAACTATAGGTACTACTACCTATAATTATAAACTGCGTTGCAGCTTCACGCTGATAAAATCGGTTTCCAGTGAAACTAGCTCCAGTGAATGACAGTTGTGATTTGAATATACAGTTAGATATTTATATATACATATATAGAAAATAGATATTTCACCATTGCGAGGCGGAGGGAGCCTCCTTCAAGCCCTTAACTGACCCGGCGCTGTCTCACGGCAACGGTTGCCAGGGCTCAGCTGCGCCAAAATTTCATACGGCGGCGCGGTGATTGCGTCAAGATTAGTGTCAATTTGTTTTAAGTCATATTTGTTATGTTTATTTTATTTAAGCTTTTTAACTTGTTTTACGTGTAATTTATAAGGAAAATCGTGTAACTATTTATGTTGAACAACAACGACAGTAGTGACGCCGTACGAAGCGCCAGTCAACCTGCCAAATCGCTGGATGGCCTAGTGAGATGCCCTCTTTGTTCCCAAGCACGCTTTTTTAAGGGTGAACGAGGCTTGAAGGTACATTTGGGCAAGAAACACAAACCCCAAAACGTGCCTTCATCATGCCCTACAATACCCACTTACCTAACACCTGATTCACCTGCTCAACCCTTTTGGAAAACCCTTGCGAAATTAAAAAGTTCAACTCCAGTTTTGAAGAGAGTGCCTAGTGGCGCGAGGCCTTCTGTGGCTTCATGTTTAGCGCGTTGTGTCCGCCTTGTCACCCGAGAGAACTCTCAGAGTGCTTGGGAGCAATTACTCACCTTCCCGTTTAGAATTTTACATGTGCCAAAAAATTTGGCAAATAAAAAAACGTTAACAGCACAAATCAAAGATAACTGTAACATTTCGGCCAAAAGTTTCGACCCTAAATTAACAACGCACCTCCCCCAAAGAGGTTTATTGCACCATGTGGAGTCTACACTAGCCGAGGGTGATATCAGAGGTGCAGCTAGGATCATCTTTAGCAGCGATGTGGTTGCGCCGTACTCTCCAGAGACACTCACAGCTCTGGAGAGCAAACACCCCGCCCCGGCAGATGACCTCTCCTTCCCTGACCCACCCGATCCAGATTCCAACTTACTTGAAATTACAGCTCAACAAGTATGTGCGGCCGTGGGCTCCTTTCGAAGTGGCTCCGCCGGCGGCCTCGACGGCTTGGCACCTCAACATTTGAAGGACCTAATGTGTTCAGGCGCCGGGGAGGCTGGTGAGTCTCTTTTGAAGGAGCTGACGGCCCTCATTAATCTCATGATCTCCGGCAATGTGAACGAAGCCGTCGTTGATATCTTGTATGGGGCAAATCTATGTGCCCTACACAAGAAGGATGGCGGTATTCGTCCCATTGCCGTAGGTTCCACTTACCGCCGTATCGCAGCCAAAATTTGCTGTGCTTTTTACAGCGAAACATTGGCCAGCAAATTTCAGCCCCTACAGCTGGGCTTCGGGTCTAAAGGGGGCTGTGAGGCTGCGGTACACGCTTTATCCACTTACCTCAATAGCGGTAAAGGTGAGGTCATCCTTAAGGTTGACATTAAGAATGCTTTTAACTCCGTTAACAGGGACACCTTGTTGACAGAAGTTCAAAAAGAAATACCCAAAATTTACAGTTTTCTCTATCAATGTTACTGGCACCCCTCTAAATTACTTTATAAAGACAACCTTTTGAGATCAGCCGTTGGATGTCAACAGGGTGACCCTCTTGGGCCAGTCATTTTTAGTTTGGCAATAAATCCAATTATTCGACAGCTAAATTCTGAATTCAAGGTATGGTATTTGGATGACGGAACCCTAGGAGGTGATGTAGACACAGTCTTAAAAGATTTAACTTTTTTTAAAGCAAAATTCAGTTCCATTGGCCTAGACCTTAACCTTTCAAAATGTGAAATTTATCTTCCCCAAACCACTGACAGACAGACTACCATAACAAAATTTAACACATTAGCACCAAATATCAAAATTACGGAAAGAAATTCTCTTCACCTCCTGGGGTCCCCAATTTTTGACGAATCCTTTCCAACGTTCATTGAGGAGAAAATACAAAATTTTAATGATGTCTCGGAAAGACTTTTCAAAATTAACATTCATTCGGCTTTCACACTTATTCGATACTGTTGCTTTGGACCAAAATTTACATATAGCCTTCGCTCCTCCCATCTATAGAAGCACCCACAACTTTTAGAAAAAGTAGACCAAATTATTAGAAACACACTAACTTCGATCCTTAATGTGGCTCTGGACGAACGAGCGTGGCAGCAAGCCACACTACCCATTCACCTAGGTGGTCTCGGCGTCCGCAAAATTTCAAGTATAAGTTTACCGGCCTTCATCTCCTCGGTTCACAGTACTGATAAATTAACCAGGAACATTTTATCTTCCTCACTGGTTGATTTTGAGGTACCGTGGTTTACCGACGCGTTGAACGCTTGGAAAATGGCTTGTCCCAATATGGATTTGCCAGACAACCCAACCTCACAGAGACGGTGGGACGTGCCGCTCTGCAGTGTTATACGGAATACCCTGATAAATACATCACTTAATACTGCTGAGCGTGCTCGTCTGCTGGCTGTGGCAGAGTGGGAGTCTGGCTTGTGGCTTCAGGCGCTCCCGTCATCTACCATAGGCACTATGATGGATGACTCATCGTTTCGGCTCGCTACGTGTCTCCGCTTGGGCGCACCTTGTGTTGCTCCGCATCGATGTCACTGTGGTGAAGCCGTCGACAGTCTTGGACACCATGGCCTGTCCTGCTGCAGGAGCGCAGGTCGCATAGCACGGCACGGCAGCATCAACGATATTATTCGTCGAGCCCTTGTCACCGCCGGCGTACCAGCGGTATTAGAACCAAATGGATTGGTACGTGACGATGGGAAGAGACCAGATGGTATGACGTTGTTGCCTTGGAAGTTGGGTAGGCCTCTGGTGTGGGACGCAACCTGTGTCGACACCCTTGCGCCATCTCATGTTCCAAGCACGGCTGGCTGTGCTGGCGCCGCTGCTGCAGTTGCTGAGACCCTCAAGCGGCGCAAATACTGCAACCTTATAGGAAACTACAGTTTTGAGCCGTTTGGGGTCGAAACGCTCGGGTCATGGGGCCCAAGTGCGCGTCTCCTTTTTAAGGAAATCTCTCGCCGATTGATCGACACTTCACGTGACCAGAGGGCTGGCTCGTTCTTTGGCCAAAGAATTAGCATTGCCATTCAACGTGGCAATGCTGCCAGTCTTCTGGGCACGTTTCCGGATGACAGCGATGCGGACGAATACTTTGACGCCTAAGTGTCCTTTTGTTTTTTGTATTAATTTGTATATATAGTTAGTAATTTAATTTAGTGTCTACCTAGTGTAAATAGTTAGTAGCATCAATATTGTATAGTTACTTTTTTTTTCTGAATACAAATAAATGATCGCTACGAGGAATAAAAAAGTACAAATTTGAATGTTGAGTCAAAAGTAAGGAAGACGGAATAGCTCACACCGGAATAAAAGTATGTATTAGCAAATTATATCAGTCTCCAAGGAGATTACAAGATTTAGGCCTTCAACAGACCATACTTTATTTCACGGCATTATTTTTGCACGTGTAATTGGACGACATAAAATCGTACCAACCACATATAAATTGTGATAAGTACTTGTTTTCAACAAAACTTGTAAAATACTGTTCATAATATAAACAATGTATCAAACATGTTGGTATTTACATTGTTTCAGACATAATTAATTGTTAACTATTATTTTACTCACATTTTTGACATTTGTGAATACTTCCTACAAGTTTTGTTTACAACTAGTCAACATGTTTTAGGTACCTATAGGTACCTACAATATGTTTAATATTTTGGTGTAAACATGAGGTATAAAGCATCGCATACGGCGATTAAAAAAAACAACGCGTAAAATAAATAGTTTGAGAGTCGCGAAAAGAATGTCAAGTACGCACTTCTTTCTTAATTACTGACACCTTTCTGACATATAAATTGCAATGGTTTTGTTGTTTTCAACAAAACTTGTAAAATAGGGTATAAATCAACAATATAATGTATCAAACATGTATTTAGATTGTTTCAGACATGATTAAATGTTAACTATTATTTTGCTCACATTTTTGACATTTGTGAATGCTTTCTACAAGTTTTGTGTACAACTAGTTAACTGGTTTTAGACGTACTTGATAAACGAAACAATAGATAGGTATCTGCAACATGTTTAGTACTTTGGTGTAAACATGGGGTATTAAGCATCGCATACGAGTAAAAAGAACAACGCGTAAAATAAATAGTTTCGGAGTCGCGAAAAGAATTTCAAGTAAGCACTTCTTTATCAATCACGCAAAATATATGTGTAATTGATAATAAACAATTATTTAAGACTGCAAACGATGTTAATCCTAGGAACAGACGAAATCCTGTTAAACTAGTGTTGCATAATTTACCTAGACTAGCTAAATACAATAATAACTGCCTAGCAATGTGTGTGCGCATTTGTAACAAAAAAAAAATAGGAATCTACAACCTTTCGATGGTTTTTCTGGGATTTAATGTTGATGTTGGCGGAGAAATTAATATTGATGGAAAAAAGGTCGAAATATAATTGCTTTGAAACTCAACATTATCATTGGTAATGAAATAAGAGACGAACAGTGAACAGTGTTCTGAAGAGACGGCAGATAGAGATACAAGATAGTGTTGCAGGTACAATAAATTTATAAATAATTGAATTAACTCCAAATAACTACTAGGTACTTACGCGTAGGTAACTAATGCGCTGAACTCAAATAAATCTGCATAAGGATATTTATAATGATGAAGCTAGCCAAAAAAACACAATAGCTGAATAAAATACTAATCCGACACCGTGTTAAAGAAATATTCCTATATAATATTCCTAATAATAAATATCCTAAAAACTGATCCACTATAGCCTCCCAAACCCATAGCCCCATATTTTTTGTTCCCATGTTCTGCAATAGTCTTGCATCAACCGGGGGTTGTCCTTGGGTGCACCTTCATAGAGCAAACAGGGATAATCATCGGTTGGTGCCTCATTCCATTTAAATTGTCCAAGGGGCCTCTGCGAGTTGGCTTCGGTCCCTCGTACGCCTTCCAAAGGTCCGGGACCCCATGGTTCCAAGATATGTAAGGACATAAAAATATCCTAAAACAGAAAAAGCACTTAAAAGCAAACACTCAAACAGAAGAGACGGAAGTTAAATTCGCAACCTTTAAATCAAAGCACAGACATTTATCCGAAAACAAAAGAAAAATTCAAAAGAAAAAGCAAGCGGCCAGTTTTTCTCAGCATATTACCGAAACAAAAATAAAAGGTGGGTTAAGGTGAGTTCACACCGAGAGCATTCGCGTGTAATGTAACGGTGCTTCTACACAGTGTAATATTTACACGATGTGTAAGTTACTGGAATAGCACATTTTGACGCCGTCGTTTAATACGATGCACGTAACCCGTATTATATACCGATGTGCATAGTCTTGCGCATGTTACATGGATCGTGTACAAGTACCATTTGATTTTGTAACGTCCGCAGCACCTTATGTGATGCTTTGAGCGGATATAAAAAACAGTTGTTCCTAGGTCAGTTCGTTGAGCTGGCACCATAGATATAAGAAAAAAGTGTGAACTGTTTTTATATTTCTATGGCTGGCACTATACGTAAAGTAACACAACATCGAACTTTGCATTCTAACCCGCATACAGACGCGTGCAATTCTACGTTTGGACCGCCCCGCTATGGGACCAAACAGTATTTTCCATCTCAAAAATGGTTTTGTCGAAAGTCGTAAATCCATAGATTGTTTTATGGTTTTATACTCTCAAAAGATGGAACTTACGAATAAATTACAAAATATAAAAAAATATAAAGTTTTACGTTTATAAAATGAACCTCAAACATTGGGCATAAATATTTTCATGCCAATTAAATTACCGTTAAGGGAGTTCAACACATAATTATTCGGAAGTTTTCCAAGGAAACATATTAGTGTTATACATCATTAGATAGCTTAGAATATACACTTTGCAACCACGTTCAGTTTTTGTAAAAAAAATATTTTTATTTAATTTTTTAATATTTTTTTAGTGAAGTAAAGAAAAATTAGTTTTTGTTAATTTCAATTGGAGTTTTCGTTGTTGCCGAAAGCAGCCGGTGTCAAGTTAATTACTCTATTAGAGACCTTATCTACTCAGTAATATAAGGATTTAAAAAAAACTTGCGCGTTTTTTGCGCCAGAGGTGATTTTGAAGCAATAATGTCAATCGGGGAAAAATCCTCGAAAATTACGGTTCTTCTTTTTTATTATGAAATATTATATTTAGTTATTATCCTTTGATGTCTATATTGTTTTTTTCTATTTCTATGATAAAAACATACATTTGCAAATTAAAAAACTGCTATTATATTTGAAAGAATCTTCCCATGGCAATTTTGTTTGGGGTGGTCACCTTAACCACAAGTATGATAAACTATATTGCTGCGGAAGTTCTATTTATCTGTTGTGGTAAATAATTACAATCAGTACTGATTACACTATTTCGATGAGAACTGTTATAATCAATTGTCCCATGGTTTTTGCACAAGGCACTAAAATATTAGTCCTTTAAATACCCGTGTATGTTCAGCATACGATTCATCAAAGTGTTCAGATACTTCTTTTCAATAACAATTAACGCATAAAAAACATTATTATCTAACAATGAGTGAATTCGTTTGTGTTCGACGCGATCTTTGTGATCAAATAATAAAAGGGAAAAGTACTTCAGACCTCAAAAAATACATATGTGACGTGGCAATGCCCCGGGTCCAGCCTGGACGTGCTTCGCGCCAGGTGTACTGGTGGTCGCAGGAGCTGACGGCTCTGCGCACTGCGTGCGTGGCTGCGCGACGCCGGTACACCAGGCACCGCAGGCTCCGTATCAAACCTCCGGATACGGAAGCCATTCAGGCGGAGCTGTACGAGGGGTACAGAGCGGCGAAGACCGCCCTCCAAGCGGAGATCCTGCGGGCCAGGGGGTTGGCCCGCGAGGAGTCGCTGGGGACTCTGGACAGGGACCCGTGGGGACGCCCGTACAAAGTGGTGCGGGATAAACTCCGCCCATGGGCTCCCCCGCTGACGCAGAGTCTCCGGCCCCAGCTTGTGGAGGACGTGGTGAGCGCTCTGTTCCCTTCGCGAGGGGAACACTCATCCCCACCTATGGCTCCGCCTACTGCGGTGCCTGATGCGGACCACACCGCCGACGACGACGACGATGCTCCGGAGGTGACCGAGGGAGAAATGAGAGCGGCGGTACGCAGGCTTAATGCCAAAAATACCGCCCCAGGACCCGACGGCCTACCTGGGAAGGCCTGGGTCCTGGCCTTGGAGGCTCTCGGGCCTCGACTTAGGGGGCTCCTAAGCGCATGCATGGAGAGGGGCCAGTTCCCGCTTCGCTGGAAGACGGGGAAACTGGTCCTCATAAAGAAGGCAGGGCGCCCTGCGGACTCTCCGTCCGCTTATCGGCCCATCGTGCTGCTCGACGAGGTGGGCAAGCTCTTTGAAAGAGTCATTGCAGACCGCCTCGTCGGCCAGATGGTGCGGGTGGGGCCGGATTTGGCGGAGAGCCAGTTTGGTTTCCGCAGAGGGCGCTCTACGGTGGACGCCATCATGCGTGTGCGAGCCCTGACGACGGGGAATGCTGTTGCCCAGGGTGGGGTCGTCTTGGCGGTGTCTCTAGACATCGCCAATGCCTTCAATACCCTGCCCTGGAGTTGCATCAGGGAGGCACTCCGGTATCACCGGATGCCGACCTACCTCTGTCGTGTGGTCGAGGCCTATTTGACGGACAGGGCCGTCATCTACCCCGGTCACCAGGGAGTGTGGAACCGGCAAGAGATGTCGTGCGGTGTCCCACAGGGATCGGTCCTGGGGCCGCATCTGTGGGACATCGGATACGACTGGGTGCTGCGCGCCGACCTCCCTAGCGGCGTCAGCGTAGTGTGCTACGCTGACGACACGTTGGTCCTGGCGCAGGGGAGGTCGCACCAGGCGGCGGCCGAATTAGCGGCACGCGGGGTTGCGACAATCGTCGAAAGGATCCGGCAATTGGGACTCGAGGTGGCCCTGCACAAGTCCGAGGCCATGTGTTTTCATGGTCCTCGGAACGCGCCACCGTTGGGGTCCCAAATAACGGTAGGAGGGGTTTCTATCGGCGTCGAGTCGACGATGAAGTACCTGGGACTCGTCCTCGACAGCCGGTGGAACTTCGTGGAGCATTTCCGACGTTTGGCTCCCAAACTGGAGCGGGCGGGCGCTGCATTAAAGCGGCTCCTGCCCAATCTAGGGGGTCCAAACGCCTCCTGCCGGAGGCTCTACGCGGGGGTCGTGCGGTCCATGGCCCTCTACGGGGCTCCTGTATGGGCGCGCTCTCTGGCGCTGCGGCCAGCCCGCCGGTTGAGCGCGGCCCAAAGGGTCATGGCCATCCGGATGGTCCGAGGATACCGCACGGTCTCCTGTGAGGCAGCGAGCCTCCTTGCCGGATTGCCGCCATGGGATCTGGAGGCAAAAGTCCTCGCGCACGTATGGGAGTGGCGCGAGGAGGCGAAACGCCGGGGCGTAAGTCCGCTGCCGCGAGAAATCGCGGCACAGCGGACGGAGCTCCGGCGGGATCTCATGGCGTCATGGAAAGTACGGTTGTTGCAACCCAGTGCTGGGCACGCCACGATTGCGGCGATAAGTCCCCTCTTTGAGGAGTGGCTGGAGAGGCGCCATGGCGTCCTCACCTTCCGCGTGACGCAGGTCCTCACCGGACACGGCAGCTTCGGGAGGTTCCTGTGTCGGCGGGATAAGGCGGGAGGAAACGTCCGGGTGTCACCACTGTGTGGATCGCCTGGAGGACACGGTGGAGCATACGGTGGAGGTCTGCCCGGCTTGGGCAGAGCACCGCCGTGTCCTCGTGGAGGCGATCGGCGGCAGAGACCTCTCGCGTTCGGCCCTGGTTCAGGCCATGGTACGGAGCGAGAGGGCATGGGCAGCCGTCACCTCCTTCTGCGAAGCAGTAATGCTCGCGAAGGAGGAGGCGGGACGGTTGAGGGAAAGGCAAGTTTCGCGCCCTCTCGCCCCTAGCCGCCGCAGGAGACGCCCAGTGCGTCGGGAATCCCGGGCGGATTTCCGGCCACCGTAGGCGCGGGCTTGCGGACGGTGAGCAATGGGTAGCTCACCGTCCGGTAAGGACCAGGCCCGGGTCGACGGCGCGTCGTATTCCACGCGCGCCTCAAAGAGATGTCGTCAGCACAGAGTAGGGGTCCACTAGGGCCGATGCCTGCCGGGGTCGCGGGAAGGTACTTATGGGTCACCGAGGCCCCCGCAACACAGGCAACAGGAAGGAATACGGGTGGGTTTTAGTCAGTAAGAGTCTGACACACCCTCCCGCTCCGCCCAGAGCGGGAGAAGTTTTTTGATGATTTTCCACCCCAAAAAAAAAAAAAAAAAAGACCTCAAAAAATATTTATTGGAAAATTTTCAACTATCGGAAAAAGACGTTAATACTGTAATAGAGAGTATTCAAAAAAATCTAACATCGAGTTGCAACCAGAAATGGACCAAAGCTCAAAGAATGCCGGACCGGTTCGAGAGCCTATACTCAAATTGGTTAAATGGTGAGTTTAAAGTATCATTGAATTCTTGCAGTACCTCAACCACTGTAAATTCTGGTTTGAATACTTCTGGTGAACGTGGAAGACCAACAAAACAATATGACGAGTGCTCGGAAAACACAAAGAAACGAAAAAATATGGAGCTGGTCCAGGAGTATGGAATGGGACATGTCCGTAACGCTTATGTGCAAGGTTTAAGATCCATGGGGGAAAATGACGAAGCGTCGATTGTGACTATTATCAGAAATAAGGAAAAAGAAGAGAAAAAAGTTATTCTACAAAACATACTCAATCCAGATAACGCACTTTCCTTTACAAAAGAGGAAGCATTGAGTATATGCATTGAAACTGATTTAACCAAAGCACAATATGCGTACCTAAGAAAAAGGCTCGTTGATAAGAATTTAAGTTCTGTATTGCCTTCGTATCAAACACTAAGTAAAGCAAAAAAGGCTTGATATCCGCCTGCATCCAGCATTACGGTGACAAATATAAGCGCAAAAATCAACCTGCAAGATCTCTTAGACCATACAGTCTGCCGTATTATAAGGATAAAGTCAGGATCGACTTACAATCGTCTCAAGCTTTTCACTAAATGGGGATGTGATGGATCCTCCGGGCAAAGTGAGTATAAACAAACTCTACCGGAAGAAAACGAACAAATATCGGACGCTAATTTGTTTATAGTGTCCCTTGTACCACTGCGACTAGTAGGCGAAGAAACTTCTACGGTCATATGGAAAAACCCTACTTGCTCATCTGTTAGATATTGCAGACCAATTTCATTAGAATTTGCAAAATAAACTCCCGAAAAAACTACAGCGGTTGTCAGTGAAATTGAAGCCAAAATTAATCAATTGATTCCAACTCTTGTGTCAATAGAAGACAAAGTCATCGAAGTTAAACATCAACTGTTTATGACAATGATTGATGGGAAAGTTGCTCAAGTGTTGACAAACACATCATCCAGTGCTACCTGCACTGTTTGTGGAGCAACTCCCAGACAAATGAATGATCTTTTAAAAGTTACAACGAGAGTTGAAAATGAAAATGCGTTTAAATACGGATTGTCGACGCTACACGCATGGATAAGATTTATGGAAATGATCCTCCATATTTCTTACAATTTAGGTTTTGAGAAGTGGTCTGCAACAACTCCAGAAAACAAGCAACTTAAAGAAGACAAGAAAAAATTTGTCCAAAAACGTTTCCGAGAAGTGCTTGGCTTGCATATTGATAAACCACGTCAAGGTTCCGGTAATAGCAATGACGGTAATACGGCAAGGAGATTTTTCCAAAATTACCAATGTTCTGCAGGGATAACCGGAATTGATGAAGAATTAATCAAGAGACTATATGTAATTCTTCAAACTATGTCATCGGGATTTCCTATAAACGCAGAAAAAATTGGTCAGTATACATTGGTAACCGCGCAATTATATCGACGGTTAAAAGGTAATTGGGCATAAGCGACATTTTGGTCGAAAATGAGTTATGAATGCCATCCTACTTAAAAAAAGAGATTAAGTAGGATGGCATTCATAACTCATTTTCGATTAAAATGTCGCTTATGCCCTATTACCTTTTAACCGTCGATATGTAAGCAAATATAACTGGTACTACATGCCATCTTCGGTCCATAAAGTACTTATACATGGTGCTAAAATAATAGAGCATTATGCAGTTTTGCCTATAGGACAATTATCCGAAGATGCCCAGGAAGCTCGAAATAAAGATTATAAGAAATATAGGTTACATCACGCTAGGAAGTGTTCCAGATCAGCAACAAACGAAGACGTTCTGCATATTTTGTTATATACATCTGATCCTTATATATCTAGCTTAAATAAACCAAGTTTTCTAATATCCAAAGAATTATTTGACGAAGCTAAAGAATTGTTGGAAATAGAAAGTGATGAGTAGGATAAGTTTAAGTAATAATTTTTTTTTGTCATGTAACTGTTTGTTTAATAATAATAATTTAGTTTTAAACTTATTTTAAGCATAAGTGTAACTTTTATTGCTATTTTAATATAACTGTATGATTTTTTGTATGAAATTTCGTATAACTTTATCTTTGTCATTTTTTTTCGGAAAAAATATTTTTTTTAGAATGATGATGTTTGATTTCTTTTATTGCCTAGATATTCACAAATACGTGAAAAAAAAAATCAAGGAGATAAATCACAAAACAACAGAGTTATCGATTTTTGAGATGGAAAATACCGGTTGGTCCCATAGTGCGCCCTACGTGGATTACATGTGCCGCTCGTTTCGAAGCTCGAGGTGATCCATCGGGTGTCACACAACACATTTATTTTCACGGTTTTTCGCTTCGAGCTCGTATGCCGCACACCACAATTTTTGCCGTACTTAACACGATACAATATATTACACATCACACGCGTCTGGACACGGCTTACTAACATTACTAGCGAATGCCCCCGGTGAATACTCACCTTATGGATAAACAAAAATAAAAAGGAAGTTCATTTATTGACTGCCGAAGTATTGTTTATTCCCTAAAGTGTTTGTATAAAACAAACGGAAGTGTTTCGTGTTTCTCTTATTACGGCATTTAACCATTTTCTTTGGAATGTTTTTAACAGTAATAAATCTAGGGTCTTATGTCGTGTTTGTTAAATAAGAACCATAAAGAAATTCTGTAAAGTTGACTTTGAAACACCGAACGTAACTCGAGTGACCGCACACTTTGAAAGCAAATTCACTTGTTTTTAGAATAAAAGTAAGACATTTTTATTTATTTTTTTTCTTTTGAGTATTTCATAGGCGTTATTTCTTTACTTCGTTGATTTTTCAGGTCTATTTCTAACAATGTATAATTATGTAAGTACTGATATGCTAGGAAAAGCAACTATGCAACTGTCTCATTCACAGATGAAACAGATAATTAAATTATTCATGATTGTTCAAGTACAAGAAAGAGATTTTGCATAGCTCCATCTCCTTCTAGCAACAGAAAAATGATGGCTCTAACCCATACTGACCTTAGTCGATAAGTATCACTTTTTCAATTACTTCTTCCCTGTTTCCGATGATCATGAAATCTGGTAACTAAAGCAAAATCTCCTTCTGTATCGAAATTTATATCAGTAAGTTACTCTAAATTCCTTGTTCAAGTTAAGGAGTACGATAAAATCTAAAAGCTTTGTTCACAAAAAGTAATAAAGCTGCCCAGAGGGGAACGTAAAATTATCGGTGGAACGTTAACTTTAAATCTTAGTAGAACATTTAAATCGGATTTTATTGATCTAATCGCCGCTGTGGGGTTGTATTGTGTAACTTTTTATCACAGATAAGTATGCGATTTAATAAAGATCATGAAATTACGTTTTTTTTTTAATTTCGTATGTTTCACTGAAGGAACGAACCTTAAGTAGAGTAGAGTAGAGTTTGACAAGATCTCGATTTCAAATTCTCAGTTCAGAAACCAAGTGGTATTTACTTAAACCTTCATTCAACTCGTTTTCACAAACGTTACCTACTATAAAAACCAAAGCTATCTCCTAACCTATTACAAACGAGAGGTTGATGCAAAAACCAGAAATAAATTTCGGAGCAAGACGATGAACCGATTCGAGGGGCTCGCTTAAAATTCAACCTCCAACGTTACTCTGGTTGAATTTGTACCGCTACCAACTATTCACGATTGGATTTCGTGTCGGAATGGTTTTATTGCTAACATTACGATAATTGAGGGGCTAAATGGGTTTTGATGAGAGCAATGGTATGCAAAATTCTTTCCTCGTTAAGGCCCACCGTACCTCTAGTTGTACCTACATGCAACATGCTCCATTTCAAATCAAGGCTTTAGGCAGGCAGAAACTCAGAAATGTGACGACTGGGACTAACCTTACTTTATTATTATGAGACAATTAATACACTTAAATGACTGAGTTTTAACAGATTCTGCCTACTCTTCCCAACTGTGTTGAGGTCGGCCTCTAGTCTAACTGGATGCAGCTTCATACCACTATCTGACTTTCCCAACCTTAAGTTAGGTTAGGTGTCGTATTAGTAGCAGGTATACTGGTAACACGACGCCCCTTGGAAAGACTTGTTGTCAGACTGTCGACCGACTTGTGACAACTTTTTCTACGTAACATAACATACCCAACTTTATTTATTTTGGGTATGGTTGGATATAACGAACTGAGGGTCAGGAGGGATCTCGCACTTACCTCGTACATATTCAAAGTACTTAGAGGGAAGGTACATAATGCGGAAATATTAGGGCACATAGGTTTGTGTGTTCCGGACAGGTTCGTGTGGCGACGACGGCGGCCACGGCTGCTGGCGGAGCCGCGCGCTCGGACCAATCTTTTAAGTGAGGCGCTACTGACGCGCGCACTCCGCACCCTCAACCTCATAGCTAGTGACACAGACCTATTCTGTTGTTCTCTGAGTGAGTGCATTATTTGTAATAACTTACAAAATTTAATTAAAATAATGTGTTAGTAAATAAGTTAAGATAAGAGTTCAGATGTACACTATCGCAATAGGTTACTCTGTAAGGATAGATGTAAGTTGGAAATAAATAAATAAATAAAAATAACATCACATAGCATCACGCTTGTATTTCCCGAAGGGTTACCCACATTTCGCCAGTTATGTTTAAGTCCTATGTAATAAGGTGCGAGCCTATTGCCATCACCCGGGCACAAATCCAGACTCCAGGCTGCTACGGAGTAATTCCAGATGGAAAAATCCAATAACACATTGCCCGACTCGGGAATCGAACCCAGGACCTCATGTTCAGAAGTAAGCTTGCTACCACAAGACCAACAACAGTCTTAAGACTGCCTATCTGACCTCCACAACCCAGTTACCGGGTAACACGAAACCCCTTGGTAGACTGCTTGTCAGATTTTCGAGCTTCTTACAGTAGTAAGAAGCCCGAAAATCTGACAAGCCCTAACGACTGTCAAAAATCTGCGACTGACAGTTGGGAGCGATGACGGGTTAACGTGCTTTCCGAGACACGAAAGGGTCTCGGTATGAAACTAATGACACCCATTCTCAGACTTTTGGGCTTCTGACTTTCCGTAACGACTGTGAGATATTTATGAATGACGGCTGTCACCGACGAATTAATACGAAGGCACAGAGGGATCTTGGTATGTAATCAATGGCCATCTACAGACTGACCGCGGCAAGCGTAGTTTAACCTTACAAGGTTTAACGGACTATCCCAAACGTCGCTCGTAGGGGCTCTTAACGCAGCAATATGTATGTTTATGTCATGTAATGTAATAGTTTCTATGTGATGTTTAAATCAATGACCTTTTCAATAAACGCTTTTACGAATAGTCGTTAAAGGATGTTATAGGACGTTTCCTATAACATCCTTTAACGACTATTCGTAAAAGCGTCATTCGTGATTCCAGTCAGAATTACGACATAAAAAAGGATTACGAGGTCCCTATTCAACAATCAAGTTTTATTTCCTTTATTTTCGAACCGTTTTGTCAAAGGGGAACGGAAAATCTAGGGTTTTCTCATTTGAACCAATCTTTTAAAGTTAAATCTGATAGAGGCGAAGGATAGAAGATAGAATAATTATCCAACTTGTAAAAATACCCCAACTGGTGAACTTGCATTGGTTTAGAAAAAATAAAAGGTTTGAGCTAGGTGAACATTGTCAATGCCTATGTGCCTATGTATCTTACTCTTCTTTCATTACAGAAGAACTACCTATGGAATGATATCATTTGCTAGTCCGCAAGGTGGTAGCGGGCTAACTGTCCAGGGTGCGCCAGAGTTACCTTTAAGTATCGTCACTCGTGGAGGCTATAACTTTATCGCACTGTCCATGTCTATTATGAATTTGTCTCTTTTCAACATACACTTATCTTTGTCTGAAATATAAAAGGAAAATCATGCTCGCACTAACAAAATCTAAGTGATAAAACAGGTGGCTTCACCATGGTTGTCAGGTTCCTAATAGTCTGGATACCTAAGATTGAGCTAAGCTGAGCGGAGCTTGGCAAAGTGCCAACAGAACGCTGGAATATGCCAATCTTGGGCCAATACACCCATATCAGTTCCTAATTGTTCAGTTTCCAAATGCTTATGAAATTCAATTCGAGCTCTAAGTTACCTTGACATTACTACATATATATTAGAAATTGATTTTGCGTAGACATCTGCCTCCAAATTCCGGGTGTACCGCTTTTCGTAACACGTTAAAAGTTTCCGCTCTTACTTCTTTTACTCTTCGGGGAAGTATCAATGTACTACGTATTAATGTGATCTTTGCAATTTCGACACAATATGCAACAATCATGAACAGTTATGATCAACAATTATGAACAGTCTATCGTATGACTCTGAAAAACAAAATTAATTTGATAGCACCTTTATTTTCAAGCCGCAAGCGGTTTTCATGTGTTCATATTCTACTACTACTGACAAATGGTCTCAAATGACTCAAGTAAATATGGTAAATATTGCATACTTGAGTAATTTGAGATCCTACTTACTTACGGTGAATATGAAATAATGTGTCAAAATCTAGATTCAATGTTATGAAAAAGAATTCCTGTCTTAGTGGACACTGGAAAACAATAATAGCGGACGTATCATAAAAGATAAAAAAGCTGAAATAGAAATGGGCGGGCCACCTAATCGGAGACAAAAGGAAGAGAGGACGCCCGATACGAAGGTGGGACGAAAGCCTTAACAGGTGACAGCGGGGTCACTGTGTAAGAGGAAAACTCATGACTGGGAACTGTGACAGAATATGGGAGAGGTTTATGCTAAAGCAAAACAATCTTCTGAAACCGATGTCTGAAGAAGAATAAACTTATTTCTTTATTTTTTAGATTGTAAGATTAGATTGTAAGGTTGTTAATAATAAAGGCTATTATTGTTACGGTGGAAACCAGCACCCTTTTCCACACTACGTTTTCACGTCTTCCACTTCCTATGCAAAGTTTCAAGGAAACTAACATACAATCTTCCTATAAATTAAACGACCTGACCCTGAAGTTCTCGTCCCCAATATCGTGCGACTTAGTAAGGGCTCCGTTCATTTGAATTCCATGGCAGCATTTGAATTGGAGATTTTACAGGCCTTAATCTAAAACCAACGCTGAATGTCCCGAACTAGTGGCAGCCTTTATCGTGCTAATTAAGAGCTTCATCTAGGTACATGGTTCCCTTATTGAATGAGGTTTTAGGCAGGTTTGGGAGATGGTTTTGGGTTATTTTGTATCGGATTCTGTAAAGGAGAGTGAAGGCTTGGCAGTGTCATGACCTACTTTTCGGTTGGTTTGGTGAAAGCATACAGATGATTGTGATTTGACCCAATTTTAATCATTATGAAAATCTGGTGTTAGTGTGCGGTTTCCGCATTTTCAATTTTAGACAGTAGGTCTAGCGACCCGCCCGCGTTTCGCACGGGTGCAATTTACTGATGTAATGACATGTTGTCAATACGTCGAGATTTATGTGCTATACCTAGTTATATGAATGTACACAAAAACCTTCCGAAACAAATGCTCCGAATAATAATGAAAACTGCATCAAAACCAGTTGCGTTGTTTAAAACACAGACAGAAATGAAAGGCAACTTCGTTTTATACTAGGTATTTAATAACGATGTGGTGGAAAAAAGCATTGAAGGAGAATGATTTTAAAATTGTAAGCACTCTGTTAACAGGTGTGTTTAATCACCATGCTTGTTCTTCTTTGCATAAGAAGGAGCCTTTGTCTTTCAAAACAATGTAAAATAGGAGGTTAGTTCAATTTATATCAAACTAAAATTAGGCTCGTGACACAAGATCGACAACTCAAAGAACTTGAGCTCAGAGAGACTTTTTGGCGAGTAGTGTGTAAAGAAGCCAAAATCTAGTAGTTGGTAAACAGCTTCTAGTAAACGAGTTCTAAGTTTAAATAATAAATAAAAAACTTAAAGTTAGAACTCGTTTTGTAATAAGACGGAAAACCTTTTAGAAAGTCCAATTCCACACCTCATGAAATTAGTTTCTCGCGGACAACTTGCTTCACAGCACTACGCTGAGCATTCCTCAGACTTTTGCTTACTACTTATACCAACGCGAAGTTATTCTAAAGTCTCTTCATTTGAATTCCACTGCGGGTAGATTTTACAGACTTTAATCTGAAACCGACGTTGGATGTCGTCTTCAGCCCCTTATTCCGCAATTATTTTTTTTTTTTTAATCGTTGCCCCACACTAGGAATTTCTTCCTGTATCGTGGGTGCGTTTACAAAAATAGAAACTCACAAACACAAACACCCAGACCCAGAACAATTACTTGCAGATCATACAATTACTTGTTCCGTGCGGGGATCGAACCCGCGACACGCTGCGTAGCAGTCGATCGCTCAGCCATTACGCCAACCGTGTCGTAAATAAGGACGTCATATATGCAAATGAGTCTCGATCGTTCCCTTATCAACTTGGGAGTATGTAGCGTGGAATTTGGGTCAATATTGCATGCTCTGTTTTAGGTTCTGGGCCGGGAAGCAATGTGGTTTGGGGTTTGAACTCATGGGAATTTGAACTTTACAATAAGACAGTATTTTAAGCAAAATCATGACATTCTACGTTTCGTTGTTTATTATAACATGTAAAGATCGCGCTAAAGGAATGAGGAATTCTGTGAAATCATTACTAGAAATAACAGATGATCCGAATTTAATAGTAAAAAAACAGTAACGCCACAAAAAAATTCGACATTCCGACGATTGTGTCGAAATGTGTATCCACGATGATACTAAACCAATGAGTTCGATTTGGAATTGTGTGCGGTCAGTTGAGTGAGGTTCGAAGTGAACTTTACGGAATAGCACTACAGGCTAGTGATATGGTACTAGCTGCTGCTGAAACTATTTTTGAAAACTCAGTTTATATTTTATTTATAATTCAGTCTCGCCTACCTTTTACCCTTTTCTCAGTGTAGACATTTCCAAAATGTACCGATATGAAATCATTCTATTTTCCTTTTATTACGAAAGAACGAATATTATGATATTCAGGCTACAGTGACAGCTTTGTTTTTTGTTTATCGACTAGAATGACTTGACAGGTTATTGAGCCATGGTGACGTGATCAATTTGTAATTTAAAAAAAAACTAATTTGACTGACACACTAAAAACTAAAATACAGTTTTAGTTGTTTTAGTGGTCGCAAGTATCAATGCTGAGCGTGAGGTTCAGTTTTTGACCCTCAAGTCAGGGAAAGTCTTCTTTGGTTATTTTGGCTGAAAAATACTCAGTATCAGCCCTGAGTGTGGATTTGTTCTCAACTAAGGGCAACACCTTCATTCATCACCTCTATTATGCAGGTTTCACAACTAAATTGGTAAAATGTGGAAGTACTAATTGTAGAATTATCATTCTACACTACATTTTTGGTATTATTCTTCTTTGCTATCATGATGTATTCAACATTTATTTAGAGATCGGTGCTGGCACGTTTTGGTTTTGCTTTTGAACACTTTTTGGGTTGTGTCAGTTCGAGAGAACGTCAGAGTTATTTTCTCGGAGGACTGATAGACAGAGCCTTTGTTGCCTCGAGCAATGCAGGATTTTTCGAACTAACATGCCAAAATTATATATTTTTTTTTAAGGCGCTTAAGGAAAAGTGTGCAGAAATCCTCCACGTTCAAGATAAAAGGCTTTTAATCGTGTAATGTGTTAAATCCAGATCGCGTCATTCACGTCCGTGCCAATGAAGTAGTGTTTTGGATGTAATTGTATGACCTATATGGGCTGGATAGTCGAATTTATAAAAATAAGGTTTTATTTTAGACCTGCCCCTGCTGCGCAAGGTTTTTACGGTTTCAGAAAAGCATTAACATTTATTCATTATTTATAAGTTTAACAGAAGTGAAAGGAGGAAGTGGGAAATACAAAATGACATCACCACATTAGCTGAGTGACACCACTCCAGTAATGGCTTCCAATAGGTTTTTACAATTTAATATTTTGGATTTATTATTATTGAAATATATTTGGTCCATGTACGTACCTAATAGAAGTTATCTTCTATTTTTGGCCTTTGCGGAGCCTCGTGTGGATACGTGACACGATACCTACTATGTCATACACGCTACCTCCATCAAAATGGAAATCAAGATTCACTTTCATCAAAAGCGGCTTTGAAATTCGGGGTAGACTATTTGTACGAAATCTCCGATTTCCCTAACTGTTCTACATTACAACATTTATTGTAAACTGTGGTCACGATTTAGCTTGCAAACATGTAAACAAATATTTGTTATAAGAAAAATAATATTAAACCTAAAGTTCAGTTTGCGCTGCAACATCTTTATGACTTTTTCAATAGCACTATTCATTTTGAAATCTAATTAATGTACACTAACCTAAAGTTGATATTCGATTAAGTGGAAATCACATCAATTGGAAACAAGGATTTGAATAGACTTTATTAGTGTTTACTACAACGCTATCTCGATGCGATCGCGCGATAATCGTCCATCACTTGCTACATACGTGCGATGTGAATTCAATCACTATTGGAACGTAAATAGGTAGTAAATGTGTGCAATTGTATTAGATAGGGTTTCTTAGTATTCTTTTTGGGTTAAGCTCTGGACAAATTGAAGCAAATCCCGCGCGGGACGTGCAACTAAATTCACTCACGCCGATTGTGTCAACTAACTTGTATGGACACCTCCATACAAGTTAGGAGGTGGCCCGAATTTCGAAATTCAAACTGGCCCGAATAATCGAGTGAATGCCTATTAAAACAATAGCCGCGCGCAGTCTCGTCCCGCATTCCACACGCGATTCGCTTCAGTGATGTGAGCAGAACATAAAAGTGTCTTTGATTGTGTATCACGTTTCGAAAGCTGTTTTTGATAGTTTTGGTTTAGTTAAAATGCTTTTGACAAAAGACGATTTCTAAGTAAAGCCACCTTCCGGGGTCGCGGGATGGTACTAATGGGTCACCGAGGCCCCTGGCAACACAGGCAACAAGAAGGAATACGGGTGGGTTTTAGTCAGTAAGAGTCTGACACACCCTCCCGCTCCGTCCAGAGCGGGAGAAGTTATTTGATGATTTCCCATCCACAAACAAAAAAAAAAGTGGCTGTTGTTAGTTCTGTTTAAGATCAATCACAACATCCAACTTGGGGTTAGGACAGCAGATCGTTCAGAGAATTATTGATACGGTTGTAGGAGTCGGTGTTTAGATCTTCGAACCGATAGTGAATACTAAAATCGGCCACGTGCGTGTCGGACCACGCACAAGGAAGGGTTCCGTAGTTGGGATTACTTGGGATGAATTTATCCCAAAAACCAACATAACATTTTAGTTGAAAAACATGTTCTCCCATACATCTATTTATATACGTCACGGTAAATTGTCCAATTGCAAATTTAAGTTGGACGAATATTACTCGTTAACTAATTGTAAAGCCTATTTAGCTGTGATAGTTTTCCTTTTAATTTAAAAAATCATGTCAGTAGTGCATATAATGATATGCACTACTGCCATGATTTTTTTCATATCTCCATAAACGTCCATTTAGCTAGCAGGGGGGGGGACACTTGACTCTAACAAAAATTAGCACTTTAAAGCTTAATATTACGCAAACAGATACTTGAATCGAAAAATGGCTGTCACAGACCCGCAATCTTTTTGAACGGCCTATCTAATGATACCCCACATCATCAAAATATTTTTTTAGCACTTTGTTGGCGTGATTAATATGTATACGTCTGCCAAATTACAGCTTTCTATTACTAACCGTCTTTGGGATACAGCGGGGAAAAACAGACAGACAGACAGATGGACATGGCAAAACTATAAGGATTCCTCGTTTACTACGGAACCCTAAAAAGGGTTTTTAGTAAGGACTAGAGCCGGTAAACTATAGTAAACCGAAATATTACAAACTTAACTTTGCGACTGACGTCTGGCGAATATCTTCTTTAATTAACCGTATTATGTAGTTGATATTGAACTCTTACCCCTAATAAACGCCTGGGCTATAACAATAATACTAAACAAATAAACCACAATACCCATCAAAAGTTACAGCTGTTTTAAACCCCCATAAAATTTTATGGCTTCATATTTCAATTTGAATTAAATTTTATTATCATTGTTGCTAATTCTGGTTTACGATAGGGTTGAATGTGACATTTGCATTATTTGTCGGTTTTGACTTTGTGTGGTTTCATCTGAGTGAAAATATGGGTGAGTAAATCAACCCGTATCGAAGTTACATAAGAAGAGCCTTTTTCCTGAAGTCGTACAAATTATACAGTGGTGAATATTTTTACATCACTTTAATATCGTGACAACAGAAAACTATTAGAAAATTGACAAATCACACTAAATTATCGCGGTTAATCGTAAAGTTACTTAGCGGGTGTGAAAAGAAGCTTAACTAAGCAGAGAGTCACGTATACTCCATGTGATTGCGATATTTTTATAGGGTTCCGTAGCTCAGAAATAAAAATGGAACCCCTGTGTGATCCATCAAATGGATCACTCGTGTGTCTGTCTGTCTGTCCGTTGTCGCAGCCAATTTGCTTCGAATCTAATGGACCTATTAGGTTGATATTTGGTACATATATGACTTTCTGTGAAAAACATGAACCTAAACATGAACGTATAACGTAAATAAATAAATTTTGAACATGGGCTTCACTTTTCGGGAAAAAAATAGAAAATTAAAAAAATACAGTTTTGCAAGCTGTGCTGTACATATCAAATTTGTTATGGGGATTTTTTTTAATGATTTTAAAATAATACGTTTATAAGTTATTTAATAACATAATTATATGAAAATCGACCCCCTCCTTATATCTGAAACTACTGAACTTAAAATATTGAAAAAAAAAAACCTATAAGAAGTCTATGATCTTAAAATATCATGGTAAATCACTCAATATTGTGCGTACGAACCTACATTTGCAGTTGGAATTTATGAGGGAACATGTTTTTAACTACAATGTTAAGTTTGTTCTTGGGATAAATTCATCCCAACTACGAAACCCCTCATTGTGCGTGGTCCAACACGCACTTGGTCGGTTTTATGTACTGAACCATATCTGGGAACCTTCTGGTTACGTGTACAATGGCTTTATGATGTGTCTTTTGACACCCTGTAAGTGACCGACTTAAAACAAAACCATAACGGATAATATCATCACTTACCCCGACCACTTGTCATCAAAAAACATGTCATATTCTTTGCAGAACAAGAATTAAGCTTCCGTAGCAAAGCTAATAGGAGAACCCTACATTCGAAAGAGACCGTTCATACACTTTTATACAAGCGTGAATAGGAAATTATCGAGGTCTTCCCTCAGGAAAACCTTTTTGATAGTATTTCATTTTATATAAATGCTTTCCAGGTACATGAACATGAACACCTACTACTGTCAAATAAAAACCTATAAAAGCCGTATCACAAAGTGAACATTCTTTTTGATTATTTTCAGTTCAATACGGTATTTCTTTTCTTTTCTTTCTTTTGAAAGTTTTGTGTTAGATATTATCAGTGAATATAGTACCTACCTACATTCAATTGTCATTAATTTTAATATTTTCAAAAGATTACATGTTGTTATCATCATGTGGAAAGATTTTTCTTCATAAGCGACAAAATGTTAGTTAGGTGTGATTAAAACAAAAATTGTACGTTTGTCTTTTGAAGTCCTTAGTAAATCTAAAGATAACATATAAGTAGTTTTCTTTTCCTTCTAATATACGGAAAAATATATTATATTTGTAAATAAGACATGATCCATTTTGAGAAACAAACCACTACGTCTTGACTTTTATTTTAAAAAACCTAGATACTGTGGGATACCAATCATTGTTAATTTTATGAAGTTATTGGTTTTTGTGTTTTAAAAATAATTTCAGGTTAATTTACAGCTGAATCGTTTCAATCTATTATAACGTACCTGTTAAGTTCAACCTTTAAATCTAAAGAGAATCAAATCCTGAACGAAATACGGAGTAAACATCTTAAATACACAACTGTTTTGATTCGAAATGATTTACAAGGCATGCTATACTCAAAGCTGAGAGCGATAAGCGGAAGGCGGTTGTAATGATGAAGTATAATGTAAGTTTGTAGCGGAACAAATTTGGTGGAACTAAGTTGTAGGGCTCTGCAACGAATGACAACCGCCATTCGTTGCAGAGCCCTACAAATTAGTTCTTGTTGTTCGAACATGACCTCTATAATGGTTGCAGTTTTTATACATGTTTTCTTATAAAATGTGGTAGATTAGTGGCCGGACTAAGGAATACGTGGCCTATCAGTTTACAACCTTTATTATGTGCGACATTAGCTCTAAGAAAAAAGAGTGATTCATAGGTAATTAAATCAAGAGAAGAACTATGTGCGTAAAGTGTATACACAATTGCACATCATTTTAGTTTGCTTGTATAAAAAATACGAGGTACGAACGGTGCAACCACCAAAACGCTACCACTGAAGCACTGTCTTATAAAGTAAATACTAAAACGCAAATACACCACATACAATGAGTCTCTAACTATATTAAAACTAAATATAAAACTGTCCCTTTGATCTATCTGTTACTCGATAGCTGATTGATTTGACTGATTATAAATTCCACTGAGCATTTATGTAACAATTTAAATCTTTCTTTAACGCTGTACCGTAAATAAAAACCTAACATAACACCACACTTGTATTCTGCGAAGGGATTCTTAAGTATCTATTGACATTACGTGGCCACAAATCTAGACTACGACTAAATTATTACTACTTAATTTGAACATAATGGAAAACGAAATTTTTCACTTTGCCCGACCTGGGAGTCGAAGACCTTACCACTCTCAGCATAAAGCAAAATGAATAACTGCAAAGCACTTGCTTTATCTGTAAATTGCAGATTTCCATAGGTGAACATGACCATTTACCATCAGGTGGTCGCCAAATTGTTTACCAACCAATAACATGAAAAAACTAACAATTAATTGGTTTGCGGCGTGCGGAAGGCAATATCTCTCTATATAAAGGATGAAATTCAACCAGATCTACAAGTTTGAAAGGATGCCTACTACATATCTGAGGAAATACCGTGATTGGTTACCATAGTAACGGGAAAAAAACGTGCTTGGCGATAGTAGCCCGGGAATTTCAAAGTTACGAGTGAATAGGTTGTTTCTAGAAAAGAGTGGATCATCGTTGACCGCATGCCTATGTAATCGTATACATAGTGTTAGGTGTAAGAAAACCTTTGGGCACTTTCCAAATGCATTTTTTTTTATTTCATGTTCAAAATTTAGCGTTAAGACATTAATTATTTCTACTTTTAATCAAGTTTTTAGTGCACTACATAGCCATGTTTCATAATTCCATTTAATATTAGGTATTAAATGAAATAACAAAACATGGCTATTGAAAAAAAAAATCAAAACAGCGATATATGTGACAACTATTTGCGACGTTGCCAACTTTAAGAATGCACCTTCTTAATGACAGGTGATAATTGATACGAATTATAATAATCGTCAAGCGACCTTCTGTAAAATTTGTGACCAAAAGGGCTTTGTGCTTTTGTACTAAACTCCCGTATTGACTGGTAATTTTCTAGTAATTAAAAATCCCATTTAATTGAACGTACCTATTAGAGTGAAAATTTTACAAAATATGAATAGGTACGGTACCCAAATTTTTTCCCGAAATTAATAAACTATTTAGTTACTAAGGAAACTGTTTGATCTAAAAGAGCAAATTATAAAACACCGTTCGTCTTTTTTTCTTCGTAATTTAAATTCAGAATGTTATTAAATATGTAGGCCTTGGCAGAGAGTACAACTTTGTGCCCTTTGGCGTTGAGATCCTCGGTCCGTGGGGTCCCAGTGCGCATAAGTTATTTGCGGAAATCGCGAAACGTCTAGTTGATGTAACTGGTGACCGAAAAGCTGGCGGCTTTCTCGCGCAACGCATCAGCATTGCAATTCAGCGAGGAAATGCCGCCAGCATCCTCGGTACAATGCCCCGAGGGCCTTTTTTAAGCTTAACTTAGTTTTAATTTAATTTAGTTAATGTTAATAATCATCTTGTAATTTGGTTATGTAAATAAAGATTGTTATTTTAATTCAGAATTAGAATTTCTTTGCGTTACAATAATTTATGTTTATGTTAACGACTGAAAATTAAAGACAAAACTTTCATTCCATTTCTAAATATTACAAAAGATAAATATAAATCTAGGCATAAATATCTAATAATGAATATTTACATTGTTACGTGAACATGCGTTTAACAAGCAAATCCCAAAACTCTTATACAAATGGTCTTACCTACCTATAAAATCCACAATAGGCTGAATCACATTTTCCACATGTTCAAAATAAAAAAACAGAAACTAGTAAACGTCAAAAGACACACACACGAAAGTTTCACGAAAAATCCAGTATGTCCGACATCGCAATCATAACTTTTTAAATTCCGAACTTTATTCCGCGGGGACCGCAGAAAACGACACGCGTCCGAACCGCGCAGCGTCCTTCAGCGTACTGAAACTGCTGAAGTACTGAACCGAAACATCCCACCAAGCTATCCCAAGATAGCGTTTATTGTTAGCCAACTCAATTTTGATTTGATTTCGTTCTTGTTTCAATCGACTAAGGGTTGTTTTAGAACTGATGTTAACTTTTACAGCTGTAAAAGTATTCGGGAATTAATTTTGGCGGTATAACGATATCTTCATATGGACCTACAGTAATTTGTGTACGAATTGGAGTCTGGAAGAAAACGCATGGAATTTTAATGTTGTCAGTATTGTGTTTTACGCGTTAAATGTACTGTGAGCGTACAGAAGTTTGTTCAAAACATTCTGTGTATTATTTTCATAATGACAGAGATTTGAACATTGCCAAATAAGTTGCACTTATGAGAGTACATAACATTTGGTTTCACAATGTACCTACAAAGACTAGAAATCTCCTCTGCTTAAAATTTCGCCCAAGTCTTAACTCGGGTGCTTAAAATATGTAAATGCCCAGAATGAAATGCATTTTATGTGCATTTTAACGACTTTTACCATTTGCCGATGTGACCTGATTTTCTAGTGAACATCAGAGCAGGTCACGTGGTCATTCTTTGCATTTTAGTTCTCTGCATGTTCAGAACTTTGCATATTTTATAAAGAAGTTCTAACCTACAGTATTTTGCAAAACTGCATAGGTACGCAAATAATTCTCGATGTTTTGTCAAGTCGTACAAACATATGACTTGACAAAACATCGAGAATTATTAACGTAAGTTTAACATTTAAGTATTAAATAAAACCATCCAGAATAAATTTTCAAAACTACATCAAAATCTGTTGCTAAGTTTAGAAGAACACCGTGGTCACACAGACAGACACGAAAAGCGATTTTAATTTATAATGTGTATATTCATAATTATGTAAGTTTAGCGAAGGCAATTCATTTGAAAAAAAAACCCCTGATGCGAACAGCACAGTGCCGGTGGTTGTGGGGGGGATGTTTGAGGAGACTTGTGTCCAGCTGTTGACATCTATTGGCTAAAGATAAACACATAACATAACATCACACCCACCAGTTCTGTTTAACTCCCAAGTAATAGGGGGAGAACCTACTGTCATCAACCGTACACAAATCCAGACCCAAGGCTGCTACTGCGAAATCTCTGATGGAAAAACGAATAACACATAGAGTAAAAAAATAAAACTGAATGATAAAATTGTTACTTATCTCGAAAGAGTTATTTAATTAATTAAATTAAATTAAATATTTGTTCATTTATGGCAACTAGGCCCAATTGTTAGGAACATTGTTCTTAAAAACTATTGTTAGTAAACAAACACAGAAACAAAAAGGTTAGCTGTGGGGTCTTCTAACCAGCACCTCCACAGCGTGCGACAACCAAGGTGCATCGTACTTTTCTATTAACCTTCGGTATGCCTGGAGGCAAAAAGTTACACGGTATGCCTGGTGGGTTTATCAGACCCGGATTTTTAAATTGTAATTTCTCAAATAACAATTGATAAATAAGTTATTAAAATGTACTAATATTTTTACTAGGGGTATATGTTACAAAATAAAACAAAACAATATTGCAAATCAACAACTATTGATAATTGTTTTTCCAATTAAACTTAGGTAGTGTTTTTAACAAATTAAAAATACGTCGTTACTCTTATAACACACATTACTTATTAAAAACTAAAGAGATCTCAATCAGACTATATAAAAATATAAGGCACTTCTATGCACTTATTAATAACTAGAAAATATTCAGTCTTCATCACTTCTATCAGAATTTTCCAGGGCTCTGGTTCGGAAGCAAATTGCACATTGGAAAATTGCATGATCCAGACATAAGTGACTCTTACAGGTCTCACAAATACATTGCGTTTTGACGAACTTTCTTCCGCAACAGCCCCACCAAAATCATTGTTTTGTGTCTCTGACACAGATGCCTCGCTTCCCTGACTCACGTGATCGGATTCTTCTCCACTTGAGTTGAAAACTACGTCATCTTCAGCCGCGTCGAGTAGTAAATTACTAATATCATCATCGCACAGATGGCTCCCCATTTTGAAACTAAAATAATGGAAAATATATTATATTCAAGCACAAAAATAACATCAATTTCCAAAAACACTAACAAAAATACTTACATAGAAACGTCACGTCGTGTGCCTGGTCGGGTCTGTGAGACCCGCGCGAACTATACGCACGTCCTACTACAACAAGAGTGCGCTCCGGACTGAGGTGGCGGGTGGCGGGCGTCTAGCAATTCATAACGGCCAGTTACTAAGTGCGGTTAGGCGCGAAATTCAAATTTGAAGGAAATACAACGGTCCATGTGTACAGATGGGTCTGACAGACCCTACCAGGCATACCGAAGGTTAACATACTTAGGATGCTGTTAGAACTAGACCACGCTCTTGACAAGATGGAACTTGTTTTTCTGCGCATTATGGCGTAAAAATCATCGGTATGCGCAAACGCGAACATGCCGGACGCACTACAATGGCGCGGCAGTCCCAACAGCATCTTGAAGCAGTTATTATATTGAATAATTAATTTATCCTCTTTTCCCAAAACTACTACCAAGTCTTCAAACTGGAATTGAAAATGGATTTAACTCAAGACACTGTCTGTAATATTCACTCTTTCCCTGATTCCTAACGTAATATAATTCAACTTCAGTGATAGGAATAGGTAGTGCCTATTTGCCTAAACTTCGAAGAACAGAGACAAGAAACGGAGACTTCCTTAGGACTAACTTTTTTCCGAGACATCTGTCCCGAAATTTCGAGACAACACATAAATACATTTAAAAAAAATGTTATTTGGAATAAGTAATTCGTCTATATTTACCTAAAGTTTGCGACTAGATATATCATAATAAATAACATACACAGTCGTTACAACCATAAAATTATCTGAATTTTTTTTGGAGAACATTTTGTAAATGACTTGTTGATCGTAATACACAATGAATCACAATGTTTGAATAAGAAGCCGTACACGTTTCGAAGTAAATATCTTCTTTCTAGCTCACTCCCGGCTACGTTTACTGAGATTTCTAAAGTTCAAGTGTAAAAAAGGCATTATATGTAACACATAATATGATTTAAAAGAGTGTCCATGGAGTTTCTTGCACGTTCTTCTCCATAGAGACCTACTCTTTGGAACGTGCAATTTAGCTTCACTTTTCTTGGACTGACCGACATTTGACTATTCAAAAGTGCCCGTAAATGGTCTATTTGAAATAAATGCTTTGATTTTGATTTTATCGGTATTTAAAATAAATAAATAATTCATTTATTTGCCAGAATGTAGTATTGTACAAAGTGGTATGATCTTAATATTAATGAGGTCCCTTTACATTCTACCGTTATACATGATGTGCAAATATTTAGTTACAAATGAAAATACAAATACCTTTTTTTCTTTCATCTTAATGAAATATATTTCTAAAGTATATTTAAAAATGTGCATGATATTAAAATAATTGCATAATAATGGTATCACATTATCACATTTTACGGCAGCGCGTTTCGTTATCTATTCTTAGAAATTACAAAAGGTAACCGCCATGGTCGCATACCTGTGCGGCGCGGGGAGGGTCTACATACCCCCTCCCCCCCTACTCCTTACCGCCCCGCGTGCGCGCAGGTTACCTTCACTTCAATCCTGTACTTCGGTTTGTTAAGTGCGCATCTTCCTGTATTGTTTTTGTGAATATTGTTTTTCACCCTCGCTCGTTTTTTGGTTCATTGGATCTTCTTAATACGACTACTTTGGCTTGAATTTATGGATTACAATTTGCTGCAATAACATTGTTCCTGTCTGTCTACATCAAATAATACGGTAAGTCAACATTTATTACTTTTTAATGTTTTGGCTAAAGCTATTTATTTTATTTCTTGTAGGGAAACAAACAGTAAGTTAGATATAAAGAAGAACATTAATGTATATATTATTTTATCTTAAACTAGCAATTTGACAGTCTAGATTGATATGCAATTGTATGAACTTGATATTTTTTAGTGGAGTTTTTAAGATAATTATTGTGTATGAAACGTAGTTAAAGAAAAAAAAACATACGCATTTAACTTTTGGTTCAAATATAAAAGTGAACTTCAATACTACCAAGCATAGTAATGTTTTATATCTTTGGTGTCATAAAGAATTGCTAAGGTGGACGAATTCTATCAAAATATATTATTTTTCTGGCCGGTTCTTTTAATATTTGAACCAAACAGGAATATGTCTTTTGCGCATTGACTAAAATGCGAAAAAAAAATTTCAATAACAATGATGTTACGCGTGTTCATATTATCTAACCGTTTTTCTTTATTAGAGCGTAAAATGAAAGAATAAAATCTTTAAATCGATACAATCGATGCACCTAGCTGGAATGCGCGCACCTCTCCCGCTTTCCTTTCCACCTCCCTGTATCTATAAAGGTTCGTTATTCCTTTTGAGGCATGGAAAACTTAAAATTTTATTTTATTTTAGGTACCTGCCATCGTACATCTTTTTGGAGACCAGTAAGGTTGGAGATGGCGAACAAGCCTAAGAAAGCAACAAAAGTTTATTTAGATAAGATTTTTAAAACTAAAATTGACTTGATTTATGAACAACTTGCAAATCAAAAGCTGTGGGTATCTTTAGACGAGACAACTGATTTTTTAGGCAGATACATGGTACATTTACTTGTAAAACCTTTAAATGCGATCACACAAAAACCATTTTTAGTTGCTTGCAAAGTACTAGAAATTGTTAATGGGAGCACAATTGCCCAATTTGTAATAGACTGCTTTGAAAATATGTGGTGCGATTTGTATGAATCCAAAGTAGGAGACGTTGCTGTATTATGCACTGATAGTGTAGCATATATGCTAAAAGCGGGACGTGTGCTGAAAAATTATTTGCCCAACATGATACACGTCACTTGCTTAGCACATGCACTGAATCTCGTGGCAGAAAAAATACGATACGAATACTCAGATGTAGATGAATTAATTTCAAACGTAAAAAAAATATTTTTAAAATCACCTAATAGAGTGCGCTTGTTAAAAAACACCTTTCCCCACATGCCGCTTCCTCCAGAACCCGTTATTACAAGATGGGGTACTTGGTTGGAGGCAGTGTCATATTATGCAAAATATTATGATCAAATTAAAACAATTGTAAATCTTTTAAGAAGTTCCGACGCGCTATCTATTAGGTGTGCCAAAAATGTTCTTCAAAAGGAAAACTTGAAATCGGACTTGGACTACATTGAGGAATATTTTAAAGATATACAAATTGGATTAAAGAAATTACAAAAATCGAATTTAACTCTAACGGAATCCTTTGAAATATTTGATCACGTGAGAACTGTGCTTAGCTGGTGTTTATCTGAGCTTATAAAAAATAAACTCGTAAATGTCATGGACAGAAATCCCGGTTTAGATAAAATTAGAGACATATGTGAAGCGATAACAGCAGGAAAGGAAGAGCGATCATACTATATGTACGCGCCTTTAACCTCAGTTGATGTTGAAAGGTCATTTTCAACTTATAAATGGATTCTTAACATAAAAAGAAATCGCCTGACAGTTGAAAATATAGAAAAAATTATGATTGTGTATTTAAACTTAGATGACTCATCTGACAAAGAAAATTTCGGTTCTGATACTGAACTTGACGAATCGAATCACGATGGTTAAATTAAAATCGTTCTTTATTTTTTATGGTATTTGCAACACAAATAAAGATTTTCAAATTCTTAGCAATTTTTGATGCATCAAGTTCTTTATCAAAACCGAACAGTTAGTAGTTCAGTATTAAAACTGATTGTCCTATATGCTTCAAATATTAATTTGTAAACTTCAAAGGTTAAATTTGTACTTTGATTTGAGTAAAAATTGCATCCCTCAACGTCAGTAAAATAAATATGACATAGATATTTAAAGATAGATAAACATAAATTTGTTTCTTAAATCTTTCCTTCTGTACATTTTGTTTCATGGTTTCCAATTACGTCATATTTTAAAATAATATAAATATACATATATTTGTTACAACAATATTCTATGTGTTTTATTTTTCCTTTAGAGCCCATTAATTATTTAATGAACCTAGAGCGATATCGACCGGCGATTTTTGAGCATTTTTTCTTTCGTTTTTTTTTTTTGCATAGAAATCTCCAAAAATCGCCAGACAATATCGGTGGTGTGAAAGGACCCTTACGTTTTTTTTTTAACTAGTTAATGCCCGCGGCTTTTCCCGCGTGTACTATTGTTTTTGTATCCCATGGGAACTATACTTTTTTTTTAATAGGAAGTAGCATATGTGCTATTCCACACCTTAATCTATATCACTACCAAAATCAGCATTTTCAGTGGCATTGAGTAATGGACATCCATACAAACTATCACATTTATAGACAAACTTTAGATAAATATAGACGAATTACTTATTCCAAATAACACATTTTTTTAAATGTATTTAAGTGTTGTCTCGAAATTTCGAGACAGATGTGCCGGAAATAATTTAGTCCTAAGGAAGTCTCCGTTTCTTGTCTCTGTTCTTCGAAGTTTAGGCTAATAGACACTACCTATTCCTATCACTGATGATGATACAAATACGACTAAAATATGATTTTACAAATACGACTGAAGCAATATTATTGATACTATCACGATTGAAAAGGCTTATTTTAAAAGTTTGTTCTCATAAAATCGTTCGCTTTGTCCCTACGGAATAACGCGCCGACAGTGGGCCAGCGCAACTGGGGTGAATGCTTGGAATATTTCGGTGAAATAAATGGATTGGGTTGATATATTTTCACCGATGCTTCGTGACATAGAGTGGACAGGATTTCATGTGTGTTAGGAATTCTTTTGTTTAGTTTGAACACTATAGAAAGCTATGTAGGGTGCGATTTTGAGGGTCCACACCTGTATTTAACTTAGATAGATATGCACTAACGTGAGGATCCTGATTGTAACCTAATCATACATACGTTACGAATGATACTAACGTACTATTTTAACCTATGTGAAACTGACTTTTCACACAGACAAACCAAGCTCTTAGTCACCGGCACAAAACATACCTTCCCACAAAAATGCACCGTACCCCACAATTTAAGACCGAATTGCTTCAAAAAATTGCCTCAGGCAATCCGCAAATAGCATTTAATTACTTCAAGAACCCCTTGACACAACTGAGTCCACTGCCCGCCCCCTTAAATTAGGGGGCGAAGCGATAAATTTACCCACGGACCTCCATCCTTAATGAATGGTCTTGAGTTCAGACTGCATATACGAAAATTGCGCCGATTCTATTTACTTGGCAAAATGGGTTTTTTGAGTACTTAGAGCATGTATAGGACTAGCCTATGTTTTTGTTGGTATTCGGGAAATGACTGTTTGACTTCACCAGATCTAAATCTACTATATCCATCTTAAAAATAATATGGACACCCTATAATTTAGAAGCGCTCTATAGATATATGAATACTCAATTGTCCCGTAACATTAAGTCGTACATGTAATTCAACTAATGGAAGATTTTCACATACTAACTGACGCAGTAAGTGTGCACGATAGAATTTAAAACGCTTTCCGGTTTGTAACACGGAGTTTTTAAATACTTTTTTTACTGTTGGTCTAAGTGGGAAGTGGTAACACGTGACGTTAAGAATTGCACGCTTGTGCCTTACTAGAATTAGTTTGCTTTATTGCTATTAGCAACAACACTGCTCAATGAGAGGTCTTATTAAATAAATTAATGATGAAATGTGGGAAGTTCGAATCTATGTCACAGTTTAGACAGATGTTTTTATTAGATTCTTGTAACAGGAACTTCTCAATAACTGTCCTGATTTTATGTTCGGGATAAATTCCAAGCAAAATCCGGCCCGCAATCAATTAAAGACTCAAGAGACTGGTGGGTGTAGTAAAACGCGACTTGAGCTGCTAATAATAAGGTCTAATAATCAATTTGTGGTCATTTCCCGATGGGACTGTCAAAGGACGCTGAATGGCTGATGTCATGATAATGATAACGTCAATCTACTATCACACAAGAACCAATATTTATCATCACTGTAGAACAGCAGATTAATTTCGTAACACACACCTAATGAAAATTGCTTCAAATGTGTGAAGAATTCTTCTGGTCGTCATCAAAAATACCGCAATGGATGGATTGAATTTGAAAAATGAAAGGGATTGTCATTCTGAGTGGAATACGCAATTAATGATTATTATAAAATATATTTTAAACGGGAAGAGTTTCTATAAGGACTTGGCGGAGGCCTGTGTCCAGCAGTGAGACAGTACCAACGAAACATAAAAAAAAGATATAATTTATTTTGTAAATGGGTTGTAAATAACATAACTAACTGACTTTTACACATCAAAATATAATATTTTGCAGCAAGATGAGATCGCGATTAGCTGGAGGATTAGTATCCTCCAACGTCAACGTCAGATATTCCGTGATTAGTCCGTACATCCGTCTACTTTGCCGACCAGATCATTTTTCCACCATAACATGAACTATTCTTATATAGCTAGAGTGCTAACAGGATAAAAACATGACTGAACAACTCAAACAAACTACACGTCAATCTGCCTATCCCTTTGACTAAAACAGTCGTCACGTATCTCCGAACATACCTTCAATGCATCGTGCACCGGTTCGTGGCACATTCGTTCAACTCGTATCAAAGTTAAGCTTGGCTCAAACATTTGCCAAACAACCTCTAAAGGTTCTACGAACAACTATTTGATCAAACATTTCAAAAATCCTTCTGAAGGTATTTGTACAATCGAATAGCTATCTAGCTGGCAATGGCTTGGTATGTTCCTAGTTCGACGTTTATTGGGCTAACTATATTTAGATGTTATTTTCCGGAGACATTGTAAAACAACCATCCACATTACATAGACATATCTTCGTTACTCGGATTTTTGCGCTGTGTATCGTGAACGACGACATAGTGAATTGTTTAGTATAATTCTACTGTATATTCTATAACGAACCCAACAAAACCCAAATGGTTCAGAGTCGCCGGAAATAAATAGTGTTATTCTGTTGTTACTAACTTAATTTAATTTAATTTGACAGCAATGAAAAGTGAGTTTGCTTTTGGTGTGCATTTCCAGGGGTATTTAGAGAAAAACACTGAAAAAATTCTGGAAGTAGAGAATGGAATACTCGGCACATCATTTACGTGACAAATAATCATCACTCATGTTACCAAAACTACCGGAAAACTGTTAAAGGTTTCGCGAACGAGTTGTGTGAGTTGGAAGCACTCTGGATTCCTTCCCGCATCCGCATCGATTGCATTGTTTCACGTCAGCTTAGATCGGTTCACAAAATGCTGCGACCTCGCGTTGACTTTACTGACATCGTCTTAGTAATAGCCGATAACTTGATGATGGAGGTCAGATTCGCAGTCGCTCCATGTAAAATATTGGTATTCAGCTGCATCCGGTTAGACTGGAAGCCGACCCCAACATAGTTGAGAAAAGTCTAGGCAGATGATTAAAAAAAATACTTGATTATGGTCCATTGCTTTAATGTTTTACTGAAACTGCAGTAAAAATACCAATTTCCTTATTTAGTGTAACGTATAGTGATATTAAATGAAAATATGTGCATCTATTGACTCCATAATTAAATGCAAATCAAGAACAAAACCAAATTCAAGCAGAACTTACCCACGGTAACTTACTATAGATACCAAAAGCACGTGCATTGTTCACTGAAGTTAAATCGGTAATTCGAAAATTGGTATCGAACTACAACATAAACTGTGTCGTACGATATCAGAATTGTTTGCTTTTGTTGTTATGATTGGTTTTTGTTATGGTGTTAAACTTTATGCTTCCAATATGCGATGTTATCTAGTAATATATGCAAGGCTTGGTTGCTTGGAAGACCAGAAATTGCGTTGGTTTTGGATCGAAAGACTAGAATTTTGGTGTTTCATTAGTATTTATTTTAAAAACCGCGTGAAGGTGTATTTTTGTTTCTTTCTGCTGTATGTACACAAGATGCACCTTTTAAATAACTCATGAAAATAATATGGCAACATGTTAGTTTTTATACAGCTTAGAACAGTTTTATAGATTTAGAGTCGAATAGATTCAGAAATATGAAAAAAAAATTGCTGCACCATACATTTATGTTCACTTAACTCGGCGAAATGTAGGATACCTACAGAAATTTTTCTTTGTTGCTATTATAGGCTCGAACCCATAGTAAAAATTGTTCATAATGATAAGTAGAACTTTAGATGTTTTCAGATATTTTAATTACACGTTGTATAACACTAACTTTCCGTTACCTCAACATTAAAGTTCACTTCATCAAAAAAGTTAATGCATAATTTTCATATAAAATACGTTATTCATCAAAAAATTTAATTTTTTTATACACTTTTCACTCTTTTCTGCATATAAGGGCCACGTTCTGAATATAAGAGCCACGTACAAGTTTTACGACGTAAGAGAGACGACAAAAAATAAAATGTTAAGTGCTGCCCGCGCTAATCCGAGAAAAGGAACGAACTGGGATACAAGGGTCGGTTGCACCGGACTTGACAGAGAGTTTGAGGTTAATTGACGGTTAATGCTTGTCAAAATAAAATATGTTGATTACAGGACTTTATACATTATTACGAGTATTTATACTCGGCAATACTCAGAAGCAGGTAATACTATGTAATACGCATAGCGATGAGTTCACCTCACAACTAACTTAGTTTAAACTGCTAACTGACTCAACTCTTTGCCATGAATGGCAGGAAAGTTAAATGAGACTTAAGCAAGGTAACAATATGTTTATTATGTTGAGGCAACTCTTTTTTTAGGTTTCCGCAATAATACTATCGATGAGCACATTTGTAACTTAAAAGCAAACGGTAAATAGACATAAAGTAGCAAAAACATAACCTGCGCACAATATTCTCACTAATCCTTAAACAACGTTCTCTAACGAACAATGCAATCAGCCTCTCGCGATAAAACTTTATTATCCGTATTGTCCGTCCAATGAAAGGAAATATAATGCCATATAATAACCTGGACATTTTTGTGCGAGTTTCCGCTGCCACTCCAAAACCTGTTTAACGAGCGATTTCCTTCTAGCTTTGTGTCCTGTGGTATTGTGCAAAGCAGTGCGATGCGAAACAACAACAAAAATACATGCAAAAAAAAAACAATCTTTAATGTGTGTCGGATTTCTTTGAATTATGGATATGTTTATGATAGGATTAGTATCTAAACAGCCGTAGAAAGAAGAAAACTGTATTTAAGATATTTTTGATAAAAATGACTGGACTTGTGAATTGCGTGAAATCAATTGTTAAAATAGACAAGACACGGTATTTAGTATTGATCGAAACTGTATATTCTGTCGTACACGGCAGCATTTTACTACCAACTAAAGTTAACGCTGTGCCTGAAAGATACGACCTTTTTCGAACTGCGTCTATTTTTGGACCGATCAACTTGCTTTTATTTTTTGGAAGAAATTATTAGGTAGCCTTTAAGATCAGATAATTTAATATAATCCTATCAAATGATCTTTATATGGGTGATGATCTTTGTAAGCAGTAAATCGCAGTTACCGTCTGTAGGTAAACATAAAATAATGCTACTAAAGGTGCTCTTCCGAAGGCGACAATCGTGTCGCTGCGGTCTGTCATAGTGATTGAGGCGGCTTTGAAGCTGCGGTTTGCGGTTGCGGTCGACATCTCATCAATTCCAATTAATTTATAAAAATATTTCACACAGAAATACGTAATTTACCAGCCATTTTCAGAATCGTATAAAAACCACACTTCGTTCACCTTCGCATAGTTTCCAAACCCTCACATAGGACGCGCCTATCTGTTTTTTATTCTTTCGGAAAAGTCATTGGTTTGTTGTATTGGAAATATAATATACAGGGTGTTTGGTGCATCGTGTGCCAAATTGAAATGGTCGACTGAAGGGGTCATCCGCTAGCCTTTCAGACCCCTTAACACCCTCATGCTCTGTGGATTTTTTTTATCGACTTTTTATTGTTTTCCAAAAAAAAGACCCAAATTTTACATTCAAATACAGATTTAAAAAAAAATATAAGGCGTAGACTGGATTTTTAATTTTATTTCGATGTATATTGTTTAAGAATACTTTTAAATACAAAATTAGTGATATTAGTCACCCAGTTTTTTTTTAAATTTACTCGCAAAGGTAAAACTTAAATTAAAGCTGTACATGTTACAGCTATTTATAAGGCTACAAAAAAAAAAACCAAAAGCGACCGGGATCTTCCAACTCCCTCATTAATTCTCCAGTCTATCCTCTTTCTAATGATGTGCCACATGCCATAAAAGTATTTTAACAACTTTGTGAATTCGCTAGAATTGTGAATCAAGTCACATAAAACTACATTCCAAATTCTAATGAAAAAATATTTATTGCGGAACTGTTACTTGAGAAAGAGGTAAAATTTGTTTTCTCACTCTTTCACAGTAAAATCTATCTTCTATCTCTTTCTTGCATACCTTAAATCGGTTTGAACAAATCGCGCAGCCCGACCCGCCATTTTTTTAGTCGAGACATCACTGCCTCTGCTACCTAACGTGTGTGCTAGTTCACCATACTCCGCGATTCTTTTATTACTTTGTTATCGTTAAGTTTTGTTGGTTCTTGTTACATTTGTTTAATTTTTGTTGTTATTGTTAAACTTTGAGTTTTTTGTTATTGCAATGGCGACATTCTCTAACGAAGAATATGCGGACATCATGATGGCTTACAGAGCCGCTAATGGCGTCGCTCGTGCAGCGCAACGACTTTACCAGGAACGCTTTCCTGGTAGACGATTACCTGGCCGCAGAGTCTTCCAAGACACATACCGACGCATACGCGAGACTGGCAGTGTTACTTTTAATGAACCAAGGGGCCATATTGTGCGACATAATGTTGAAGTAGACGAGAGAATACTGGCACTTTTCTGGGAAGACCCTACAAGAAGCATTAGAAATGTGGCATCACATCTTGATATTTCAATATGGAAAGTGTGGAAAGTACTTCGTCAAAACAAAAAGCATCAATTCCACTACACTCCGGTGCAAGGTACGTAATTTTAAACTAACTTTAAACCCGTGCAAGCTTTGTTTGACCTTGCCTTTGTTTAGCAGGTAATGGGTATGGTATGGCGTCACTTCCAGGTAGTGAATCTATTAGCACGAACAGCGGGTCCTTTCTTGTGCAATTACTTATTGCCCAAGAGAAATTTAAAAGAGTTTTTTGTTTGTTGCAGGTCTTGAGGGTGGCGACTTTGAGAGACGAGTAGGAGACACACGGATGTGGAAGATCCTGATTTTTTAAAAAGAATACTTTGGACGGATGAATCCAAATTTACCAAGGATGGGATCCTCAATTTACACAATTTGCACCACTGGACAACGAAAACGCAAAACCCACGTGTTAAAAGACAGAAATCTTCTCAAAGAAGGTTTAGTGTAAACGTTTGGGCAGGAGTGATTGGGAATCAGGTAATTGGACCGCATTACCTGCCCGATAATGTCAATGGTGAAGACTACCTGGAATTCCTACAAAATGACCTGCCCGAATTAGTGACCGATGTGCCCGTATTTAATGAACGTGTGCCCATTGTATTTCAAAATGACGGCTGTCCCGCGCATTGGCGATTGACTGTGAGGGAATATCTCGACAATGTGTTCCCCAATGCATGGATTGGACGCGATGGCCCTATTCCATGGCCGCCACGTTCCCCAGATCTAACTCCGTTAGACTTTTATGTCTGGGGACGTGCCAAAGAGTTGGTATATGCCACGGAGGTTCCAACTAGGGAGGTATTAGTCCAACGCATAGAAACGGCATTCAATACTATTAAGGAGGAAATACGACTTCGTATAACAACTGTTGAAATACGAAACAGGTGTCGGGCTTGCATTCGCAACAGAGGCCAACAACTTAAATGTTAAAAATGCAATTTTGTTTTTTTATTTCAAGTAAATCCCACGAAAGATACAGATATGAGACACGAATTTATCTAACCATAAGAATGAGATAGCAGATTTATAGGTTTGACAGGTATCATTTAAGAGATTTTTTTAAAATCATAATTTTGAATATTTGCCTTAGGTGACTCGATTCACAATTCTAGCGAATTCACAAAGTTGTTAAAATACTTTTATGGCATGTGGCACATCATTAGAAAGAGGATAGACTGGAGAATTAACGAGGGAGTTGGAAGATCCCGGTCGCTTTTGATTTTTTTTTGTAGCCTTATAAACAGCTGTAACATGTACAGCTTTAATTTAAGTTTTACCTTTGCGAATGAATTAAAAAAGAACTAGGTGACTAATATCACTAATTTTGTATTTAAAAGTATTCTTAAACGATACACATCGAAATAAAATTAAAATTCAGAGTCTACACCTTATATTTTTTTTTTAATCTGTATTTTAATGTAAAATTTGGGTCTTTTTTTTTGGAAAACAATAAAAAGTCGATAAAAAAAATCCACAGAGCATGAGGGGTGTTAAAGGGTCTGAAAGGCTAGCGGATGACTCCTTCAGTCGACCATTTCAATTTGGCACACGATGCACCAAACACCCTGTATAGTACATAAACGATTTTGTGAAGGTCGCGGCGCTGTTAGGTTAGATAAAATATTTGAATTCATCCGCTTTTGGTAAGTAAGTGTATAATTGATAATAATTATAATTTTTGACAATGTTTGTGTGTTGCTTACCTACTCGTATACTTTATACGATTATATAAATCCCGGAAGATTTTTAATTTTCTCGGCGCAAAAGTGCGATTTGTATTTTTGAAACTACCTAACTAAAATAAATGCATACAAGCCACAGGTCGCCAGAGAATCACTGAGCTCCATAACGACCCATTTCCTGGAGCTAGCTGCTAGATTCATGCGGAAATATAAGGAATCCGCACTATATTCTATGACCTGAAGTACCAATTTCCTTCGATAAGCTATTATTGAGGTTCTGTGATTTGGGAAATTTAAGATACAATTATTACTTATAATATGTCAAATAATAATTTACGCGTGAAATACAAATACTTTCGGTCATACGCCAGGTTCTTTGAAACTCGAATCATAATATTTTTGTGGATAAAAGGACCGAAGAAACCCAGAAGGTACTATTATAGTAGAAGGTATCTTATTAATATCAAAGTGGTTAACATGTTGGTATTTTTTTATAAATCCTTGTCTAGAAAATCACAACTGTTTACATTTTGTGTACTGCCAGCAGCCATAATTTATCTTAAGGTACGAAAAACGTTGCATTACAGTTAGTACCAAAATCCATTTCTCGTCTCGAAGAAACCTAAGTGCAACAAAATTAAATAAAAAACTTGCTTTTTTCCAATCACATTTACTAAGTAAACACCAAAACGGTGCCAAGCATGAAATCACAGTCACTTGTTCAAATTTATTCAATTTGCGTTACATTCACCAGAAGTAATCGATTCGATTCCGATAAGACGATTAATACGATTTGGAATCGAGTGCGATTCGACACTTCTGGAAATCGTTACAAATCGATTTTGTGTTACAATAGCTGTGTCGTTGGAATGGTCTAAATTATGAGGTCTGGGATTTAATACCCAGGTCAAGCAATTAGGTGATTGGTTTTCTGCCAGACAGGGTTTAGTAACAGCCCAGTAATTTAGACCAGCCCCTTGTTACAATAAGACTAAGAACATAGCTGCCGAGACGTAATTATACTTTACATGTTTGCCTTCCCCTGGGGTAGTGGCTTGAGGCTAAGTAATAACAGACGCATGGGTCGATAAATGAGGTTAAGCTAGCAGTTGTCGCGATCATAGCAGGTGACCTGTCATTTCTACCTACCCCCTGTGCTAGTGCTTCCTTGCATAACCCTATAAGAAAATGACAGGAGTTCATCTATTGTATTAATAAACGAACCATCGTTTATTATTTATCTATGTGATGTTATAATACTTACGATAATAAAATTATTTCTTACTAAAATGTCGAGAACAACGCCTCCATTTCATTCTAGGAGTGCGCCCAGTTACGATTAACTAAGTGGTTTACAGTCTAATAATTACAAAGGCAAGTTATTCAAGTAGGCACATGATTTTAGTTACCAGGAAATGGTAATCAAATAAGATATGTAACAGAACAATTCAGTAGCAGCCCGGAGTCTGCATTTGTGCGGTTGATGGCAATAAGCTCGCCCCCTTTTACAGAGAAACTTAAACATAATTAGCGAAATCTACGATTACCTCTTCCCACCATTCGTGGAATACAGGTCTGATGTTATATTATAATAGAAGACTCTATAAGTAATCAAGGAAGCATCTAGTACGAATAATGCTACGCAGTGTCTACGCCGTAGCAGTGACTATACGGCTACGCCCGCTACGCTGTCGTAGCGGTGACAATTGGTTATGCTAGAGAGTTATACGTGCTACGAATCAGAATTCGTAGCACATAATAGGTAATAAATCGCATTTAAAACTTCTATGAAAACAGAAAGAATGGTAATCGCACTACATATTAGAACTTTATGTTAAAGACAGTGTTCAGTGATTACCACATGCCACTAAATACATATATATTATCTAGGTCTGCTGCCAATTAACATGAGTACGGGTAAAATTATAGGCATACAAGGTTTTAACTTTGTCTTTATTAACAGATACTTAAGTCCAAATTAAAGAAAGAAACAACTAAGTATTGTAATTGGAATACGCAAAGGTTACCGCGTATTTTAGTGGACCATCTGCAATATTCGCCACTGATAATTAAAAATAAATCATATTTGTTTCTGTAAATTTTGTTTTAACAAACATATAGATTTCTTTATAATATTATTTTTTAAATAGCTGAGGTAGGTGTTTCCTATTCGTGTAATCTAAGAAGAAACACCAAAACAAACTAACTCCCTTAAATACAATTCCTATAAAATAATTCTAACCATCAATTATTAGTTAAAGCTAGCTTATATCTTCACCAAAGTCAAAACGGTAACCAGATCTGCTTTAAACTTAAGATAACTAAACCACTTATGAATAAGGGTAAACCAGTTAAACTATAATAAAATATAGCTAAATGATCAGCAGTTTAGGAACGCAAACTTAACAGTTTGCATTAAGCAGTTACGGTCTTAATGACATATTCGTTGCTACTTTAGAAAATCGTCTGTCTGTCTGTGTCGACAGAAGTTCAATAAGATCTGAATGATACCTAGGAATTGTCTGTATTCTTAGGTGTAGAAGTTACGAGTATAAGAAAGGTTAGTATGAAATTTGTTTTGTTTAAGTTTTTCTGAGAGGTAATATTATGAATTTGTGAAAAAAGAGCAATTTGGTTAGGCAGCCTCCTTCCGCCTTAGTGGTAACGCTAAAATGTATGACCACGGCATGAACTACTAACTTTTATAAAGTGATGTGCCAATGCTGATTGTAATTCTAATAGATATTGTTTTATAAAGACTTTAAAATCTAACAGGACTTAACGTTGAATGCCCTAAAGAACAAGCTTCAAGGATCTTAAAGTTAAAACCCGACACGATCACCTTTTTACAAGTTTACTAAAATAAGCACCTAAGTACTTATAATACCCCCTCCCCCTACCTAATTACCTTTTCAAACATAATTTACCTAAATTCTACTTTTCGTACTTCACTTCTACACATTTTGTTAAACCATACTCGAGTCTTGTGTTCCACTGCTTAAGTTTTCAAAAAAATAAATAAGTAGAAAAACGTTTAATAGTTTTATAAAAAACTGATTCTAACAGTCAGACACACCCAAGACCGTTGAGTTTTTACCATTGTCAACCGTATGTAGCTTTAACTATTAAGATTCTTTTCCATTTTCATGTCTTTTTCAGACATAAAGCATTCAAGTTTTACGGCCTCCAATAGTTTAACATTTTATTATTCTTCTACGTTTATGATAATGTAGACGTCTTCAAAAACTACTAACTTAACATTTGGCGTTTGCAATTTCAATTACACTTGTCTTTCTGACCGTTCATATTACCCTCATATTTTTTCTTCCTAATGAGTTAAAGGTTATATAGAACTACGATAAAACATTACCAGGCTTCTTTTTTCCCTTACTTAATTATTATTTTTTTAATTTAATATTTATTTACATATCTATATATCATTTTTATTTCTCATATTTATTTATAATGATTATTGTAATTTAAATCTTAAACAGTTAGACTTTCCATCAGAATTTGTTAATTGTGCTGATACATTATGTAATAATCAGGGACATAAGTTGTTATTAAACAAAGTGTACCTTGATATCGTTAGTATATTATCTACGGGTGCGGAATTAAGTTATAGTGTACCTAAGCGGAAGTACAATACATATGTACCTGGTTGGAACAAATATGTGAGTAGTGCACACAGGGAGGCTCGACTTTGTTTTCAAATGTGGTTATTACACAGTAAACCAAAATCCGGACATGTTTATAGTAAAATGTGTGATACTAGAAAAGTATTTAAATCAAAATTGAAATACTGTCAAAACAATGAGGATCAGATCAGAATGGACATTATTGCAAAACATCACACTGATAAGAAATTCAATAAATTTTGGAAGTCAACAAATAAATTAAACCCGGGGTCAAGCCTTCCGGTGAGTGTAGGTGACGCTCATGATCCACGCGACATTGCTAGCCTCTTCCAGCGCCAATTTAAGGTGGAGTCACCGCTTGGGCCGGCGGCGCATGTGCTCGGTGCTGAGTGTCAGCATGGAGCCGTTAGTATAAGCTTTTCAGCCAAGGATATAGCGGTCATCATTCAAAAGATGGTGAGAGGTAAGTCTCCAGGTCATGATGACCTTAGCATTGAGCACTTGAAGCACGCTGGTGTGCATCTACCGAGGGTACTGGCTATGCTGTTTAATCTGTGTATCAGCCATAATTACTTACCCGAGGATCTCATGCACACGGTGGTAGTTCCAATCGTAAAAAACAAAACGGGTGATGTGTCGGATGTTTCTAACTATAGACCTATCTCGCTCGCTACTGTCATAGCCAAGGTGCTGGACAGGCTGCTTGACAGACAGCTGGAGAAGCACCTTAATATACATGACGCTCAGTTTGGCTTCACGCCTGGTTTGTCGACTGAGAGTGCTATCCTCTGTCTCAAGCAGACTGTACAGTACTACACAGCTAGAAATACTCCTGTGTACGCTTGCTACCTAGACCTCTCGAAAGCTTTCGATTTAGTAAATTACGACATGCTGTGGCACAAGCTGCATAGTGAGACACAGGTACCGGGTGAGATAGTGTCGATATTTAGGTATTGGTACAATAACCAGCGGAACAGTGTGAGATGGGCGGGAGTATATTCCGACGTGTACGGGTTGGATTGCGGTGTGAGGCAGGGAGGGTTAACCTCGCCCCGCTTGTTCAACCTGTACATGAACCGGCTGCTCGGCGGGCTCAGCAGTGCTAATGCGGGTTGCTCAATAGGCGGAGTGCCTATTAATAACATTAGCTACGCGGATGATATGGTGCTGCTGAGCCCGTCAGTTGGAGGGTTGCGAAAACTCCTGCGCATTTGTGAGACATATGCTGAGGCTCATGGGCTCAGGTACAACCCTAAGAAGAGTGAGTACATGATTTTTAAAGCCGGTACCAAATGTTACTCTTTTATACCACCGATCACCCTTTGCGGTGCTAGCTTGAGTAGGGTTAACCATTTTAAGTACCTGGGCCACTGGGTCTCAGACAACTTGTCTGACGATGAGGACATCGAGCGGGAACGTAGGGCGCTGTCGGTTCGCTGTAATATGTTGGCTCGTAGGTTTGCGCGCTGTACTGAACAAGTTAAGGTGACCTTATTTAAAGCCTATTGTCAGTCTTTCTACACGTGCAGCCTATGGACCAACTATACGCAGCGAGCATACAGTGCCATGCGTGTCCAGTACAACAATGCGTTTAGGGTACTGCTGGGGCTGCCGCGGTTCTGCAGCGCTTCTACAATGTTCGCGCAGGCGCAAACCGATGACTTTTACGCTATTATTAGGAAGCGGAGCGCCTCGCTATTAAGTCGCTTCCGACGCAGCACTAACAGTATCCTGAGCGTATTGTCTGAGCGGTGGGACTCGGCGCTGCTGGAGAGGTGGATGCACCTGCATGCCAGTTCGTCACCATTTATTAAGTGATCCATTTTATTTTAATTTTAATTGATTATCGATGCAATGATTTTATGTATATTCTAATTTTTAATTGATTTAATTATTTTACATTTTTAATTGACTCATTTATGTATTTTCTAATTTATAAATTTTGAAATATTAGTTGAATGTTATTTTTATTTATTTCGGTGCAATAATTTTATGTAAATATATTGTAATTTGTAATTTGTAATGCTTATCTCTAATCTTTTTTATTCATTATGTGTTTGTGTTTAGTTTCTATGGGTGTAATTTATGGACCTGAAATAAATGGATTTATTATTATTATTATTATTAGCTTTTATTTAATTATTTACACATTTTAATTTTATTTTTAAATATTAGAATATAAAAAATATATAAAAACATTTAAAAATATAAAAAAAAATGGTAGCCCACCGGTATCGGGAACAGGGTCCAAGCTACCGGCGGTCAGGGCTCCAGAGAGAGGAACCTCCTGACAATGCGAGCCGTGTCCAGAAGTACCGCTTTCTGAATCAAGCCCTTAATCCAGCCGTCCAACGTGAGCCTCTTTAGGTGTTGGTCGAGGCTCTTGGCAATTAAGCCATTGGCTGATACGACTATCGGCACAATGATTGCTGAATCCACATCCCACATGTCGACAACCTCGCGAGCCAAGTCAAGATACTTGATCTGTTTATCTTTCTCGGCTTTCACGAGATTCCCGTCATGAGGGATTGTTATGTCAACAATCATTGCGCGCCGCTCTGTTCGATCCACCACCACTATATCAGGCTTATTGGCAACAATAGTCCTGTCAGTGATGATGGATCGGTCCCAGTACAATGTGATATTTCCATTGTCGAGAACTGGGTCGGGCACATACCTGTAGTACGGCACTTCAGATTCTACAAGGCTGTATTTCAGAGCAAGTTGCTGATGGATAATCCTGGCTACAAGGTTGTGTCTATGCAAATACTCTTCGTTAGCTAGACGAGAACACCCGGAGATAATGTGTCGGATTGATTCTCCCGGACGGTGGCATGCCCGACACACGTCAACCGTGCCGTCCTTCACAATAAATCTCCGGTAATTCTTCGTTATGATAACTTCGTCCATAATTGCACAGACAAAACCTTCGGTTTCCCCAAAGAGGTCACCAAAACGTAGCCAGGCTACGGACGCTTGGAAATCTACATCGGGTTCATGTAGGGCCCGGAAAAAGCGTCCGTGAAGCTCCTTACTCTGCCATACCTCCCTGCGATCGTTAGTGTCAAGCACTACAAGCTTGCGCCAGTTCTCTTTAGCCAAGGAGAGTGGGGTGAGGCCCTTGTCCACCGCGACCACATCTCGATGCATCCCCACGTCGGCTTCTAGGAAATATTCCCTGAGACGGCATACCTCGCGATTGTGGAGGATCTTAGCGTTTAAAAAGCCTCGACCTCCACACTTTCGCGGGATATACAGTCTCATTACCGACGACCGTGGGTGATGCATTCGATATGCAGTCAGCAGCGTACGGACCGTCCTATCCAGGGCGTCGAGTTCAGTCTGAGTCCATTTGAGTATGCCGAAAGAGTACATCAAAACGGGCATGACCCAACCGTTGAAGGCGCGCACCTTGTTTCCGCCTGACAGAAGACTATTAAATACTTTCTTCAGGCGGCCAAAAAAGCGCTCCTTCAACGATTGCTTCATGTCAGTAACATTGATGCCTAACGCTTCCGACATACCCAAATACTTGTAGGTTTCGGATGCGGAGAGGGTTCTAAGGTTTATGGAATCCGAGAGTTGGGTTCCCACGGATTCCACAATCTTCCCTCGCTTTACATGCATGACCGCACATTTATCCACTCCAAATTCCATCCTGATGGCGCTACTGAAACTTTCAGTTATTTTCAGTAGCTCCATCAGTTGCAAATTATTGGAGGCAAAGAGTTTTAGGTCATCCATGTAGAGGAGGTGAGATATAACCTGACCACCTCTCCTCATACGATAGCCTAAACCTGAATCTTCCAGCAGTGTGCTTAGAGGATTCAAGGCTAAGCAGAACCAAAGCGGACTCAAACTATCGCCCTGAAATATGCCCCGCTCGATCCTTATCGGTTCGCTATTCCTCTGGATATTTCGACATCCTGGATAGCGAAGGACCGTCCTCCATTGCCCCATACACGAAATCAGGAAGGTGCGCAGAGTTGCATCTACTTTATACAACTCCAGCACCTTCATGAGCCATGTATGTGGCACCGAGTCATAGGCCTTCTTATAATCTATCCAACATGTCGACAGATCCTTTCGGGAACGACGAACTTGTTGGCTAATGGTCATATCAATGAGGAGTAACTCCTTAGTACCGCGGGATCCGTTCCTACATCCATTTTGAGAGGCAGACATGATGGAGTTGGTGTCTATATGTTTGTTAATTTTAGCTCTCAAAATAGATGTAAGAAGTTTATAGACCGTCGGTAAACACGTGATCGGCCTATAATTTTTGGGTTCCGCGGTGCTACCTGATTTATGGAGCAGGTGGGTAACTCCTGTCGTTAGGAATTGGGGTAGCGATCCAGACTCCAAAGCAGTCTGGTACTGAGCTGCCAAGCGAGCGTGCGACCTTAAAAACCATTTGAGCCAGAAGTTGTGCAGTCCTTCCGGCCCTGGGGACTTCTAGTTAGGTAACGGACGGACTGCACGAGCTACATCTTGGGGGCAGATGGTAATAGCCCCCATTTCTGGTATTGGATCGCAGGCTCGCTCGACTTTTCGAGCCCAATCACCTTCGGTGTGACTGACAGGCACCGACCAGATACTGCGCCAGAAAGAACACATGACATCATCATCCGGTAGGCGCGTGTCAGTCACATCTTGGTCCGGTCGCTCCCAACCCCTATAAACCCACCTTTCATCGCTCTGGAAGGTACGATTCTGAGTGTATCGCTCTACTCGCCGCTTATACCTACGAATACGGTTCGCCCATGCATACACTTTCTGCTTCAGGAAGTCGATGCGCTCTGTGACACGGGTCATATAGTCCTGAGGGCCGATATCAGTCCCTGAGAACGCTCGCCTCACAAAGCGCATCACTCTAGGGCGAGTATTGCCCTCCCTGAAGCAGATTAATTTGCCAATGAGCGCTCTGGCCCCACCAATACGGCTTTCAATTCTGCACTGCCAAGCTGGTACGGTTGGTTTCGGTCGTGTAGTTCTAGAGTCTTTAGCAAATTTCACGTGAGCTACACGACATACCGCTACAGCCGCGCAGTACAGAATCGAATGAGTATCAGTGAGGTCTTCGCAGTCATCAAAATAATTTGACAACTGCGAATCCAGAGCTGCCACCAGCGCCCTGTTTTTTTTATGCATGGGCAAACGAGGTAAGCGTGGTCTTAGTTCGGGCGACATGAGCCGATATTCTCGAATCGCATCTTCCAAAGCACTCCTCAATTCCACATTGCACTGGGTACTTACATTTGTAGCCCTGTCATCACTCCCCTCGTCAGCTTGATTCGTGCTTAATTGAGGTGAATGTACAACAGTCTGCGACGGGGGGACGATGACATGGCTACGCTGCATTTCACTTCGTAGGCGATCAAGTACAGTGTCATCCAACATATGATTACGCTGGATAACCCGTACCTGATCCGACAGTCGTTGTGCCGAAACGTTGACAGCTGGCTCAAGCACCTGAAAAAGAGAGAGCATCCGAACACGGTAAGCAGTCAGATTGTTTCCCCCCTCTGTAGCCCCATAGTATGAGCGCATGACGTTCTCATTGACAGATTGTGTCCATCTCATGCGCTTCACACTTCCGCCGGGAGCTGGGACCCTATCAGAGGCCAGTGGGCCTCGAGATCCTAAGCCGTCCGGCGGCCGGCGTCCTCCCCGTCGACGAACAGGTGGTGGCGTCGTGGGCGGAGAGAAATACTCGTCGCTCGAGCTCGACGCAACTGCCGCGGTCGGTGTAGTCACAGCGCACACGGTGGGGCTGGGTACCGGTGGCGGCGAGGCGGAGCTGAGCGAAGAGTCCGGAGGTGGTAGGCGTGCTCTAACTGCAGCTGATCTCGTCAACATTTCATTTGTATACGTATTTGTTCTGTTTTATCGGAGGTGACATCTGTCATGTCACCTCCTATCCGGAAATTTTTGGTGAAAATCTAGAAGATTATGCTTCATTTTGTATTTTTTTAAATATGTCGTTATTATTTGGATTTAGTTGATTTGAATTATTATTATTATTATTATATCCCTGTATACTTCTGTTGTCATCTTGTTTCAACTTTCTTTCCGAGAGAGGGCGCTGCAGTGCGCAAGTAAACATTCGCTCTGTGTATTTTTTATCCTTAAAAATAGATACAGTGCTTTTATCATAACTAAAAGTAAATAAAACTGGAAAATTAAGAAAGTAACAGTGCCAGTAGTTATAGTTTGTTAAAATTTATCACGAAAAGTGAAGAAATATTCAAATTAAAAAATGTGACGTCAAATTCAAATTTATACGATTATTCGAAATAACCTCGCCAGATATCTTTGTGAGAGAGTTTATATGTGAAGTATCCAATAAACTATAGGTACTACTACCTATAATTATAAACTGCGTTGCAGCTTCACGCTGATAAAATTGGTTTCCAGTGAAACTAGCTCCAGTGAATGACAGTTGTGATTTGAATATACAGTTAAATATTTATATATACATATATAGAAAATAGATATTTCACCATTGCGAGGCAGAGGGAGCCTCCTTCAAGCCCTTAACTGACCCGGCGCTGTCTCACGGCAACGGTTGCCAGGGCTCAGCTGCGCCAAAATTTCATACGGCGGCGCGGTGCCCCAGGCCGCCAGCGCGACTGCGCCGCTGTCACCGTGCTTCCGTCAAGATTAGTCAATTATTTTTAAGTCATATTTGTTATGTTTATTTTATTTAAGCTTTTTAATTTGTTTTACGTGTAATTTATAAGGAAAATCGTGTAACTATTTATGTTGAACAAACGAAGCGCCAGTCAACCTGCCAAATCGCTGGATGGCCTAGTGAGATGCCCTCTTTGTTCCCAAGCACGCTTTTTTAAGGGTGAACGAGGCTTGAAGGTACATTGGGCAAGAAACACAAACCCCAAAACGTGCCTTCATCATGCCCTACAATACCCACTTACCTAACACCTGATTCACCTGCTCAACCCTTTTGGAAAACCCTTGCGAAATTAAAAAGTTCAACTCCAGTTTTGAAGAGAGTTCCTCGTGGCGCGAGGCCATCCGTGGCTTCATGTTTAGCGCGTTGTGTCCGCCTTGTCAGCCGAGAGAACTCTCAGAGTGCATGGGAGCAATTACTCACCTTCTTCTTCGTTTAGAATTCTACATGTGCAAAAAAATTTGGCAAATAAAAAAACGTTAACAGCACAAATCAAAGATAACTTTAACATTTCGGCCCATTTCGACCCTAAATTAACAGCGCACCTCCCGCAAAGAGGTTTATTGCACCATGTGGAGTCTAAACTAGCCGAGGGTGATATCAGAGGTGCAGCTAGGATCATCTTTAGCAGCGATGTGGTTGCGCCGTACTCTCCAGAGACACTCACAGCTCTGGAGAGCAAACACCCCGCCCCGGCAGATGACCTCTCCTTCCCTGACCCACCCGATCCAGATTCCAACTTACTTGAAATTACAGCTCAACAAGTATGTGCGGCCGTGGGCTCCTTTCGAAGTGGCTCCGCCGGCGGCCTCGACGGCTTGGCACCTCAACATTTGAAGGACCTAATGTGTTCAGGCGCCGGGGAGGCTGGTGAGTCTCTTTTGAAGGAGCTGACGGCCCTCATTAATCTCACGATCTCCGGCAATGTGAACGAAGCCGTCGTTGATATCTTGTATGGGGCAAATCTATGTGCCCTACGCAAGAAGGATGGCGGTATTCGTCCCATTGCCGTAGGTTCCACTTACCGCCGTATCGCAGCCAAAATTTGCTGTGCTTTTTACAGCGAAACATTGGCCAGCAAATTCCAGCCCCTACAGCTGGGCTTCGGGTCTAAAGGGGGCTGTGGGGCTGCGGTACACGCTTTATCCACTTACCTCAATAGCGGTAAAGGTGAGGTCATCCTTAAGGTTGACATTAAGAATGCTTTTAACTCCGTTAACAGGGACACCTTGTTCACAGAAGTTCAAAAAGAAATACCCAAAATTTACAGTTTTTTCTATCAATGTTACAGGCACCCCTCTAAATTACTTTATAAAGACAACCTTTTGAGATCAGCCGTTGGATGTCAACAGGGTGACCCTCTTGGGCCAGTCATTTTTAGTTTGGCAATAAATCCAATTATTCGACAGCTAAATTCTGAATTCAACGTATGGTATTTGGATGACGGAACCCTAGGAGGTGATGTAGACACAGTCTTAAAAGATTTAACTTTTTTAAAAGCAAAATTCAGTTCCATTAGCCTAGACCTTAACCTTTCAAAATGTGAAATTTATCTTCCCCAAACCACTGACAGACAGACTCCCATAACAAAATTTAACACATTAGCACCAAATATCAAAATTACGGAAAGAAATTCTCTTCACCTCCTGGGGTCCCCAATTTTTGACGAATCCTTTCCAACGTTCATTGAGGAGAAAATACAAAATTTTAATGATGTCTCGGAAAGACTTTTCAAAATTAACATTCATTCGGCTTTCACACTTATTCGATACTGTTGCTTTGGACCAAAATTTACATATAGCCTTCGCTCCTCCCATCTATGGAAGCACCCACAACTTTTAGAAAAAGTAGACCAAATTATTAGAAACACACTAACTTCGATCCTTAATGTGGCTCTGGACGACCGAGCGTGGCAGCAAGCCACACTACCCATTCACCTGGGTGGTCTCGGCGTCCGCAAAATTTCAAGTATAAGTTTACCGGCCTTCATCTCCTCGGTTCACAGTACTGATAAATTAACCAGGAACATTTTATCTTCCTCACTGGTTGATTTTGAGGTACCGTGGTTTACCGACGCGTTGAACGCTTGGAAAATGGCTTGTCCCAATATGGATTTGCCAGACAACCCAACCTCACAGAGACGGTGGGACGTGCCGCTCTGCAGTGTTATACGGAATACCCTGATAAATACATCACTTAATACTGCTGAGCGTGCTCGTCTGCTGGCTGTGGGAGAGTGGGAGTCTGGCTTGTGGCTTCAGGCGCTCCCGTCATCTACCATAGGCACTATGATGGATGAATCATCGTTTCGGCTCGCTACGTGTCTCCACTTGGGCGCACCTTGTGTTGCTCCGCATCGATGTCACTGCGGTGAAGCCGTCGACAGTCTTGGACACCATGGCCTGTCCTGCTGCAGGAGCGCAGGTCGCATAGCACGGCACGGCACAACGATATTATTCGTCGAGACCTTGTCACCGCCGGCGTACCAGCGGTATTAGAACCAAATGGATTGGTACGTGACGATGGGAAGAGACCAGATGGTATGACGTTGTTGCCTTGGAAGTTGGGTAGGCCTCTGGTGTGGGACGCAACCTGTGTCGACACCCTTGCGCCATCTCATGTACCAAGCACGGCTGGCTGTGCTGGCGCCGCTGCTGCAGTTGCTGAGACCCTCAAGCGGCGCAAATACTGCAACCTTATAGGAAACTACAGTTTTGAGCCGTTTGGGGTCGAAACGCTCGGGTCATGGGGCCCAAGTGCGCGTCTCCTTTTTAAGGAAATCTCTCGCCGATTGATCGACACTTCACGTGACCAGAGGGCTGGCTCGTTCTTTGGCCAAAGAATTAGCATTGCCATTCAACGTGGCAATGTTGTCAGTCTTCTGGGCACGTTTCCGGATGACAGCGATGCGGACGAATACTTTGACGCCTAAGTGTCCTTTTGTTTTTTGTATTAATTTGTATATATAGTTAGTAATTTAATTTAGTGTCTACCTAGTGTAAATAGTTAGTAGCATCAATATTGTATAGTTACTTTTTTTCTTAAACCATTGATTAAAAAAATTAATGAATAAATGATACAGTAATAATAAACGTTTGATATCTACTTTCTTTCCGTATTTTCCTATATTTGAATTTTTCTTTCAAAACTTTGCTTTGCTCCGGTGCCCACACTTTGGGATCTCGCCAACACACTCACTGAATGCTTGTAATTGTTGCAGCTGTGTTCCGAACTTCACTTTAATTGTAGCTACATAAAAAAATGTCGATTCGTGTTGCGATACTTATTTATATTAGCTACGTATACTTTTCTGTATGTCCACAGAAAGAATGATGGGAATAAAATGTGACGTGACATTATCACTGATTTCGCAAAATCACTAGATCTTTAACTTAAGTAGACAGACTTAGGGACGGTTGAGGGAGACTCTTACTGACTAAAACACACCTATGTTCCTTCCGTTGCCTGTGTTGCCAGGTGCGTCGGTATCCCTTCCGGACTTTCCCACGACCCCAGCCGGCATTGGCCCTAGTGGACCCCTACACTTTTCTGACTTCACTTGTCACATGTCTGTTGTTCTCTTTGAGGTTTGCGTGGAACACAACGTGCCTACCCAGCCCTGGTCCTTACCGGATGGTGAGCTACCCATTGCTCTTCTTTTCATTTCCCGATCTAGCTTATAAATTAAGGCAGACATACCTAGGTATAGTCAAATCGCTCACAGATTTTGATAGGGCAATTGTAGCCCTGGATGTGACTGCTGTATCTGATGCCTTTGGATGGTATAGTTGACTTGACTGGCACTAATTACGCCATTCGCGTGCATTGTTTTGCGTCATGTATGTATACCGTAAATAAATGTATTTTGTTTATTTTTTCTTTTAACCAGCTGAGTTCCGTAGTCTTATTTACTTCGCTATCGATCGCCAAATGACCAGTTTCTGGAGCTGGCAGCTGAGTTAAAGGCCGAGATGGATAAACGATACTTAGCACATACTTTGGCTTAGATAATTTATGTTCCCGTCTATATGTCCTAAGTAACGTTTATTAATCTCGTCCTTAGCGTCCTTTGATTCGATTACGATTTTCCTGGTAAAAGGAAAATGATTCTATGATCTCTAAATTAATTGATTAATAACGTCGTCTTTTTTATATTACTTAGATAGTCGTCCGTAGTAATGGGGCCTCCCATTACTACGGACGACTCGACTGACAATTCAAATCATAACTTAAAGTGAACATTTTGTAGATTTCTACAGCAAGTTAACTCGCCAATTCAAATGCTCTACAAACCTATGCTGAAATTCACATGTGAACGTCTATCAAGCCGCAAGTCACAAGGTCCTCAGTCGTACGGTACACCGCAACTCGCATCAGGTCGATTTGTGTCCGTAATAGATATCGCTGGCTGCGCTGACTAGTTCTGTATTCTTTAGTAATCCCACTGGCTTGTTTGAACGAGCATCATGGCTTAGCTGGATATGTAGGTAGCAAATTCGTTTGAAACTTAAGATCGAAGGATATCGATTTATTTTGTTTTATGTTTTTTTTTATTTGATTTTGTCGTTCAATCAACATAGATTTCAAATTCTCATCGTAAATTAACTAAAAAAAACAGTATTATATATTACAGTTTTCAGTCTTCGCGCGTACGCGCTCCTGAGCGGTCGCTGCGAAATAAAGTTATTACAATGTCCGAGAACAGGTTGAATACGCTCAAGTGTATAAATTGTAACAGTAATATCTGAGGTGTTAGCGTTTATTCGGAATAAACTTGATGTAATGGATAATGAAAGCTTAATAAGAATTTGTGTACCGGCTTTCTCTGAAGAAGACATTGACAGTGCAAAAAGATGTATCAAGACGTAAACAGAAAAAAGAAAAGGATCTCGAAGATATGCTGATGGTATTAAAAACAGCTGATCTTGATCAATTACCGGTTTTTGTAGCTTACAACTTAGAGAAATTACCACCCGTTTGTTTTGATCATATCGACGTAACGAAGTTATTGAAGGACTTAGTGGTTTTGCGTGAAAAATAAGACAAATAAAAGTAAATTATGGGACGAAAGAAGACTTACAAAGTAACCAAAAGAAGGATAGAATGTCTGTAAATAGCCCTGTGTTGTATATCAATTCAAATATTAATATGCTTAGAGCAGGGTATCTGTTGGTTAGCGGACCGTTCGGACTGTCGCATGTTTCTGAGTCATCACTGCCTGTGCCGTGAAACAAGTACGGAGCCGCTGCCGTCGATACCGCCATCATGCCCCCGCACCGCAGTTGTGGAAACAAGCATAGATGACAGCTCACCGGACATAAACAGTTCTTTGCAATATCGTTCTCTCTGTAATTCGAAAGGGGCTGCGCATGACTCCGTAGTATTGGCGCCTAAACTCAACTTTGTTGGGTAGGAATGTTACGAATGTTAACGATTTTTCGAGTAAACAGCTGACTATGGCTGAAGTATTAAGCAAGGGGAAATTGAAGATGATGGACAATGGACAGTTGTTAAAAATAAAGTTAAAGCACCGTTTCATTGGTAGGATAGGCAAAACTCAGTCCGCTCCAATGGGAAACTTTAATTCAATGACTTATGCAACCCGAGTCATCAGCTGGATCATACGATTTATAAACAACTCGCGTGACGCAACAAGAGCCAACCGCAGGTCACACTTAACTACGGAAGACATAGTGCTGACTCTGAACCTGCTCGTGAAAACTGCACAGAACAATACCTTTGGCGATGAAATAGCGTACCTATGCAAACATAACAAGGTACGGGCTACAAACAAACTATTGAGTTTGAGCCCAATACTAGACGCACAAGGCATTCTGCGACTGGGAGGAAGAACTTGAACATGCCAAGTTAAACAACTACCAAAACATCCGATAATTCTACCAAACAACCACAAGCTATCAGAACTCTTAATTGACCAAGCCTACAAAACAGTCTCCACGGCGGTGCCAGGCTTACTTTGGGACACCTTCACAACCAATATTGGATACTTGGCGGCATGAAACCAATCAAGAAGCAACTGAACAAATGTGTCACCTGTCATCGCTATAAAACGCAACGCAGCAATCAGCAAATGGCCGACTTACCAACACCTCGAATTACACCTTCACGGCCATTCACCCACACAGGCGTGGATTTCACGGGACACGTTGAAATAAAGGCTAACAAAGGTCGCGGCATTAAAACAGTTAAAGCCTAAATCGCGTTCTTCATTTGTCTATGCACAAAAACTATCCACATCAAACTGGTGTCAGATCTCAGCACTATAACATTTCTCGCAGCATTGAAGCGGCTATGCGCACGACGAGAAAAGCTAAAACAAATTCAAATTTCAAATTCATTTATTGGTGTGATTTTTGGTACATTTTACATGAGATCTTAATAATAAATAATTAGTTCCTCAAAAAAACTACCTTAAAGGTGTACACTCTTTCACATAATTAGTCATTATTATTAAAAAGAATAATCAACATATTAAAATAAAATAATTACAACGGAACACAACATAACTTAAGACAGAAAAAACTAGCAAAACATTAACAATTGAGTTTACATATAAATAATATAATCAATGGAAATAAAGATAAAATGAAAATAATACATTGTCAAAATTAAATAAATATAAATGTCAAATAACTTAAAATTTATCATTAAGGAATTCGTCAATAGAATAATAACATTTTTCCAATAATAGATGTCTTCATTTGTTTTTAAATTGATTAATATTCAAGTCCTTAATTCCATTTGGTAATTTATTAAATAGTTTTGGAGCCATGCAAAGTATGCTTTTATGCATCAAGGCAGTCTTTGATGGACACATAATACATGTCTATAAACTTGTCTAATCATTTTATAGCGATGTTCAGATGCTTTTCTGAATAGATGCATGTTCTTTTTAACAAATAAAGCAGTCTCAAATATGTACAAGCAAGGTAAAGTCATTATTTTTAACAATACAAAATAAGGTTTGCAGCTATCAGTTATTTTTATACCGGTAATAGCTCTAATGCATCTTTTTATACACACATATCTACAGTGACAACGGAACGAACTTTGTTGGAGCAGCAAGAGCACTAGCCAAAGAACGCCAGAAGGCGATGCAGCTACTAGTCAACGACGACCTCATCAACAGTACTTGCGAGAGTGGCATTGAATGGCACTTTAACGGCCCATCTTGGCCAACAGCGGGAGGATTGTGGGAAGCTGCAGTCAAGAGTATGAAACACCACCTAAAACGAGTTCTTGATGAACAAAAGCTTACGTACGAAGAGTTTACTACTTTGCTAGTACAAACAGAAGCCTGTCTCAACTCGAGGCCACTAGTCGCTCTAAAAAATGACCTCGACGACATCGATTATTTGACACCAGGCCACTTTTTAGTCGGTGGACCGGTACGTGCACCTCCTACGACGTCAGAGGTTGATAATAGCCTTTTTACCATGGCGCTTGACAGAAAACATGTTTAAGGAATTTTGGAAGAAATGGTCCAAAGATTACCTACAGACGTTACAATTACGAGGAAAATGGCAAACCCCAACACACAACATTACAGTGGATGACGCCGTTCTTATAAAGGAAGAACTAGTGGCTCCAGCCCGATGGTTATTAGGGCGAGTTATAGAGACGCATCCTGGACTAGACAACTTAGTACGAGTCGTCACACTCAAAACTAAATCCAACATAATGAAGAGACCCGCAACAAAACTATCCCGGTTACCCATTGAAACAGGGAACAATACCGAAAACAAGCCAACGCAACCCTCGGACAATAAACAACCAGAGGCGACTTCATCAACATCACAACGACAACGTCGGGTGAGCCCTAGACAGAAACGGAAGGGTGCTTCCAACTGTAACGTCCTCCAGGACTTAGACACGTTACTAGTAGGTACTCATGGTTACGTGTGTGACACCGTCCATGCAACAGCTCGTCAATGTAACAACCCTAGACCCTACCCGTCTTGTATAATTTGACAAAGCCGCTGACTTACAGATAATACAAGACGAATGGAGACTGATGATGTACTACAACATGTCGACTTACTGGAAAAGCACTTCTACCATTGAACAATATGTCCAGCAACTACACGGACTTTGTCAACGAAATATAGCGTACTTGACTATATCCACACAACTCGAACACGAACTAAACAAGCTCAAACATTACAACGAAGTACTACAATCTGACCATGGAAGACGCAGTAAGCGAGGTCTCATAAACGGAATTGGGAACGTTGCCAACTCTCTCTTTGGTGTACTTTTAACCAATTTGCCGCAAAATACAACAACGACATCAAACTCCTGCACAGCAATGAAGACCACTTGTTCAATCTGTACAAACAACATACATACATCAATAATCGAAGGAGAATACAACCTCCTGAAGAGGAACGAGCAAGTAATGAACCGACAGTTCATCGTCATCAACAAAAGTCTCAGAGACTCGCTGCAACAACTGAAAACAAAACAAGAACAAGCAATTTTCCTTACTGCTACTGCACTTGCCGCAAACATGATGGTAGCAAACTTGCGGAGAATACAAGACATGTTGATCAACCTAGAATATCTTCGCCACAGCAAAGTCGACACTCACTTGCTGAAACCTGATGCATTCGAAAAACAGTTGAACATCATATCAGGACAAGTACCAAAAGGATTATCCCTACCGTGCTCAAACAAGTTCAAGTCAATCAATCAATCAATCAACTCAGCCTACAGCGGTCCACTGCTGGACATAGGCCACTCCCAGACTGCGCCACAACACCCTGTCCTCCGCCTCCCGCATCCAGTCTGTCCCAGCCACCTTTTTAAGGTCGTCGGTCCATCTAGCTGGGGTGCGTCCCACACTACGCTTGCCGATACGCGGTCTCCACTCCAGGACTCGTCTGTTCCACCGGCCATCGGTTCAAGTTCAAGTGTATCCGGGAAATGTATAAACTAGCAAGTGTACAAGGAAAACTAAGTGAAGATTTTATTATTTTCGAAGTAAAATCCCTTTAGTAGCAGACGAACAATACGAACTAACCGAAGTCATCCCAATCCGCAACATAAAGGGAGCCTCCATGAATAATATAATACCAACAACTAAATACATAGCCGTTAACTTGAAAATGGACATTATGATAGCACTGGATCAACAACACCTTTCATCGTGCACACAAGTAAGCACAAATCAGCTGATGCTATACATAGCAGCAGCTGATTTGTGTTTACTTGTGTGTAGTCAAGGTTACAACCTTGACTTACCTATATATGGTATAAAAACAGCCACAAAAATGTGCGAAGCTGACATAATAAACAATCGAGGAGTATCAAATTGCCGCACTGAGATATCAAGTTGCAGCAATGAATGGAAAAAAAAACTACACAGCAAGGGAGCTTGGTTGTTTACGTGTTGCGAGGAATGCGCTATGCGTATTTTCTGTCCAGCTGGAATTACGTCACAGACACTACAAAATACATAATCACCTTAGCGACAGGTTGCATGATGCGCGGCGATAAACATCTAATTCATTCGCACTACAAAATGCAAATCACAATGGATTTAGGAAATGAGCAAGTCTAAGAGATCTACGTACCAAAGATAAACCTAAACGAACTATTAAAAAGCAATAGTCAAATTACAAACATAATAAACATGGAAATTGAAACACCCGAAGAGAAAAATTGAGCTGGTTAAAGAACAACAGGACATCCAAATGGTTAATTCCGTGGAGGCGGAGCAACATCACTACGTCCTGTACGGCTGCATGATAACCTGTGCAACAATATTCAGCATATGGGTATACTTTCAAATAAAGGCACGCTGCCTCTGTCTACCTCAAGGAAGCAGAACGGCAACGCAAGCAACAAGGAAGAGATTGAGATCGTAATAAGTCATACTCAACGGGATCTTCGTAGGGAAGGACAAACAAAGGCAGATAGGTACACAGACACTAGAAGAGGTCCCCGGATATCTTCCTAACAGCAATAAGGTGGATCGAGAAACGTCACCAATTTTTGATAATGCTTTTTACTTGTTATTTGTACTCTATAGTCGGCATTTTAGTTTTTACCTGAACAAGCAATTGCTAATTCAGTGATTTATGTACATTCGCTGACTAGGCGATTACGCCCGCCACAAGTCACCTACTTTAAGTATTATATATTTTAATGTTTTACCTATTAAACAGTCAATCATTAACGGACACAAAACAGTGACTTTATTTTCCTGTACACATCCCGTGTGATTCGTCCACCTACATACTACATCTCAGTGTGCGGAGCTGCTGCCCGTACACTAAGACTCAGGTAACCGTAAAGCTGGAGAAAATGAATATGAAAACAGAAAGGACGTATAATGCATTTAAGGTATTTGTCTCCAAAAATAAATTAGACACCTTTTCAGATGATAGCCTTTGGCCTGAAGGAATACGCTTTAGACGATTTGTGTTTTTTTTAAAAAGGATAAGGATTCCTATAATACTCAGCTCCCACAACAAACAAAACAAAATAATGGCTATAAATGATAAAAGTAAAATAACACTATCTACATTTAACTATAAACGTGTGAACAGGTCGGTGGAATGTGTGAGAAACTTATGCATGAGTGCCGACATCATTGCACTCTAAGAGACCTGGATTTGGCCACACGATATAGGATTCCTAGAAAACCTAGACGACAACTTCGCGTACAACGGCAAGTCAGCCATTCACACGTCCGTCAAAGTGATCACAGGAAGACCATACTGTATATATCCTGTTTTATTTGGATTAAAAAATAAAAAAAAAAAAATAATCAGAAATTACCTGCTCAGAATTCTCTTAGTAATAAAGTGCGCCTGGGTGAAATAAATGGTGAACAAATTCATAATTATTATGAGTACTGCAATAATAAACTAAAATTAATAGATTTTCCCGAGCAATGTATCACGTGTTCTCACAAAATATGTAATAATGTAGATAATTTTATTAGTAATAAATAATTTGGATTCGAAAATAATGTCAACTCTCTAAGAGGGTGCCCAGTATACATATGTTCAGTATATGTGCAGTGATCGCATCAAGAAACAAAAATATGTCACAGGCTGGAACAAATATGTCAGTAATGCTCATAGGGAGGCTCGTACTTATAACCAAACGTGGCTACTGCATGGTGCACCCACTCAGGGGACTATGTATGAGAAAATGCCCGAAACACGAAGGACATTTAAGATAAAATTTAAATTTATTCAAAATAATCAACAGCAAATTAAATTAGATATTTTGGCAAAAAGTCATTCAAAAAAAGAGTTTGCTAAGTTTTGGAAGTCCACTAACAAATTAAATGCCAAGCCGAGTCTCCCTACAAGTGTGGCGGGTCTGAGTGAACCGAAATATATTACCAACCTTTTTCAAAGAAATTTTACAGTCCAGTCTCTCTTACAAAAAGACGGGCGGGTGTTCGATGCCCCCATTGTCGTGGTCTGCAGTCTCTCTTGCAAAAAGACGGGCGGGTGTTCGATGGGGGCATTGTCGTGGTCTGGTGAGCTTGCCGTAATGTTTACAGTTAAACAGGTTACTACTGTTATTAAAAAAATGACAAGAGGTAAATCGCCCGGCCACGACGGCCTTAGCGTCGAGCACCTGAAGTACGTGGGGCCACACGTGTATTCTTGCTCTTTTTTTTAATTTATGTCTCAGTCACCGTTATTTAACACAGGACCATATGCGTACAGTGGTATTTCCGATTATTAAGGACAGGACAGGGGAAGCGTCCCCTGTCCTGTTCAAGAACTTGGCGACTATCGTGACCAACGAAATAGGCCTGTAATAGGACACGTCAGAAGCGTCTGACGTGTCCTATTACAGGCCTATTTCGTTGGTCACGATAGTCGCCAAGTTCTTGGACAGTTTGCTTGATCAACAGTTGGCTAAACACGTTGATCTCCATGACGCCCAGTTTGACTTTAAATCTGGTTTATCAATCTGGAAATCCACCCGGGATTCCCGAATTTTGCCTTTCCCTCAACCGTCCTGCCTCCTCCTTCGCGAGCATTACTGCTTCGCAGAAGGAGGTGATGGCTGCCCATGCCCTCTCGCTTCGTACCATGGCCTGAACCAGGGCCGGACGCGAGAGATCTCTGCCGCCAATCGCCTCCACGAGGACACAGCGGTGCTCTGCCCAAGCCGGGCAGACCTACACCGTGTCCTCCGGGCGATCCACACAGTGGTGACACCCGGGCGAGCAAATAACCAAGCAAGTAACCCAAACGCTCCTCTTACCTAAACTGAAATTCATACGCGGCGTGCACCGCTCTTACTGTTAGCCACTGGTTGTCACGAGCGGTGATTCGTGCGGGAATTAATGTGTTAAGGTTATTTTGCGCATTTTGCTACTCCGTGTTGTTCAAAGGATTTGCTTAAAATTTGTGTGCGGAAATATGAGAAGCTGTTTCATGATGTTGTTTAGTTTTGAGTTCAATTCGTTGATGTACATTTGGGATAATTTTGGTCGTGCACACAGAATGCACACGGACGTGATCTCTCTTCCGTGTGCATGTTCTCTGTGACTTTCATGTGCGTTTTCTCGTTCCGTTTATGTTGGGTTTTTTAAACGTTGCTCTAGTTTCGGGATTAGTTTTTGCTAGTAATCCTGTTCGGGGTAGGGCATGAATACTGTTATTTGTTCTTTGGAAAGACTCCCAGAAAAACGAGTACGATGGGGCAATGGAGTTTAAAGGTCCTGTGACTCATATTCCTTATAGTTTGTCCAATCAAAATCGATGTCAAAGTATCATTCATATTTTGACAATGATTCTGTTTAAGTATCTATTAGTTTCCTACTGATCAGAAATACAAATCGTTGACATGCCATCACACAAACATACCTAACATTTTATTCATAAGTAAGTATTTATGTAGGTATTACAACAGAAACATAAATATTTCACCGTAATCACCGTTGGCTGCTAAACGTGGTGATGACCGCGGAATCTTCGTTGTTGCGGCCAGGTTGGCCCTCGTTCAACATCCAACATTTTAGTGGTACATGTGAATACTGAATGTAGGTACTGTGTTACGTGTGTTTTGTACTGGCAAATTTCCCATCGGAAAAAAATACGAATACAAACTTTCATCCACTATATTTAATACATTTAGGCGATGAATTTTCAAAAATCCTTTCTTGATGCTTGTCTTTGTTATATGAGGAACCTCTGTGCAAAAACATGTACACGCAGCGGTTTCGACTCTGAGCAGCGCGTTTTCTATCAGTGAATGAATATTAAAATGTTACCCAAAGACATCTTTATAGTTTGTCCCGTGATTACTTTTTATTTTCTATCACTGAATTTTGGCTTCCACGTGATAAACTATGATTTAATCCTGTTTAATTTTACCCAACTAAATTCTCAACCAATAAACAGTACATTTCCAAGGAACCATACGTCCAATTCAGTTAAAACTACACGCCACTTACTGCCGATACATAGTGCAATCCTATATGTATGCAAATTGTAGCTGCGTTCTGCCGCATCTGAGCCGCTGTTATAGTTGGCCCTGATACATGTGTGTTAAACGGGCTTGTGGAAGAGAACTGAGAAGTTTAAAACTTGGCTTTGACATTTTTATTATTATTAAACTGAAGAAAATTACCCAAACTATACAAAATCGGGTTGGAAAACGTAAAACGCTGAAGGAAAACTACGTGAGGCAACCGGCATGTCCTAAAACCAAATTTTTTAAAACATTTGACATCCACCAACCTGCACTGGGCCTGCGTGGTGAACAATGGCCCACTCCCTCTCAAAAAGGGGACGTTAGTGGAAACATTACAGGCTGCTTATGATTATGCTGTATGATTATGCTGTAATGCTCATCTGTTTGGATCTGTGAAATATGGTGTAAAGTAGGCAAACCATTTCCAATCTGTGTCTACATCAAAATAAATAATGAATAACAAAAGGACTCCGTCTAAAAAGAAAGCATTAAGCACAAGAAAATTATAGTCATTTACATAAAGAATAAAAGACATTAATTAGATCTTGCTAGACAATCGCCTTGTGAGACAAAGGGGATATAATGCAAGGCTGAGTGTTGAACCTTTGCTAGTTTGAGAAAGCACTTTAACTAGAATAAAATACCGTTTTATAGGGGAGGCAAGTTTATTTTAATGCATTTTCACACATTTTATGATAATAAGGTAAAAGGCACAGCCAAAGTAGATAATTATCGAACATATTTTTGTTTGGAAACCCAGCAATTAGCATTTCCCTACTGGGCTCGAATCGCTCTACAATGTTTTATAGTAAAAATCTACTATTTCCAAAATATTATCAGGAAAGGCTTTAATTTATGCAATCGGTAAATAATGAAGCCTGCTAGCTGATCTCTGGCGACTTCAATACTCTTTGATTCATTATTGGAAACCACAGATCTCTAAATAGAGTTCAAATCTTCTAAGTGAGTGAGTTCTAAATCTTGATTTCATATTTTTCTTACATAAACAGTGTTAGTCTGAACCAAGAAAGCTGTTACCCTTTATTCGTCTTCTTTTTTGGTAGTTCGTCATCATAAACTTTCAATGATTATCTATTAAAGAATATAATTATAAAATAAACACGTACTACCAAGTTAAAAATAGAACCAGTAACAGATATAATGTAGCGTCACTTAGAAAGTCCAGTAAAACAGAAGCGTATGTACCAATTCGTAGTAATTTAGATAACAGAATTAAGGTTGCTATCATACGGCGCCGCCATGCGGGGCGACCGATACTCCCAATGATATGGCTCGCGCCCGGTGCGTATTTGAACGGGCGAATTATGAAAAAGGAAAGATTTTTATATAGGAGTGAGTTTTATAAGATTTGTTTTATTGTATCGAACTGTCTAGTTTGGAAAGTTTGATGCGAATCTCTGTAAATCGAGGTAAACGTGAGGTATTTTGCTAGCAATTAGGGATATGATAAGGGTAACACTGCTCTGATCATCTTTTGTTGAATTCTTACAAATATAACTCAAAATCTAAGTCTTTGTGATGTTTCAGCGGATACGCTAGACCAGTTTCACAATATTTTTTATGCACATGATTATTTATTTAGTTTAAAATAGCAATTGAATTATCAATACTGTCACTGTCGTAGACTTCTAAGAACGCCTTAATTAAGCTTCCAACTGTTTTGAAATAAATTATTTCACCTTCATTTGAAATATAACGTGAGTCATTAAAATTCATTCATGTGTAAGTAGCATTAATTGTAGTATGTTTACATCCACTCTCCTCCCAACTAGGGCAATCCAAACGCAGCACCCCGCTGTAACATCATTTTATCTAGCCGGCGCGGTCAAGCGTTCCACAGCGGAATAAATTTCCACCAGCAGCTTGAAGCTTCTCTGTAGCTCCGCTGAATTTTTGCTGTAAAACAAGCTCACAATTTATGAATGTGTTGGTGAATTGTAGATTGTTTTTGAGAAAATATAAGTTGCTGATATTACGTGTTGTAAAGGAAACTTTTTGTAAGATGCTAGGGTTAAGCGAAATTCTAATAAATTATAACTGATGTTTTCATTAGTATTTTCCTTCTACGCATCACTACCAATTGCTGTCTCTGAACAATCGTTGAGAAAAGAGTCGAAATCATCCTGCAATCACCTCCTTAGACTTTAGACAACAATCGCTGTCAAAGTGTTTCGTATTTCTGCAACGATTTTCAATAGGATTGACACTAATAAGCTTTTCAGTAGCTTATGTCAACCCCATGTATTTTTGACTTTACCATCAGCGTCATCGCTGATAGAATGTTATTTTGGGTAGGTCGTCAGCCTGCTAAAGTTTTTGTTTAAGTAATTCATACTAACTTACTAGACCATTATATAATTAAGTCTTTACAGTGGAGCACAATATTTCCTTTCCTACGTTAGATGTGTTAGCCAGTGAAATTGCCTAGCATTCTTTTTAAAACATTTAGGTTCGACTTGTTGCAAAATGTCTAATAAATAGTTGTGCAGTACAACTGACTTTTTTCCACCGCAATTAGGTAATTCAGCTAACCCTACTTCTGGCTGTATTTTCAATGTATTCATTGTGTAGTAGGAAATGTCTGGTTTCATCCCTCATTAAAATACCAGCCTATATTTAATTGTAATAATCATCTTACAGTCTATGTCCACGATGATCAAACCTTAATCTACCAACCTTTTAATTATAATTTCTCTTCTCCATCTTGTCCCATAACGCCAGTGAAGTATATGTAGATTACTATGGTATCCAACGTGGTGCCAACACGTCATCATCTATGCATTGCTGTAATCACAACGCAAGTAGCAGGCGTCTTGGTTTACGGCTTAAAATAGTAACTGGTATGACGATATATTCGGTATATACCTGTGTCCATATTGTAAGGGGTGCTACACACATTGTCGAGTCGGCACATTTGATACGGTGGTATTTGTTGAACAATAAAGTCAACTCGAAGCAATTCAGCAATAGTTCGGCTTGTGCCGATCGGAAGTTCGGTATCTACCCTCGCTGAATTATGTCTGGTTCGGCTTGGCACACTATGAGCTAAGCCAAGTGACTTCCTGGAAAAAGATTAGCCAGTCAATAAGTTGGTTGGCTTAAAAATATTATCACAACATTTCAATAATCGATTTAATTTAGTTTCGATTTAGTTTTAAAAGAATCAATCCTCTAAATCAAAACTGTTTCTCGAAGAAAGCCAAGTTTGAGTCGAAAATAAATTAACCGTAAAAACAAGTACTTCAGGTGAAATCAAGAGTATCTCGGCAAAGCCAACTTCTTACTACGTTAGAAAAACAGAAGTGTTTTCTTAAAAGATTTTCTGCTAGTTTGGCAACTTTCCATCGATATTTTATAGGTAACGTGTTTCTGATAATATTGGGTTTTTACTAAAAGTAAAAATGTAAGTTATTTTTCACAGACTGACATAACTTGTTTTTCTTCTAATAATTATAAGCAAGGAAGTCAATTAAGCAAGTCATAATTTTTGACCGCATGAAGAGTTGCCAAATAAATATGGCATGAGGTCATATAATAGGTCCATGACACAATTATTATTATATCTGATCATTTTAATATACACTTTGTAACCAAGTATTATTGAATAATGTGGAATTGAATTGAGTGATTTTTTTTAATAAAAATATGTTATATGGTACTGTTATAGGGTCCCTTCAAAGAGGCTTTTTAAAAAAAGAAATTGTTTAAAAAGGTAATTATTATTTATTTAATTAATTAATACAATTTAAGAAAAAGGGACCCATATGCAACCGATCACCGTAAAGGTTCGAAATAGACTGCCTTTAGTACCAATGATTATTGCTGACTACGACTAATGTACTGAGATGGCTGAAAGCCATAATGATTAAGCATTTTAGGGTTCAGTGTGTGCTTATAACACCTCCCCTATCAGAGTGAACTTTGGGGATGATAAACAAAGTTAACCTTAGAAAGAGGTTCTTAGGGCTGGAGCTGGAATTTCTTGAATGGTTTGCTCCAGTTCCACAGATTCCGATTTAGATGTATCGCATTTGCGGAAACTATATTTGCGAAGGTTGCAATTGGGTTTACAAAAAACTACAATTCTATAAACTAAGTAAAACACAATAAAACATACAATTAAACTTATAATTATTGAATAATGTGTCCCATATTTAATTATGTGGGGTGTTTCCTGAATTTTATCAACGTCTGATAAGAGGTTGTTAATTGCTTTGCTAATATGATTCATATCATCTAAGTTAATTTGCTCTAAGTGGGTAGGGGACATATTATTTGTTATACTATTTGTTTTACAACAACTACTATTTATTAAATTGAAATCTGGCAGATTAATAGGTGAAGTTAAGTTTAGAACATTGCTATATCTAGGTAACAGCGTGGTACCTCTACAATAGGCGATACAATTGGTTGGTATGGATAAGATGCCAATACCGAATATATTTATTTCCTTTATCTGATTGTGACCTTGGCAATCTAGTGAAAGTTTCGTTAATTCAGATTGAACATATATAAATTTATTATTATTGAGTGATTTAAAAATATCTAGATTACCATGAATAAGTTTGACATTACATATCGCGGGAATTTCTTTAATAGTTTTAGATAACAGTTCGCTTTCACAACTTGGTCTTGAATCAGTTTTGTAAATAATAGGAATTTCACATAAATATTCTGCCAAATGTATTAGTTTACATTTTTCCAATGATTCTAATTTACAGTAATTTGATTTATCTTTTGTTATAGCTATGTACTTAGCACTTGTTACAATTAAACCAAATGTGTTTAGTTAATTGGCATCGTGAGGTGTTGGTAATGCAATATTATTAAACAAAGAATATTCTTGATTGGATATCAAAGGGACACGCAAAAGAAATATTAGTTTATCGTTAAAATAATAACACAATAAAGTAGACACTTTTATAATAGTATGAACTGAACTTATATCTAATTGTACAGGTAAGTTTAGATTATTCGGCAGGTGCCTTACGTTATCAGCTAATTCTCGGTACATAGCGGTAGGCGACATAACGGACGGGTGCAGTATGTTTTGACTACAAAGCATTATCGCACTTGTTATATCTTCAAGTTGAAATGTTAGGGTGACCATGGAAGTTTCCAATGTATTACGGACAAAATCTAGTTCGAAAATATGCGTAGTTTTAGAAATATTTTGAATACTGCTCGAGAGTTTGCTGATAGCGTCATTTAACATTACTTCGTTTTGTTGAATCTTGTGAAACGTATTATTATATGTTGATATAACAGATTTAGTTATTAAAATATTATTTTTTATAAAAGACATAAGTTTATCTTGATTGTTTTGCATTGATTCAATAGCTCGATCATATTGAATAGCGTCGTCTTCATCTAAAGTACCAAAAACTTGTTTTAGAATCATTCCAATTCCTCCAATCCATGCTCGTTTGTTTCTGTGGTCACCATTATCAATAAGGTAAGATATGGAACTAAATAGTTTGATTAAATTTCGTTGTTGAACTACTAATGGTTCCACCGTATTGTGGCATTCTGAGTGTTTTATGTAACCGGTTTGTTTACATGTATAATTACTGTTTCTATTGCTGAATTTATATTTTCTATATGCGGTTTAATATGTAAAATATCTAACGGCATAATGACATTTAGGATGCCATTATTGATTTTTAATTTCCCTATGTAATCGAAGTATATTCCAGGACTCGCAGTTATCGCGTGGACATACTCGTTAGATGGTTGGAGCTCCGCTGAGGCACTGTAAGTACATAGGTATGCATGTATTATGAATACTAACTAAATATTTAATGTAATAACTTATTACTACTAACCTAACTAGTCTATATGGATTACATAAAGGTATATAGTCTATCTACTAAAAATATCAATTTAATTATGATTCTAATTTAAAAGTTTTCTTTCACAGGTTGTTGGCGACTTCTGCGAGTTTCACTTGGTCATAGTGGTGACGGACGTGTCGTCTGTTTATCAATAGTGATAAGGTGTTATTGCCGTGAACTTTTACGACTTTATACGGACCTTTCCATATGGGAGATAAGGCCTTTCGCATTCTAAGGTGGTTCTTTAAGTAAACGTAATCGCCGATTTTATATTGTACTGGCCGACTATGGGAATCGTAATATGTTTTAGACGTTATCTTAGATCTGTGGACGTATTCAAGAGCTTTATCGCGAGAGTACTTTAAGCGGTTTTGTAGCATACGGACATATTCGGGGTATGTGGCGTCCAGGCTTTCGTTACATATAGAGTTTGGGATAAACGGTTTATTGCCAAACATTAATTCATACGGGGTGTAGTGCGTTACGGTATGAACAGTAGTATTATAAGTAAGCATGGCTGTATATACATAACGGGGCCAATTTGTTTGTTCTTTATTGACGAAAGATTTTAAATATTCTTTCAAGGTTGAGTGGCTCCGTTCAAGGGCGCCTTGTGTTTGTGGGTGGTATGGAGTAGACCATAGCTGTTTAATTTTTAGAAATTCACACGTTTTCTTGAATAGGTCTGCTGTAAAGTTAGTGCCTTGGTCTGTCAAAATCATTTTTGGAAGGCCAAATACCGATATGAAATGTAATAAACATTCGCATGTTTCTTCGGCTGTCGTGCTGCGCACGGGGTACGCGGTGGAGAATTTAGTGAAATCATCTTGTAGTGTTAATATGAATTTAAGGTTTGCCGGACCGGATTCTGGAAGAGGTCCTACTATATCAAGCGATATGCGCTCACACGGCTTAGTTGACGAACTTGTAATTTGCATTGGTGCGCGATTTATTTTGCGTAAAGCTTTGTTTTCTTGGCACGATTTACAACTTTTAACATGCGACTCTATGTCATTGCGCATACCTTTCCAATAATATAACTGTTTCAATCTATCATACATACGACTGACACCAAGGTGACCAGCTATGGGTAAGTCATGATTGTCGTAGAGAATTTTCTTAACTTCAGACGGTGATGGGTAAGTAACGTTATTATGATAGATATCTATTTGTATGCCAGTATTATGAAATAGGTAGTTTATAATATTATAGATTTTAACATAACTGTGTTTTTCAAAAGGGTCACGGAAGTCGGATATACTAATTCCTTTAATTTGATCAGTTATCACAAGTTCATTACGAATATATTTGAGGGTTTTAAATATTTCGTCATATGACGTCTGGTCGAAGTGATGTACTTTTACGTACAGGAAGTAGTAATCTTTATTTCCTGTTTGGACTTTATAGAAGGTATGTAATTGTTTTTCTTGGTTGCGGATTTGATCTTGATTTTCTAAATTATTTAATATTTCTTCAATATACGGATTTGATTCATCCAAATCAATCGACGTGGGCACTAAGACAACCTTAGAAGTGGCTTTTAGCAAACTGTCATTATGTTCGATAATGTGTGTATTGAATGATTTATTTTTATCCGCTATTTGTTTCAGGAAGTTGGAATAGTCAATGGTGGATAAGTCAGGGACGGAACTGAGGTGCGCGTCTTGAATTACAGTGCTCTCTGATGGGACTCTTATAGGGATAGGATTTGGAGATTCTGTATTAATAAGGTCTGGGGTAGGGATGTCAAAGAGATGGTCCGGATTAAGTTCATCCGACTGAAGGGAAGTAGGTGATGTAATGAAGTCGAAAAAATCTCTATCTGAATTACTGTCAATATTTTCAGGTGTAATATTAGCTTCGGAATTTAGAAGATTAGGTGTTGTTATTTCGTCAGCAGTAGGTTGGACGGGATTAACAGGGAATCTAGACAAAGCGTCTGCGTTGGCATTTATTTTACCCTTTTTATACTGAATATCATATTCAAATTCTTCAAGTTTCAACCTCCATCGAATGAGTCTAGATCCGGGATCTTTGCAATTGAATAGCCATTGAAGCGGCTTGTGATCTGTTACAATGGTAAATCGGCGACCATATAAATATGGTCGGAAGGTTTTAGTTCCAAATACTATCGCTAGACATTCCTTTTCCGTAACACTGTAATTACATTCGGCTTTATTTAAGGTGCGGGACGCATAAGCAATTGGAAGATCACGCCCGATGGGACCTTGAGACAGGATAGCTGATATAGCGTAATTAGATGCATCGCAGGTTAACAAAAAGGTTTGATTAAAGTCAGGATATGCTAATATAGGTGCTTCGACTAGTTTATTTTTTAGGGTTTCGAAACTAAGTTGTTGTTCATTCGTCCAATCAAACGGGGCGTCCTTTTTCAGGAGCAAGGTAAGGGATTTGGCTAGTTTCGAAAAGTTAGGGATAAAACGCCTGTAGTATGACACGAGGCCCAAGAAAGATTTAATGTCTCTTGCAGATTTTGGAACGGGATATTGTGTTACAGCTTTCACCTTATCTGGATTTGGTTTTACACCGTTTTGGGTGATAATGTGACCTAGGTAAGTAACTTCTTTTCGGAGAAATTCGCATTTTTCTGGTTGAAGTTTTAAATTGAATTCTCGAAGTCTGTCGAAAATGGCCTTGAGATTTAGGATTGCTGAATTTAAATCGAATGCATACTGGACTATATCGTCTAAATAAACAAAACAACGAGAGCCTTGTAGCCCAGCAAGGCAGGTATTCATAAGTCTCTGAAACGTACTTGGGGCATTTTTTAAGCCAAACGGCATTCTATTGAATTGAAAGTGGCCTTGAGGTACAGAAAAGGCTGTTTTAGGTGCGTCTTCTGGTGATATCATTAATTGATGGAAACCTGATGAAAGGTCGAGGGTAGTGAAATATTGGCTTTTACCCAATTGGTCAAGAATTTCGGTAATTTGAGGGATAGGATAAATTTCACCTATTGTGACATCGTTTAACTTTCTATAGTCAATTACGATGCGCCATTTCTTTTGGCCAGAAGCGTCTGCTTTTTTTGGAACAATCCATATAGGAGAAGACCATGGGGAATTTGAGGGTTTGATGATGTCTTGGTCCAACATTTTACTAATTTGGGTGTCCACTTCCTCTTTATGGCACTCTGGAAAACGGTAAGATTTTGTATGTATCGGAGTGTTAATAGTGGTTTTGATTTCATGTTGAATGGCTGGCGTAAAAGAAAGAGCTTCTTCAGGTAGGTGGAATATATCAGAATAATCTGAACATAAATTAAAGAGCGCTTGAGCTTCTTCGTCATTCAGGTGGGAGGTTCTCAGGGAATTTAGAACTTTCCTAGTACGCTCAACTACGTTTTCACTAAGAGGAGTCGATTGAATAGGATAAGCGACAATTGGGTCTAGTTTAAGGTTAAGGTTGCGTTTAATCTTAACAGGTTTATTAGAGGTGTTAACAACGGATATATTGACTCTATTATTGTCTTTAACTTTTGTTATACAATTAGCAACTAGAAGAGTACTAGAAAGATGTTGATCTAGGATCACGCCTTCTTTTAATTATGGATTTGTGACGGTACATTCTATTACAGTCTCTGTGCGTGGTGGTATGATGTAGCAAGAGTCAAGGAAATGGATTTTAATTTCATTGCGAGTTATTTTAAGAACATCACGACTGTAGTCAATGTTGCAACTGTTAGCCGTCAGGAAATCATTACCTATAATGCCGTCATAAGGTAGGTTAATTTCTTTGATCATGTGAAATTTATGGCTAATTGACTTACAATCCGAGACTTTTAGTTTTAAATTAAAATGACCCATAGTTTGAGTGGTTTCAACGCCAGGATCGATGCCTTTAATGCTTATAGGTTTATGAATGATTTTTGGCTTGTTTAGGACACTTGATTCTTTTAACAAGCAGATTGCAGACCCTGAGTCTACAAGGAGTGTTAGTGGAATATCAGAGACTTGTGACTCTATCAACACATGAGGTAGTAGTTTTTTAGAGGTATCGATACTAACCTCATAAATTTTATTAGGAGAATTGAGGTTTCCGTTTTGGGGCTGGTTACCCTGCTGTATAACCTTGGAAGATTTAAGGTTGCCGTTTTGGGGCTGGTTACCCTGATGTATAACCTTAAGAGGATTGAGGTTGCCATTTTGGGGCTGGTTACCCTGCTGTATAACCTCGGAAGGGTTAAGGTTGCCGTTTTGGGGCTGGTTACCCTGATGTATAACCTTAAGAGGATTGAGGTTGCCGTTTTGGGGCTGGTTACCCTGATGTATAACCTCGGAAGTTTGAAAGGTTGAACTCATGTGGTTCGAATGTGTGCCGACTTTGACATGACGTCCCGTTCGGCACGGTTGCAGGACGTTTATTCGTTTAAATCTTCCACTTCGACATTTTCACCTTCGTCTTCGTGGGTAGATTCACCAGAGTCATCGCAATCATCGATGAAATTGATTTGAGGAGATTTAGGATTGGGTTGGGACCCAGAGGATTTACTTTGATCCTGATGAAATTGAGAACTCGGGTAACGTTTCTGTCGCTTTTGACAGTTATTTATATCGTGACCAATCTCTTTGCAATATTTGCATGTAATGTTTGGGTCGTGTTTATGATTGCTACCCGACGTAATTGGTTGCGAAGATGATTTCTGCGAGTTTTTATGTTTCTGAGCAAAGATTTTAGGGTTGGACCTATTTTGGCTAGCCTGTTTTTCACGTTGTGAGATATGATTTCGCCTATAAAGAGTTTCTAAAATCCTTTCTTCGGAAATGGCTAAGTTAACAGCCTCATTGAAAGTTTTAGGTGCCCTGCATCTTACCATGTTTGATACGCGAGGGTTTAAGCCCATAAGGAAGTGGTGGAGTGTTAGGTCCTCCATGGCTGCTGTGCGACCTGGTATTTCTTTGGCTTTATAATTAGAGAGCGATATCTCTGTTAATAATTGAGAAAGGTAAGTCTCCATGCGAAGGGCGAATTGTCCTACATTTTCAGACGAAGTTTGTTTGCTTTCCTGGAGATCATTAAGTAAATGTGTATAGTGTTTTCTTTCTGAAAATTGAGTTTTAAGGAACTCTTTTAACTGTTCCCAAGATGTGAACTCTTTAATCGAACACGCAATTTCGGCTTTGTCTGTAAGTTGACATAATATATATTTAAATATAATTGGCTTTTGTGCCTCGGATGCTAGCTCGTAAGTATTATTGCAATTATTAATAAACGAATTTAGTTTCTCGCGACTGCCGTCATATGGTTTTACGAATTTTAGTAAAGTATTAAGCTCCATTTCTACTGTTTGCCTAGTAATTCTTGGTGATAAGATTGGAGATTTTGGATCTGAAGGCTCAGATGGAATTTCAATTTGCAATTTACTATCTTCGTTTTTTGGTACTTTAGGAGGCATAACATGCAAATTCTAGACGTCAAGAAACAAAATATTAATTTTAAACTAGCAGAGATAAGGTTACAGTTAACAATAATTGTTCGTTGACTTACAGGAATACGTAGGCGGCGATAAGAGCTAGAGCTGAGAACGACTGCATAGCGACACTCACACGCAGATAACACAACCGACACTCTTAGATTCACGGAACACTTGTTAGACTAAACACAAAACACTCGCGGGTCATAGGACGACACTTATGACGTTTCAGGATCTGCAGGATCCCTGGAGGACTCGCAGGATGCTCGGAGGACTCGTATGATGCTCGGAGAACTCGCAGGATGCTCGGAGGACTCGCAGGATGCTCTGAGGACTCGCAGGATGCCAGAAGTATGTGAAGCTATTAGTCGGTTGAAGAACGCGACTGGCGCTCACAGGATACTCGCAGGACGATTAAAGGATGTCCACAGGGCACTCACAGGATACATGTAGGCTGCACTTATTATTATGCACTCAGGATGTACACGACTCGCAGAATCGTAACGTGCTACTTATGAACACTTCACTGGTTTTATTACCATTAAATTTTATTTTTTATAGGATTGCAGGATACGGAGAGTCTATTTACTGATTTAACGCAAATGTAGTTTACGCGAATCGGCACTGGGGATTTCCGTATCCCACCGCTGCCACCAAATGTTATAGGGTCCCTTCAAAGAGGCTTTTTAAAAAAAGAAATTGTTTAAAAAGGTAATTATTATTTATTTAATTAATTAATACAATTTAAGAAAAAGGGACCCATATGCAACCGATCACCGTAAAGGTTCGAAATAGACTGCCTTTAGTACCAATGATTATTGCTGACTACGACTAATGTACTGAGATGGCTGAAAGCCATAATGATTAAGCATTTTAGGGTTCAGTGTGTGCTTATAACAGTACGCTCTGACAGGAAAAGGCCCACCAATTTCGTATTTTAATTTAAAATATAAGCAACAACACATACATTTTTAAGAATATCCAATCCCGCACAGCAATGTCATCAAAACGAAAATATTTGAACTTGCTCCAATATTCAAATGGAACAAATTGAATTCTCCCAAACATCGGGAGGCTCAAAAAATATGAACACACTTCCCAACGAACGTACGAATGAAATATTAATGTTGCCATCAATTCACCGAGTTTCACCTCAGATGAGTTAAAAATTTAAAAAACAATGCTATTTGGCTTGCGGCCAAACGCGAAACGTTGAGCGGTGCAAGAATTGAATGTGATAGTGAATAGTAGGGAAAAATGCTAGCTTCGGCCATTTTGTTATCTTAGTAATTAGGGGAATAGAAGCACTTGTGGGTCATTAAGTTTAGAAACTAAGAAATGGGTAGTTTGGGCAGTTATTCTGAATGGTTGATCTGATATTATGAATGCAGTAATATTCCTCGTAAAAACCAGATTTTTTTAATTGTTTACTTTTATAGTATTTTCATAAAACCAATGAACTTTTGTACTTGTTTAAAGTTTTATAATAGGTTATTTCTATTGGCTGATATCTTACATATTCATCAACGTTATTTAGCCTGACAGCCATCCATTGCTAGACATATGCCTTATCGCCGAACCTGCGCTTTCCGCATCCAGCGGATACCCGCAACCGTCACCAGATCGATGGATACAACCTGTATGTGACAGACTTCTGATTCTGAATCAAAACTGAGCACCGCCCTTTTAAAAGACGGTAAAAAACAGAAATAAATAAATTATAATTGACTCATTTTAATAATCAAAACCCAAACAAAGCGTAAGGCTCGAATTAAAGACCTTTCACAACACCCTTGCAACGCTACCATTAGGCCAATGAGCAGTAATGTATGAGAATATAAATATTAATATCATACTCCCAAAATATCCGGGTGAAAGTCAACATAATGTAACATCATGGCATTTTAAAACAGCCCACTCAGCGTTTTACATACTCAAAATTATGCGAAAATTTCGTTTCATCTCGTGATAAGAAAAACATCTTTACAAAAAGTTTTTGAACATCTTTGTTACTCAACTACTCAAAAACGGCTAAACAGATTCGGATAAAACTTAGCAAACAGATAGACTATGTCTTAATTTATATATAAAATTGTTTTAATTACGGTAAATGAAAAAGTTTACCAACAAGGCAAATGTGCACGGGCACGCCACGATTGCGGCGATAAGTCCCCTCTTTGAGGAGTGGCTGGAGAGGCGCCACGGCGTCCTCACCTTCCGCGTGACGCAGGTCCTCACCGGACATGGCAGCTTCGGGAGGTTCCTGTGTCGGATAAGGCGGGAGGAAACGTCCGGGTGTCACCACTGTGTGGATCGCCCGGAGGACACGGTGGAGGTCTGCCCGGCTTGGGCAGAGCACCGCCGTGTCCTCGTGGAGGCGATCGGCGGCAGAGACCTCTCGCGTCCGGCCCTGGTTCAGGCCATGGTACGGAGCGAGAGGGCATGGGCAGCCGTCACCTCCTTCTGCGAAGCAGTAATGCTCGCGAAGGAGGAGGCGGGACGGTTGAGGGAAAGGCAAGTTTCGCGCCCTCCCGCCCCTAGCCGCCGCAGGAGACGCCCAGGGCGTCGGGAATCCCGGGCGGATTTCCGGCCACCGTAGGCGCGGGCTTGCGGACGGTGAGCAATGGGTAGCTCACCGTCCGGTAAGGATCAGGCCCGGGTCGACGGCGCGTTGTATTCCACGCGCGCCTCAAAGAGATGTCGTCAGCACATAGTAGGGGTCCACTAGGGCCGATGCCTGCCGGGGTCGCGGGAAGGTACTTATGGGTCACCGAGGCCCCCGCAACACAGGCAACAAGAAGGAATACGGGTGGGTTTTAGTCAGTAAGAGTCTGACACACCCTCCCGCTCCGCCCAGAGCGGGAGAAGTTATTTGATGATTTCCCACCCTCAAAAAAAAAAAAAAAGCATCTTTGGAACAAGCAAACTGCACGAAAATACAAAGCTGAGGATAAAGAAGTAGCCATTCAAAATCCTGGTCAAATAGTATGTGCAACTTACGACTTTCAGAAAGTACTTAACTGCACAAGTGGAGAGGTTTCTTTATTTTATTATAAAAGGAAGTTGTCACTTATGCATTTGACAGTATTCGATGCTGGAAAGAAGGAAGCATCATGCTACATGTGGCCTGAAAATATAGCCAAACGTGGGGCCAACGAGGTTGCTAGCTGCTTGTTAGATTTTATTCAGCTTAAAGTAGCAGATAGGGCACAAGACTTCAGATTTTGGTCGGATAACTGCGCTGGACAAAACCGTAACAGAGTTGTCTACAGCCTCTATATGCATGCCAGGAAATTCAACATCGACATCATACACCGATTTTTAGAGCCTGGTCACACTCAACAAGAAGCGGACAGTGTGCATGCTCTTGTTGAGAGGTCTTCCAAAGGCAAAATAATTTATACTCCTGACCAATGGTACGCGTTAGTTCGTTGGGCGAAAACAAACAGTTCTCCTTACAAAGTTACTAAAGTAACTCAAGAAATGTTATTTGATTTTAAAACCTAACAACGGAAATTGGAAGAAAAACACTGAAAATCAAGATGTGAGGTGGAATAATATTAAGGAAATTCATATAAAAAAATTGACCCTTATTAGGGTCAATTTGAAGAATAATATTTTATTATTTACAAATATTACCTGGACTCAAACTACATGACACTAAATACTTTTTTTTTTATTTCTAAGCAAGGTTTTTTTTATTTCGACGGGTCCAAACTACCGTCGAAATAAAAAAAACCTTGCTTAGAAATAAAAAAAAAGAAATCAAAAAGAAAGTGAATTGTTGCCATTATATTCTAGCAGTTTGCCGATATCGGAACCAAAATATAAAGATTTGTTGTCGCTTTGTAATGCTGGACACATTCCAAAGCAATATCACAATTTTTACAAAACTATTGATTTTGTCAGTAATGTAATAAATTGACTGTAATAGGCGGCGAGTCTATTGCCATTTCATCATCATTTCAGCCAAAAGATGTCGACTGCTGAACTTAAGCCTTCCCCAAGCACCGCCACTTCAAGCAGTTTTATGCTTCCCGCATCCAGCGGATTCCTGCGGCCTTCACAAGGCCATCGGTCCACCTTGTGGGAGGCCTTCCAACGCTACGTCTTCCGGTACGCGGTTGCCACTACAGAAGCATTCGACCCCATCGGCCATATATTTTGCGAGCAATGTGCCTGCCCACTGCCATTTAATATTGGCTATTCTTCGGAGTATGTTGGTTACCTTAGTTGTCCTGCTTATCTCTTCATTTCTGATTCGATCACGTAGTGAAACTCCAAATGCCCTCCCTTTGGGTGACTTTTAGCGTTCTAACAAGGCCCTTTGTCAGCGACAACGTTTCAGTTCCATAGGTCATCACTAGCAACACGCACTGGTCAAAGACTTTCGTCTTGAGACACTGACGCGGTATGTGGGACGAGAAGATATTGCGTAGCTTCCGGAACGCTGCTCAGCTGAGTCGGATTCGACGATTGACCTCTTTCTTGAAGTTGGACCTACCTAACTGGAGAGTTACCCAGCACAAATTTTGGCCGCTAATAACCCTTTGCTGAACAAGAGAATTAAACGCAGATCCCCAGAATGCTTCGGAGATGCGATTGCAACCACTGAACCTACGAGACAATCACATTACAATTTTATATACCCGACAAATGGCAAAACATCCATCCAACCAAACTCATAAAATATTCAATTTCTTATGCATACCTAATAATTGTTTTTAATAATTTCACCTTTCCCCTAAAAAATCATGTCATCAAATCATAATTTTCAATAACCCCCAACATGTCAATACCACGACGCACAGACGGGTATTTTGACAATCTACGCGGCCAAAATTATTTTATGTTTTTATTCTTTTCTAAAGAATATAACTTAGTAGAAAAAATACTTTTTGTGATTTATAAAGAGGTTTTATTTTTCAATATTCACAATAAAAAAATGTTCAAGAAGAAAATGTAAAATAAAAAATGTGTCGCGTTTACTTTGCATTATTATTAGTTTTCTTCCTTGTACTCTGAAGAATCAACATTGGGTTCCCCAGGCATGAGAAGCGCGATAGTTTCTTGCAAAAAACACTTCATTTTTCTTCTTTTTAAGCTTCTCATACAACTTATAAGAGGGTCTGATGTCAAAAGCAACCGATTCAAAATATCTCTGTTGCAGTTTTCTCTTGAAAACTTTAGGGCAAAATCCTGGCGAATCTAAAATGTTTATTACGTGCTTCTGCGGCCTCTTCTGATAGCTACCCAATAGGTAACAGCGCGTTTTTTATGATCACTGCACCATTAATTTGAAATTTTGTGCATTGTTGGAGTCATTGGGTGCCAAGGGTATAAATTGACATATAAGCGGACAGTATCTAAAGTGTATTTGTCGTATTTTTCCGAATCAATTATATGGCCGCTTGAAATAGTTTCTAGTATGACCTTAAGTCTGTATATTAAGTCATAATTTATGCCTGTTATGTCAGATGCCAAAGTTGGGTCTTAAAAAAATCTCCTACTTGTGTTACCATCATTGGTATTCCCAAAATTTGCCTTTGGACCAATAATCCAGTTTCTTCGCGAAATCTTTTCTGGATTTCGACTTTCTTTTCGTGTTTCAATTTTTTTTAGTTATCTGTCTTCCTCTCTCTATACTTCTTTAAGGCTTCAAACAGGCGCGACACGCGACGCGACACAAAGGCACCGCGTGTAGCACTACAAGCGGTTGTTTGTAAAAGTCTTTACTGGCAATTTATATGCCAAATGCAGAATGCTTTCGAATAGACGAATCCGAGCGTGTAAAATGGAGAGTCCAAACTCGATAGATTATCAATCTTGTTGAAGTCCTTAGAAGTTGCACCACATATCGACTTGTAGATTTCGTGTCAGTGGCCGCATTGCAGACCTTGCCATCCACCATTGTCATGACAAAGACATGAGAGACCGAGTACTTGTTCCCATTCATGTTAATCTCTGTGGCGCTTAGCGAATTAGAAGATTTTTTCACGAAGTTGATTTCTTCTTCCGTTACATCTATATTTTCTTTAGCAAAAGAGAATTTTATAGGGCGGCGAAATCGCGGAGAAGAAGGTGTTGGGTTTTCCCATACAAGTTTTTCACCTTCACAGCCAGCAACTAATCGTAGAGGCACGAAACTACTTTGAAATACGAGTATGTTGGCATCAGAGTCTGCATCATTTGTAAACTTTTGTTTGAACTGTGATTGCTGTGAGCCGTCACATCCCCATTTAGAAATTAATTTTAAGCTCTCTCGTTCTTGTTCTTTTAATGTTGTTAGAACATCTTCTAGGAAAATAGATAAACGCCTTACTGTATGGTCAATCAAAGGTTGTAAATCGGTTTCAGCATAGGTACTCGTCACCCTGCATTTGATTTTTATACTTTGATGCTCGAGTTGGAGTACTGGTGATCTCTTTAAGTATTTCGGAAGCATCTCTTTTTCCTGATTTCCGCAACTCAACCTGAGCTGCACGAATGATAACATCTTGTGCCACAACAGACCGAATCTCTTCAGTTTTCCACCTCTTGGTCCTTTCACTCGATTCGTTAAATAACTTACGTGGCCGTCCGTCGATTTTGTGAAATGTCGGGTATCTCAAACGTTCCTTCAAGCCATGAGTGGTTAATTTTGAGAAATACGTCCTCTTTCTTATGTGCTTTTAACCACCTTTGCTTAATTTGTGATTTGAAGTGTGCAAAGTTACGTTTCAGGGTCTCAATTTGTTCTTGTGTGTAATCTCAGTGAAGATTATAGACAATAGATGGCTTCTGAAAGAATTGAGTTTTTCTTCCAAGTTAGGCAAATCGTAGCTCTGCACACGATCAAACATGTATTTACGGGTCACTACTCTCACTCCAGAGGTACCTCGTGAATCTAAAACATAGAGACATTTTTTTTAGAATTATAAGAATTACAGTAATTTTTTTGTACATTACTCTAAATAAGTTCAAATTATCAAAACATAACGTATCCGCGCTTATCCGCGGCAGTTTTTTTGATTTTTTACTACTCAAAGCTTCAAACTTTCATTTGTATAAGGTATTATGGCAGGATCTAACTTGACACTATAACAAATAGACGACGAAATAAAATATTTACAATCAAAAATCGACATATCATGTGGGTACTTTCAAATTATTATATCTTACCTTTGTAATGATGAAAATAACAAAAAAACTTAATAAAATACAGCATAACTACCTGCTACATTAGCATCCATCACAAACACTTCTAAAGTTTACGCTATATATTTTATATTTAACTTAAAAGTTAATGTTATTGCACGAGCGCCGAGAACGGACACAAACAACAAGTTGAACGATCGAATTCCGACTAAATGTATGACGCAACTAGTGCAGGTAGCGGAGTGGGGAAGGCGGGTTATTGTTCCCGGGACTATCCCCTAGCTCAGGTAGTCGTCCTATTCAACATAATCTACAGTTTGTAAATTCTACTTTTGGCCGCGTAGATTAGCAAAATACCCGTATGTGCGACGTTAACGTCGACACGAAAATGCATAGAATTTCAATTTACGGCATTAAGGATGGAGGCTTAGTTCCGTACTAAGCTCAATTGGAACTGAACGTTTTTGGCAAAGTGACACTGTAACCCACAATCTGCTTAGATGCTTGAAATGTTTGTTGAAACAGATTTTGTATTAAAATGATATGTGTGTAGGAGATGTGTCGTGTGTGTCTTCTCTTCGTGATGTGAGGTTATCTTCAGGGAACACAATTAAACGATCCAGACACTTCGACAACAGTTTATTCTCACCACTAATATTCACGACAACAAGTGCAAGCAGATAGGTATAGCTAATAGGCAAGAGGTCGTTAGCGTTATAGTTTATGCGGAAGGATTAGATTCGCAGCAAGCGAGCGTGCGTCGGCCTTGAGAGTGCGAGACGGACTATGGAGCGCGGGCGCGCGCGTCGCTTCGCGGGCGATGTTTCTGGACTTCCTTTGTTTCGGTGAGTAGCGGGACTTGGAGTGCGCTTACTCGGTACGACACGACGACGACGCGATGAAGCTCGGCGACTCAACGATGTGGCTATGCAGCACTGGTAAGTTTGGTTTGTATATTAATATGTTATGTGTTATTGTAAATGTTTAATGTTTGTGTTTGTATTTTGTGTATTTAGTATGTAAAGTATTTTATAGTAGATGTAAATATATACCTATATATGTTCTAATACAATTGTGATATTATTTATAAGTATATATGATTTATTTAGTTAATGTAACTTTATTATAATAATATATTGTGGCTACGCCACATGACTCCCCCCTTGAGACCATCCTAGGATGGGCGATAATAGTCAGGGAATCTCACTCTTCTTCCTGAGCGAGTAATTCTTACTTCTTTATCTTTGCTTACAGGGTTTGGAGTTTCATTTTCAAGTGGACGAGCGTCTGAACGAGTGTCTGGGGTAAGTAAATAGGCTGGTTTTAACCTGTCTATCGATACTGTCTGTTCTTTTCCTTTAACTAACAGCTTGAAGACTTTTGTGTCTTGTTTCAGGACTAGGTATGGCCCAGTGTACGCTGGCTGAAGGGATCCTCTCACGGTGTCATCTCGGACATAAACGTGAGTAGCAGAAGGTAAGTCTTGGTACACGAAGATGTTACGTCTGCTGTGCCTTGCGGCTGGCTGAGGGCGGATATTGTTCATAATGGAACGCAGTCATGCTAAGTATTCGGTTAGGTCACTGGTTGTATGCTGGTCGGTTATTGGTTGTAGAAACTCTCCGGGCAGTCTGAGGGGTTCGCCGTAGAGGAGTTCGGCGGGTGACGCTTGTATGTCCTCTTTGCAGGCGCTTCTCATTCCTAGCAATACTAGAGGTAAGCTTTCCGTCCATTGTAGGCTTCCATGGCACATTATGGCTGCCTTAAGTTGTCTGTGCATCCGTTCTACCATTCCGTTGCTTGCAGGATGATATGCAGTGGTTCTGTTGCGTTGCAATCCGGCAAGTTCTGAAAGTTGTTTCAGCAATGCGGATTCGAATTGCTTCCCGCGATCTGTCACGACTTCTGTAGCGCAGCCGTAACGATATCCAGTTGCAAACGAGAGCTTTAGCGACTGTTTCAGCGGTTATATCATGCAAGGGGATTGCCTCGGGCCATCGAGTGAATCTATCCACTGCGGTGAGACAATAACGGTAGCCATCCGAGAGGGGTAATGGTCCGACGATATCGATGTGCACGTAGGTAAATCTGCCGTTTGGTAGATTGAAGGTGCCCATCGGTGGAGTTACGTGCCGAGTGACCTTTGAGCGTTGACATGCATGACAGAGCTTGGTCCATTCGCGGTAATCTCTATTTACTCCTGGCCATACATAACGCTGAGCCACCAATTTTGCGGAGGCTTTAGCGCCAGGATGGCTAAGCGAGTGCAGACTGTCGTAAATTTGCCTTCTGAACTGTTTTGGTACGTAAGGTCGTAATTTTGGCGTGCTGTCGTCGCAGTAAATTTCCAGTTTTGTTCCTGGTACAGATACTTTAACAAGTTTTAGCGAAGTTCCACTTTCTAATAGTTGCCTTAGTTCTGGGTCGTTATCCTGTGAAATGGCCAAGTTCTTTGACTCGACCGGTTGTACTACTTCCTCTATCCTTGAGAAAGTATCGGCAACTATGTTATCTTTTCCCGATATGTGTTGTATGTCCGTTGTGAATTGAGCTATATAATCTAAATGCCGAAACTGACGTGGTGAACACTTTTCTTTGTGACTTTGGAACGCGAAGCAGATTGGCTTGTGGTCTGTAAATACTGTGAAGTGCCTTGCTTCCACCAGGTGTCTGAAATGTTTTATAGATTCGTAAATCGCGAGAAGTTCTTGGTCGTACGGCGAGTATTTCTTTTGAGATGGACTCAATTTACGACTAAAGAAAGCGAGAGGTTGCCATTCACCGATTGCGACGTCTGATGCATCCGTGACTACCGCTAGTTTGGCGTCCATGTCTGGGTGTGCTAGGAGAGCTGATTGGCATAGACTCTTCTTGCCGTCTTCAAATGCTTGAAGTGCTTCTCCGGTGACGTTTATGGGATGATTGCCTTTTATAGATCCGGTAAATAGGCTATGCAACGGCGTTTGGGATGAGGCAGCGTCTTTTATAAAACGACGATAGAAATTTATCATCCCTAGGAATCTCCTGAGTTCTCGAACGGTTTTCGGGGTGGGGTAATCCTTTATGACTTGGATCTTGCTATCCAGTGGTTTGATACCTGCGCAGGATACGCTACAGCCGAGGAAATTTACTTCTTCTGCCCCAAAAACACATTTGGAAGTGTTTATGACCATTCCATATTCTTTCAATCGTTCGAAGAGGAGGCGTAGTGACGGTAATGGGTCTCTTCGTCGGGGGAGGATATCAGAAAATCGTCTAAGTACGTGTAGCAAAAGTCCAGGTCACGAGTCATTTCGTCCACAAATCTTTGAAACGTTTGTCCTGCGTTGCTTAGACCAAACGTCATAAAAGGGAACTCGAACATTCCAAAGGGCGTGGTTATGGCTGTTTTGGGGACATCCTCAGGGTTAATCGGTATTTGGTTATACGCCTTTATTAAATCAATTTTTGAGAATATCTGGCAGCCAGCTATGTTCTGAGTGAAATCCTGGATGTGCCGGATGGGGTATCGGTCGGGGATCGTTCGTGCATTCAACATCCTGTAATCGCCGCATGGCCGCCATCCGTTGTCCTTTTTTGCGGCGAGATGAAGGGGTGATGACCATGGGCTCTCTGACGGTCTTGCTGTCCCTATTCTCAGCATTTCTTCGAACTCCTGTTTTGCGATCTTGAGTTTGTACGGGGCAAGTCTTCTTGGAGTGCAATATACGGGCGGTCTAGCGGTTGTTCTAATGTGGTGAACCGTATTGTGACGTATGACCCGATGAGTACCTGCTGGCCGAGTGATTTCCGGAAAATCTCGAAGAAGGTTCAAGTACTTAGACTCACCTGTTATGGTTTTGACCGAAGTTATGGTATCAGATGCGGGAACTGGATTTGCGCTTGCTGACAGGCTGGTCTTATTGTCGATCAGGCGTTTGTTACGACAGTCTACGATTAAGTCGTAGTACGATAAAAAATCGACTCCGATAATAGCCTTGGTGACGTCAGCTATAATGAATTGCCAGGAGAATGCACGGCGAAGACCTAAGTCAAGTTCCATTTGTTGGACACCGTATATGGCGATTGGAGTTCCGTTCGCTGCGAAAACGTTGAGTTCGGTTGTGCATGGTCGCCTTTGTTTCAGGGCGGAGCGGGGAAAAACGCAGATGTCACTTCCAGTGTCGACTAAAAACCGCATTTTTGTTCTTCTGTCCATTATGAATAAGCGACCAGTAGTATGACTATGGCAATCATGTGTCGCTACTGATGATTGCCCTTGGCTTTGCCCGACCCTGATTGATAATCACAAGGTTTCAAGCATTTACGTGCTTTGTCTCCATATCTGTGGTGGAAAATACAGGTAGGGTACTTCCTATAATTTGACTGGGAACGCGTGTTGCTTCTTCCCCGTTGACTTATACTCCTTGACCTGGATCTAGAATCTCTTGTTAAGGGGGCCTGCACTTGACGACTGAGCTCTGCAATCTCTCTTGACAATTTCTCGATCATTGTATTAGGAATTGCGTCCGTGGCGGCCACTTGTGGCGCGGGTGGTACGAGATCGTGTACTTTATCAGCCAGGTCTGCGAGTGTCGAAAGTGACGACTCTGGCTGCGATGCTACGACTATTTGTATGTTGCCCGGTAAGCGGCTAGTCCACACGGTCTTTATAAAATCGTCCGGTATGCTTGGGCCCGCTAGATGTTGCAGGTGCCGAAGAAACGCGGATGGTCGCCTGTCTCCCAATTCCTCATGCATCAGCAACTGGGTTAGTTCTTTTTCATGCGACGCAGATAACCTTTTAATTAACTCGCTTTTTAACTTTTCATATTTTCCACTAGCTGGAGGATTATATTAAAATGTCTTTCACCTCTGCGGCGTAACGGTTTTCAAGTTGGGCACTGACGTAATTATATTTGGTGTCATCATCTTTGACGCCCGAGAGTGCAAAACTTCCTTCTATTTGCGCAAACCAGACTGCAGGTTCCTCTGGCTAGAACGGCGGAAGTCGTACCCCGACACGACAAATGTCGGAAGGTATAAATGTCCTTTCTTTGGAATGCGACCTGGGGCCTTATTATGAACTCTTATTTCCAGGCAGTTTACGGCGTAAACAGAACTGCCTTGCAATTTCGTATTATGAACTCGTCAAACAAGCCAGTCAGCAGTCACGTGACACCCTGGGCGACTTCTGCCCGAACATTGCCTGGCAATACCGTATTATGAACGTTCGTTTGACATTTCTTTTCATACTAGAACTGTCAAAAAGTAACCTCATAATCCATTCTGTTTACGTTGCTTCAGAGGAGCTTTTATTGAATTGTTTTGGGTTTATTTGGAAAAGTTATTCGAGTGTTAAATATATAAAAAAGGGAAATATCATGTGTGACGAATATGAACTGTTTGAGTTCCTAGAAAGTGACTTTTCACATCAAAATAGGGAATCAAGAAACAAAAGAAAACGACTTCGTGATCAATGTAATCCGTTCGATATGGATGATGCGCAATTCATCCAACGATATCGACTTAGCAAAGATTTGGTACGGAATCTTTGTGAGGAGCTGAGACCGCACATGTTAGGGCCTACAAAATCCACGGATTTATCAGTGGAGACTAAGGTATTTGTTTTGTTTTTACTATGAGACCTTAACATACCATAATATTATGAACTTAGAGTTTTAACTAAACATTATTCTCATTTTAGGTTTTGGTAGCATTGTCATTTTATGCTACTGGCTCCTATCAACGCCCCACTGGTGATATTGGCTCTCATTCAATATCCCAGCCAACAGTTTCAACAGTAAATAAGCAAATTACTGGGTTATTAAATTTGCCGCAGATACAGGAAAAATATATTAAGTTTCCAAGCACATCTCAAGAACGCAGAAGTAATGTCGTAAGGTAAAAAATGTTTAAAATTTTATTCTCAGAATTGTTTTTTGTTTTGTCAATGCCTTTGCCTAAATGCATAATTTTCTTTCTAGGTTTTTTAATAAGTTTGGTATGCCAGGAGTGTTGGGCTGTATTGATTGCAGTCATATTGCCATCATACGCCCAACTGAAAATGAAGAGAGGTTTTATTGTAGAAAACAATATCACTCATTAAATGTACAATTGGTAAGTCTTATATCTAATAGGATACTTAAAAACATATGTAGGTATAACTCAAAAATTCAATATTTATTTTCAATATATATCTAATCAACAAATCAGTAATAACATTCATGAGTTCAATTATTTGAAACTATTCTTCTTCTTTTAATTATGTGAGAATAACCTGAAACAAATATTTTAGATTAGTAATGCAGACCTTGAAATAATCAGTGTGGATGCTAGCTATGGAGGGGCTACACATGATTCATTTATTTGGGGGAACCATCCACTGAAGCGTCACTTGGAGGAGCTTAGTCAAAATGAGTCCATATGGTTACTTGGTATGTAAAAAGTTTACTGTTTATACATGTCAATAATTATTTGTTGTTGGTTCATAATTAAAAGTCTGTCTAAAAGTCCTTTGTTGACCAATAAAGATAATAATTGAAAACTAGCTAATTTTTCTATTTTTAATACAAACTAGTCATCAACATTCTAACACAATTGTAAAATGCTATTTTGATTTCAGGTGATTCTGGTTACCCTTTGAGGAGACACATGATGACTCCAATAACAAACACAGCTCCGGGTACCCAGGAAGCATACTATACTGGAGTACATGTGAGGACTCGAAATGTTGTTGAGAGAACGATTGGACTCCTAAAAGCGCGTTTCCGATGTTTACTGGTGCACCGAGTTCTCCATTATACACCCCAAGTAGCAGCAACAATAGTTAATGCATGTGTGGTGCTACACAATATGAGTGTCCGGTCAAATCTACCAGTACCGGAGCTCACTGAAGAAGAGACTGCACAAGAAGCAACAATGCAGCAAATGGATGCTACTCACCATACCAATCAGCAGTCATCTAGCAGCAACAGGGAGTTGAATGAAGGATTAGCTGTCAGGCGCGCCCTCGTCTCTCGCCTCTGGGACGCCCACAGCCCTTCAAATTAAGATTAAATAATGTATAAGTTTTATTTTATTTTTAGTTTGGAGTTCATTCGTTTTAACATTTCTAAGGTCTATCTTTAATTTGTCGCATTTTTTAAATCTTGTTATATGTAATTTAAATGTATAAATGCCTTTAAGTTTGCTGTATTATTTGGAATATTTCACACATTAACCTACATTGTTCTTTTAACTTTCTCAACACTGTAAAAGCACCAGATTGTACTTTACATTATTTAAAAAGAATATTCATGGAGTTTCTTCTTCTCCATAGGACCAACTTTTTGCAAAAACTTTAAATATAAAAAAAAAATATTTATGAATAAACTTTAAATACAAACCTATCAATTATCTCTACAATTTTATTTAATGCATCTAGCATTTTAAGTAAAGTCTGGCTGTTCTTAGTTTCTAAGTCCAATCTGGACCTGGCCGTTTCTATAAGTGTACGCCGGGCCGCCTCTTGACTGATGTGACCTTCTCTGCGGCGTCGTTGACGTACAGGACGTGAAGTAGTACCTTCACGTATGTTACTGGTTGAAAGTTGGGGCTGTGATGCCTCCTGTGGTGCATGTGACTGTGGACTCTCATCCACAACTGGTGATTGCTCTGGTAAATGAGGGTCTATTGGCTCACTACCACTAGGAAGAGGAATACCAGCAGAGGCTGGTGAAATTGCAGTATTAGAGAATACTGCAATTTCACTAGCGCTTGAGGTCTGTGACAACTGAAACAATTTAATTAATTATGTACACATAATAATAATGTATACCCACATTCAATTTAGGTACATTATTTATCTTAAATAATACTCACTGCTAGGAATGGTATAGGAACTTGAGTATTAGGCATGCCAGTCCCATAACCACTTCCAAGAAGGCTTAAAAATTTTTTTTCTATGTCGTTAAGGGGGGGAACATCCACAGGTCCTCCTCCAGTACGATTTAAGGATACCCGTACTGCTGCCACTCTTTTCTTTAATTTTGCCTTGTAATCGATCCAATACTGCAACAGCATTTAGGTTTTAGATAATAAATAATAATGCATAATTTAATAACTAATTGTTTTCTTAAAAAGTACTTACGTTCGACCACCCTTTGCAATCTTTTAAAGCACCTCCTTGGGAATTGAGGGCCTCAGTGACAGATTCCCACATCCGCTTAGAGTACTCTCGTGCTTGGGCAGATTTATTATATCCAATCGCCACTTCTTTGTGGGAATCTAAAAACTCCCACAATGTTTCCAGCTGAGCATAAGTTACTCGCCGACGAGAGCGAGAACTCTCATCCACTGAACTATAATAATTGCAATTGTATGAATATTATAACATGTTAAAAACGAAATATTAATTAAAAACACTGAATAACACTTACGCCATATTTTTGTTTATACTCCGGACCTAAGACGAACCACTGACCAATCTTACGAATGCAAGTATGTTTTAAATAAACAAAGATAGTTTGTAAAACAATAGTATATTATATTGAAGTGGTAGAATTTCCCGCTGAACTTCAAGTGGATTACGTTCGGAAACATAATCTCGCGTTACAATTTACAAACACAAAATTATGATATGAATTAATTATATAGCACAATAGGTATACATTGCGTTCATATTTTAACCTACTTCTATACTAGATTCATATTTATTTATTATTATTATCATAAAATACGTGATCTAAATAAAACCGTAACTTGCCGCTAAATATTTAATTGTGTTTCTGAACGTAACGGCAGAGAATTACAAGCCAGCCATAGACAAACTACCCAGCGTGAAGTCGGTCAGAATTAGGAACGTCATAATACGAAATCTAACCAGCCAGTGAAATGAATTGCCTGGAACTTGCCTGGTTTTTTAAAAGTTCGTAATAGGCCCCCTGCTATCGTCGCTTTGTTTGTCGGATGACTTGCCATTTTTAGACATTATTGAATCTGGTTTTCACTAGCTTTCGGTTTTTATGCTGCTCCGTGCTGTGTCCAAGATCCGGGGTCACCAATGTAGGAGATGTGTCGTGTATGTCTTCTCTTCGTGATGTGAGGTTATCTTCAGGGAACACAATTAAACGATCCAGACACTTCGACAACAGTTTATTCTCACCACTAATATTCACGACAACAAGTGCAAGCAGATAGGTATAGCTAATAGGCAAGAGGTCGTTAGCGTTATAGTTTATGCGGAAGGATTAGATTCGCAGCAAGCGAGCGTGCGTCGGCCTTGAGAGTGCGAGACGGACTATGGAGCGCGGGCGCGCGCGTCGCTTCGCGGGCGATGTTTCTGGACTTCCTTTGTTTCGGTGAGTAGCGGGACTTGGAGTGCGCTTACTCGGTACGACACGACGACGACGCGATGAAGCTCGGCGACTCAACGATGTGGCTATGCAGCACTGGTAAGTTTGGTTTGTATATTAATATGTTATGTGTTATTGTAAATGTTTAATGTTTGTGTTTGTATTTTGTGTATTTAGTATGTAAAGTATTTTATAGTAGATGTAAATATATACCTATATATGTTCTAATACAATTGTGATATTATTTATAAGTATATATGATTTATTTAGTTAATGTAACTTTATTATAATAATATATTGTGGCTACGCCACATGTGCTTAGTTTTAGTTGAATGGTCAAAGTTTTCGTTTTAAAATGTGGAACACGTGTGCTTGGATGGAATTACAACAATAAATAAGCTTGCAAGAACTTAAGCAAGCGTTTTCTTATGAGAATTATCTGAACATTGTTTTCCTAAATCATTTATTTCCTGAAAGTTAATAGTTTATTTCAGTCTTTGAAAATATTTTCTCAACTCCTTTACCTTTGTGTGTCGTATAAAAAGCATGCAATATAATAATAATTACTTCCTATGTTTCCGTTAATTGGACCATAGCCTGAGGCAAAGTCGCGCGCTGCATACGTAGCCGAACTGCACGCTACTCCGAACGGCGTCATTTATGCGTAGCCAAACTGCACGCTACTTCGAACGGCGCGTTGCATGCGTAGCCAAACTGCACGCTACTCCGAACGGCGCGCTGCATGCGTAGCTGAACTGCACGGTACTCCAAACGGCGCGCTGCATGTGTAGCCAAACTGCACGCTACTCCGAACGGCGCACTGCATGCGTAGCTGAACTGCACGCTACTCCGAACGGCGCGCTGCATGCGTAGCCGAACTGCACGCAACTCCGAACGGCACGCTGCAAGTATAATGTCGCTATAATTTCACCGGCAGTCCATCCCAAACTTTATTCATATTAGCTTGTTGTTTGGTTTGGTGTTGGCAGGATACATTTTTTATTTTATATGTAATGCGTATGGTTAGTTAGTTAGTCAATTAAGTTAATGTTAATATTTGACATAAAAGTTGTGAAAATGTATCCCGAACACTGAAAATCAAATAGTACCAGTACCAGAAACATAAAAGCAAAATCCATTTCCACACATCCCATCCCTTTTATCTGAATCCAAACAGATCTACCCGTGAAACATCAGCATCGTGCTCCGAATATAAAAGCAGTACTCCTTATACATTACCATATCGTTTGACGTTTGAAAGCCAATTTTATTGCTTTTCCTATCAAAGGGCGCAATGGAATTTAAACCGTCCATTTGCGTCGGTATTTAAGTGCTTATTTGCATTGGGGAGTAATGAATACGGTGTATAGCGTGTTTGTGGTTCAGGAATTGGTACGGTGTTCTTTCAAGGTGTAATTAGGACTGGTTGAACGGATGGTAGTATTTGCCTTTTTATTTACATGCATCGATATGCTGGAAAACGAAATAAAGAGTGATAGACCTAAGTAGTTCTTTCTTTGTATGAGGAATCACCATTTTATGCTACTTCTTGTCTTGTTGGAAACCACGACTTAATCGTTTGATTATGCAACACGCAGTGAGCAAGCTTAGTAATCCAAACTGTAAAGTAACGGTTCTGAATTAAATAGTCTATGTGTGTAAGATTTTATTAACCATAACATTTTCCCATAGAAGTAAGCAGATTCCGCTTAACGTTTTATTTTATCATGCTCACAAGTAACGAGAATTGGACACTTTTGTTAAAAACGGTCCTAATAAGCTGTAATAATGATAGTCCCGGCAAAAGCATCTTTTGTGAGAAGTGATTAAATTTTTGTAAACAAAAATTTAATCCCAAAGGAAAATTCGCGCGCGTACTCTTTAATGACCATTCCCCAACGAACCAATACGATCAAAACAGTACGTTTACAAATTATATAAATGTTTGTAGCAACAAGAGGCGAGTCGATGCCCTCGTAGATTAAAAAACGGAATGTACGTTAAAAACAGAGGGTAGTCGAAAGCTCTTACGGAAAAAAACGCGCTCTAAGCACGAAACTGAGCGCAAAAAACGCCCTAGTTTCATTAATTGTTTGTGACATACTGATAAAGATTTGAGAATTTTGGAGTTTTGGCCTTAAATTGACTGCACGGCCGGGGGTGAAGTAGAGTGATTGGATTTTATGCTACAAGTCATAGGTTAAATTCTCTTAGTGGTATGTTCCAACGAGTTCCAACTGCTAACGACTGCAATGCATTTTCAATTGCCTGTAACACTGGCAGAAATCATGTCGCGGTCAAAACTTGTGGAATTTCAAACTTTTTTCCATTTTGAACAAGATTTACGACGCGTAATTTTTGACATAGTGTGTCATAGAAACCATAATTAAGAAAACCATACTTTTCCCAATCGATTATATTTAAGCTGCTCCTAAATCCACGAAATAGCTGATTATGTTGCCGCTGCAAAAAAGTTACGGCGTGCGGACACTTTTTCATACGCCGCTTCAATGATAGTTCTCAAGACGCAACTGTAGATATGAATGACTGCCGCGAAGTGCGTACACAGTTCAGAATTAGATTTTGTTTCCTTTGTGTTTTATTATATTGTTAAATTAAATTAAAGTATGTATATTGGTTTTACTGGAAAAGGTCCATGAAAGACTCAACAGATTATTTTTTAAAGCTTGAGCTTATGCCATAAGCTGGCGGTAGCTGCGGTTGACGTCACATAGATATGTGACGTCAACCGCCCGCACCAGTTGCACTTCAATTCTTGCTACATTGTTCCCACATCGATTACTTGTTCTAAACGGTCAAATGTGTAATTGTTCCCACAAAATATCACAATTTTTTTTCTTTATGATTCGACTAAAACACTCGTTTTTGAAACGAATGAAGAAATTATTTTCCCACTAATTTTCCTGAAAAACTGAAAACACTTGGTGATGTACTTGTAAATCAATACCACAACACTATACAGCCATAATGCCAAATTGACTGCGTTTTTGTTTCAAACACCCACAGTTTGCCCATGCCCCTAAGGGTTAAAAACCTTCCTACTTACTTCAGTACACTTTAAAGGCGCTGTCAATGTCAAATTGTTATCACCGACGCCGACGTGCACTCGACTTTAGTTCGTTTTTTTAATCCCAGAGACTAATTTGACATTTCAAATGATTGTTGTTCGTTGTTTCAATTTGGAGTTTGATATTTGCATGTGTCAATTTAGTCTCCGAGATTAATTTAAAATTGTATAGTATCACAGAAATCTTGCGATGTTCTTCCATCAGTTTGATAAATTCCTCAGCAGTATGTAACACCACGTCCACAGTTTAAATAAGTCCATCTCAATATTCACTTTAAAGCCATCACTTTACAACGACCAGTCCTGTTCCAAACTACGTAGTAATTGTTGGAGGTAAGAGGTTTCTAATCCACTCGAGTTTCCATATTCGTATGAAAAGGTGTTGTGAAAATGGAAAATGGTTTTCATGCTTGTTCTTTTCTTTAAGTATGAAACAACGTAATGTCACCTGTTTTCCCCGAAGAGTAAGGCAGGCTATAGTACTCACATTTTGCCAGTTATTATTATTAATTAAGTCACAATGTAAAAGTGGAACGAAAAAGTCCTTTCTTTCTATGTGGACTTAGTTGTCCATCAGCGAGGATATCATCGAAGTCACATTTCATTAAGTTGGCCACTACAGTCTGTTACAAAAAAAGCCCATTTTCATTTACTTATTTCATTAATGATTTAGCCCATTTCATTCTGTGCGGTAGCTTGGAAATTATTTGACCTAGAACTCAGAGATTAAACAAAGATCAAAGGGGAATTTTAAACTAGTTTAAAATACCTACCTTTGTAATTGAAGTTGGAAATTAAAGATAAAAAACTTAGCTGGCAAGTTTTTTTACCTGTTCAAAATATATGCATAACAAAAATAACTTACCAAGACTCTTGTAACTCCTGCGATGAAGGGAGAGGAAAAGGAAGGATATAGGTGTCTTGTTGTTTGGATCCTTCCTACCTGAAAGCATTCATCTTAACTGCAGAAATTCAAAAAGTGTAAAAGTACTAATAGTAGTAATGGCATACTCATCAAACTCAGGCATAGCCTACAATTCTAAAGCTCGTAGCTAGCGCTATCAGCTACGGCGCCAGCGTAGAATACCACGTAGACCCTCAACAACAATAACTAGTAAGCTATGACGTACTAACACGATAGTTTCAACCCACAAGTGCATGCTTATATCCCCACTTATACCTTAGAATTTATGCTAAGTACGCACTATAGCGTTCTAAGCCCGCAGAATTCTAAGAGGCTCCTAGTTTGGAAGTCAGAAAAGCAAAAATGTTGAGGTTTTATCTTTGTAATTTTTGGACTTTGTAGTAAATGATTGATTATTGATTGTTGGCCATTATTTATGTAGGTACCTATTGTGTCTTGTGTACGTTTGTTGAAGATTCTAAATAAATAAATAAATAATATAAAATAAAACGTTTATTCAATTATCTGGCTGCCTCGAAGTTTTTAATTACGAGGCTTTGTTTAGAATGTTTGGCATGCTTGCATTTGACCACTATTACAATCACCTGATGGTAAATGATGGTGCGTAAAAAATACTGAAGTTGAGCTGCTCCGGATTAGACTGTGCCTGAAAGCCGATCCCAACATAGTTTTAGTTGGGAAAAAGCAGATGATGATGATGATAATTAAAGAACTTCCAGTTCAGTTCTAGTTTATTGTGTTTATATGTGTACTTGTTTATCCTTTTTATAAATAGTTATTTTCAGCTATGTATGTATTATGTTGCACTACTAGGTTATGTCTCTGCATCACCCTAAGGTTGACTTGCAGAAAATGCCTCAAGCAGTAAGTCCGCCTTTGTTTAGTACTTTTTACATAACAAATAAATAAACTTCTGAAATTTAAGTTTTCTATCCGTTTAAAAACATTTAGAGGAATTTCATGGTTAACAGAAACACATCATGATAATCAATCTGTTCACTACCTCACTAACTTTATCCAGGAAAAGAAATCTGGAAAACTTCCATCTATTATATAACATCACTGTTATCTATTATTTTATTATCTATTATTTATCGCAGGCGTCGTATGGAGCGTCGTAGGTGTCCAATTTAATAATGCGTTCAGAAAACTGATGGGGTTGCCATGGCGTTGCAGTGCATCAGGAATGTTTGCAGCGGCGCGTGTTAATTGCTTTTACACAATAATGCGCAAGCGCACAGCATCCATGATGGCTCGAGTCATGACCAGCCCTAACAGGGTTCTGAAAATGATTGCTGACAGAGTGGACTGTCCTTATGTTATTCACTGCTGTCAGTTACATGTGCCGTCGTATCGTGTTGTTTACTAACAGTTAGTTTTAAGAGCAACCCTATATGAGTCTTCGCTCGAAATAAAGATTTTTAATTTGAATTTGAATTATTCCAAATCGTTTAATCAACTGTCGCTGTTGGTTTTTACGAAACTTTTGAGAGAATCATCAAAACAAAGGAGAATGGCGAGATTGCATGTAATTTGGGACCCATTGATAGGGGTAGCGTATATTATGGAAACTTATGAATAGTTAAAGAACGACATAAATCTAACAAAAAAGCAAATGGAAAGTAGGTTAGAGAAGTTGGGAAAAAAAAGATATGAAAGGTAAAAGATTATAACCTAAAATAATCTAAAAGCACTTTAGGCATGGAGTTATTGGTTATTATTTAGTAGTAGAATGGCTTATTTATACATTTTTACATAAACTCACACCTATATCCCGTGGGGCTAGGCAGAAACTACAGAACGCCACCTACTACGATTCTTACATACCAACTCCTTTTGTTTCGTCCACGTTCATACATCTGGGTCATAAATGCGCGTTGCAAAGTACTACGCACCTGACTTTTTTAAGGACATCAACAATATTGTCAGTGTCCTTCTAGGATGTCATCTCCTGACCTGAATAAATCTCTACAATAAAGGGTCCGGAATCTGAATAAATCTCTATCAATAGATAGATAGGTAACTATAGGTTCGTTCTACATCTGTTTAGCCAGATAAACCATTTTTTAAATGAAAAAAAATATTTAATAAAAAAAGATAGACTATTTTATTCACTTTATAATTATTTACAAAATATTCAAGAGGAAAGGAAAATAGTTTTGTACAATCATTGTACAAAACTATTTTCCTTTTATTTTCTTATTCGATTCTAGATATTTTTTTATTAAAATATAATTGATTTATCTAATTAAAAGATTATCTAAGAAAGAAGCTGGTGCAGCGACATAGCTCTGGTGTCTGGCATAGCCCATGTACCACAATATGCTCATAACATGAGAGCAACAGCCCACTGTCCGTGCTCCCACTGGGCAATGACAATAATATCCTAATATGGCATTTCGCCCCTCCAGCCTCCTATCTACTGCGATGTACGAATAATAAGATTTGCTACCTATGTGTCTAGATTTAATTCGGGCTCGTAGAATAGATGGGTGGTTGGGTTTCTCTTTCAGACATCTCTGGTTGGAGAACTAGCCTGCTCCTAATTCTCAAAATAGATCTGCCACATCCAGTACAGACATTATGGTGGCCATGTTGTGGTTGGATCTTATATTCAGGACCATCATTTGGGTTACGATTTATGAACTCCCAACATGAGTGACAAATATAGTCGTCGCCAGTTACCTGAAAATATTATTAGAATTGTTAAAGAAACACAAAATATGTTTATAAATTTAAGTTTGTCCTGGTTCCAGGTTAAGAATGTGACCATCCAATGCTACCAAACCATGTGTGATACAGGCACCCATATGGAGTAGCATAGAGGACAGACTATCTAAAATCTCCACACATCAGGTTATTAAGCTAGTAATGTGGTTGATCTTTACTTTTGCTCGCTTTTTATCTCTGCTATGATTATTCTGTATTCATGAAATTAGTCAAATATACTTATTTCACGCGGATACACCTATCTCTGTACTCTTTCAACTATCTGACCAATTTCGTCAGTCAAACGATGTCGCCGTAATCGAGAAATGCGCAATTGACAATTAACACAACGCATTTTAACAGTTGACAAAGTCCAAATCACTTACAAATCGTTATCCAGAAGTAAATGCCGTAGTCTAGGTTGGTGTGTAGAATAGTCAGATCAAAAGTAAAGCCAAGTCGTCAAGAATCCACAAAATCGTAAAAAATATTTATATCCCAAGTTAGCAGTTGAATGCAAACAATAGAATGAATTGACCTGACAATTTGACACTGACGTTCCATTTTCCGTTCCATGTTTTTAATACCGTTTATAACACAAAATAATTTTCATTTGTCATGTTTAATTTTCTATGTTTTAAGTTTATTTATCAAGTTGTAAGTGCAAAAAAGGGAAAACCGCCAAGCGAAAACGTACTTATGAGTAAGAAAATAAATCATTATTGTAGATTGGAATGTATCACGACAAACGTTGCGTTCGGAAACTGTACCATTACTGATTTTTTTATAAATTAAAACCATTAATAACTTTTAATTCCCATCTCCTTATGACTCAATATGTTTTATATAGAACTCTTTTAAACTTGTTATTATAATTAATATAAACTAGCCCGTGAACGGCGCTCTGTTAATTTTTAAATATCGTGGGCCCAATCTCGCCATCCTTCTTTAAGTATCGTCTCATAAGAAGATCTTAGTTCACCTTAAATTGAAAATCCAAAACAAGTTGGTAAGAAATTGATTCAAACGGAAGAAAAACCGTCTAAACTTTGTTTTAACAAGGCGTCTAAAATGCCAATAATCCTGAAAATACAAACATTCACTCCATTAAAGACTTAGAATTTGAAATATCAACATTTTAAGCAAACTTGATGAATTCTCTTGGTGGGTTCTTCTTAATACCTTTCTTCTTAATCTAACTTCAACCCTATGCCTTGGTAATAAGAATTTATTAAATAGTTTACTAACAGCAAAATAATTGTGAACGAAATTGAATTCGACATACTTGTATTTTCATCTAACAAAGAAAAGTTTGATCTAGTGTAAATCTTATCTAGTTTAGATAAGGTTGCAAATCCTCTACAGCCAATTTCCAAACAGTAAAGCTTAGTTTGTAGTGTTATACGAATTTGTCGGTTTATCAGGGCTCTGCTTAATAATGTATGCAGCCTGCCGCTATACAAACGCCTTTGATTTGTCTCCTCCTGTTTCAAAAGGAATAGAGGAACCGTGTGAGCGGTATTAACTTAATTCTTAATTTAAATTTCTGATCTAATGTTATTTTGGAATCTAATAAACTATAAAAACCAGAGTACGTAAATACTTTTACAAAAAAAAAGGATTTAAATGCTTCATTAATTTTACAGCAGAATTTGGGCTCATTAGCACCCCTGATTCAGTTTGGGGTTTTTATTTTGCGGGATCTGAAACTATATGATACATTCGAAACGTTATACCCGTTGTGGCATTTACCCTTGAAGGGGTTGGGTTGAGAGGTATCCTTCTACTCCCACAGTTTGTTAATGGCGATTTTAAGGTTTAAAATATTATATCTGTTGAAAACAAAATCGATTAAACAAGTCTATTTATAATAATTCTGAAAGAAGTGGAATAGTGTTTGATTTATCTTCAGGGGATCAGACTTTATTCTGATACGGATTTTGATTGAGACTGAATTTTTCCAACAAAAAACTAAATGTTAAAGGAAAATCTTTTAATAATCGTTAAGATCAAATAGGAGCATTTTCCCTAGTGACAATATTGCTGTTCATTCATTCTCTACCTGCTATTTCTTTGGTACTCAAGTTTCGACTTTATTAATTTAAGAATTGATATATATTTTTCTATTCTCCGCCAGTTCGTTTACTACTTCATATTTTCTGCAGCCCTCCTTAAATCTAACTCATGTTCTTCTTTCTCATCGTCCACCTTTCTGTTCTTTTTACCTTTCCAAAGAAGCCCATTTCAAATTACGACCCTTCTGATTTTCTCCTAAACCCATTTTTTCCCTCCCTTCCTGATTACGGCCATCATGACCACCTAAATTTAAATAACTAGCTCAGTTAATAACTTATTTCGTCTCTACAGTATTCTGCTTGTCCTCATTATGTGAATTATGGATGTGTTGAGACACGGCTCGTAACGACATGCAGATTAAGCCACAATATGGAGGCAGGGGTGGGATGTAATGGATGTCGGAAAATAAGAGGAGGTAATTTTGTGTTAGATGATGCGTGTAATTTGGAAAATACATCTGGAAAGCGTTGAGGTTTTGAAAACGGGTTTGGATAAAAAGGCTTCGTGTTAGAATCCTGACTAAATCTTGACCTGACCTAGTTTTAACGTGAGTTATTTATGTACTAGGTACTAGTGCAGAATGATAGTGGAATGTTTATAATACCAGCTAAATTATTGTCTCACTGCAGGACAAAGGCCTCTTCTCATACAGAGAAAGCATGAGCATTATTCACCACGCATGCTCAAGGCAGATTCGCGATTTCAGACTTATATTCATTATAAGTCCAGGTTACGATAGTGGAAATTACTATGCAGAAATAGTTCTGGGGTTCATAGTCGTGTACTGTATGTGTGTCTGTATGTGTATATTTATCCAGTTTTAAATAGCTTCAAGAATTCTGTTCCTAAAAGTGAACTCAAAATCAAACAATAACGTTTAACAATAATGTGTGGTTGCAAACCCACTATTGCATTGGGGTCATCCTGTAAAGATAGTGTGTGTAAGTTTTAAAAATAAATAAATAAGTATCATAAAATGGACTTATTTTTGTTTAAACAGTAGGTATTCACCTTTTTTATTGATCAACCTTAACAGAACAACTTTACTTCAAAACAAAACAATGTTTCCCACACTGTCCTTCCAGCCACCCGAAAACAAATTTCCACCTTCCACCTTCTCAAAATTTTGCCCCAACACGAAATTAAACTGTCATATCACTTCCAAGTTACCTACTCCACCATACAACACATGTTAACGGTGTCTCTGCATTAATTTATTCTACCTGCGATCCCGGCACAGTGAGTTCTGACTTTGAACAGATTTATATAATTATGTGGCTATGTATGTACAGAAATTAGATTTTGACAAATATTTGATGATGAAGTTTGAAAGCTCATCGTTATTATGTAAACTTAACTTCACTCCGCTAATCCCCTAAAGCGGATAGGCAGAAGTGTTTGGTGCACTCACATTTCGAGTGTTTTTAAGTCCCATGTAACAGGGGGCGAGAATATTGCCATCAACCGGCAACAAATCCAAACGCCGAGTTACTACGGAGAAATTCGTGATTGCAACCTCAAAAACACTTAGCCAGAACTGGGTATCGAACCCATAACCTCATGCTCAGCAGTCGCGCTTAAGACCAATTGACCTACTAGGTAGTTCCACCCTGCGATCATAACACAGTTCCAGCTGTGATTCACGTATTTATGTGGTAGACATTGGATTTTGCCAAATATTTGACGTTAAAGTTTAAAAGTTTCGTTATTAATATGTAAATAACTTTAAAACGTGGCCTTGGTGTGGTATCTGATCAAAATGGGTATAAAATATTAATTTTGGACGTAATTTGCTAAAGTGTTGACTCGTGTATTTTATGTCTTTAAAGAGAATGGTTGGGTTTCATGTTTACTAAATATTATTTTCCGATTCACAAATTTTATTGTTATAGAACGAGGCATTGACATCATAGTTTTAGATAGCAGCGGAACTCATATCATATCATTGTTAATTCCGGGCGATGTTTACGCAAAAATAACACTTATGTATTTTACATACATATATTGTTAATATTTTTTTATCAAGGAAAACACCGACCATATTAAGAGCTAGAAAAACGGGCCATACTTATGCCAACTCTTGGCATAGTATTTACGAAAACAGACTATTAAATAAAAAATTGCTCATTACTATCCCACTTCTTTCACATAATCTTCCACCCACAATTACTACGATTATACCTATTATTTGAAAAACAAAACTCATGTACGCAAATCCTACTAACAATAGTCTTGCAATATCCTGAGCAACTCCACAAATCTGCATTTTATCCACACAACAGCAAACTTCAAACAATTAGATTCTTAAAGAAAATTCGCAGTTAATTACTCGAGAAAGACAAATCGTACGAGCATTAGAGCCAAAGGTAATACCAAATGAAATTTAATAGGTATAGAGATAACAAGATTACCTACTTATTCTGATTGTGTGATGGGTGGGATTGTTACGCTCAAATCTCAAGCTTCTTAGGATTTGGACTAAGCGGAACTATCTACAAAGCCTTTGTTATATGTGTATTTAATTATACAAGTAAATAAAATGATATTATCAGGAAAAGAAACGGAGTGACTGAAAAAGCTTGCAGGAGTAAGCTAGCCGAAGTGGCCCGCCATGACTGCAGACGAGTCCTGGAGTGGAGACAACCAATCGGCAAGCATAGTGTAAGATACTAACCAGCTGGATGTACAGTCAATGAAATTAATTGTTAATCAAATTGACTGCCAACTTAAATTGTCCGTAAATTCAAATCACAACGACGTAGTATGAAATAGCTATAACGTAGGGTGTCAATTTTATAAAGAATTATTTTTTCTGTTTGTGACCTTCAAAGTGACCTTCACAATACTCTTGGGCGGTAATGTGAATTGCAGAAAGGTTGTGGAAGGCAGAGAACAGGGTGTCGAGAGATATTACTTTAAAGTTGCGAACCTGTACAACTGGAGAAAGTTCTACTTCTTTGCTCGCGCAAGTTTTAGAAATAAGTTAAATTATAATATTTTTTGACCGCAGTTTTGAGCTATATTTCCTTCCCTCCCAATTCCCATACAACAGAACGAGAGGCACGCTCGTCGCACGCCGAATCAGAGGCGCTTCCTCCGCGGCGAGGGCCAATCACCGCATAATTATATCTACTGTGGTTTGAAAAAACATTATCGAATCAGTGTGTTGTTCTACTGCAACCGCTCACGTTCCGCGCCCCGCTCCGCAAATAATCAGAGTGTGTGTGTACTACTGCCACCGCACACATACCGCGCCGCTCCGCAAATAATCCGCTACTATATCAAAACTCTAAACTCTCTCTATTTATAAGTGTTGGCCGACACAAGTGTAACATTTAAAAACAAGTGATAGTGCATCACAGTGAAAGGAAGAAAGTCGTGAACACGTGGGACGTCTGCTAAGGCTGCCCCTTGAGTCAACGTGCTTCGTCCAGAAGGTTCTCAAGTAAGTCCATCCATCCCTCTTTCTTACTCATAATCTCATATTCCCCTTTTGCTCAATTCTGTGTGTCGTCCAATATTCCAACCCGCAAAAAAAAAAAAATTACATCCCCGCGTATTGGTCCTTCGAAGTCGAAAAAACCGCTTCAACTTATACACCATTCTTCTTTTCCCTAGGTCTCTCTTTCAGAGATTTCTTAAGTCTTCACTCACGATGCTTTTTATATAATTTTCATGAGGTTAGATTTTAATAGGACTATTCGTCATGTTTCTTAAAGCAGTTTTTGCTCTCAACTAGGAAATACCGCTTAACTTAAGCACCATCCCTAAACAATACAAAATACCCCATTTACCTTGTGTACAAATTCGCTTATTTACTCGTCATTAGTACCTAATTAAAGTAACAAATTAACTAGTAACAAGCAGCTTTACACGGTAAAGCGGACGTTAGAAATAATCTGCTGTTCTTAGAGGCACTCGTTTCAAGTTCCAAATGTAGGGAGGCAAGAAGGGTTCACCCTTGTTTGATAGAACAACGTTTGATATAATATTACTAAATCGAACAACGTTTAAGAAAATCATCACTTTGTATAATATCGTTTGACAGAATTTTCAGTTCATCGAATATTTATTTGCTATAACAACATTTGCGCTAATGATCAAAAGGTATAATGTTCATTTGATGTAATGATCAGATGGTATAACCATGTATTTTATCGAATATTCAATTGGTGTAATGTAATGCAGAAAATAAAACATTGCAAATATTTGCATTTTTTTAATTTTGAAAAAGAAAACACTTAGACTAATCTTAAATTAAATGCGATCGCTTTAAGTAAATCTATTTCTGTGTAAGTTTCAAAATAATGGTTAGGTTAGGTTAGGTTAAAACTGTGACCTCCTACGCACGAGCCGAGCGAGCGAAGCGAGCGGTGCCGCGGCAGCGGCCGGCGAGTGCCAGAAACGAATAGATTATATAGAAAAAAATATATAAAAAAAGAGATTATTTTTAGCAGGCTATTGATAACGATCGTATCGAATATTCAGTTCATTAAGAACTGAATATTCGATACGATCTTCGACTAAATCATTATTAGTCTAGTGAAACATTAGTTTAAATAAAAACAGTGCATTTGAAAATTCGGCGAAATGAAATTAGTTCAAATAAATAATTACGCTAAGTAAAAATTTACCAATGAATTATTCGGTCAAATGAATAATTCTTCGAAATGACTTTATTGCAACTAAAATTCGATTTAGTAATATTATATCAAACGTTGTTCTATCAAACAAGGGTGAACCGGCAAGAAGTGGCTTAGAGGGGCTTGGTGGTGTTAGCCTACTTTAAAATGGAGGTTCTATTTTTCTTTTGCTCGTACGTTACCTCACATCTCTGGATTTTTTTAAGTGTTTGAGAATGTTTCTGTTTTGTTCAGAAGGTGTTTAATTTGAGTTCCTTTTTAATTGTTTTCTTATGCGAAATTTGTGTGTTCAAACAACATTTAATATAATGGAATATACAATATTTTTTTATGGAATATACTTTGATAAACATGGAATCTAAATGTGTTAAAAGACTAGCTATGTCCACGGCTCTGCTCGTGAAGACTTATAATATTATGTAAAATACCTATTCTTAATAATTAAAAATTACGTAAATCATGATTCTTAACTGTTTGTCCTGTTAGTGGTTAATACTAATAATACGTATGTATAAATATGAAAGTAACTCTGTCTGTTCCCTTTTCACACCTTAACGGATTTCCATGTAATTTGGCACACAGGTAGACCATGATCTAGGGTAGGATACTTTCTATCCTGGTAGTATGTTCCCGAGGAATAAATTCCGACCAACACCCCGGCGAAGCCGCGGGCAAAAGAAGTATAATACAATTATATTAAAGGATATCATTTTGCACATCCCTTAATTTGACTACCCGTGGAAATGTTGCCTGGCGAAATATAGAAATAAAAGTTGCCGGTTCTAAAAGTACCACATATATTGAAAACAATAAAAAAATACTATTTCATACTCTTTTTTGTTTTGTTTTAAAATGTAAGTACTGCAGCATGCTCATATTCTTTTATTTTAGTAACAGCTAGCAGTGTTACTGGCGCCATAATAATCTTAAAAGAACAGTTTGCACGAAAATGCAATTCTTTTAGTGGAAAACCGACTTCAAAAAGATATTCGTACTTAGAGTTTTCTTATCTTGACCTAAATTATGAAAAATATATATATATGTATATAGTTTTTTTTGTAATCAGGTTCACTTATTTATCTCACGATTTCATGAATTAAATACATGACATACCTACCCCTCTAGCTTCATTTACGTTCATACATCTGGTCATTCCCGCACGCCGGTTGCAGCAGTTTGGAATTTGCTGTAAATGATAAGTAGCACTCTTACGTATCACTGACAACAAATCCCAAACACTATCTAATACATATTCAGAAAAGGGTCAATTACCTATATTTCAGACATGGCGTCCGATATCCCTTCTATTCCGCTTAAAAGTCCGTCGACCAGTTTCAATCTACATGGAACAAGTGAGTGGCCCCTATAACGACAGTCTGTTTCCTTACATCACATCGAATTTTGCTTATGTTCTTGGGGTATGAACACTAAGTGGTAGGTATTTCCCTTTTTATATGGTTACTAAAAATTAAATAATTTTTGTTGGAGTTATTTTGGGGTGAAAGGAAAATGAGAATTGCCTTTTTGTAGAGGTGGAAACTAGTACCAAAATATATTTAAAGTTGATAGAATTTCCGCCTTTTTTTCTACGTCTAAAAGCTTTGGTTTCGACACTAATTATCCTATTTTGCCTAATTTACGTATGAAATTACTTTCGTACTTTTTTACCAGTAAATAATTAAGTTGAAACTTAACAATAACCTAGATGTCATTCAAACCAAAAGAGAGCAAAGTAGTTTAGTTATTGTTTTTCAGTTTTACCAGACTAAACATTGAAAACCCTCGCTTGTATTATTTTATTAAACATGCTGTTTTGCTACAGAATTATGTACTACAAACTATTATACAACGACCTCTACAACTTTTAAAACTTCTCCCAAATATACACACAAGAGCTTTTCGTCGAATGCAATGTAGGGAAAGCGCTATAGAGAAGATTAGGAAAGCAATTTGTAAGTTTGCAAAGTTTGTGACTTCTACTTATACTTCCTTCGCCCACTTTAAACTAAAAACTATCTTTGACCCAAAAAATTGCGCGAGTTTTTCTTGAATGTATCCAGATTACGGCTTATTTGCATTCAGAAGTGTTTTAAGATGAGAAGTTTCAAAGTTATCACAGCAGTCACTGTAACTCTTATATATTTTTACATAGGGTTGATTTTCGTAAAAATTGTGGAGTGTGTTGTGGCAGTTTCATTCACTCTGAGCCTTCTTAGCAATGCTTGAAATAGTGCTGAGCTTGTTTCTGATTTGAGTTTAAAATCTTAAGGGAAATACAATGTGGTAGAATTGTACTGTGGGGAAACTTTTTCGGTTTAGATAGACGGAAAATGTAATCTTTTTTTTTAATAACTGCCCAATTTTGGGTGAAGATGGGGATGAGCCAACGAGCTGCTTGATAAAAAGGCGTTGCAACAGTTCTATATGAACTAATTTATTTGTAACTGATCGCATTAGAAATTGTCACGGGTTTGTCAAAATCAAAAAGCGACAATCGACTCACATTATATGGCGAGGGGGCTGGTCTTTGCGTTATGCTCGTGAACGGGTTCTGCTTGTGGTGACTGGTTGTCTTGCTAATCATGGTTTTAATTGTCATTAGTAATTGTTTATTTATTTTACTTCGATGGCGCTAGTTTATCATTTCTCACTTAGAGTTACAGCAATAGCCTTATGTAAGCGGGCACATCCTTTAGGCTTGGAGGCTTTTATTAAGGTATTAAGTTCTGTTTACGTTTTATGTTGTAATTTTTATCTGCTTGAGTACAGTTTTCACTGTTTTGAAGGTATGTTGGCGTGTGCTAGCTAAACATATGGCAAATAATTTAATTATTTTTTTTTGTGTTTCGTAATGCTAATTACTTTGCATACGATTTGTATAGAATCAAGTTTATATAACTAAACAGACAGGTGTGCTGCTGGCGAGTTTGTTCCGCCACTTCTTCTTCCCAGCTTAAACACTAGGAAGTGGTGAAGGGCGGGCATTTTTGGGGGACTGCCTTACGTATCTTTGAGGTTCGAAAAGTGCTGATTCTCAGCCTAGTTTGAACTGACTTTTGTTTTGATTTGATTGATTTGATTAGCTAGGCACTGAAGACCGTCAAACGTGCGCCTACTAGAAGTCGTTTGCATGAAAGCGGTCACCGGTTTTCACAATTGTAGGTATTTTTGTCGTTTCAAATACATTTTTCTTATCAACCGATGGGGTTCATACGACATTTGAGAAGTGTCAGTATGACCATTAAAAAAAACTTTGTATAGAGGCGAATCTGGACCCGAAGGTGTAGATTTGAGCTAATTTGAACATTTCCGGTCGTCCGGTGCAATTGTTTTGTTTCTATACGCAGTATTAGGTTTTCCGTAACAGAGCTCAGAAGGAATAAGCTTTAACATTGAACCCATGACTATTTGAACTTGCATTCGACCTCTATTCAATTATAATAAAATTATTAAAACAACAAGCCCAAAAAACAACTTAATAGAATACACATTTTTAATAACAGTAGTAAATTCAGCGAATCATACTTTGTTTCACCACATATTACATTTAGTTCGCCAACGTAATCTTACAACGTGTTCATGTCGACCACAAATAGCGTTATTAACCAACTTTATATTGCGTCATGTTGGTAATGTCCTTGTTACTTTGTTATTATAGGGTCCGTGGTTAATGAAAACTGTAGGCAATATTAAATATTGACAGGAGCGTGCCGCATGGGAAATATTTGTACATGAGTGATAAAACATAGTGTTAAAAGAACTGCGGTACCTAACATTTTGGCTGTCGGTTGACCAAAATAAAAACAGATTTAATAAAATATACCTAGAATTGAGTACTGAGCTGAGTCCAGGTGGGTAAAAGCAAGTCCATATGCCTGTAACTTGCACATCAGTACCTATGCAAGTTACCGACACGTGTATTACGTGCTCAAGACTATTATGAGTCAGTACTGGTACTGGCAACTTTCCCTGAATTTTGAGCAAGTAAAACTGGTCAAATAACTAAGTACATAGTGTTGTAAGTCTATGCAGTAAAACTTGTTAAAAGACGTTATGAGTTATGGCTCATCACGACATTACCAGTCTCATATGTTTGTGATTTCATACTGCAGTGAAGAGAAGTGCGCGTGCCTTAGAATGGCTGAAGCTGCACCCCTGGCTAGTTATGTTATAAGTCATATATTTTACTTCCAGAATCCAGGTATTGAGATTTTCGTCTATATAATGGAAAATCTGGCACTCGCCAATTATAACAGTGTACGTTATATAACTTGATGGGTACTGCTCATTAATCTGAATGAAAACTCACGTCAAAATTCATACGTCACAAAACTAAACGAACAAAACAACGTAAAATTTAAAAACACAAAAATATATTTTAAAAATAAAGCAACGCACAAGGGTGTTTTGTTTTCAAATGAAACAAGCTAAAAAATTGCTTCTGGTGGCCATTGTGCGTCCGCACAAAAGATCTGCATGTGATGTGCATATGAGATTCACTACTGTTAGGGTCGGGGTACACGAGGCAACATGTTGGTAAGAACATCGTTTTTTTTGTGGCAAGTTAGTGTGAATAGGCCGAATAGCCTGGTAAATGTTTGGTGGATGAGAGTAGCTGAGGACCGAGTTATATGGCGTGCGACTGGAGAAGCTTATGACCAGCAGTGGATTGAATTACCTGACATGGTTTCCGTACGTCGTTTCCAGGTGACCAATAAAAATAAGCGGTCTGCTGTGGGTCTCCCATAGCACAGCATCACGCTGAGTGGAAGCCTTCGTGTCACAGTCACGACGTGCAGCTGCCGACTATATATGTTCTGTGTTCATATGCACAAATCTGTTTTGTTTTATTATTTATTTGAATTACCATAGATTTTTATATACACGTGTTTCTGTGACTAATAAATCTATTATTCTTTCTTTCTTTGTAATTATGACAATGATGATAATAAAAAAAGCCAGCGACTCACCTCATGTTACGTTGGTTGCAGTTATCGTAGCTTACAGAATCTTCCAACGTTAAGATTGCCAAATCTAAGTTAAAAAGTTGAACAGTAAATACGTGTCTATAATTCCACTGGCACACACAAGCTGCCTTCAAAACAGAACGCAGTAATGCTATTTGACGGCAAAATATAATAGTGCATTAGAAGACTAACAATACGTCTGGAAAACGCAGTGTCCGTACCGGTACGAATAGACTTGAAAGATAAATCATTTTATAACTGACGTGATATGAGAAGAATATCCTTAGGGAAATTCTTTAATATGAGTTCTACTGCATAAACCTCCTGACTTTTCTCTCTCAAATAAAATAAAATTTCAAATTCAAACTCAAAAATTATTTATTTGCTAATATGGGTAATTACATATTTAATAATTTAGGAGGTAAAATGACGTGTAACATTACCTTCTTCATTAGTTCTTCATGCAAATTAATATAATTATTCATCCTTACAGTTTATTGCTCTACGGGGTGCAAGCTTTATTATAATTATAAGTCATAAGACTTTATGAATATCACGTTAAATTTTATGCCAGTGTACATTGTAGAGATATATCTTCTTTTGAGAAAAGCTAAAGGCATGTAATAAACTTCAAAGATTTTAGAAGGAAAATAAGTCTTTTATGTGCTTCATTATAATTTGTTTTATGCACAGTACCTACTAATTTGCTATATCAACCAAGTACTAAGTAATAATAATCATTTTGATTCTGCATATTTTGATTTCTTATTGCTTTTTTTCGTATTTATTGAAAAAAAAAAGAAAATCACAATTACAATCATTTCTAATTTAAAGAAAAGTAATATGTGATTTATGAGCAATCACCAAAAAGGTAGTAATCGGATTTTACAGTCCAAAATATTTTGTTCTTAAAATGAAAGTTATTTCAAGGCTACTTACTGCGCCCCTATGTAATAACAAAAAATACAGTTTCTAGGACATATCTCTTTAATAACCATGAACTGTGTAAAACGGTACTCTCCGTCCTTCTGGGAACACCATGTTGCATGACATATAGGTTCGTAAGAAGACGCCTTAATAATGCAAATGTGAAACACTGATTTATACACGTTTTGGTTTAAGATTGTTGTGAGACGAGATGGTAGTTTTTTTAATTGAGGAATTATTTACTGAACCTGAGTCTGTCATTAACAGAACGTGATCATAACATTACAACACGCTTGTATTCCACGAAGGGCAGGCAGAGTTATAATAGGTAGGCACATCCACATTTAGGTCGCTGGTTCGCCACTGCACCAAGTGGTAGTCTGATACATAACATCAATTGCTACTTCGGTGGTTTTGTGCCCGGTTGCTGGCAATACCTAAGCTCGTCCCTTATCATATATTAAAATTTTGACAAATGACTGGTAAAATAAAGCTGTGCTTATACATCTTTGGCAATCCCTTCGAGGAATACAGGCATGAAACGCTAGCTATTTCTAACGTCGCTACTGCATCAAAAGTACCAAGACACCATATTGAATAAGAAGTAATATTACCGCTAGCTGTAGTCCCTTTCACAAGTAGGTGCTTTTTCGGCCAGCATGGCTTATTATACGAGAAGCAATACTAAAGTGCTACCACACAGTTCATATAATTGTTTATTTTATTTGACTGAATAAGTCAATTTATTTTTAATTTTATTTTCGTTTATTATTGACATAATCTTCTCATTACAATGTTTTTTGTTGAGCTGTGTTGCAATATGTGGTTAGCTAGCGACCTCCATAACTGATTATATTATTCTTACAACCGGCAGCAAGTTCGTCATGCTCCCTTAGATGTCACTGCTTGCGGTAGCGTTGGGGGTCGGGTTGCCTCCTTCCCTCAAATATGGCGAGGGGGGGTAATGGCTGATTTTGCGTTATGCTCGTGAACGGGTGCTGCTTGTGGTGACTGGTCGTCTTGCTGACCATTGTTTTGTTTTGTTATTAGTAATTAATTGTTTATTTATTTTACTTTGATGGTCCTAGTTCATCATTTGTGACTGTTACAGCTATAGCTATATGTAAGCGGGCACGCCTTTTATACTTGGAGGCTTTTATTTGGGCATTAAGTTCTGTTTACGTTTTTATCTCTGCTTGAGTATTTATAGTTTTCGGTGCTTTCCTTTTCTTTTAATTGTGTTGGTATAGTGGTGTGCTAGCTGACATATGGATAGTAATTTAATGTTTTGTGTTGCATATAATGTAAATTGTTTTGCATACTGTTGTATAGAATCCGTTTTTTTTTCTCTAACTGAACAAACAGCTGTGCTGCCGCTGGGGAGTTTGTTGAACACTTGTTCTACCCAGCGAAAGCACTTGGAATTGGTGAAGGGTGGGCGTTTTGGAGGACTGTCTTATGTAATTTTGACGTTCGAAAAGTGCTGATTCTCAACCTAGTTTGAATAAATGACTTTTGATTTTTCTTTTGATTTTGACACCAAAAATACCAGGCTCCCTTAGAATACAAGAAGTACTAATAACGCTCGCTAGTTCGGACGTCGTGTTGATAATTACCGCGGAAGACGCAGCGAACAACTAATCTAAGTTGGATCAGTACCTATCGGTACTGATCCAACTTAGATGCGCTGCGTTCGTTGTTTGTGACCGGTTGACTACGCCTTTACAAGATCTTAGTATCCTAAGAGCTTGTAAAGGCGTAGTCAACCGGTCACAAAATCCTGGTGTACTTTTGAAACGATCTGGCCTTTGAAAATATATAAACACTATGTCCTTAGCTTAGTGATTTTAAGATAGTGATTACTCTTGATAGTTGAGATTAGCGATCAAAGTTCGTTATCATTAGTAAAACTATGGAAGCTGCCACCTAACCCGACTGCAAGATCAAGAATGGATGGAGATGTATGGTCTGTTGAGTTCCTAAAGTGTAGCAAACCCTGTTAAAGTTAAATTCTTACGCAATTACTCACTAAAGGGAATCAATGCCACATGCATCTGTATTTAATTTAGAAAGTCTCAACTTTATACCTCACCACTTTTCACCACATACACATGTGAAGGAAGGTAAATTTTTATTGCAATTTCATCGACGAAAATTGCATTTATAAAATTAACCTCAACTGTGATGATTTAAAATAAGAATTTTCGGTTTAAGTATTCAAATAATCAAACCGAAGCATTCGATTTGTAAGTGGCACTATAAATAGATATCCACAGGTTTTTGACGTTTTCTGATCTTTGGAACAGACCGTACACTGTGCGCGGCTGTGACTTCTCCGAGTCTTGTTCCCTATAAGTCGAGCATACAGAGACTCATGCCCGTGACGATCTAGGGTAAATCATGCCTTATGCCACACGTCAAATAACTTTGTCCAATGTGTGGCTTTGATCTAAGGAATTGGATGACTATGTAAGATCCAACTACTAATGTAGGTCCGGTAGGATGGAAGAATGTGTCTAGGAAATTGTGGTGTTGTGCAAACAATCAAAATCAAAATCAAAATATTTTTATTTCACATAAACCTACATGGGCATTTATGAAACGTCAGAAGCTAGGTGCACGGTTCCAATGGGTCGTTTTCTATGGAGAAGAGCCGGCAAGAAACTCCACGGTTACTCTTTTAAAAATAATTGGCTTTTACAATGTTTTCAAATTACAGTGTTAATAGGTATGGGAGGACAGTGTAGGCCTGTCGAGACGTACCAAGTACTTAACAAAAAAAAAAAAGAAAAAGGTCTACAAAAAATATCTAGTCTATTAAGCCTACAACGTTCTCACATTCACAAGGTACACACAAATCTGTGTAAAATATTAATAAAATAATAAAAATAAAAACCCATTTAAACCAAATGAAGTTTGCCATTACAAGTCTGAAATCAAAATTTTAGGTATATAATGTCAAACAGTGAAAATAATATGTCAAAAAGAAAAATTTTATAAAAAATAATAATAATAAACATCGTAAATTGTGAGCAGTTAATAGACATTTACATAGTTATGCCGTTTATGAAGTACCAGGGAAGCCACATGTGCAGAAGGAATTATTGCCAAACTTCCTTGTCTTCAACGTAGTCTTTAATCTTATAATATGCGTTTTTGGTAAGGACACGTTTGATGTGGGTTTTGAACTTTCCATCGCTAAGTTCTGTAACTGACTTTGGCAACTTGTTATAAAAGCGGATACTGTTGATAACAAATGATTTGCTTGTTTTTGTAAATCTTAATTTGGGTATCACAATTTCATGTTTACTACGTGTATTTATATTATGGAAATCACTTCTTGTTTTGAGAAGACATAAGTTTTTGCGAACATACAAAATACTTTCTAAGATATAAAGAGAAGGCAGAGTTAGTACATTAATTTCTTTGAATTTGTTTCTAAGGGACTCACGAGGACCCATTCTATAGACTGCGCGGATTGCCCTCTTTTGTAAAATAAAAATTGAATCTACATCAGCCGCCGATCCCCACAGCAGAACGCCATAAGACATAATACTGTGGAAATAAGCAAAATATACTAACCTAGATGTGGCTATATCAGTCAACTGTGTAGCCGATCCCCACAGCAGAACGCCATAAGACATAATACTGTGGAAATAAGCAAAATATACTAACCTAGATGTGGCTATATCAGTCAACTGTCTAATTTTTCTTACTGCATATGCAGCTGAACTTAATCTACCTGAAAGAGCTCTAATGTGGGCTCCCCATTGCAACTTCGAATCTAGAGTAATTCCTTGAAATACAGTTTCCGTAATAGCATCTAGTCTCTTGCCATCAAGTTTTAAATTTAGAGCCACTTGGGGTACATTCTTCAAATTATGTTTGACTCACGGTTAAGTAGTTAATTAGTAAAAGTTTGTTGATTTTCCAGTAAAACAGTAGGTACAAATCAATCTGCCTCGCCTTTATCCAACTATGTTGGGGTCAGCTTCTCGTCTAACCGGATGCAGGTGAATTTTCCATGGAGCGACTGCCTATCTGACCTCCACAACCTAGTAACCGGGTCATACGATAACGCTTGGTAAGACTGGTGGTCAGACTTTCGGGCTTCTGACGACCCGTTACGATTGTCAAAGATCCACGAATGACCGCCGAGACTAACGCTTTAACGTGCTTTCCGAGGCACGGAGGAGTCTCGGTATGTAAAGATGGTCACCCATCCACGGACCAACCCTAACAGGCGTAGCTTAACCTGATGGATCGACCCGTGTGGCTGTTATTACTTAGCCACGAGCACAAGCACGAAAATAGTAGATACAAATATACACACAATACTGTTAAGAAGGAACGGAGGGTTATCAGTGTTACACACAATGTTAGTAAGCACAGTCCTGAACAAGCACATAGCACAGAGAATGAAGTAGTCAATAACAAGCAATACTGCAGGCTTAGCACGAAAATCGTAGAAAAGAGTTTTGTCGACGGACGAGTAGACAAAAATTACATTTCCGCGTAATTGACAGTTTTCTACCGAGAAATGTAGACAATGGATTTCTATTCTACAGCAGAGTAGAAATATAAAACATCTTGCTAAGTCTGCGGGTGTCCAGTAAATTGTGCTGCGAATAGTGACAGCGTGGGTCAGTAGGTACCCACCAATAGAGCACAATGTCTAGGTAACCTTCTCTATCTCGCTCTCTCCCGCCCTACGTGAGTTTTGATAACTCTTCGGAGCCGTTAATCAACATGCCCTGGCGTATGAGTAAACTATTGATGAGTAAACATTGGCACTAACTTTAATACCGAGAGGAAACTATCACAAATTACTTTCTAAGTTCTTGGTAAAGTGAGTGATCGGATGTATAAAAAGGTGTCTTTTTATTGATAGGTATGTATTTCTTGCCTGTCATCTATCATAACTATAGTCGTTTTTATGGTTCAGTAGCAAACCCTTACAGTCTTATTACAAAAAACTAAATAAACCTTGGTTTAAACCTGGCCTATCAAGTCTACGCTTATCTGCAAAACCATGGTCTAAATTTCTCCGTATTACAAAACTTTAAAGAACCGTGGTCTTCATAGTACCGCCATTTGAACCATGGTCATGTCATGGTATCAACCACAGATTAATACAAATATTATTCGTTCACCATGATATCATTCTATTGTAACGTTCCGTACGCTCAGATAAGAAAACGTTTTGTTGATACGCTGATGATTATTATGATGTTTAGGAGTGTTAAAAATATTGAGCCGATTCATTAGCATGGAATATTGGTTATTTCGTCGATCGCAATTTTGTATAGGTTTTTATTAAGCATATTACTTAAAGTCGTATTAATTACTAATAATACATCTAAGTACGTGTAACGAAACGTAACATTCAGGCGCGTAATTATATGAAACCTTAACATTAAAGTTATGGTTTCATATAACGCGCCTGAATGTTACGTTTCGTTATTATCAAACAAAACCATCGCAAGTTGAACCAAGTTAATTTAGTTTTGGAATTTTTAAATTATCGAAGTCTCTAATAGAACAATTGATTCTTTGTTAATAGTATTACCTTCTATAATAATTTTAATATTATGTTGTGATGGACCAACAAAAGAAATAACGATCTGAGAATTGGAGTACCGAGGAAAAAGTAAGTAAACATAAATTACTTCGATGAACATGAAATCGCTTCGTAATACGCAAACCACTTCTCTAGTCAATTCTTCTCTAATAAGTCCACTATTTTCGTCGCATAACGTTTATTAAACCTATACTTTTGCCTGAAATCTTCATCGGATAATTCTATGAAGGGATTGATTCGAACACTATTTATGTTGTGTCGGCATGGTGTTCCCAACAACTCAGCGGCTTCAATATCCTCAATATTAAATAAATGACCCATGTTAATATCCATTTTCGGGTTTAATACAACACAACAAAATGAAAAAAATGCTTTATCTTAAAAGAGAAACTTTGACAGATACGATTTAGACTATGGTTTGATCGTTTAAACTAGGGCCCCGGGTTTAGCGTTAGACCATGATATGGTCTATGGTTTTTCGAAAAACCATGATTTGTAATATCGTTTTTGTTTAAACCGTAGTTTATAGACGTTTAAACCTAAGGTTTTAGTTAAACCGCTTTTTGTAATAACACGGTTATAGTTTCGCCATGTCCGTCTGTCTGTCTGTCTGTCCCCACTGTAGCTCTTAGCCGCTTAGTACGAGAAAGCTGTAATTTGGCAAAAATATACATATCAATCACGCCGACAAAGTGGTAAAATAAAACCTTTAAAAAAATGTCCTCCCTCGCACGTAATGTGGTTATGATATTTTTTTTTTCTCGTCTACTCCATGGTGTGGGGTATCGTTGGATAGGCCGCTCAAAAATATTGTGGGGCAGTGAATACCAATTTTCGATTCACGAATCCGCTTGCGTAATATTAAGCATTAAAGTGTGTAATTTTTGTTAGAGTCAAGTGTCCCCCCTGCCATCTAAACGGTTCTTTATCGAGATGTGAAAAAAATTATGACAATAGTACATATAATGAAATTAAAAGGAAAACTATCACAGCTAAGTAGGCATTACAAGTTAAAGAGTCGACCAACTTAGATTTGCAGCTGGAAAATTGATTGTGGGGTACAGGTATGTATGGGAGAACATGTTTTTCAACTACAATGTTAAGTTTGTTTTTGGGATATATTCATACCAACTTCCCAACTACGGAACCCTACATTGTGAGTGGTCCGACACGCACTTGGCCGGTTTTTATTAATGTTCTAACTATCAAAGCGGAAGACTATATCTATCTATCTATTTAGCCCGTAATGTCCCATTTTTGGGCAAAGGTCTGTCTCCCCTTGTACGCGTCTGTCCTCTGCCATTGCGGGCTAGAAAATATACTATCAAATAAATAAATATTATTAATGAAATACCAATACTGATTTTATTAGAAAAATGTGCAATTTAAAAGAAATCTTGGCAGGTAACAAGGATGCTTCAGAATTTCAATAAAGCATCCGATAGCAAATCAATTAAAACGATTTGAACGGTGTAGGTACTTGTAATTGGAAATCGAATTCCGTAATAAAAAGGAAACTGTAGGATGAAAGCAAACAGTACTCATCCTGGATTAACACATAGAATTTATGACACTTTGTATGACCTCCGTACAGGAGGAGGATGCGAGTGAAACCGTTAGCAACACCTAGTTACCAATTAATAATATTAGCTTATTATTGTTCCAGTGCAGAGCAAAGGAGGCCTCTTCTCATACAGAGAACGCATGAGTAGCTACAAAAGAAATAGACGTAATGATAACTTAGCAAGACTTAAGTACATATGTACTTAAGTCTTGCAAAGTTCAAATAAACTAAGCGTCAATAGTAAACCGACAAAGATTCTCGATGCGCGGAGACTCGTTCTTTGTTGACAATGTTTTTGAGCAATTACATCTGTGAGTTGCACATGGACATTCCTGTAAATAAATGAAATGGTTTTAAAGATAAAGATAAAGATAAATTTATTTGTTCAAACATGTGTAACATGATATATGAATATGCACATGTAGATGGAAACATTTATTTTACCGGACCAACATGTTTTGCCTCACTCGGCGTACAAAATGTTTATATGTTATTAATGAATTAAATTAATGTCAGTTTATATAAAATTAGAGTCAGTGCAAAATGTAGTCAAATATTAATTACAAACAAATGTCAATATATAATAAAATTCAAAATTTATCATTTAAAAAATCAGCAATGTTATAGTAGCACTTATCACAGAGCACATTTTTAAGTGTTTTCTTAAATAAATTAAAATTCAATTGCTTAATGTCATTCGGAATTTTATTGTATATTAATGGGGCCATGCATACAACGCTTTTTCTTAGAAGTGCAGTTTTGGCCGAGTGTGACTGCACCCAAAGTCTATATTTCTCACGCCTATTTCTATTGGAGCTATTTGCCAAAAGAGGAAACCATTGAGGATTACTTTTTACAAATACAGCTATTTCTAATATGAGGCATATAGAATCAAAAGCAGCTAAGCGACAATCTTTCAAAAAAATAACTAAGTATGGAGCCATCTAGTGAATTTTTAGTTGTAACTCTTTATGTTATTATTGTAAGAAACAAATACAGCTAAAGCCCTTTAAATTTCGTTCAAAAATTGATTTTGGGATCAAATACAGCTAAGTCACCTTAGGTCACAATCAAAGACAGCTAGGTGATAAAACAACCAATCACAACGCTTGAAATCTCGAAAACAAAATGGCGATTTCTATACAACCGCGTTAGCCACACCTAATATTTATTATTGTATTTTTAGTGTTTTTAGTGAGTTCTCGTGCAAAATTTGTAGTGAAACGACTATTATGGAGGTCCCTGTAGAACCGGCAAGTACTGGCAGAGGTCGAAAACGCACACGAAACCAAGAAAACTGGAAGGCAAACATTGCTAAGAGAGAAAGGTTAGTGATGTGCCTCGCGTCTACACTCCACACAATGTATAGATAAAGATAAATAATTGCAATCGAATTAAATTTATTTTTCGCAAAATTTATTTTTGCATGTACTGCTACGTACCATAACGGTAATACATACTACCTAACTGTAACTAAAATTGTGCTAAGATAGTAAAGTTTGAGTGTTAAAAATATTTATTATTGTTTTTATTTTATCTCCCAATAATGTACTTATTAGATATTATAATTTTTACTATGTATGCAAACCTACCTATAAGTACCAATACTATACCTACTAAGTAAAATAATAGCTACAAACTAGTAGTATGTTTAATAACACCCCTTTTTTTCGTCAGGAGTTAAGTCCTTTACAGGTTCCTATTAGGTACCTAACCAAATGTTTTTTTTTCACAGATACTCCTCAACTGGTTTACCTCAAAGACTGAACTGTTCACATAAAAACCCAACGCTAAAATGTGCAAGCCTGACAATGAATGAACTTCTAAAATTTCACCAATCATTTTATGCCTCAAGAAAAAAAAACTCTCAAGATGCTTTTCTTCTTAAGTGCTGTCAAATAAAACAAATTAAAAGAAGGCGTCCTAACCAAAATAAAAGGCTTAGAAGAGATTTTAATATCCAGTACAGGATTTTAAACAGTCAGAATAAATTTGTGATTGTCTGCCAAAAATTTTTTTTGAGTTCCTTGCAAGTAAAAAAGTATAGAGTGGAATTTGTTATGAAGGTGTTTTACTATACGCGACAGATTGCTAAAGAAAACAGGGGAGGAAATCATAAAATAAACAAGTATAAGGAGCAAAAAGATATAGTTCGGCAGTTTATTATTAAGTTAAAATGCATAGAATCACATTACTGTCGATCTGCAACACAAGAGCGAAAATATCTGCACAGCGATTTGAGTATAAACAAACTTTATAAGATGTTCAAAACCGAAAATCCTCGATCTGTTGTAAAGAAGTCTTATTTTCGTGCAATATTCAACCAAGATTTCAATTTAGGATTCGGTAATCCGAGAACAGACGTTTGCTCGAAATGTATTGAATTGGATGGGAAAATTAAAATGGAAAACGACCAAGAAAAAAAGAAAGACCTCATGATCGAAAAAAGAGTCCACAAGCTCAGGGCAAAAGCATTCTTTAAATTGCTTCAGGAAAAATCAGAAGATATGATCACTTTCTCATTCGACTGTCAAAAAAATAATCCCCTACCCAAAGTACCTGACCAAAGCGCATACTACAGTCGCCAAATATATCTCTACAATTTTACGATTGTTCAGGGTTCTTCTAAAGATCAACTGAATAAAGACACAACTTATGCATATTTGTGGACAGAGAACGAATTTCCAAAAACATCCAACCAGATCGCCTCTGCAGTGTACGACCGTTTAAATAAAACTAATTTTGAAGGGATTAGCACTGTTCGTCTTGTAGCTGATGGATGTGGCGGGCAGAACAAGAATAGCATATTGCTATGTATGCTGTCAAGATGGATTCTCGACAACACGTCTCTGAAAAAAATTGAAGTCGTTTTCCCCATTACTGGGCATTCGTTCATGCCACCAGACCGAGCTTTCGGAAACATTGAAAAAGTTCTCAAAAAACAAGAAGTAATCATTCGACCTGAAGATTACATAGACATCATTGCAACAAATGCAACCATTACAAAAATGCGTGACATTCAAATGTTAGACTTCAGGAGTGCCGCAAAAGATGTCCTAAAACCGACTGCGAGATGGCCTTTTAAAATAAGTGAATGCAAAAGATTCATTTTGAAGAGATCCAAGACTGTTGGAAATGTGCTTATTCGTGGAGAACTGCATTTTAATTCAGATATAGGTAAAGCAGTAAATCTTTGCAAAACTGGAATGAAAACCAATATGATTCTCCCATCCACCGTGCCACTAGGAGCACCCATGAATCGTGCAAAAATAACTGATGTCGATGCACTATTAAAAAAGCATTTTGGTGCTGAATGGGAAACCAATGCAGAATGTCAGTTTTATGTAAATATTATAAGATCGCCAGTTATTCAAGAGGGGGATTCAGAAAGAGGGGAAGATGATAATGAAAACTATTGTGAATGTAGGGATGATACGGTGGATTTAAGAATTTAAATTTTGTTTTTGTTGTAAAAGAAGAAACAGCTGATTTATTAATAAGAAAAGGTTTAAGTTCATAAGAATAGAATATTGTTTCTGAGAGTAAAGAAAAGTCTGATTAAAAAGAGAAAAAGTGTTGCTTTTTTGTTACGATGTTAATTATTGGATTTAAGAATTTAACTTTTGTTTTTGTTGAAAAAGAAGAAACAGCTGATTAAAAGTAATAAGTAATAAGAATAATTTAGTAATAAGAAAAATTTTAAGTTCATAAGAATAGAATATTGTTCCTAAATGAAAAGAAAAGTCTGATTAAAAAGAGAAAACGTGTTTTTGTTTCATAACGATTTTGATTATTATTTGATGTTTTATAAACATTTTAAATATCTACATGAAAACGTGTTTTAATTACTGGTCCATGCTATCGATATCTGTTGGGAACATCATTAACATTGTGATGTCAATATGGCGCCAGTCATTATCAAAGACAGCTAGGTTCACTTGAGTAAAAATCAAACACAGCTAAGTGTAGCTGTTGGTATCAAAGATAGCTAAGTCGTTTGATTTTTTTATTTTTTTCGGCTTATAATTTAGTACTCCCAGATAAAAATAGCCAAAACCAATATTAAATCACATACTCTAAAATCAAAACTGAGAGAGTATGAAAACCCCTGACTCATAAATTAGAAAAACGTTTTTTTCGGTTCCTGAAAATGTGACATAGAGGCACTTAGCTACCTTTGATTCTATATGCCTCATATGTAGAGTGACGGAAGTGTTAAAATTCTGTGCTTTATGAACATTGGTCTGCAACTGTCCATAGTTTGCAACCCAAACATAGCCCGTAAACAACGCTTTTGTGCTTTGAATACTGTGTCTTTGTTTGTTGAATTGCCCCAGAAAATTATCCCAAATCTCAATAAAGATTCAACAAGCCCGTAATAGGCCGTTAATAGAGTGTTAGTATTGACAGTAGGAGCAAGTTTATAGAGGGCAAACGACGAGCTGCTGATTTTTTTACTAAGTACATTAATCTGATTTTTCCAATTCAATTGCTGATCAATGATTAATCCCAGAAATCGGGTTGTGTCTGCTTCTTGTATGCTATGGTCATTGTAAGATAAATTGAATTTTGATAAATGATGTAATTTTTCCCTTTGTCTAAAATGCATTATGTTAGTTTTATTAAGATTAATTTTCAAATTATTGTTCGTAAGCCAGGTAATTATTGAGTTTAATGAATTATTTGCGTCAAAATGATAGTCAGATAAATTTTTGGATGCTATTGTTACAGTACTGTCATCAGCGAACAATGTCATGGGTTCTTTAGTTGCATATGGTAGGTCATTAATATATAATAAGAACAGGGGAGGGCCCAATACACTTCCCTGGGGCACACTATGCGTAATGAGACGCTTTTGAGAGGAGAAGATCTGTACCTTTTTAGCTTTAATAATGAATTTAGATATTTGAGTTATTTGTTGACGGTCTGTTAGATATGATTTTAACAATTCCAAGACATTACCTCTTATACCATAGGCTTCAAGTTTATCGAGCAGAATATTGTGTTCTACATAATCGAAGGCTTGCGACATGTCACAGTAAATAGAACAAACAGGTAAAGACTTGTCCACAGGTGATGAGACAGTGTATATAAAGTCGTAAACTGCCATATTAATGTTTCTATTTTTTCTGAAACCTTTCTGTTCATCACATAGGATTTTATGGTGTTCTAAGTATCTGTTGAGTTCGTTATAGATATATTTCTCAAAAATTTTTGAGAATACACTATTTAATGCTATGGGTCTATAGTTTTCCATTAAATATTTATCATCTTTTTTAAATAAAGGTTTAATTATTGTCAATTTGAGATCTTTTGGAAATGTCCCACTTAGTATACAAAGGTTCATAATATGGCTTAAGTGTTGAGAAATTTCTTTATTCACTGCTTTGATCACGTTCGTTGCAATACCGTCATACCCTACACTCCTCGTATTTTTAAGATTAGTTATAATATTCTGCATATGATAAGGCAAACTTGGTGATAAAAACATTGAATTGGGTTGATGATTGATGAGAGCTGTGGCGTCCTTACCAGCACCTGGGAGAGGTTTTACTTTTTCAATAAAATAGTCATTAAATGCGTTGGCAATATTTTTAGGATTAGTTGTCAATTTATCGTTAATTTTTAATTCGGCTGACGACTCCTTAGGTATATTTAATTTATTATTATTTATAATTTGCCATGCCGTTCTACTTTTGTTAGTCGATGTATTTATTTTGTAATTGTTTTGTGCGCGCTTAGTAAGATTTATAATTCGTTTAAGCAGTTTAGAATAGCAAGTATATTTCTGTTTATTAGTTAATGTTGGTTTCCGTCTAAACTTCCAGAGTAATTCTCTTTTATTTTTACTACACACTTTAATCCCGCGCGATATCCATTTTAGCTTGGTATTTACTTGCACAGTGATTTGAGTTAGCGGAAAGCACAAGTCGTAAAGTAATTTAAATATTTCAATAAAACGATGATACGCTGCTGATGGGTCATCGGTTCTATATATTTCATCAAAAGATAGGTTTTTAATATGTTTTTTAAATTTTTGGATGTTTTCTAAACTGTATTCCCGTTTCATTTTATGCCAATATTTCAATTTAAATATTTTCTTAACAGGTAGCTTAATTAATTGGGCAGTATGGTCAGATAAGCCAAATTCCAACACATCCGTCTTACACTTTTTATTAAAGTTATGGGCAAAGTTATCTAGACAAGTATTACTGGATAATCTTGTGGGCTGTTTAAGTGCTAATGTAAGGTTATATTTTAATAATAAACACTCTAAATCTAATGTAACATTGTTACACTTTATGACATCTATGTTGAAGTCACCAGCTATTACAGTATTATGGTTTTTTTGTCTAGAAATACATTTTAATATCTTGCCAAACCTACCAAAAAACAAATTGAGGTTACTTGGTACTGGTACTCGGTATACACAAACTATTATAATGTTGGAGTCAAGTAATTCTATTGCACAACATTCGATTACATTAGCTATGGACAATTGACTAATTTGAGAAATTTCTTTAAACTTATGCACCTTATTAACTAGAATACAGGCACCAACTCTTTTACTGCAAGTACGACTATAACATGCCGCGAGTACATAATTATTTATTTTCAGGTGATGTTCATAACCCGCTAACATAAAGTGTTCCGTGACACATATCACATCCACGTCAATATCTTTGTCTTTTAGCTCTTCTATATTTACTAATAGTAGGTCAGATTTGTTCAACAGTCCCGCAATATTTTGATGCAGAACATTAAGATATTTAAAGCCGAAAAAATAATGAATTTGCTTCTTCTGCAGCATTTCCAACATGTCCTTTAGTCATATAGCTCATAGTAATGTCATTAATTAAATATAACAAATTTTCAAAAATATTGCGTAAACCATAGTTATTAATACGGCCCTTTAACAAGTCAAACATTGTATGGTCATAATTTAAATTACAATTACAATCTAAGAAATACGCATGTTCATGAGATAATATATCCAAGTACAATAAATTATTAAACGTCTCAATTCTCCAGTTATAAATGTTGCTGTAGTTTTGTAGTTTGTAGGTGGGGGTACAAATTATTACATTTGTGTGAGAAAGGACAATGCCCACATATTAGAACAACCGTGGCCTACAGTGAACACTGATAAATAGTTGATGAGATTAAAGTTTAAGTTGTTATAAACACCTTCTAGTACTTATCAGTTAAGAAAATAAGTCGCCATTTGGAAATAAAACAGTTTTAATTTTTTTATAATATTTATTTTTTCAGCACAGACTTATTCTATACACTTACAATCACTTTTTAATGGTATGTACATAATTTTTAACACAAGTAATTATTATATTCAAAGTTATTTACTCAACCTTTTAACCTTTTGAATAATAGTCACTTATGTTTAAACAGCTATGGGTTCCATTTCATACAGTAAAAATTGGTAAAGTTATATCTTATGGATAGCTCAAAAGATTTTGGGAGTTATACTTTTTTTATTTATTAATGAATGCGCGTCATTTGTCCCGAACACCACCACCACCCCTAACAGTACCACTATCAATGTAAAAAGCTGTCCAATGAAATGATGCTGATGTCAGTAAAAAATAAATATCAGCTTGAAGCGGCAATAGCCACACGGTGAAGGCGTCATACTGACGAGAGAGAGAGTTCGTGAGTTCGAAACAGGTGGAGTTGCACAATTGACGTGGACCCACTCCTAACAAAAGTATATTTAGCTTATCCAGACAAGCTAAATATACTTTCGTTAGGAATGGGTTCACATCCTCCATAGAGGTCAACAAGAATATTACAATTAACATTGCTATTTATCTTTTAAAAAAAGAAAGAATAACATATTTATTCAGTACTATCATCAGCATCATATACCAATAAGACACCGTCTAAAAACTGTGCTGGAGGAACTATATTGGTTTGATGCCGTGCCCACCCAAGATACCAGACTACAGACATAACGTGGGCATAGCATCCTACAGTCCTCCGGCCTACAATACAGTTACAGCAGTACTGGTCTATGGCTGCTCTTTCAGTGGCATTATTTTTTATTAAAATATAGACAAAGTATGTCTTTCGGCTAATATGCCTGCTTTGGATTCGGGCCCTTAATAACACGCAATCATTTTGGAAAAGTGAACCTTCCAAAATACTGGTTCTTCTATCATTAGAAACCTCAATACGATAACATCCATTTGATCTAATGTGCTCTCCATAATAAGACCTGGCTTGTTTTAATTGATATGTCCCACATGCAAACATAATCAAATCACTTTCAGTTAACTGTGGGAATTCTCTTACATTCTCTGTTATGACTTCAATACTTGAAAAATTAACTCTTACTCTATTTAAATTCCTTTCTTCAATAAAATCTGCCAGATCATTATTTCTGTACCGATTTTCACGAACTTTCTGTAATATTTGTACTGCATCGTCCCTGTCCGTATACCGAAGGTGAAACCTATTAATTAAAGAAGCAGCTACAGAAAAGTCTACCATTAAATGGCGTGAAGCCCTATTGAAAAAGTTTTGACGAAATAATTTAAACGATTTTTTAAAAATTCCGTTTGTTGTTTCAACTACCCACCGGCACATTGTTACTAGTCTAGATTTATTGGCATTAATGGTAGATAGCTGTGTTTCACCCGGTTGTAGGGACAGAGGTACATGTACACTATAATTACATCTCTCTAATAATGAAATGGAATCCCTAAAGCCCCTATCCAGTATAAACACATCTCCACTTTGAAAAAACTGTCTATATGGACCATTTTCATTAGAAAATTCATTTCGTATAATATCGGCATCTGATGTTGTTGCTGGATAGGGGCCTAGCACATCTATAATGTACCCATCTGAGCAAACAAGTAAAAATGGTTTTACCAAGTTTCGGTATTTATGTAGAGAATATGTGTTTTTTTGGTATAAATAGTTAGAGCTTTTTTCAATATAAATGTAAGTCCCATCGGCAATAACAATTGGATGATGTTCCTCTGTTCCAAATAGACCATTTGGTATCAATAAGTTTCTCTGAGAGATATCTGTCCTAGTCATATGATTCAATCCCAGATTTCTGGGCACAAAAACTTGGTATAGTATGTCTCGGGCCATGTTCATCAAACGTTCTAATGTACTACGCGGTACACTTAACAAAGAAGAAATACGTTCGTCTATTTCCCCAGTTCTTAATTTGATTAAATATGCCGCTAGGGCAAACCTTCCTTTATACTTGTCTGACAGGCTGGGGACTTCAGCAAGTAATTGGTTAAATTGTGCTTTTGTTATCCCAAGATAATAATGCACTATATGTTCTGGGATTTCATCTACATTTTGAAAATCTAAATGTGCATACATATTCTGCTGCAGCAAAGAAGCAAACTCTTCTATGTGGGATGAACTAAAATTCTGTATTGGGTTTTGTGTGAAATCTCCTAATAGGTGCGATGAGTTGCTGGATAAATGATAATTGCAAATTCTGCATTGTGCAGGGACATAATACTTATAATCACAGAAAAGTTTTACTCTTATTGATGCCGGAACGGTAAGTCGAGGGAGATCAGTACCTGTACATCCAGGGAAAAAGCAGCAGCGCTGGGTATCAGGTGCTCTTACATAACTGGGCAAGAATATTGTGGATTCTATCCCTTGCACTTGAGGTGTATTTTGTGTAGACTCATTTGTTTCTGTACTGTCAAGGTCTACAGTCTCTTCATCTAAATCCACTGATCGGTTACTAGAACTGATAGGATGTAATCGTGTAATTGCTCTATCACTTCTCTGCCAACAAGGGTGGCAGATGCGAGACGAGATCAGCAACTGAAACAAATTAATAAAAGTATTATAATATCTTGTCTTTTAGGTACAGCCACCAGCCAGCTTAAAATGTGTACCTGCTTTTTATAATAGTATTACTTTTTTAATAACAATGTTTGTCCAGGGAGGGAATGAAGCTATACATCTAGTCTAGTAAGTAAGAGCACTACAGACTAGACCAATGAATTATATTATAAATCTAAATATTTCACACCATAAACTGAAATGTAAGAATTATTTATTTGAAACTTTACCTGACGTGGAGCAATTTGTCTAGAAATATTTTCCCTTATATGATTTTCTCGTAGAGAACCCTGAGACAGCAGGTGACTTCTTTGTCTACGTAGTGACCGACCACAGCCAACACAAATGAGGCGAGCAGCAGAAGGTGAGACACTTTCTGCTGGGTGTCTAATTTCATTCCATGCTGCAGTCCAACATGAATGACAAACAAAATCATTGCTTGAGATATACACCTGAAAATGCAATTGATTATTATTTAATTTTAATTACACAGTAAACGATGACAAATAATGAAATAGGTAGCATAACATAGTACATAATTATATTATGGTGTAAGATTTTGTTAGTTTCTCATTAACATAAAAGTAATTTTTTTTAATATTTTTTACTATGAAAAGGTTTCGTAGGAACTGAAATTACTAAAAGCTTGCACTTGCTTGCTTGTTTGTACTGGCTCTTGTTATCATAGTTTTCTAAAGATATGTTTTAATGTAGGTGAATAACATAAGGCTTACGTGTTGTGGAAGAACCCATTGCTGTACAATTGATCGTACTTCCACAATTTCTAATTGATGAGATCGCAAACGCCTCATATCCACTCTACAATTCGCACAGCGGTTGTTGCTGGCGCCGAGTAATCCCTGCGACGACGTGCTCGAGACAGCAGAGCTGCTTAGGTCCATAATCGCGCCGGAGTAATCATTAGCAATAGCAGGGCGAGAGTCCAAAGGCGTGCGAGGGTCGTCATTAGATGCGGGGCCAACAGTTTCCACATTCACATCAGGGTCGTCAGTCAAAGAGGAGCCAGGGTCCAAATACGCGCGAGGGTCGTCATTCGGGTGAGGTTGATCGGAGTCCATTGTCGTAAAAAGGTCACAAAAGAGCACAAACTACGGCAAACGAAAACAACGATAGCAATATACACACAACCACGGTAGGTAGCGAGCGCGCTAATAAGTAGATACATTACCAGTTTACTGTCAAATCTATCATCTGTCAAAGGATAATGTTGCCATATTTTGAAATATAATCGATTAGTTGCATCGATCGTTGGTCTTGATCATTTAATTTTTATCTGACTACGGCAAAGCCATAAATAATACAGCGATTTTACCATTCAATTGTTATGTATATGTGGACTATAGGATCTCTGGTCTGAGGTGTTTATGGACATAATAGTTTTGTCATAAGGTCCAGTAGGGTTTGTTCAAACTAAAATGGCCGTGACATCAGAAAAACTTTTCGCTATCCATAGAAATATATAAAATTAGTTTAAAAATGTGAAGCCCGACGAACTTATTTTGCAATATTATAAGCGCTTCCCGAAGTCAAGAGCATAAATACTCAAGTTTTAATTTAAATACGACTAATTGTTTCTTTTTCGCAGTATTTTTTATTTTATTTTATTCTATATACTTTCTTTCTTTCTTTCAACGAGGTCCAAGCTAAACAAGATGAAAGTGTAAAGTATACATGAAATAGGACTGAAGTGTACCAACACTGGTTTATCATCAACCTATATTACTACACTGCTGGATATCAGCCTCTCCCTTCGATTGTACGCCACTGAGCACACAGGTTGATTTTATAATTATTAATTAATTCGTAATCGATTAGATTTATTAAATGTTTGAATATAAATTAAATTGAACATATAATGGCAACCCTAAACTTCGCCTGTAAGTGAAACTGTCATTGATAATAAATAAATTACTTATTAATTTGTTATGAATACGGCGTCTTATTTAGAGATAGTACTTAAATGGATAATTCCTATTTAAAAAACTTATATTTTTTGATTATCTTTCAAAATGTGTCCGAGGTGGGCCATAGCCGGGCATTGTTCTTTGTTTCAGAGTATCTCGAATGTATACAATAGTATTATAATAGTTGCTTGTAATTTTAAAGTCCTCCTCCCCAATTAATAATACACAATAGTCGCTCATAGAATAATCACGCAATTTTGATTGAATTCCGGTGAGTAGATGCTCTAATGTTCCGTTCGGTGTAATATAATGACTTATGTGATATTTGTCAATAAATAAATCTTCAGCTATCGATAAGACTTTATTCTGATTATTTGTGCTTATTAGACATATCTTGTTTTTTTGTGAAGGTACGGGGATTGAAGTTGACTGACTCATTACAGGTGACTGATTAAAATTAATACTAGGTTGACTTGGTTCAATAGGATCGCTTTTATCCTCGAATAGTTTGCCATTCTTTAGTGTGCATGAGCCTGATGAAGAGGGGTCGTTATTCATGTTCTCAATTATTTTCTGTGTTTGCTTTGATTTTTTGGTTTTCTGTATCTTGGTTTGTGGCGTTTTTTCTTTTGTTTTTTCTAAACTGTTGACCTTTCCTTCTCCATTTCGTTTTTTTAAATTGCTGTTTTCTATTGATAGCAGTTCTATTTTCTTGAGGGCACATTTTAGTTCAGATGTTAGATTGGCGATCTCATCTTTTAATATCTGAATTTGGTGGATGTCCTCGTCTTCTGATACGTCGGGTAAAGTACTCGTCGTACAGTTAGGAGTTGGTAGAATAATGTCACTGTCATCGTTAGATGGTTCAGATCGTGTACGGGTACGCCGGAACGTTATATTCTCTAAGAAGTTCATTTTGAGAAAATAATAATCTTTCAAAAATATTTCTCCTTGATGAGATTTGAACCTGGGTTCGTGAGTGTAATGTAGCTCGTTACACCGCCAGGACAAACGGTATTGGTATGTTATGATGAAATCAGCGTTCGCAATATGCGTAGGCGACGCTTATTGTAACGTGATTACTTGATTAGTCAAAAGATGTCACTGTACTTAGTTTAATAATGAAGTATATTTTATGGACTGTCAACACTGTTAAACGGATGATAACTAATTCTGTTGATTGTTTGGTTTGCTGTAAGATGGCGTTGCAGTTATGCTTTTTCAAATAAAAAACGAATGTTTTCGTGGTATTTTTATGGAAACCACTACGGTAGTGAAATTTATGCCAGTAATTAAGTTTATGTTTGTAGTATTAAGTTTAAAATGTCACAATATGTTCACAAATCTCATAAGAATGTCTAGTTCCGTATTATGCAGGTCACTATTTGAGTAACGTAGAAACACTGTTATTTCAGATGTTCGTGCACAATAGTCGACGAAAACACTGTCACAGATCGTTTATATCTTAAGTCTCACTTTGTAATATGTTACACTGTCTGAAGTCACATTTAACAATTTTTTATAATTACTTTAGCAGGAGCAAAGTCAAAAGCAATGTTTACACGTAAGCGCCATCTGGCGAATAATAATGAAAGAATACTTGACTTCTTATTGCGTTATCTAACATTATTTAACGCTTGTATTTCCCCAACACACTCCTTACCCTTAACACGCATAATACGAGTATGCCCGAAATTTTGTAAGTCCCATTTTACAGGAAGCGAGCCTTTTGCCAAATCCAGTTTCCAGACAGCTAATGACAATGGCCTAATCGAAATATACTATTACACTTTTCACGAATCAGGGGTCGATACCTGGACCCACGGTCAGCAGTGGCAAAGAAGGAAATAGATATTCCGAGAACAGTAGAAGCATTTCATTTTAATTTTTAATTATTATAAAAGCCAAACGGTAAGTTTTTTGGTTAGTCCTTTTTTTAACTCCGTAGCAACGGAGCAACATATTGTAGCGAAATAAAAAAGAAAAATCACCAGTTTAACACGTACCTATATTAATTTACTCATATAAAAAAAAAAAAACAATACAAAAAACTAAAGTTAAAGTAAACATAACCCTCCTGTCTGGGGCAGACGGGTAAAATGATCCAAAACATTTACTAAACCAAAAATTTGATCTGATTGAAGAGGGATTACGAGAAAACTGAAGGTACATCAGATGGTAAATCTTTGTCACGCATTTGATGTACGAACGAAGGAATCGATTTAAATCGTTTTTATGTTCACGACACCTAAATTACGTAACGACGAATAAATATTATCTTATAAAGATAAACCTAAGTTATTCTGACCAAAAAGAGCTGGTTTAAAAAATATCAACTACAATTTTAACTCTAGAAAACCCAGAAAGTACTAAGAACTATAGGAATTAAGTGTGAAGGTTAAAGTAAAAAAACATTCCTGACGGACTGCCACTGCAAGGCGTAGCGTGACTTGACTGAACTGCAGGTGACGCGACGATCATGTGACGCACACCCATACGGAGAGGCCAGCCTACGAACTCCAAGGAACTGTGCGGCTGGTAGAGACGAACCGATAGCATGCAGATTCTATGCGGTTGGAATAAACGAACCGAGCTCTGGCATGCCTGGTAAATAGTCCGGTACACAGAAGACTGGTGGTACACCAAATTCGAAGAAAAACTCACCATTCAAACCTGTTTTTGCAGAACTCAACAATGAACATAAATATGGTTAACTTTTACTTGGTTGATTGCAGATGACACATCGAACCTTGAATAGGGACAAAACATACTTGGCAGTGTTTAGAATTAACCACCCAAAATAAATAATCGACTTGATTCAATACATATTTTTCAACGAATGGTTTTTTTTTATAGAAAATTGACAGCTTCGTTTGGACTCCTATCAAAGAATATCAAAAAAATTAAGAATAAAAACTTAATATATAAATAGAAATCAAAATGTTGCAACTGCAGAGGTTACGCTGCAGTGTGCACGGTAGCTCAGCCGCGGGTACAAGTTAGTTATAGGTAATTTTATCAAACACACCAATACTAACATTCTCATTTCTTCTCCTGATCTTCAAACAGCTGGGTCGTCCACACTGAAACCTGCCCAGTCGTCTGATCCTCGCAGACGATCGCATTCTTGATCTGAATCGGGACCAGGAACTGCATTTGTTTTCGCATGAGCAATTTGAACCTGGTGGAAATTGATTTGTGTAAACATTTACTTACACTTTAAATGCCTTTGGTCTAGTGGTCGCAAGCGCTACTGCTGAGCATGAGGTCCTCGGTTCGGTTCCCAGTCGGGCATTCGTCGTTTATTGGGTTTTCCATGTAAATTATTTCTCAGTAGCAGCCGGTTTGGATTTGTGCCCGGTTGATGGAAATAAGCTCGCCCTCTACTACATGGGACGAAAACATAACTGTGGGTGTTCTAATAGGTACACCCTGTCTAACCCTTCGAAAAAACTGCCGTCATGTTATGGTGTATATATATTTTAGAATTATGTGGTATTATAAGCCGGATTCAATGCCGTAAAATCTTATCTACCACACAACCTTTGGGTTCAAAAGAAATGCTATTGGATTGCTTTCGTTTATATATGTATATCATCTACGAAATAATAAAAGATGTCATTGGGTGTGCCTGTGCATTTTATTAACTCAGCCAATTACAGTCATGTACATCAGGCATGCAGTCTACTTTCATGTCCTGAAGTTTTACCACAATGATGAATTATAATTTTATTTTGTCGCAAAATGAAATAAATGCAAGCGACCAGAATCTAAAATTTTAAATAATTGGATAAATATCAATTTGATTGATTTATCGACTTAACATAAATGGAGCATATTTTCTATTTCACAACAAAAAAGCATGCTGTGTATTCATCTGCTGTTTTCGAGTACCACGTATACAAATCTTGGCGCATTATTGCCATAATTACCATGAAGAGCTTGTTGGATTTGGGGAAGCAATTCTATGTAGGTACCTACATAATGATGTACATTATATGTAATACAATCACTCACCCATAACTTGATTATTCGGTACATTAAAGTTTTGTGTTTTAAAACAAACTTAAATTGATTTTAGGTAAGGAAAGTGAATTGCCAAATATTTAAGCCATCTTGAGTCAGGGTTGAATTTCGTTTAACTTGCACATTTAATTAAAACTTAAAATCCGATGTGAATTAAATGATTAAGCTGTAAAGCTAAAGCGCGTTTATGTTAGGAGCTTGCACAATCCCTTCAATGACACGAGAGCTGAACCTAACTACAGAATCATCAGCGCTGTGCAGGGACAACATTCAGCAATATCATCCCAAAATGTTAACTGCACAGCACGGATTTTTTTTGTGTAAACACAACTTCTTCATAGATCATTATAGTTGCAGGTCTTTAAAAATACGTCCATATTCGAATCCTTTACCTATTCTGATTCTAAATAGATGGCTACGGCACAAAAACAAAATCAAAAACTCAAAAACCAACCCTTTCGAGTTTTAGATTTTATTTTTGTCCAATTCACCTAATTTACAACCACTAACTACAACATAAATCTGCCTGTACTTGTGTGAGTTCACGTCGAACAAGAGAAACTCCAACAAGTAATTAAGCTCTAACCACAGTAGAGTAATTATTTGTTTGGCCGACAAACTGTGCTGGATTGTTGCGGTGTATCACAGTGAGGGCCGAACTGTTTTGGCAACGGGAGTTGGTGGGTTCGAGTATCGTTTGAGTTTGCTGAGATGGTAGTCAAATTTAATGGGGTTTAAGTTTTAAAATTACACTATCGGTGGTGTTAAAGAGAGGGTGAAAAGGATGTATAGAGATGATAGAAAATAGGGATCTATAAAAAAATAAAAAAGAAACGGGAGAATGATGAAGACAATAATGAATATTCTCCTAAGTATTCTAAAAGTAGTAAAGCTCCTTAAGAAAGAGCTGAATTCTTACGGAAAATATGTGATTGATAAAATTACACATGATATAGGTATTTATGTAGATGCTAATATAGATGATATTGAATGAAGATCAGGGTGGGTACATATGTGCCCAAGGTGCGTGGGTCTTACCAACTTGTAAGTATCGTCACTCGTAAAATGAAATCAATATGGATTTAATTCCAAAACTTTGGGCTTTTAATCATTTACAAATATTGAAAGCAAGTAATCGTTAAATCTCACCCTATAATTTCGAGTTATGGAAACCAAAGGTACGGGCTCGAACAATTTCCAGCACCAAATTTATATTATCGAAGTTCGGAAGTTGTCGCGGTCCAACAAAAGTGTTTGGTAGTTATGTGCACAACAATCAGTTTGTTTGCACAATCATTTAGTAGGGAATTATATTGTTGGTTGTCTGTAAATATTTATAAGGGGATGTTGTGCTTGGCTCTGTAATAGGCTGTCATTTTCTTCTACTTTGTCGTATTGATTTTGTTAAATATGCTATAGAAATTCCATCTGTAAGGTGATTACATCCGTGAGAGTACGTCAGTGGGATGACAATAGTATATCCCACTAATAATCTTGAAACGTGTGGGGATTACGAAAGTTCCAGTCATGGAAATCTTAAAGAGGTTCATTGTCATGTTATCACTTACATGACAATGAACACCACAGGGCCTACGCAGGCTTTGGAAAGCGTTTCGTATTTAGACAACGACATTTAACAGGATTGACATAAGCTTTTTGGTACCTTATGTCAGTCTCCCATTCATTATTGATTTTTTCAACATCGTTATCGATAATAGAATGTCAATTTATCTAGGGCCTCAGGTTCTCGACGTCCTCGCGTCCAACTTTCCACTGTCTAATTTATTACCATGCTTGGTATTTGATAATCATCATTAAACCCTTTTTTGCATTGACTTTACATTCGACAGATAATCGTCTTTTCTCATTACCATGGTTTTCAACCATCCTAAACCTACATAACAATATCATGACAAAACACCCATGATAAGAACCAAGAATGAAGTTTCATTGAAACATGTAGTTACGAAGCGAACTTAAGTCTCTTAGTCCCGCGAGGTCGGGACTCACGGACCGTAAAATTGGACAGCCCCGTCCTGTTTAAATCGATGACCTAATTTGCAACAGTGGAAAGATAGGTTTTTTTTGTATATCCCACATGGGGAGTGTGTCAATCAAGTTTGAAATTGAATTTTAATTAATGGGACAGTGATAATGTGTGTGGTGTCTCTTTGGGATTTGAAAGCGTCAAGCTTGAGTCATTTTAACAACATTTTGATGCTGGAATATTATCTAAATATTCAGATGTAATACTCACTTAATTCTTGATTGCACAGTTTGATTAAAATGTCAAGAATAGTAACTAGTCTGATGAAGCACACGAAAAGCTGCTGGATGATAACTGCTCACAACCGTTTAAAATGAAAATCTAAAAGGCAGACCTACTAGGCACTTTATATTAAGGATTACACAAGAAGGGATTAATACAATGGGATAATAGTATGATGCTGAAATAGTGGTAGATCCAAAAGTGAGCACAAAAACATTACAGGGGAAAATAAAAAGAACAATTTTATAAAGATGGATCGAGTGAATGACAGAACAGCGACAGACATCTTTTAAACAAAACAATGCAAATGAAATAATGAATTTAACTTTAACCTCTGATGATGCCCAAAATGTAGTAAGTTAATGTTCTATAACAATATACCGGTTATTAAGATGGTTTGTTGTTACTCAGTCAAGTTCAAACACCTACGTAATACAAAAACTTCTATCCTTTCTTAGCAAGTTCCGCACCAATTTTTCGGTTCACTGCACACAAATTAAATTGTTGTTTGAACCTATTTTATACAAAAACTTTAACGTTGAACGTTTCTAACGTTTTGTTAGTTTAATAGACTTTAGTTTGCAGCTTCAGTATTATTCACAATAACTTAATTCACTTTCCTTTGGGTAGTTCATGCTTCACTGGGTTCATTTTATTTGTTGAAAATAGCCTGATATTTAAATATTGCAGGCCTGTGAACACCACTTTTCGATTCAAGGATCCACTTGCGTAATATCAAGCAATCAATTGCTAATTTTTGTTAGAGTCAAGTGTCCCCCCGTCCCCCCCCGTCCCCCTCTGCCAGCTAAATGGCTGTTTATGGAAATGTGAAAAAAATTATGGCAGTAGTACATTTATAATGAAATTAAAAGGAAAGCTATCACGGCTAAGTAGGCTTTACAAGTTAACGAGTTACAGTCGACCAACTTAAATTTGCAGTTGGAAGTTTTTGTTGGAGTTTTTCATCTGGCATTTCTCAGTAGCAGCCCGAAATATACTCGTAGCTTTGTGACCGGTTGATGGCAATTGGCTTGCCCCCTATTACATGGCACTTAAACAAAACTGGCTAAATGTGGGTGTACTATAGGTACCTACAGCCCTTCGGGGAAACAAGGCGTCATGTTCTGCTATAATTTATTTTGTATCGTGAGAGAAAACTTAGGGGTCTTTCGGTTTGATCAGCAGTTTTTATTTAAGTACCTGGGGATTATTAACATGACGTCACAGAATAATGCTGTGATCTTATTTCTGTATGTTTATAAAGAATTTATACGAAGTCGGTGTATCCTACATACTTGGTGCATTAAAAAATGTCTTTTATGTGCCTTTGCTTTTAAATTAAACGACACTCAAATGGACACGCTGTACCTAAGCCCAGAGTTCTTGTCATCCTACAGTTTGTACCAAAGCTTGCTAGAGTGTTTTCGGCGAATATCAGAGGAGTTCGATATCTGGGAAAGATTTAAGTATCTATGTCGATTTTGCTCGAGGTACTCGTAAAATAATTTATTGAAAATACTTTTTCCTAATTTTTGCACGGTCTATGTTGCGTATACCTACGGTTAGCGAATGTACTGTATTATTCAGTATTTCATTCTCAACAGCGCAAAACAATAATTCATTTAGCATCACTTACCATATTATTTTCTTATCTTCTTTTGTAACGTAGGTATTCAGTTTGGTTGTGATATTGTCGTCGTCTTTTTATACAGGGTGTGTAAGCGGGTGAATACATTTAATATTTTCGGAATGTTATTTCTACAGTAAATCGAGGATTGACATTATTAAAACATAAATGTCAATCAAATCAATTTACTAGGTACATTAGTCTTTTACTACATTATTCCTGTTTCTCTGGCTTCAGACAGTTTGTGCTAGAAGAAAAAAAATGAAGATTAAAAGTGAAAAGAAAGATATTACATATTACTGATTTTCATTTTCGTAAAAAATATGGTCTTGACATTCTTAGTCTCTGGAATGGAAAAATGGCTCATATATTTCCAATATGATGTGGTGATCAAGGAGGATGGATATATTGAATTCAGAGAACCTATTGATAAGCCCGTAAGATACATACATCGGGGATCGGCAGCTGATGTAGATTCAATTTTCATTTTACAAATAAGGGCAATCCGCGCAATCTATAGAATGGGTCCTCGTGAGTCCGTTAGAATTCAAAGAAATGAATGTACTAACTCTGCCTTCTCTTTATATCTTAGAAAGAATTTTGTATGTTCGCAAAAACGTGGGTCTTTCCAAAATAAGAAGTGCTTTTATAACAAGTTGCCAAAGTCGGTTACAGAACTTAGCTATGGAAAGTTCAAAACCCACATCAAACATGTCCTTATCAATAACGCATACCTATTATAAGATAAAAAACTACATTGAGACAAGGAAGTTTGGCAATAATTCCTTCTGCACTAATTCCTTCAATAATTCCTTCTGCCTTGGGCTTCCCTGGTACCTCATAAATGACATAACTATGTAAATGTCTATTAACTGCTCCCAAATTACGATGTTTATTTTTTTAGTCATACTTCCTTGACGTATTTTCATTATTTGACATTATATACCTACAATTTTGTCATCAAAGTATTTATTCGCGGCTGTTGTGGACAGGATATTAATTCAGACTTATTACAGTAGTAATGGCAAACATGTCCTTTGGTTTAAATAGGTTTTTATTTGTATTATTTTATTATTATTTTAAATAGATTCACATATATTTTGTAAATGTGAAAACGGCTTAATACCTAGACTAGATTTGTAGATCATCAGTATCAAATGATTAAACAAACTGCTCTCGAATATTTCATTCCGTCAAACAGGTTGACGAGTATAACAGTAATATGACAGCTATGAATTCAGAACACTATCGCGTTGGTCCAAAGATGATTCTGGTGAAGTAGCTGACTATGAAAAGAAACCTCCAGAAAAATATGAAACCAATTGTGAAGGCCTTTTATCTGAGGTAATATAAATTAATACGATGATTGTGTTGCTATAGGTACCTCCTGTGGTTGCAACTTTTCAAGGTATGAATGCTTATGGTGATATTAAGCGTAGGATGTTGCCGATAATCTTGTGCGGGGCCGTCACGGTACACAAAGAACAACCCTTGATAAGCTGTAATCGACCTCGGCAAAAACTTTGCCAAAGGGCAGGTTTTATAGCACTGAGCACAGTAACACTCGGGTATTGTGACGTTGCAAAATCAAGAAATAACGCAACTAATAGTAACATCTTGCGTCAGGACAGACAGACTCGTGGCATTGCTGCCAACGTAGTCTCTGCAACGCTAGATGGCGCTAGAGAAATTATGTCATGTAAATTATACACGATTATTATTTAATTTAAATAAATAAACATCCAAACATAATTTTCCCATACCTATTTTATTTAAAATAATACCTAATAAATTCAAAATAACCAATACTCGTAGACAACAATATTCTATTTGGTATATGGTGGTGGAAGCGTCTAGAAGAGGTAACCGGGTTACAGTACCTATTGCTTTATCTGATTTGGACTGAGAAATTTGAAAGTAGACCTACTTTCAACTCAGCAATAATAAGAATGTATACCTATGAATTAAATAGATAAAACAAAAATGATTACAACAATAAAAACGATTTATATTTTTCTGCATATGGTCAAGTCCAATATTTGTGAATAATGTCTTATTGTAGACTCGACCAACCGCTGTTTCTACATACCTAATCTGTGACGATCATGGCGGCGTGTCATCGCAACAGCTGATTGGTTGCTGCTGTGGAGCGTACCCCTTTTTTTTTGTGGATGGGACATCGTCAAATAACTTCTCCCGCTCTGGGCGGAGCGGGACCCTCCCGCTCAGCCCAGAGCGGGAGAACTCTGTCAGACTCTTACTGACTAAAACCCACCCGTATTCCTTCTTGTTGCCTGTGTTGCCAGGGGCCTCGGTGACCCATTAGTACCTTCCCGCGATTCCGGCAAGCATCGGCCCTAGCGGACCCCTACATTGCGGGAGCGTACCCTTGCAGTGGAATGCTGGATTTTGGCGCCATGTTATTTACGATTTGTTTATTGTGTTTTTGATGAAATTGCATGAATTTAGATAATGTATGAAACTGCACATAACTGGGTATTAAAATATCTACTCGTGTAAATACCTAAACACATTCTTGCTCTGATAAGTACCTAACAGTTTCATAAACTACTAGGTACCTATTACTTTCTTAATAATGAACACCCATGGAGTATGTCACTATATGACACATTTTTAAAAATTGACACCTCAAACCAGCTCTCGCGGTACGCGTCCTAGTTATCTCGCCAACCCCTTCTGGGTCAGCCTCGGCTGCGCCGCAAGTCGTCCATATTCAGGCACCCATTGTGGGGAGACTTATTTCTAGCGATCATCGTGCATGCGGCTGATGTGACTCTCCCATTCCCATTTGAGCTTGGCAGCCTTCTTGCCTACGTCCATTACATCCGTTTCGGAAGAGTTAACCCTCTGCAACTGAGGTGGTAGTCTGTCGGACAAATGCTGTCAAACAAATGCGGCAAATTCGCAAGTAATATATCTTTGTCCCGCTCGTTCCTAAAACTGTTCGCCGCAGCACAACATAAGCGCGAGCGGCCGTCAGCGGTCTGTCAGACGTAAGTAGGTAAGTACAGCTATTCACTAACTTCCAATTTTGTTAGACGTCAGTTCACAAAGACCACCTGTACCTACTTCCAGTGTCTCCCAGACATAACATAAGTAAAATTGTTTAAGTACTGCCATAGTACCTCACAGATAGAGGTCATACCTCAGCTTATTATAAGGATATTATACCTCTGCAGCTTAGATAACTATATTGTTAACATTCGGCTGAGGTCGAGTCTCACAGACGTCATTTTAAATGGCGTAAATTTCATTTAGGTTCAATGTTCATTATTATGTACATTATGCATTATTTTTTTCTTTATATGATTAATATTATCATTAAAGTAAACAAATAGGATTAATATGAAAACAATATGATATTAGTTATTGAATCACTTTTATTGAGATGAAATTCCTATACATTTGTAACTACCCTCACTAAATAAAATAAAAACTTTTAGAAAACATAACTTTTATTAGCTTTTCCTATATTAATTTTAAACATGATAACTAAGAAACTATAACGAAAAATCAACAACATCGTACGATAAGTTTAGGCACAATCAGTCTTAAGATAATCAGTCTTAAAGTTTACCTTAATTTTCTAGGTTACAGTTTACAATCTGCTCAAATATGAGTGGAACACTGCAGGCAAATAGCTTTTTTACATTCTCTTTGGCAGTGTCAAGTCTTTCAAGTTTGTTTAGTTTCAAGTATGGTGTGGGGTTCTGCAGACTTCTGGAAAGATAAAATAATTAACCTATTAATTCAATGAATACACATCACATACCATCACCCCGAAGGGTTAGGCAGAGATGTATCTGTAGTACTGGGTGTACATTTCGCCAGTTATGTTTAAGTCCCATGTAATAGGGGGCGAGCCTATTGCCATCAACCGGGTACAAATCCAGACTTCGGGTTGCTACTGAGAAATTCCAGATAGGAAAACCCTATAACACTTTGCCCGACCCAGGAATCGAGCCCGAATTTGATTAATAATTATTTATTTATTATCACATTTTTCATACATTCATTTGTAACAACCACTGAGAAAATTTTGCATGATATACAAGCATCGTCATGAGACGACTAAATATGATTAAAAATTCTTAAAATGATTTTTGTTGAGTTGTGATTTAGACCCGCTTACACCAAAAATACGCCCAGAGTTAAACGAATTTAAAACATCGCTCTGTTTCTGTCAATCGTTTGAAGATGACAGAGACAGAATTATATTTTATTTAAATATGTTTTGCGCTAAACGCATTCAGTGATTTTTGGTGCAAGCGAGCCTGAAAATAATTCTCGTTGCGTCGTAATTTGGAGTATGAGTTTAAATAGCTTTAAGAATGATCCTTACTTCTTGGAACACTTTTTAGCGTAGATTTTGATATGCTGTCACTATCTTCAGACTCTGAACCCGCTTGGAAACTTGTTTCTGAAAGAAAAATATAATTTCATGATTTGATCTCGGTCATGAAAGTTTTCTCAAGTTTTTTGAAACATAAGAAAATTATTACAAGATCAGAGTCACCATATTGTCACCCTCTCGTACTTTTATGACACATTTTTTTACACTGGAAGCGAGTCTTCCTACTGTATATGCCAAGCACACATTACAGCCGCAACGGGCCGCAGCGCAACGTATTTTAATAAATAAAAACACAAACGCAAATGAAGGGTTCCGTAGTTGGGATGAATTCATCAAACAAACTTAATATTGTAGTTGAAAAAAATGCGCTTAAATTACATTTTATCAATTTTCGGACTTTTTCCTATACTTGTGCTGTGAGACCTTGCTTCTTACCAAATTTTATGATTCTAAGTCAACGGGAAGTACCTACGCTATAGGTTTAATTTTTTTTTTTGCATTATTATTTATTTATTTAACAGTTTATGTAAACATATATAAACAGACAAGAAGAAAGGAACAGAAAAATACGTACAAAGTTGATGCTTATCAAAATATGATGTTAAATTTGTCGCATAGATAACGGTTGTTTTTGTGCGATGACCTAAGTCAACGCAAAAAAAATCAAGCTTCTAAAAGCTTGATTTTTTTAGAGGTGCAAGAGACCGTAGACCTAGGGCGATTGTGCACTACAAGGAATTTTACTGTCCGAACATCCGATTTTTTACGGTCCGAAGTGGCATGAAAAAAACGGATGATTGGCTTGTGCACTTGTCCGTCTTTACCCGGATGATACGCCTCAGTTTAGGGTAGCTCTGTCTTTGAAACTACACGCCACGCACGCGAAATTACTCTGAACGATGAGTTTCTTGGAACGTCGGCAGTTGCTTGCTTTATTCCTTCCCAGCTAAAGCACTAGGAAGTGGTGAAGGGTGGGCGTTTTGGGGGACTGTCTTATGTAATTTTGACGTTCGAAAAGTGCTGATTCTCAGCCTAGTTTGAATAAATGACTTTTGATTTTGATTTTTTTGATTTTGATTTTATTACTCTACGTGCGAAGGCGTAGAAGACAAAAAGAATTCTGGGTTCATCCCCTTATAAGTGAAAAGTACCTGACAGGGTCATTTTACGCAAACCACAATAAATTGAGACAGGACGAAAGAATTTTTTTTAACTACTATCGGATGTCTACAAGTACTTATGATTTTTTGCTATACCGCTTAAGCGCGTGGATCAAGAAACAAGATACAAAATTAAGGCTGTGTGTACCACCAAATGAAATGCTTGCTGTAACATTAAGGTAAGTGTGTACATGTACAGTATTTATACAGTGTGTTTATTGACTTATTGAGCATAGTAAAACCAGAACAGTAGATCAACTCTCGCCCCGTTGGAGACTTAAATACCTACTGCTGCAGGGTTGTCCCTTCTTTTAGTTTCGTAGCTAATAATAAACACTTGCATACATATATTCTAGATAATAAGGTGACTTTGATTGATACAGCCAAATTCATACTGAAACTCATACTTTTCTGTTTACACTAATATCTCTTCAATCCAGGAATACGAGGTAGGCATTTATATTACAAAAAAAATTTCAAATAATAGTCAGGTTACAATGCTAAACCGTATAATAATAAAAATTAAAAGTTTTCAATGTCTTGTTGCAACAACTCAGTTATTGTCAGAAGCGGCACTGATTCCGCAGGAGAGATTGGAGATGCTGCCATCTGATTTTCTATTTGTGGCAGAGAAGTAGGCGACGGCAACGTAACATGCGGTGGAGGTGGTGACGTTGATGGTGCAGAGGGATAGTAGATCGATGGTGGTATCATCTGATGTTCTGTTCGTGGTAGATGGGGCGGCGACGGGGTAACGTCATTAGTTGGAGAGTTGACAGATGCATATAGCGGAGACAGTGGCGATGATGATGCAGAGCTGAGCGAAGATGTTCGGATGCGATTCGTATATTTACGAAGCAGCTGCATCACGTCAATTCTGAACTCTAGTCTATCATCTTCGCTTATGCGTTTAATAGTTGGCAAAATAGACATCAAAAATGCTTTATCATCATCTTTAAATTCATCCTGTCGTGGCCCATGACTTTGAATTGCCTTCAATATCTCCACATCAACTGGATTTAATCTTTTTTTACGGTTCTGGGTTAGTGACGCTGTAGGACGAATTATGGATGCAGATGAATCATCTTGAGAAGACCCTGGCGTAGAAATTGGTTCGGGGGTCGCTGATATACCTGGCCTGGATTCGTTGTCACTATCTTGGGACGGATTTAGTGACGATGATGTAACTGGTCTGGATTCGTTGTCACTATCTTGAGAGGATTTTACTATGTTAGAGGTTGTCGAATCCTCTTTGATAATTTTTAATAAAAATAGCAAGTGTTTATGGTAAATATATTGCTTTTTCTGAGATTGCCCAGATTTTATTTTCAGAGATTTGATGAAATAGTCTCTCGTGTTATTCCATTTATGGGTGAGAGTATTAACTGAAACAAAAAAAGTAATAGAAGTATGTATTTGTTACAGGTACTTAGGCAGTGGAAATACTTTCACCGATATGTTTTATAGCTACCATTTGGGTATTAAAACGATACGTGAAATTATCACTTTAGTATGCCGTACAATATGGGATGAATTAAGCAGTGAATTTCTTGCACCACCGAATACAGACAACTGGAAATCAGTGGCGAGTGAATTTCAAGCTAGAGCAAACTTCGCAAACTGCTTAGGTGCCGTGGATGGAAAACACATAAGAGTTGATAATTTTCCCTCTGCCGGGTCTATGAATTATAATTATAAAGGCTATTATTCCATAGTGCTTCTAGCAGTGACCGATTCTAACTATAAATTTGTGTTTGTCGATATAGGAGCTTATGGAAAAGACTGTGACTCGGCTATTTTGCAGCGTACAAGGTTTTATAAGCTATTGAAAGAGGGAAGATTACAAGTACCTAATCTAACTATACGTTTTAGTGGGCGATGAAGCTTTTCAACTTAATTACAATTTGTTACGACCCTATGGTGGAAAACATCTTGATATAAAAAAACGGATATTTAACTATCGACTGTCTCGGGCACGCAGATATGTGGAATGTACTTTTGGTATATTGGCAAATAAGTGCATACTTCAACGTCCACTAAACGTATCAAAACAATTGAGTAAAGACATAGTCAAAGCATGCGTCGTTTTACACAATATTGTTCGTGAAAGAGATGGGTACACACATAACGACATGTTCGTACGTGTTAATCACAACGGTTTGCAAGATCTTCCCGTCGCTACCAATAATGTCCAGGCGGGACGAACAGTTAACGATATAAGAAATAATTTCGCCGATTTTTTTTTCAAGTCCCGTAGGATCTGTGCCATGGCAAATGTCAAAATTTTAATACAAATAAATTATATAAGAACTTACGTATTTCGTATTTCTTTTTGTCATCAAATCGCTCAAATTCCGGTTCGAAGAATAAACAAATTTCTCACCATGCATTGCTTCTCATAATTTTGTTTTTGTATACATCAATAGTTTTATCCCATAAACATGGTTTGGATTCAACAAGTTCAATTAGCGTAAAAATGTCGTACAGGATTGTGAAATCGATCAAGTTAAATTGTCAAACTTCGTAGTCGCTTTTATCCGAATGAAACGAAGGAGCCGTGCGTCGTGGGCGCAGGTCGCCGAGGAGGTGAGGGAAGGGCCAACGAAACGCACAGCGTCCTGTGTGTGCGATACGCGCACCCTCCTTCCCCGCGCCCACCCTCCCCTCATGAAAACGGACGTAGTGCACAAGCATAAACACGTTTTTCATTGCTGTCATTTCGGACCGGAAAAAACCGTTCCGGAATGGGGAAAAGTAAAATGTCGGACGGTAAAATTACGTATAGTGCACAAACTAGTATATACATTATATGGCGTGCCATATCGGACCGTAAAAAATCGGACTGCCGGACAGTAAAATTCCTTGTAGTGCACAATCGCCCCTAGGTTTTTGATATTAATTACGCGTTCCTGAGAAAAAGGGTCTTGACAGAATGACAGACGGACAACGAAGTGATCCTATAAGGGTTCCGTTTTTTTTCCTTTTGAGGTACGGAACCTAAAAAGTGGTGTAGTGTGCGTTGATTGAAAATGTACGAATGTGATGAAAGAGAAGTTAAGCAATGCGTTGCGTTGCGGCGCGGCCCGCTGGAGCGGGGAGATTGTGGTCTTTACAATCAGATTGTGTTTTTATTTTCTGTGGTCACGGCCCGGTGGGAATTGTTAAACGATAAAAAATTGCCTCGTTCACAGTAACAGTGTGCACTCACTCTGACAGCGCCATTATTTTGTACCAGTAAGGATGGTTTTCGTAGTTCTGTTATAGTCCTAAGGACTACGAACCTAGCTCTGATGCGTTACCTGTGTGTGCGTGTCGCCTAGGCATGTCCTGGTTCTCCACATGACCGAAAGTTCTGAAGCCCACTGCGAATTGTGCGTAAGGACTTATCTCGTATAGCTCTGAAAGTAAATAATGACTTTTATTACACACACACGTACATAAACTCGTGCTTGTTTTCGGACCGTGGAAGGCAGACACATCATCAAAAAGGTTTTATAATTAAAACTGTGTAACTTCCAACATAAAAAGGAAAGTTATAAGTCATCTTCTTTCTATAAATGTCACAAGTAGGTATACTTATTATTACTTAAGAACATACACAAACCAGGATGAGCACGCAGGCTAGCCAGTGCATTCACCATGTCTCCTGTCCCTCCTCACACGTCGAGGAGCGCTGTATATCCTGTTCTGCACTCACCATGTCTCCTGTCCCTCCTCACACGTCCAGGAGCGCTGTATATCCTGTTCTGCACTCACCATGTCTCCTGTCCCTCCTCACACGTCCAGGAGCGCTGTATATCCTGTTCTGCACTCACCATGTCTCCTGTCCCTCCTCACACGTCCAGGAGCGCTGTATATCCTGTTCTGCACTCACCATGTCTCCTGTCCCTCCTCACACGTCCAGGAGCGCTGTATATCCTGTTCTGCACTCACCATGTCTCTTGTCCCTCCTCACACGTCCAGGAGCGCTGTATATCCTGTTCTGCACTCACCATGTCTCCTGTCCCTCCTCACACGTCCAGGAGCGCTGTATATCCTGTTCTGCACTCACCATGTCTCCTGTCCCTCCTCACACGTCCAGGAGCGCTGTATATCCTGTTCTGCACTCACCATGTCTCCTGTCCCTCCTCACACGTCCAGGAGCGCTGTATATCCTGTTCTGCACTCACCATGTCTCCTGTCCCTCCTCACACGTCCAGGAGCGCTGTATATCCTGTTCTGCACTCACCATGTCTCCTGTCCCTCCTCACACGTCCAGGAGCGCTGTATATCCTGTTCTGCACTCACCATGTCTCCTGTCCCTCCTCACACGTCCAGGAGCGCTGTATATCCTGTTCTGCACTCACCATGTCTCCTGTCCCTCCTCACACGTCCAGGAGCGCTGTATATCCTGTTCTGCACTCACCATGTCTCCTGTCCCTCCTCACACGTCCAGGAGCGCTGTATATCCTGTTCTGCACTCACCATGTCTCCTGTCCCTCCTCACACGTACAGGAGCGCTGTATATCCTGTTCTGCACTCACCATGTCTCCTGTCCCTCCTCACACGTCCAGGAGCGCTGTATATCCTGTTCTGCACTCACCATGTCTCCTGTCCCTCCTCACACGTCCAGGAGCGCTGTATATCCTGTTCTGCACTCACCATGTCTCCTGTCCCTCCTCACACGTCCAGGAGCGCTGTATATCCTGTTCTGCACTCACCATGTCTCCTGTCCCTCCTCACATGTCCAGGAGCGCTGTATATCCTGTTCTGCACTCACCATGTCTCCTGTCACTCCTCACACGTCCAGGAGCGCTGTATATCCTGTTCTGCACGTTCACGTTCTCTGTAACGTTGTGTAAGTTGATGTGCGAGGTGTTTGTCGTCAGGTTGCCGCTCTCCGACTTGTTGTGCTCCGTTATTGAGTCGCGGGAGTCTGTTAGGTTGCCGGCTCTGGAGACATACAAGATAATGTTGAAGGTAAGAGTAAACGTAGTTGTGCTCGATTCCTACATAGAACTGTCAGTAATCGGTTTATTTAATAACATTTGACTAAATCTTTAGACTCTATAACCATCCTCAGTGAACATAGAAGACTCTTTTTTTTCCTCATTAAACACCTCAGGTAAAACTTCTTTGAGTGTTAAAAACTGGTACTTTGATACACCAAAAGACCACTCATGTGCGTACGAAAATGGTAGCTGTTCTTAAGGATCATTGTAGAAGCCTGATAGCTTATTGTTGACAATGTTTTTAAATAAAACTGTCAAATCTATTTATCAAATGGTGGACAAACCTCTGTCTCTTCACAAGTATGTAGATACAGCTAAGCAGGCAGATAGTGAGTAGTATTGAACTGCAGATTATTACTAGCACGTTCGGGTCGAACAGTTCTGACGGAGGACCCACCTCACCTAGAAACCGTAAACAATTACATATGACATGTTTAGAAATTAATAGGGAATGTGCTTACCTGTCAAAAAATGCAGTGATTTTTGTTGTTTTATGGAGAATGGTACTAGAAGAGAGGTATGGAAGACGAAGACATGTTGCGCCGACCCCAAATAAATTAGGATAAGGACAAGAGAATTATTACATTTCGTGTCTGTACTGATGACAATTGAGGAGTTCCTTCATCTGGAGCGAATCTTGGGTGTAGAAACAGGTCATGCTTATCATGAAAATGCATTGTCTTCAGAACTAAACCAACATATAAAATGTCAACTCCGTAGGATAAGAGGAAATGGTTTTAATTCAGCTTGCAGGATTCGGCCTAAAAATCAAGCATTGCAAGTTAAATAAATGCTTGCAAAAAACAAGTACATCTATGAACTTACTGCCATCCTCATTCTTCGTGGCATAACTGTAGGTCGCAGTGACACTGCCAGCCTCACTAGTAGCTGTCACTCGCAGCTGGTACCACGTGCCGGGGGAGAGCTCGGAGATCGCGTACGTGGGGGGCTGCGTGGGGGGCAGGGGGGGCAGGCTCCAGGGGGGGAGCGGAGAGGACAGCTATGTGAATGATAATTGTTCATATTATAGTAAAGATAATCTAACTTTTTGTTTGTTCCTTGTTTAATAATTGTTACATTCACATTTAACTTATCTGTATACAAAACTTAGTGGAGGGGCATTTAATTTTAAATGGCGACTTATACTTACAGATAGTAAAGGAAACTGAGGACTAGAAGAAGACTGAGGAGAATAATATAATTATTAGTCCTTAGATTGTGGAAGACATATTTAGTCTCTTAAAACATGGTGTTTGTTTTGGGTCCTAAGAGCCGACTTAGGACAAGTAAATTGGCTGGTGAACCCGACTGGTGGTCTCTGACCTAAATATGTTACCCAACTTACCATATTACTATGAGCTCTAATCCACACCCTCGCACCGAGCTGCTTATACTCCACATCGAGTACTGTAAGCGCACACCCGCCGTGGTCCCAGCCGGCTAGTTGTACGTACATGTGGGACGCGTTGCTCCACAGCCACTCGTTTGTGCTTGGTGGTGTTGGTACTGGACAGATATGAAATATTGTAGGTGTAAGAGTGTTTGTAGAGTTTCTTGCCCATTCTTCTCCATAGTAACATACTATGCTTTTGAATGGGCAACTAGCTTCACCTTTGTGACTGTACTTAATTGAAAGAAATGCTTTGAGTTTGTCTTGTAAAGTATATGTCACACATAGAAGATTGATTTAATTTATGATAATAAAAAAATAATGGGACCCAATAACGAGAGAGCAGCTTCACATATTTGCTCGAGGTTAGTTTTGTCTTAAAAATGTTTGTGACACCAAGTGTTTGCAGGCCAGAGAATTTGGCTTTTCAAAGCTTTAAAATTGGTGGCATTATTCATTAATTTTTGAGTTAATAAAATTACTGAAGTAATAAAAAAATGTGCGAAGATAATCTTGCCTGTTTATTGCTGGTAATTGGTATTTTAATGTCCGATTATTAGGTTTGCTGAAACTAGACTATTTTCAACTAAAAGTCCTTACAATAAGAGCTACTCACCTCCACCCAAAGTACTGACATCCAAGTAAGCAGGCTGTGAGGTCCCAACTTTATTAGTGGCAGTGATCCTCAGAGAGTACTTAGTGCCACACTTCAGATCCGTCAAGGCATGTTTCTGGACGCCCAATAAGTTAGGCAAATTATTGGTTGGCCATACTTCTCCCCAGGGACTGTTGGCTTCTTTCCACGTTAGGCTATAACCTGCGGAGTTGCTTGATTAGTATAAAATAGTAACATAGACTGGAGACTTGACTTTTTCTTAATCAGATTAAATTGTTGATGTAGTTTGGTGTTTCATTAGAAATACAACTCAAAAGAAATAATTTACTAAATGAGAATTATTTTTACTTTATCATTATCAATCTGTTCGTCTCCATTAGATTTTAGCAGACTCGAGTCTACGACATCTATGATGTTCTAAGGTTAAGAATATAGCTATATTATAAAAGTATGGTTTCGAAAATATTATGTTGGTATTTCGTAACACCATAAAACTTCTATCAATACTTTAGGAGGAAATTGCTTTTGAATCTTACGTTAGGTATTTATGCTCATGACTGTACCTTGAAGATATTATTATGTACTTAAACTGTATTCATCTTGGACTAGGCAAACATTAGGTTACAGGAGTAACTCCCAAAAACCAAACAAACTTACTAATCTTCTGTCTAGCACTTCTATTGCTGACAGTATAATAAGGCTGCTCCCACTCCACCAGTATCGAGTCTTTGTCTGGTGTTGCTCGAAGTATCGGAGCTTCAGGCAGTGGTAGGACGATGACTGTGTATTCTACCTGGTCCGAACCATACAGGTTCTTGGCTAAGCAGGTGTAATTGCCGCTTAGGGATTGGTCTATATCTGTGAAGAGTGAGGCTTAAAATTACAACTTAAAAATAACTGAAAGCAAAGCAAATAGTTGTTTTTTTTCATCTGTCAAGCAAATGCACTATATATAGGTGGACAAACAGGGTCGACGTCTCAGCCTCATGATAAAAAACGCACTAAATAATATTATGTGAAATTGTGAATCCTCGAAATTAGATAATATTAGTTACCAAGATTGATTAGTAGATAAACATGGCATGGTTGCGAAAGGAATTCCTAGTAATTATTGTAGTGGTTTCCATGGTTGTCCCAATCAGCAATCACATAAATCAAATGAAAATACACTGGTATTTTCATTTCCTGTTTTTTTTACAGAAATGGCCTTCCTCTGCATATTCAAGGCTTCTATCTATTACCAATTTATTCCTATTCCCTCTAGGATAACCATGATATCACAAGTTTTCTATTATATTAAAAAAATAGGTGCCAGTACTTACTGTTAATCAAAAGACTGTCATCGTGGTTCCTCGTGAACCTAGGATGGTGGGTGATGATGTTATTCTTGTGATACCACACTGTGCGAGGTGGCGGCACTCCCACACACTGACACACGAGGAGGAGGGAACTGCCCACTCCTACTGGTACCGTGCCTCCGAGAGATGCTATACCGGCCACAACTGTAAGAATAAGAAAAAAGTTTATGTGTGATAACTGACATGGTATTGAAAAGAGTTGCATTAGAATTTTTGTAGATATACACATACACCATCAATTACCCTGTGTAACTTTTAGTGCGTCCAATTTAATCTGTTGTAAAAAAAATATATACTTATTGAAATCTCCCTTATAATTACTATGTATCATTACAGGTTTGTGTACCTAATACAACAAGTGTGGTCTTCTAAACTTATTTACAATTCAAATAAAAATTAACAAAAACTTTCTAAAAATTAATAAGAACTTGAACACAATAACACAGAAGCTAGACAACACAATACTACCTACATTAAACTATTAAAAGGCAATCGTGTCTTTATAAGAAGAGCTCTTATTATCTCTTAAGCGTGGGTTCACGGGTGAGGAGATGTAAGTAAATGAAAGTCAATAATATTCTGAATTCTGATTAATCACAAGTCTGTGGGAATTAACAATAATGTAAGCAACGTTCCACCGGGTACGTGAGGCGCAAGCGCAAATCAATCAACTCACTGCACTGCAAGGGCTAAGTCACAATTATCACCAATCAATATCACAGTTAAAATAAATCAATGCTTTTCGATCGAATTCCTCGATCGTCATTTGTTTTCTTTCCATTTTTGGCGGGCCGCCGCCTCAGCATCAACAGTTGAGCAGTACCCAATTTAGCCCAATTACCCAACTACCCAGCAGGGTTACGTCAAGTTGACAGCTGTCAAATTCGTTCAAATCAACTCTGAAAAGGTTATACATTACGCGTTATTCAGGTTCCTTTCCCTAAATCGTTTGGTTTCCATTGATGGGGATTTGTGTCGTGACGTAGGGGAGAGTTGGATATTATCGTGCCCCAAAGGGAGTAATCCTAAAACTAAATATTCAAATATCAATCTCAATCACTTTTGAAATCAACATAAAATCGGCTCAAAAAGTGATGACAAAAAGTTATGAAAAAGTTCCTATCTACATTTTTGTAATGCCCGTACCCAACAGTTAAATAAAATTCTATTAAAATTCTAGCCATTCTTTTTAACTTTTTTTGGGTTTTGTAGTCGGGGTGAGTCAGTTTAAGGTGAAAGCGTTTTTTTATTGGCATAAACTTTAATAAAACTGTAAAATATAACTAATCACATCATTACGACACCAGAGTTAGAATTCCAATCTCGCCATACTTATCGTATATCGTTCAACTAAACTCTAATCTACCAACCTAACATCAGCCAATCCCCTTGGCCTTTCCTTTATTGGCGCTTGCTACCCTATTATGCGCATGCGCGAAGGTGCGTTCGAAAACGCATTATGGTAAATATCGTGCTGGCAACTTGCCTCGACCAATGCGTTCAGTTTTTTTTTTTTTTTTTATGAATGGCATCTCGTAGTTGACCTTGAGAGGTCGTGACTACTTAACCGGACTTTCCTGTGGCTGCCTTAAGCGAACTCAAAGCCTCCAGCCAGGGGCGAATTTCTTATAGTACTAAGCGACTGCACGCTAAGGGCACCCCCTGTGGGGTACGGACCTCGGCTTAGGGCGTCGCTGAGGGGAGGACAGCAAGATGGGACAGGCTGGATCTGGTTAATATTATTATTATTAATCGGGGAATTTAAAGCTACAGGCTCAGCTGCGGCGCGGGCTGGCACTTCGTCGAGCAAGGGTCGGGGGGGACAATTACGTCGGGGTTTACGCGAGGGACCTCGGCGGCGAGATCGGAACGTAGGTCGGTGTGATTTGTGCACTGTTTTCGTTGCCCTATTGCTTTCCTGGAGGAGGGTAATGGGGTCATCGGGGTCGGAGAGGGTATGCCTTGGACGGCGAATAGAGCTAATGGTGGAGGGCCGCATTTAGGACGGAGTATAGTCTACCGAGAGCGAAAGCGGCACGCGAACGCACCTGCTTGATGTGCTCTGAGAACGAGAGGTGGTGGTCAAGGGTCACGCCTAGGTATTTGGCTCGCTTCTCCCAAGGGATAGGCTTGCCGAACATGGTGAGCGGTCGGGGGGCGATGAGGTTTCTACGCTGTTTGGTGAAGAGAACAGCCTGACTTTTGTCGGGATTGACCTCGATTCTCCACTTTCTAAACCAAGCGCCAAGCTTGTTGACCTCGGTCTGGAGAGTGCGAGATATGTGGTCGTGGACTAACCCGGTGTAGTAGATGGCCGTGTCGTCTGCGAACAGAGCCAACTGCGCCTTTCTACTTTTCGGGATGTCACTGGTGAAGAGAGTAAAAATGAGAGGAGATAGTACAGAGCCCTGAGGGACGCCTGCACGGATAGGGTGAGGGGAGGATAGCGCTCCTTCGATGCGATAGCGGAAGGTGCGGTTTGACAAGAAGTCTCATAAGATGAGCACGAGACGATCGGGCACACCGAGTTTGTAGAGCTTATATAATAAGCCGTTGTGCCAGACCTTGTCGAACGCTTTCGCTATGTCGAAGAATACAGCACCGGTCGTAAGACCACGTTGAAAGCCGTAGCTTATGTGTTCAACGATGCGGTGGACCTGTTGGACGCAAGAATGTTGGGCTCTAAAGCCGAACTGCTGGTCGGGGATGAGGCCCTTTGTTTCCGCAAAATCTCTGAGGCGCTTTAAGATAAGCCTCTCATAGATTTTGCCGAAGACATTGAGCAGACTGATGGGCCGGTAACTGGTGGGCTCCGTTTTCGGTTTACCGGGCTTCGGTATGCCGATGACGGTGGCCTTCTTCCACTCTTATGGGAAGATGTTATTGCTTAGGGCTCCATTGAAGATGGTGGACATGAGCATTATGAGGTGAGCGGGGAACAGTTGGAGCACCCTATTGGTGATTCCGTCTGAGCCGGGGGCTTTGCGAGGTTTTAGACCCTTGATGATATCATGCACTTCGTCTGGAGTGACAGGAGGCAGAGGATAGTCAGGGTCTTCAACGGGCGGGGATGCGTTCAGGGAGACGTTTAGTTATATATATTAGTTACCGCTATACACTCCCCCTCGGGTTCGCGAAGTCATCCTCGCTCAGGAACCCGCTCATTGACGACAGAAACAGGCTGAACATGACAAGGGCGGCCTCGGTTAAGCTTCGGCATAACTGGACGAAGAGGCGCATCGTCTCTATTAACAAAAGGCGTAAGTTGGGACGCGTGGAACCTGCCTAGGATCTCGTTGGGATCGCTAACATGCGATACAAGGTAAGTAGTAGGACTAACTTTTTTAAACACCGTATAGGGACCGTCTCTCTTTGATACAAACTTAGCTGCCAATCCATAAACAGCGTTACTCAATACATGCGACTTTACCAAAACTTGACCACTAACATCAAATTCCTCGGGTTTACGACCCTTATCCGCGTAATCTTTACGACTGTCCTGTTACTTCTCTACTTTATCCCTAATAGAAACTAAATAATCTAAGAACCTCGTAAGGTAGGGCGTGATTTGGGGAACAAAATTGCCTTTTTCCAGGACGGCCCTGATATCGAAATGTGCTTCAACGGGTGAACAGAGCTCCGGTTGTTTGGCATAATGCCGAGTTCATTGCGAACCGAACAGAAGGTAAGTGGTTAGGCCATGACGAATGCTGTGTGTCCACCAATTGGGCTAGCTGCACCTTAAGATCTCTATTTTTCCGCTCGGCCGGGTTTGCCTTAGGGTGATATAAAGGTAACAAGTCCTGTTTAATTCAATATATATGTACATTGTTGCATGACAGAAGACACAAATTGTACGCCATTGTCGGATATTATGCGGTGAGGTAAGCCATACCTCTATCAATGTACGAGCACAGACTACTGACGTGGCGTCATGACCAGCAATGGGAGCGTCATGGCATTCCCGCAAGACATCAAGACGTAAACTCACAGGAAGTACGAGCTGTGGTTCCTCAACGTCGACTTCGGGGTTGTACCTATAAAGGACTCCTTGCTGCATGAAGTATCCTCGTTCAAACCAGCGTTTTTCTTCCACTGCATCATTATTTTCGAGACCAGTAATTGACTTCTAGTGGGTAAATCAACGACGACGGAACAAATACCACACTGATCTTTACAGTTTTCCTCGCAGGCTGGACGACTTAGTGTGTCGGCGACCACGTTGATCTTGCCTGGAGTGTACTCGAACTGTATATTGAACTCCTGTAACTTCAGTGCCCACCGACCTAATCTACCTGTCGGCGACTTCAAGCTCAATAACCATTTAAGAGGTTGATGGTCGCTACCTACAATGATTTGTTGACCTTCAATATATCCTCTAAATCGATCAACTGACCATACTACGGCAAGAGATTCCCTCTCGGTAGTGCTGTAATGTCGCTCGGTAGGGCTCAGGAGGCGGCTTGCATATTCAATCGGGCGTTAGTCCTTGCCTTCACCCTGTAACAATTCTGCACCGAGAGCATAGTTGCTTGCGTCTGTACGCAAGATAAATGGTTTACTGTAACAGCTTGGACAAGTATGGGCGCAGACGTTAAGCGATTTTTAAGCTGAAACGCCTGATTTTGCTCAGGGCCCCATACCCAAGTCTGATTCTTTTTTAACAGACGAGTTAAGGGTTCAGCTACATCTGAAAAGTTCAATATGAACTTTCTGAACCACGAACAGGTCTGAAGAAACGTTCTGAGGTGACATAGCGAACTTGGTGCCTTCATGTCCGCCACAGCGCGAAATTTGTCATGATCAGGCGAAATCCCATCCTGAGTGATGACATGACCCAAGTATTTCACTTCTTCGCGCGCAAAAACACACTTTTCGCGATTGGCGCGAAGATTGATGCGCAACCTCTCAAAAACTGCACGTAAGTCAGCGATGTGCTGATCGAAAAATCAAAATCACAAGTCATTTATTCAAACTAGGCTAAGAAGAAGTGATGGAACAAACTCCCCAGCAGCACATCTGTCTGTTTAGTTATATAAACTTGATTCTATACAAATCGTATGCAAAGTAATTAAAATACCAATAAAACAATGAACAAACTGTACTCAAGCAGATAAAAATTACGACATAAAAAAACGTAAATAGAACTTAACACCTAAATAAAAGCCTCCAGACATAAAGGGCGTGCCCGCTTACATAAGGCTATTGCTGCAGCTCGAAGTGAGAAATGATAAACTAGCCCCATCGAAGTAAAATAAGTAAACAATTACTAATAACAATTAAAACCGTGATCAGCAAGACGACCAGTCACCACAAGCAGCACCCGATCAGCCATCACCCCCTCGCCATATTGGAGGGAAGGAAGCAACCCGACCCCCGACGCTACCGCAGGCAGTGACATCTAAGGGAGCATGACGAGTTTGCTGCTGGTTGCTCAGGCAAGAATAGTATAATCAATAGTCGAGGACGCCAGCTAACTACTTATTGCAATACAACTCATAAAACACACATTGTAATGAGTAGATTATGTCACTAATAAATTAAAATTTAACTAAATTAAAATACATTTACTTATACATTAAATAAAAAAAATTATCAATTATATGAACTCATATAACCTGTCAGTAGGTAAGCTAATTCTGGAGAAAGAACATAAACATTGTCTTGAGTTATTCACAGCGACCAACTATTCTTAACGTTTAAGTAGTCATTGATACATTAGTATGCCTTTGAACTAAGGGTGGATTTTACTTTAGATTTACACGTTATAAAAAGTTATACCAAGCCCAACAAATGAGTTATGTACCTTATGAAGCCAGTGAACTGGAGCTCGTAATTTATCCTTATTTCTGGTGTTAATATTGTGAATATCACTATTTTTAGTGTATAAGTGTATATTTTGCCTAATATATAAGATGTTGGCGAAGATGAATTGTGATGCCACCGTGAGAATACCAACATCTTTAAAAAAATCTCTCAGAGAAACTCTGGCACCAAGCTGGTAAATAGCTCGAACTGCTCGTTTTTGTAGAACGAATATATTTTGAATGTCAGCGGCTTTGCCCCACAGCAGAATACCGTAGGACATAACGCTATGAAAATAACTAAAATAAACTAATCGAGCTGTATCAACGTCAGTGTATTGTCTTACTTTTCTGACGGCGTAGGCGGCCGAACTGAGCCTGCTCGCTAGGCTTGATATATGAGGGCCCCACTGAAGTTTGGTATCTACTGTTATACCAAGAAAAACTGCCGAGTCTACAGTTTCAAGCACCCCATTATCTAAGACGATGTTGAGACCTAGATTCCTAACATTTGGCAAGGCAAACTTTATACATTTCGTTTTCTTGGCATTGAGAACTAGGTTATTCGTCGTAAACCAATCCGTAACCATTGAGAGTGCACTGTTTACGTCATCAAAATCTTGTCTATTCCTGTTTACTTTAAAAAGACGTGAGGTGTCATCTGCAAACAATACAACGTCACAGATACCCTTTAAATAAAATGGTAAGTCATTAATATACACTTAGAATAAGAATGGACCCAGTATTGAGCCTTGAGGTACACCTAACTGAACTGGTAACCCGGAAGATTTTACACCATTCACATCTACACATTGGAACCTATTATGTAAATAAGAATTTATTACTTTGAGAGCTTCATTTTGGACACCATAATGACATAGTTTACGCAAAAGCGTGTCATGGTCCACGCAATCAAAGACTTTGGAGAGATCACAGAAAACTCCAATAGCATTTTGCGAGCTCTCCCATTTGTCAAATATGTGTTTCAGTGCAACACCCGCATCTGTAGTCAAACGACCTTTTGTAAAGCCATATTATGAAACCTTTTGATATCACGAGTAAGTCATTTTGGTAAGCTAATAAAGTGACATTCTTAAGTGAGGCGCCAGAGCGTAACCTGTCTATAAGCCGTTGAAGGGTGGACGGAGCGTTTTTCAATCTAAACGGCATCCTTTTAAATCGGTATGTACCACAAGGAGTCAAAAAGGCCGTTTTATCTTTGTCGCATTCCCTGACCGACACATTCCAAAGTCCACTTCTAAGTGTCAATATCTAAGGTACTCATGGTGCAATTGCGCTCGCACTGCACTAACTCGTCTATAAGTGGCATCAGGTATACATCGGTGTTTGTTACCGCGTTAAGTTTTCGATAATCTACACAGAAACGAATTTGACTTTAGGCACTAACAATGCTGGAGAGCCCCATGCTGATTCGCACTCTTCTATGATGTCGTCAGCCAACATATTTTCTATTTCCACCTGCATAATTTCTTTTTTTGCAGGAGTGAGCCTATACGGAGAAACCGCGATAGGTACGTGATCGTCGGTGTCAATGACATGTTCTGCGAAAGTCGTCGCTTCCTCGGCATCCGTAAAACGTTATCCTCGAAGTTTTTCTTTTATTTTCGGAAATAAATAAAAATCGCAAGGTGCGAGGTCGGGCTATAGGGCTGGTGACCCAGAAATTCCACGTCTGACCTCGCCAAGTAGTCAATTCTTTAAAACTAGACACGGCCTTTCAAAGTACTTAATCAAAACTATACATTCTAGTTACCTCTTTGTGTCGGCGTATGCGCCACCCTCCTGGTCGCAGTCCCCTCTCCAGCCGGCGTGCTGGCAGTGAGCCAGGCTTCATACGTCCTGCCGGACACCAGCTCCTTGACCTCAGTCGCGGAGCGACCGAGCGAGTCAATGCGGAGTGTCTGTGGCGGACCATTGCTGCGGTAAAGTGGAATGCTGTACTAGGTGTAGTTGGAGTATTGATGGAAATTTGGGCAAGAGTTGAGAGAGAGTGTGCACGCATCCGCTTCGACGCGCTGCACCACACTCGCGGCCCGCCCGGGACACTTGTACTGCGCGACTGACTGGACCAATTTTTAGCAAGCCTTGAATGACTGTGGTATCTAAAGGATGATGACCATTCAGAAATTAAAACTGACCTGGACGTAGGCTTGATATAGACTGTGTAATGCAGCAGTTCTCCGTTAGGATGAAGAGGTTTCTTCCAACTGACGAGGAGTGATGATGATGACAGTACTAGGACTTTGATGTCTGCTGGTGGACCGGGCACTGCAACACAATATGGTTTACAGGTTATGATAGCACCGTCCCACATTTTATTAATTATGTCCATAGGACATAATATTATTATCCTCACGCCTTTTTCCCATGGCGTACTGTAGTTTCTGCCTACCCCCATGAGATAAAGATTTTATGTATGTATGTATGTATAATTATTTTCCCTCGAGTAGAAGTCTGGAAAATTAATTACTCAGCAAATTGACTAATACCAAATTAAACGTTCCGTATATTCAAATCACAACTGTCATTCTTTGCAGTTGTAAGAAATGGGTATAACACGAAAAATTAGCACAGGGTATCAATTACTTTACTAATTAATTTCCCTGGCTACATATCATCCAAAGACTTGAAAAGAAGAAGTCTATCAAAAATATTTTGAACTAGCTGACCCGACAGACGTCCTGTCCAAACAATAATTCATACAAAAATCCCATAAAAAGGTATAAGGTATAGTTTTTCTAGAATTTGGAAATTTTTGGGGAAGTTTTCCATTTTTTTTCCTATAAAATCTGGTTAGAATTAAAGGTTTTTATATACCTGCAGATGTTCTGAGACCTTCGGATTCAGTCAGTAAAAGGTGTAACATGAAACTGACTTTTGCTTTAACTTCTCCATTCTTCAAGGGCAACTCCGTGAGGGCAACCCAAAATCTGATTTTTAAATGATTTTTGGACCAGTAAGTAAAGAAGTAGACAAAGCGTAAGCTTATCATAATAATTTTAATAAATTTATATCTACTCACCATCTTGTAACGTAGCACACACAATAGGATAAGAATAAGGGCCAGCTCCAAAGTTTGAGAATCCAGCGACCTTCACTGTGTAATTGGTGTACTTCAGTAGACCTTGCAAGTAAAGCTCTAAGTGTAACGATGTCTGGTTCTGCCAGGCCGCTTCTGAAAGATATGCAGAAATTGATTTATTAAAAATGTAAAGTAGCCTAGATTATACCTAAAAAGTTGCGATCAATTACGCAATCCGTAAATTCTGCACCAGGTTTTAGATAATATTTCTACTATGTTTTTGCAGATAATTTGCATTCAAATATTGTTAAATATAAAAATTATTGCATCTAGTTAGAATAAAATAAATAACTATACACCTAGCGTCCTTATTTTTTACTACAACTCGATGATTTACAATGAGTCGCTAAAATAGCTAGTAGGTACAAGTCTCCCAAAGTGATAATGCCGTGCGCATAGAAATCTTCATCACTGTTCGGCAACGGTCGTATTCCCCGAGCGTCGGAAGACGAATGTGTATAGAGTGGTTAGTGCATTTTCTTCATGCATAATTTAGTAGAATTATTATTTTTAATAATTAAGTTTCCGGGAATACGACAATTAGCGAAGATCTGCATGCGCATTATTAATTTGGGAATACTGTACTTCTAGTTTCATCGCTTCTAAAATATTATAGTAACCAGACGTATTAAAATTACATTCAGAGTTTCTTTTCTTGTTTCAATGGCTATCCATACTTAATAGTAAAAACGTTTGAAGTGCTCCACTCGAGCAGTCATAAATTAAGTTTTTAGTAACGGTGGCGGTTCGAACGCACGGAACGCAGTCCAAAGCACATGGCAAAGTAAGCTACCTTTTTGGCGGAAGCAAATGTCTCATGATACACCATTAGTTCATAAAAAAAAACCTCGAAATGTCTTATGAATACCATTGGTGCATAAAAACTGTCACGGTCACACTCGCCATTGGACGATGGAATTTTACGTTTATTTACAATTGTAACACGATCTGGCTGTATAATTCGACTAATCGATTCATACTTGCCGGTCTTAGTGACATTTTATTGCATACTAACGAAAAAAAAACAAATAATAGGCATCTGTGGTTGTGTACCAGGACGACGCCATAGTTATTGTCAAGAAGACGTGAACGACTTGTTTTTTTTAAATAATTCGCAATGAATGCAAGAAGAAATCGGTGAGTAATCTTAGAAGAATTTTATACAGAATTACTGAGAAATAAGTGTAGACTTCGTATTGAGTGTTAGTTTATCGAAAAGTGATATTTCAGTGAAAAAGTAATTTACCAGATGTCAGGAGATAAAATTAAACAATATTCGGATTGAATAATATTATATTTTAAGAGCTAGTTTATATATACAATAACGTTCTTTACGAAACGGGATGGCTAGCTACGTACAATATTTACATTGACCAATCACGATGGCCCGGTCGTTTTTTGCTCGCAATATAAATAGCGCGCATCGCGTCGCAGCGTTAGTTGAATGCCCACGCGCACATCGCGCGGACGTTGATGCCGGCTGCTACATAGCTCCTCCCCAGCGAAGCGCCGCACATTGCGAGTGGTACAGAGTGATGCCTCGCATACGGCGTTAACAAACCCGTAAGTAGTGCAAAGTGGTGTCTCGACACGATGTCGGCGAGGGCCTATCGCTGCGATGACGTCAGGTTTGCACGGATGTGTGTGGACGCAGTGTTCGTACTGTGTGCCTTTCACTTTTTGGCTTAGTGCGCGGCTGGGCTCCGTCTCGGTCGGACGTAAAGATATGCTGCTACAGGGCGAAGCGCACGGTGGGTCTTGAGGTGCGGCCGGATCGTGTGACGTAGGTCGACTGTTCACCAGCTTCACCTACACGACTTGCTCCCTCTTCGGTGTTAGGTAGGAATGCTGGCTTCAGTCGATCTATGCTGATGTTTACTTGCCGATCGTTGATTATTACTGTATACACTTTGTTTTGTCTCTTCAAGACACGATACGGACCTTCGTAGGTCGGCGTCAGCGGTCGGCGGTAGGCGTCGGTACGTATGAATACATGCGTACATACATGTAGGTCGTCATGTATAAACATCGCGCGGCGATCGGTGTTGCGGCGAACGGCTTGTATCTTTTTCATTGCGTTGGTTATGACGTCGCTGAAGTGTGTATTTGTGTTTGTGTATAGCGACGATTCTCCACACATTTCACCGGGTAGACGTAGCGGTTTTCCGTATAGCGCTTCTGCTGATGACACATCAGTGTTTTCTTTAATTGAAGCGCGAAGTCCCAGTAATACAGTTGGCAATTCTTGCGTCCAGCTTGAGTTATGTAGTCGTGCCGTTAATGCGGTTTTGAATGATCGATGCCACCTTTCAACCATTCCGTTCGCCTGTGGATGGTAGGCAGTGGTCCGTGTTTTCTCGATGCCCATTCTATTCATCAGTGTTTTGAATAAATGAGATTCGAACTGTCTTCCTTGGTCGCTTGTGATCCTTTCTGGGCAACCAAATCGCACAATCCACCCTTCGTAGATGGCCGTGGCTATAGTTTTGGCTTCCATATCGCTGACTGGGAATGCTTCTGGCCATTTAGTTGCTCGGTCGATGATGGTAACACAATATCGTTTTCCGTCTGATATTGGTAGTGGCCCGACTATATCTATGTGTATGTGCGACAGTCGATCTGCTGGTGGGTACTCTTCTAGCGGCGATACTGTGTGTCGCTGCACTTTAGTTCGCTGGCAGGTTATGCAACATTTGGTCCACATACTGACGTCTTTGTTCATGCTTGGCCAGAAAAAACGTTGTGTGATCATCTTTCTTGTTGCTCGGGTGCCGGGGTGACTCAACTCGTGAATGGCGTCGAAGGCTTTTCTTCGTAACTCTAGTGGCAGGTACGGTCGAACGTGGCCGCTTGATGTTTCGCACAGAATTCGCTTACTTACGTTGAGTGGACGTAGCCGTTCGAATCGGAGCGAATTATTTTTCGTGACGTCAGTAAGTTGTTTGTCGCTGTGTTGAAAACGGGCTAGCTCATCATAGTCGATTGGTGATGGAGTGGATATTGCTTCGATTCTTGATAATGCATCGGCCACAACGTTGTCCTTTCCTTCAATATGGCATATCTTCATAGTGAATTGACTGATATAGTGCAAGTATCTCGTGCGTAATGGTGTTTCAGTCTTACTGTTTAGTCGTAGTAGTGCATTTGTTAACGGCTTGTGGTCCGTATAAACCGTTATTTCTCTACCCTCAAACATGCGCCGAAAGTGTCGTATTGCCAGGTAGATCGCCAGTAGCTCTCGGTCGAACGTGCTGTATTTTTTTTGCGCTTCTGTTAGTTTTTTTGAGTAAAAACCGAGTGGTCTCCAGCTGTTTCCTATACGTTGCTGTAGCGCGGCTCCAACACAGGTGTTGGAGGCGTCACACATGAGTGATAACGGAGCGTGAACTGATGGGTGTGACAAGGTGACGGCGTTCTTGATGCTGCTCTTACAGGTTTGAAATGCTTCTTTATCGTCACTGTTGAAATTCACTTCAGTCTTGTCGTTTTTCTTGCACGTTCGTAGATGTTTATATAGCTTTTCCTGAACGTGTGCAGCGTGCGGTATATTTTCTTTATAGAAGTTCAATATACCGAGGAATCTTCGTAATTCTTGAACTGTGGTAGGTTCAGGATAGTCGGAAATTGTCTTCACACGATCTTCTGTTGGTTGGATGCCGGCTTCAGTCAACATGTAGCCTAGGAATTCCAGTCTTTTGGACCCAAAAACGCATTTTGACACGTTTATTTTTAAACTATGTTCTTTGAGTCTTTTGAAAAGATCTTCTAGGTGTCTTCTGTGGGTTTCTTGGTCTGGTGAGGCAACGAGAATGTCATCGACGAATGGGAAAACGTGGTCCATGTCACCGAGAACATTGTTGATATGTCGTTGGAAGGTTTGCCCAGCGTTGCATAGACCAAAACACATCCGTGGGAATTCAAAGAGCCCAAACGGTGTAATGACTGCCGTTTTCTCAATGTCTTCTTCCCGTATTCGCAATTGATTATACGCTTTCCTCAAATCAATCTTCGAGAAGATCTTCATCCCTTCGAGATGGTACGTGAAGTCACGTAGTCGTGGTATGGGGTACCGATCCGGTTTGGTGACGGAATTTAGTCTTCGGTAATCACCACACGGTCTGTATTCGCCACTCTTCTTCTCTACTAGGTGGAGTGGACTCGCCCAGGGTGACTTTGATGGGCGGCAAATTCCCTGCTCAAGCATGACTTGAAACTCCTTCTTCGCTGCTTGATATTTGTGTGGTGGCAATGGTCTTACTTTATTGAACACCGGTGGCCCGTGAGTGACAATATGATGTTCTACTTCGCTGTTCTTCATGTTGTTGAAGTTCGGGGAAGTTATCTCAGAGTACTGTTGGAGAAGGTTGTGGTAAGGGTCGGTGAGGTTAATAGTGAGCACAGTAGGGGTAGCTACACTGCTTGCAATGCAACCGTCAACTTCCAATCCTGTTTTCTTATCGACGAGTTTCTTCGCACGTAGGTCAACTATAAGGTCGTGATGGCGCAAAAAATCGGCACCCAAGATCGGTCGTTTCACGGCAGCAACGATAAACTGCCATGATAAGGGGCGGCGCAGACCAAGGTTGAGTTCCAGCTTCCTCTCACCATAAGTGTGTATCGGGGTGCCGTTCGCCGCGTAAAGCACTTCTTCAACCCGTTTCATTCCTTTCGTGTTAGGAATGACCGACACGTTGGCTCCGGTGTCCACAAGGAATCTCATGTGATGTTGATAATCGCAAACGTGTAGACGGTATGGTGATATTTCGTTAACCTCGGCTCCCGTCGCAGCCAAGGTTGCGACTAGTTTTCCTGATGCTTGAACTTGCACGGAGATCTGCAGTTGCGTGCTTCTTTACCATAACGTGCGTGGTAAAAACACATATCGCCTGACGTCTGCTGGTAAGTATTCAGTCGGCCTCGAGATAATGAACGAGACCGTGAGCGGAATGATCTGTATGACGATCTTCTTTGTCTTGATCTATCCGTTTTCAGTTCTGCAATTTCCCGCGTGAGTTGCATGATGGCTTCTAGAAGGTCCGGCTCTGGGTGCGAGTGATTGTTTCCGTGTCGTGACGTAGACGTTGACGGCTGTTTACACGCACAAACCGAATGGACTTCTCGGGTTTGCTCGTGCATCTTATCGGCCATGGCTGCAAGCACATCGAGTGTGGCTTCTTCATTGACTGATAGTACGGCACGCGTGGAGGCTGGCAGGTGGCTCATCCACAGTATCTTCAGAGTAGTATCGGGCATCTTGTCACGTGCTGGTTCTCTCATGCTACGCAATAGCTGGGACGGCTTCTGGTCTCCCAACTCCATCTCGGTAAGCAGCTTTTGCAGCTGCTTTGTCTCGGACTCTTCATAAACGGACAACAGTCTCTTCTTCGCTTCCTCGTAGCGGCCAGTGCGTGACTTGCTCATGATGATGTCACCTATCTGCTCGACGTCCGTCTTCTCTAGGTGAGCTACTAGCAGGCTGAACTTGGCTTCATCGCCGGGCTTCTGCGGGTTGACTACCGTTTCAAATTGTGCAAACCAGAGCAGTGGTTTGTCGTGCCAAAACGTTGGTATGCGTGACTTTAAGGAGACGGTAGCTACTTCGTCGTTGGTTGACATTTTAATGCTGTTCGTCGGGGTCACCACTTTACCAGATGTCAGGAGATAAAATTAAACAATATTCGGATTGAATAATATTATATTTTAAGAGCTAGTTTATATATACAATAACGTTCTTTACGAAACGGGATGGCTAGCTACGTACAATATTTACATTGACCAATCACGATGGCCCGGTCGCTTTTTGCTCGCAATATAAATAGCGCGCATCGCGTCGCAGCGTTAGTTCCAACAGGTCCACCGCATCGTTGAACACATAAGCTACGGCTTTCAACGTGGTCTTACGACCGGTGCTGTATTCTTCGATATAGCGAAAGCGTTCGACAAGGTCTGGCACAACGGCTTATTATATAAGCTCTACAAACTCGGTGTGCCCGATCGTCTCGTGCTCATCTTACGAGACTTCTTGTCGAACCGCACCTTCCGCTATCGCATCGAAGGAGCGCTATCCTCCCCTCACCCTATCCGTGCAGGCGTCCCTCAGGGCTCTGTACTATCCCCTCTCATTTTCACTCTCTTCACCAGCGACATCCCGAAAAGTAGAAAGGCGCAGTTGGCTCTGTTCGCAGACGACACGGCCATCTACTACACCGGGTTAGTCCACGACCACATATCTCGCACTCTCCAGACCGAGGTCAACAAGCTTGGCGCTTGGTTTAGAAAGTGGAGAATCGAGGTCAATCCCGACAAAAGTCAGGCTGTTCTCTTCACCAAACAGCGTAAAAACCTCATCGCCCCCCGACCGCTCACCATGTTCGGCAAGCCTATCCCTTGGGAGAAGCGAGCCAAATACCTAGGCGTGACCCTTGACCACCATCTCTCGTTCTCAGAGCACATCAAGCAGGTGCGTTCGCGTGCCGCTTTCGCTCTCGGTAGACTTCACTCCGTCCTAAATGCGCGCAGCAAATTGTCCCTTAAGGGCAAATTGCGTATTTACACAGCGTGCATCCGTCCCATCATGACTTATGCCTGTGCAGTCTTCGCACACGCTAAACCCCACCACATCCACAGGATGCAGTCCCTCCAAAACCGTTTCCTCCGAAAGGCAACGGGAGCCCCCTGGTTCGTTCGAAACGAGATCCTCCATCTCGATCTTAGAATCCCCACCATCAAGCAGTTCATGAAGCGCATCACGAAGCGCTTCTTCGACTCCGCCACCACCCACCGCAACCCTCTGGTTGTGCAGGCCGCCAGTTATAGGCCCTCCACCATTAGTTCTATTCGCCGTCCAAGGCATACCCTCTCCGACCCCGATGACCCCATTACCCTCCTCCAGGAAAGCAATAGGGCAACGAGTACAGTGCACAAAACACACCGACGACCTACGTTCCGACCTCGCCGCCGAGGTCCCTCGCGTAAACCCCGACGTAATTGTCCCCCCCGACCCTTGCTCGAAGAAGTGCCAGCCCGCGCCGCAGCTGAGCCTGTAGCTTTAAATTCCCCGATTAATAATAATAATATTAACCAGATCCAGCCTGTCCCATCTTGCTGTCCTCCCCCCAGCGACGCCCTAAGCCGAGGTCCGTACCCCACAGGGGGTGCCCTTAGCGTGCAGTCGCTTAGTAATATAAGAAATTCGCCCCTGGCTGGAGGCTTTGAGTTCGCTTAAGGCAGCCACAGGAAAGTCCGGTTAAGTAGTCACGACCTCTCAAGGTCAACTACGAGATGCCACACAAAAAAAAAAAAAAAAAAAAAAAAAAAAAAAACGCAGCGTTAGTTGAATGCCCACGCGCACATCGCGCGGACGTTGATGCCGGCTGCTACAGTAACGAATAGTTTGTAATGCACAAATTATGACACTGCGGCTGCCGTGTTTTTAAGATAAATATTCTTGTATACTGTTTTTAATACATATAAATAGCTAGCTTATTTATCTACGAACAACAATCATTTAAAATGAAATGATTGTTGTTCGTTTTTTCAATTTGGGGTTTGACTAGTCTCCGAGATTAAAAAACAGACTTAAGGTACCTACCAAAATTCAAAATTACGTACCTAAAACAAAATAAAATAAATAAAAATGACGTCCGTACAAGCTTACTTCGTTAAGGCGCTGACAAGACCCAATTGACAAAAATAGGCTTTGCTTAAGAAAAAAAATTGCCAAATCTCAAAGTAAGAGGTTAGTATAACGTTAGTTTATATCGAGATTTTGTTTTCAAAACGTGTTTTGGTAACAACCAGGTTCTGGGAAATATGTTCAAATTTGTTTTCTTAAGAGAAACCTATTTTGGTTGATTGGGTCTTGTCAGCGCCTTAAAGTGCTAATTTTTGTTAGAGTCGAGAGTCCCCCCCCCTCTGCCAGCTAAATGGTTGTCTATGGAGATGATGTCAAAAAATTCATGGCAGTAGTAAATATAATGAAATTAAAAAGAAAACTATCACAGCTAAGTAGGCTTTACAAGTTAACGAGTTATAGTCGACCAACTTAAATTTGTAGTTGAAGAATTGACCGTGGATATGCCACTATGGTCAATTCTCGATCGATGTATGGGAAAACAGGTTTTTCAACTACAATGTTAAGTTTGTTTTTGGAATAAATTCATCCCAAGTAATCCCAACTACGGAACCCTTCATTGTGCGTGGTCCGACACACACTTCGCTGGTTTTTAACTCTCATATCATAATTTTTGCAGTCTTACAACGCAACTAGGCATTTTTATGACAGCTCTCCCGCGCGCGGACCGCGTTCGACTGAGTCGTGTTAGCCCTAAACTGACATTTTAGGGCGCACTAGTGCCCATAGATGATACTAGTGCCATTTCGTCGCGCGGTTAGCCTGGTCCTTATGCAGTAATATATAAGTCAATGCTAACTGCAAAATTTTTGTTACTCATTATATTTTATAATATTTTTGTGCTAATTGGAATTTTATTATTTCATGTAGTTTTTTAGGCTGACATATTATCTAAGACAAATGAATTACGAGATTATTGTTTTTTTTTTACCGACTTCATAAAAGGTGGATGTCCTCAAACAGAATTAATCTTTTTTTAGGATCATGGTATTTACAGGTTGGCCATTACTTTAGATGATTGTTTTATGATATTTTTAGCATGGCGAGGCTGTCGTCGACCTCAAGGTCGCGGAGCATGTCCCCCGCTCCGTCCGAAAGGGGGCCGCACAGACAGAGCGCCGCTTGTCGCGCCATCATGATGGGGTACCTCGCCGCTGACCCGCGCTCCGATCCTGAACTATCCCCATCCCCACCGCCGCGGTAAGTATTTTCCATATAGCGTATTAGGTACTATATTTATTTAGTTTCAATGGAGTAATTTGTATTTCTTATCTTTTTAGCCGTCTCCATTCTATCCCGGTACAAGCGACCCCGGGTGGTTCTCTGAACATTCAGGGCGAGGCTGTGCCCGTGAAGCAGACCCCCGGTGATCGTATCCGACATGTCCAAACCAAGCCGGCCGTGCCTCTCTGGTAAGTTAGCTATCTTTTATAGAGTAACTACTTGGTACATGTTTATATTTAGGTTATATTTTTACAATATTGTACTTGCTTGCAGTATCGATGTGGTCGAGCGGGTGGAGGCGTTGGACATGTCGGAGGAAGAAGCCGAGGAATTGATGGAGGAGGCCCCCTGGCATGTCAGGCGGTGGGTGCAGGATCTGCCAGAGTCAGCTGAAGGAAGCCTCGTCGCGAAGCCTTCGTCTCCTGCAGCACTCACGCCTGGCGTTACTTCTGACATAACCGTCGCACACTGGTCCCGAATGATAAAAAAGTGGACATTAAGAAATTTTTGACAGAAGGTCAACGGATTCGGCTGATTTTTTTTTTGTAGACAGCTGATGCAATTACAATCCACTTTTATAGATTGAGTTTTTGCCAAATAAGCCGTATTTTCAGAGAAAAAAAATATTCAAATATTTTTTGTATGAAAGAAATCCTAATTTTGTCTTTATCTTCCAAGATTCAAACGTATTCAAAATAAAACTTAGCGCACCTTGTAGAGGTGCTAATTGCTCACCACTTTGTCATAGACACTCTTCTGCGATTTTGTGCTCCTTTTGAGTTACAGGCACTTTAAATATTTTTTGTATGAAAAAATCCTAATTTTCTCTTTATCTTCCAAGATTCAAACGTATTCAAAATAAAACTTAGTGCAGCTTGTAGAAGAGCTAATTGCTCACCACTTTGTCATAGACACTCTTCTGCGATTTTGTGCTCCTTTTGAGTTACATGCACTTTAAATATTTTTTGTATGAAAAAATCCTAATTTTGTCTTTATCTTCCAAGATTCAAACGTATTCAAAATAAAACTTAAAGCAGCTTGTAGAGATGCTAATTGCTCACTACTTTGTCATAGACACTCTTCTGCGAGTTTGTGCTCCTTTTGAGTTACAGGCACTTTAAATATTTTTTGTATAAAAAAATTCTAATTTTGTCTTTATCTTCCAAGATTCAAACGTATTCAAAATAAAACTTAGCGCAGCTTGTAGAGTAACTCTTACAAATATATGAAATTATCAGTATCAAATAAACAAACAAGGAAATCTCAAAACGTGTTCAGACATGTTTATGTACAGGTAAGTTATTGTGTGACTCGTATGTAAATTTTTTTTTGTATAGAGTCATTGCTTAATTACCCTATAAGTGACGATTTCGGCTCTATTTGGTCATCTAGTCGAACGCGTCGAAAACGCTGAATGATGAATAGGTATATAAATTGCAATTAAAAATTCCCTTTGTAGTTTTGCGGTATTTATGTAGGAGCACATCTTAGTATGTTTTATTTTCTCGTGACTCATCCAAATTGCAAGAATATTTGGCTCATTATCTAACTACCCCATTAAGTAATGAGGTAGTTAGGTAATGAGCCATTATCTAACTACCCCATTAAGTAACGGGATAGTTGGGTAATGAGTCATATATCAATAGTATAAGGGCAAGCGGAACCCGTTTTTGTTCATTACGCGTCTTGTGCTCGTAAAAACAACACAATTTTTTATCAACTATCACCACATTGTAACTTTTATTTATTTGCCTGTAACATTTTTGTATCAAAATGACTACATTTGTGACTAATTTAGACATTTTTTCTTTTTTGAGTAATAGTGGGTGCCTTAAAAATAGTGATTTACTGTGTCAAACCATTATAAATCGTATTTCAAGTGAAATTCCAAACGAAGAGCTCAGTATTATCAAAAAGTTTTGCCAAAATTATACGTCAAACCTAGCTAGAAGATGGGACAATTCAGGTAGAAACGAAAGATTTGGTGTTAAAAACAAGGAGTGGTTGGAGTCTAAAATTTTGTGGCCAACTTTAACTTCTGTGAATTTTCCTATGTTGTTTGATCCAGAATATACCATAGAGGACATTTCAGTAGACGTAGAAGAGCATAATTTATCGTACGAAGAGGAAGCGGGTGCATCTACATCAGAAGCTACCACAAATACTCCCAGAACTAGAAATAAACGACCATTTGAAGATTTAACAAATAAGCAGAAGAAAAGACGTTCTTTGTCTCTTTTGGAGCATTCCGAAGAAGAGCTGTTCTATGCTCTTATTGCTAAACTTAATGAAAACGGGCGCACTGTTTGTTCTAAAGTTATTAAGTGCCTCTCAAATAAGCCAGAAAAGGTGCAAGAAGTAAGTGACTTTTTATATAAAGCTTCTGATAAATCGATTTCCGAGGAAGACACCTTAGCTCTTGCCACAGCATTGAGTTTATCAAAATGGCAATATCTAACTTTGAGGTCCATTTTAAGTACAAATGGCACAGCGGCTTTTCCATCTTACCAGAAGTTACTGTTGAAGAAGAAAGAATGCTATCCAGCAAAAGAAGATATTGTGATATCGGAGTCAGGAGCTAAAATTAAGTTACAGGCAGTTCTAGATTTAACTGCCGAGAAGATTTTGAAAGTGACTGGTTCAAATATTAATGGTGGTGTTTTGAAGCTAGTTAGTAAATGGGGCTGTGACGGAGCTTCTTCACAAAGTTGTTACAAACAAAAACCAACTGGTGACATATTTTCAGAATCTTCTGTATTTATGGTTAGTTTTGTGCCACTTCGCCTTATGAGTGACAACGATGTGATAGTATGGGAAAATCCGCGCCCTTCTTCAACAAACTATTGCAGACCAATTATGTTCGAATTCAAACAAGAAACAAAAGAATATATTCAGCAAGTAGAAGCAACTTTACAAGAAGAAATTCAGAACCTTCTACCAACAAAGTTATTTGATGGCGAATTTGAAGTATTTCATGAATTGCATATGACGATGATCGACGGCAAAGTATGCACGGCACTTTCACAGACACAGTCTGCAGCCAATTGCAACATTTGCTTAACAAATCCGAAAGATATGAACAACTTGAACCTCGTTTTTAACAAACCAGAAAACCATGATATGTACAAATATGGTTTATCTTCACTTCACATGTGGTTGCGATGCATGGAATGTATTTTGCACATATCTTACAACTTAGATTTCAAAAAATGGGCGGCTCGGGGTGAGGACAAACTGCTCCGAAAATCAAGAAAAGAGTTAACGCAGCATGAGTTTTTTGTTGTAACTGGCTTAATGATTGATATCGTCAAACAAGGCTTTGGGACAACAAACGATGGCAATACAGCTCGACGGTTTTTCAATGATTACGAAAGGTCAGCTGAGATAACAGGAGTTAATGCTAATTTGATTAAGAGATTTGCTGTAATTTTGCAGGCAATATCTTCTGGGAGAAATGTAGATATTGAAAAATTTAGAATTTATTGCAGAGAAACAGCAGAACTTTATGTCAGCGAGTACTCGTGGTATTACATGCCTTCGAGTGTACATAAACTTTTAGTGCATGGTGCAGATATTTGCCAGCATTTTTCTTTTATTCCAATTGGTATGATGTCCGAAGAAGCCTCAGAAGCAAGAAACAAAGATTTTCGTTCAATCAGAGAAAAGCATACTAGAAAGATAGGCAGAATGCAAACAAATGAAGATATTTTACACCAGTTACTTATCAGCTCCGATCCGTACATTACGAACATAAGACCGAAGTTCACCAAAATTCAAAAGCAGCAGAGGTTTGAAGAAGCCGAAAATCTTCTAAAGGATGACGTTTCACCCAATGAACTCGATTTAGAAGTTGCTGATGAGGAAGAAGTATACGTCGACATTGAGAATAATCCCCCACAAGATCCGCTAGCATAATTCACATTGTAACATACGCACGTTCATGTTAGTTTATTTAAGTTTGTAAGTTTGTAATCTAGTTTATTTAAGTTATTAAGTTTATAGGTACTGAGAAAAAATGCGCTTAAAATTAATTTATGTTCTAGTTTATTTAAATTTGTAAAATAATAGTTTACTTTAGTTATTAAGTTTACAGGTACTGAAAAAAAATGCGCTTTGTTTTATTTTTTGTGTTTCTTTTATTTATTTATTTATTCATATTATGTTGACGACAGCCCTAGCAAAGTATTACATTTGTAAACAAAGACTACCCACTGTTGGGGTAGTCAAATAAAAAGTTGTATTTTACATTTCATATGACTTATTAGGACAAAGTAGGGTAGAACAATATTGTTTATTTTTATTATACCCTGATATTTTATTGTGACAATGACTTGACATTGAATCTTGATCGCACGAACATTGCTCTGTGATTTAACCTGTGAAAATAATTGTAAAAGCGTGTGTTTTGTTGTGGAACTATAATTAAAAGACTGTTAATAGTGCAAGTGCCGTTTATTATTGAAGAAAGTGACCAAAACAGATAAGCACGCCAAGATCCCTGCCCTAAAGCAAATACATATTAAGTGATAAAGTATAAAATAAATAAATAAACAAAACATGCATGTAAAGATAAATTAAGCGTTAGGGTTACAGGTAGTTCAATTTTTTTAAGTACGCCTTAACCGCTCAGGCCCGTGGCTCAATAACGTCATCTCTCAATCTCAAAAAAAAACTTTTTTATTCGATAACTACTTTCAAATCGCGCGCCGCGAGGGCTCCTATTCGGAGCCATTGGGGCTTTATCGGTACAATACCTATATTATTATATAGGTTTGTATTTTGACGGTCCTAAGCCCGTTAAAGTACGAAGGAAAAGTTTTAATTGCAATTTATACCTTTTTATCATTCAGCGTTTCCGACGCATTCACTAGCGTTAGATGACCAAATATAGCCCAAATTGTAAGTAATCGGCTAATTAAGCAATGACTCATTACCAAAAAATGCTTATAATCTGAATATGAGTCACACAATAAATTACCTGTACCTGAACATGTCTGTACACGTTTTGAGATATCCAAGTTGTTTATTTGATATATTTAAAATAAGACTTTTTTTAATAGAAAGACATTTATAAGAGTTACTTATTAATGAAGAAAATGTTATTACATCTTAGTCTATCTTTAACAAGATTATTTCTAATCCGCCTGAATTAATTTTTTAACTCTGAAAATACGGCTTATTTAACAAAAAATACATCTTTAAAAGTTACTTGTCATTGTATCAGCTGTCTACAAAAAACTAGTAAAGCTCATCCGACAACGAAAAATTTAAAGTGCCTGTAACTGAAAAGGAGCACAAAATCGCAATTGAGTGTCTATGGCAAAGTGATGAACAATTAACCCCTCTACAAGCTGCGCTAAGTTTTATTTTGAATACGTTTGAATCTTGGAAGATAAAGACAAAATTAGGATTTTTTCATACAAAAAATATTTAAAGTGCATGTAACTCAAAAGGAGTACAAAATCGCAGTTGAGTGTCTATGACAAAGTAGTGAGAAATTGGCCCCTCTACAAGCTGCGCTAAGTTTTATTTTGAATACGTTTGAATCTTGGAAGATAAAGACAAAATTAGGATTTCTTTCATACAAAAAATATTTGAATATTTTTTTTCTCTGAAAATACGGCTTTTTTGGCAAAAACTCAATGTACAAAAGTGATTTGTAATTGCATCAGCTGTCTACAAAAAAAAAAATAAGCTGAATCGGTTGACCTTTTGTCAAAAAATTCTTAATGTCCCCTTTTTTATCATTTGGGACCAGTGTGCGTCGCCAACTCCGAAGTTGAAGTTCGTCCATCAACTTCAGGAGTGACGGCACTGTCAAGAAGGGCGCCTAGACGTGAGGTGTTGGATGGCAGCGAATTTGACGAAGAATTCGACGACGAGTACGACGACCTAGACGGTGAAGGTGCATCAAGGAAGGACATTCCCGACACTGAAGAGTTAGAAGAACCCATGCAGGAAATTGTAAACGAGATTGATACGGGGATGGACGACGCAGCTGATCGCCTACTGGGTACGTCGCCTAGTTTTACGTGGGTGTCGGACTTTGAATCGTTCAGGGGTGTTCGTGAGGATTTTTCAGGACCTACCCCTGGGCCACTCAAAGATTACGATTCGCCTTATGATGCCTTTATCGACATATGGGATAAAGATATCATAGGGTTGATCGCCCGAGAAACTAACCGATACGCCCAGCAGACGATTGAGACTAAGCATAGTAGAGGGACTTTGAAACCATCATCTCGCTTTCGTTCGTGGACTGACACGAATGCAGACGAGATAATGCTTCTTTTCGCGATGTACATGTATATGGCCATCGACCCGCGGACGTCGATAACCGAATATTGGACACAAAACGAGGTTCTCCAACTACCGGGGTTCAGGCGTCTTATGTCCTATAATCGGTACGTTTTGCTGAGTAAGTTTCTGCATTTTGTAGACAATACCACTGTTGCAAGTCAGCAATTGCTGCAAACTGGAGATGCTTACTCAGTAAGACTGTCGGCTAAGCTGGGTAAGCTGGCACCTATAGTTGAACATCTCGGAAAGAAGTTCAAATCCCTTTATAACCTCGGGCCTGACATATCCATGGACGAGTCTTTGACCTTATTCAACGGCCACTTGTCTTGGGTCCAAGCAATAAGTTCAAAGGCTACCCGATTTGGAATAAAGTCATATGAACTGTGCGAGTCTAGCACTGGTTATATGGCTGGATTCCAGATCTACACGGGCAAGTCTGACGGGTCTGGCGGGTCCGGTGATGCTCCTTCCCTTGGTGTCAATTTGGGGTGGAAAAGCACGATAGTGGTTCTTGAGCTTTTGCAAGGTCTTGAACATCGGGGACATTGTGTAGTGATGGACATTTTTTACAATTGTCCATCATTAGCACGATATCTCAAGAGTTTGGGCATTGATTGCTTAGGAACCCTTCGTGTATGCCGTCGAAACGTCCCTAGTGACATTGCTAAAGTGCCGAAAAAAGTGAGTAAGGGGACAATAATATCTCGCCATTGTGGAGACGTATCCATCATTGCATGGAAGGACTCCAAAATGGTGAATATTATATCTACCTATCATGGACCCGACACTCACAATGGAACTAAGGCCGGTAAAATGCTTGTGAAACCTGTGTGTGTAAGGGATTACAACAAATCCATGAGGGGGATTGATCTCAAAGATCAAAAACTCTCCATGTATCTGTTAGAGCGAAAGAGAGGCGTGAAATGGTACATAAAGATGTTTAAAAGGTTGCTGAATGTGAGCATTCACAATGCTCTGATTATGTATGTGAGTTCGCTGAACCGGCGCGATAAACTGCCTGTGACGCATCGTGAGTTTCGTTATGAGCTTGCTGAAGCTCTGGTTAGACGGCATTGCCCCTCTCCACCAGAGATCAGCCGGCCAGTAGGGGATCTCACGAGGCTGAGGCGAGATATCGTGCACGAGCCAGAATATTTGAAAGGGCGACAGTTTAGAAGAAGATGTGTGATTTGTTATCGAAAGAAGGAAACCAAGATGATTCACACTAAGTGCGCTCAGTGTGACGTATATCTTTGCTTTGTGGATTGCTGGAGAATTTGGCATTCTGCAGCAGAGCTCTCAGGCGAAGATATACGTGGGCAAAAAAGGAGGCGTAATTAATGAATCTTTATGTAGTGTGGATGTGGAGTATTAGGGAATGCGTTTGAATGTGATGGTGGATGTGGAGTATGAACGGGATCCGGACTCTCGCATGAGGGCCGCGGTTTGACGGTATGGGACGCCTACCATTTATAAGATCCTGAATGGGTTCTAACTTCTCATGTCTAGCTGATGGTGGCGGGTGTGTTGGATCATTTAGCTCCCTTCAAAACGGTTGAGCTGAATGGTGCTGATCCATGCATTATGTTCGTGAACGGGCGCCGTCAGTTGGGACTGGTCATTCTCACATATTATTATAAATTCAGCACAAAATGATGTAGAAGTCAACATAGAAGAATGTCCATGGAGTTTCTTGTCCCTTCTTCTCCTGCAGCAGATGCTTTGGAATGTGCAACTAGCTTCATATTTCTGACTGACCGATTCCTTGACAGTTCACAAGAGCTTGTAAATAGTTTAATTGAAACAAATGCTTTGAGTTTGAGTTCAGTGTCGGGAATGTCCTCAAGTTATAGTGAGCAATTATGTATAAAATTATGTAAATAATGCTAGGGATTAGGTGGAATGACAGTTCACCTCAAGCTCACTTTACCTAAATTCAGTGTGGGAGATAGCACCATCTCTCGTAAATGTAACTGCTTCTTTGTGAATATGAACATCATGACGGTACTTTGTCAATATATTCTCTATGAAAATATGTACGTAAGGTACACAATTATGTCACTAGAAATAAAGACCAATTGGTTCATCCAGGTTTCATGCTGGCTAGAGTGGACTCATCTTTCATCCATCTTTGCATTGTATAAATTTAATATCTTATTATTGTATAATTACACAATACATGTATGAGTACTATGTACCTACTGTAAAGTACTGGGTATGTCTTTCATTGACGTGAATGTGCCCTGGTGGCTGAAAGTATGTCATGCTCAGTCTGTCTAGCTGATGGTGGCGCGTGTGTTGGATCATTTAGCTCCCTTCAAAATGGACTGCCTTGTTGGTCTAGTGGTCGCAAGCGCTACTGCTGAACATGAGGTTCTGGGTTCGATTCCCGGGTTGGGCAGTGTTATTGGTTTTGCTACCTGGAATTTCTCAGTAGCAGTCCGGAGTCTGGATTCGTACCCGGTTGATGGCAATGTGGGTGTACCTACTACAGCTACAGCTCTGCCCAACCCTACGGGGAAAGAAGGCGTGATGTTATGTATGTATTGAATTTATACAATAATTTTTTTTATTACTGACGCTTGTAAATAACGTAACGTTCTGCGTCGTTCTCACATGTATAATTTCAGCATGAATAATGTAACCATATTTTGATCGTGGAGTTTCTGGCCCGTTCTTCGCCATAGGTGCGCACGACTTATCAAACTATATAATGTATTTCCTGTATAAGCTAACTTCTCAATGTACGAAAATCCTATACAATACGAGGTCAGCTAAAAAGGAAATGTATGGCTCAATATGTCGTGTGTACCGAACTAGGTTTTGAAATGGGCAACTAGAAGATTCATCTTACTAACTGACCGACCCCTTGAAAATTCAATAGTGCCTGTACCTAATTGATTTATTTAAAATAAACACGTTTGACTTTTGTGTTTTTTTATTGTAATATATTTTTTCAAAACAAAATGTATTTTATTTCAAGCTTCCTAGCTCTCTCTTACATGAAATTGGGATAACTATCCGTAAGTATATACCTAACAGCACCGTAGGAGGATTGAAGGCAGTAAAAGTTTCCATTGGAATGGTATAAAAGATACTAAAAACAGACGTGTAACTGACACTGGCATGGCCACGGGATTTAAATTTTGATAACACAAAAAAATAGTCTAATTAGTCGAAATTAGTCGCCAAATATCAGAATTAGTCGCTGGTTCAAAAGTTATATGGGTTTAAGGTGGCCGATCTTGAGAGAGCCTACCCCAGCATGGCCCATTTCTTGCGGACGGTGAGCAATGGGTAGCTCACCGTCCGGTAAGGACCAGGCCCGGGTCGACGGCGCGTTGTATTCCACGCGCGCCTCAAAGAGATGTCGTCAGCACATAGGTAGGGGTCCACTAGGGCCGATGCCTGCCGGGGTCGCGGGAAGGTACTTATGGGTCACCGAGGCCTCCTCAACACAGGCAACAGGAAGGAATACGGGTGGGTTTTAGTCAGTAAGAGTCTGACACACCCTCCCGCTGCGCCCAGAGCGGGAGAAGTTATTTGATGATATCCCACCCTCAAAAAAAAAAAGGCTCATTTGAATCTCAAAAGCTAGGGTACCTAGCGAAGGTCTGTATTTTCCCAACTACGCCAATTAGTCTGAATCAGTTGCCAAATATCAGAATCGTCGATCACTGCACTGGTTCAAAAGTTATGAGCGTTTCTAGGTGGCTGACCTGGAGCGAATCTCCCCAGTTTCGCCACATTTATATCTCAAAAACTAGGGCACTTAGCGAAGGTCTGTGTTCTGCCCAATTTAGTCGCTAATTAGTCGTAATTTTTCGCCAAGCCACAGATTTAGTCGGTGTGTAATTAAATAGATATTAAAGAATTCAATTTCTCTTAACATCGGTTACAAGCAAGTACAAAATGCTTTAAGTAGTTTCTAGACAGTAAATTCTAGATGGCGGCAGCGAAAATTTGCAAAATGTTGACTAATGGAGTCAAAAATGATACTCAAGATGCGCCATCTTGAATTTTGTTCAAGATGGCGCATCTTGGGTATCATTTTTATGATTTTCAAGGGCGGGAATAACTTACAATGGGTCAAAATCAAAATGCAGGATGGCGCTGCCGAAAATTTGCACATTTTTTATCATGGGTGACGTTTACTCGGCACTTAGCACTCAGGAATAATGTAGCTTTCTACTAGTGAAAAAAAAATTGAATTGGATCATTAGTTCCGGAGATTACTATACATACAAACTTACAAACAAATTTTTCCTCTTTATAATGTTAGTATAGATAGATAATAATAAAATAAAGTACCTTTCGGCTTTATTGTATTATTATCATTAAATAAGTCGCGCTTGCACCATGAATCACTAAATACGTTCAACACTAAACGAAAGTAAAACATCGTTCGTCAATCCTTTGATGATTACTTTTGAAGACTGAATTATTTTGCGTTGTTTTAGTTTTAGATGTATTTTAGCGCTAAATGCATGCAGTGGTTTGTGGTACAAGCAGACATAAGAATATCACTTACCATCAGTAGCAAACAGCACAGTGTATCCTACAAGGGCGCTGCCCTGTCCAGGTAGAGCGATGGGCTGCCAACCGATACGAAGAGATGTAGAGGACACTGCTGTACATTCTACTGATGACGGGGCTTGTTCTGGGGCTGGAGATAGAAATGGTTAAATTAAATACAACGTTATGGGGACTATAGCTATTTATAAGCAGAAAAGATGCTGCAGAATGACATCTCGAAATATGGAGACATAAACGTGTTTCATTGACCCTATTAAAATCTCGGTTCAGCAAATCTGCCGTCCAATTTCTTGAGAACCGTCACGATTGGTTTTACTTTAACCGCTCATTCCCCTAGGTAATGCACGGTTAAAGTGTCAACAGCGCGAACCACTTTTAGGCCCACTTGCACCACTAATCACTAAATGCATTTAGTACTAAACGAATTTAAAACATCGTTCTATTCCTGTCAACCATTTGAAGGTGACAGACACAGAATGATGTTTTAAATACGTTCAGCATTAAATGTTTGTGTAATGATTTGTGATGCAAGTGGACTTTACTGTTAATGTGCACCCAAAATAATTTGTTGGTACCTTAATGGTATTGATGATGTCTATAAGCAAAACGATTACCTCCTTCTCTTGTATCTTGGAATACAGGCAGTGAAAATGGACCCATGCCCGCATTAGTAAAGGCTGATACCGATACAGCATACCTAGAAATATAAGATCAAGTTAGTTCTCTAACGCCAGGCAGTAGATGCACATTATCTATACATACAAATAAATAAATAAAAGTGAAGTGTCTGTTTTTAATGTCATAATAACAGCTTTTTACAAAATTTTAAACGGTATTTATAACAAAGAAACAAATTTCAACATTTTTGGCTGTCTGTCTCTTTGTTCCAGCTAATCTCCGAAACGGCTGGACTGATGTTGACAGGACTTTCACTGGCAGATAGTTGATGTTAGAAAAAGCCAGGTGGGTAAAGCCGCGGGCAGCAGCTAGTCCTCTATAAAGTACCTTGTGTTCTTCATCAAGTCACTCAGCAAAGTTTCTTGCTTGCCCGACAGTTGCGACACTTTGATTGTTCTCGTATCGGCTTCATCTGAAACTAGATTACAGAGTCAAATAAGTTTTAAAGTGCTATTGGTATCTTGGGACCGAAGTTTATTAAAAGATATGGCTTGAGTTACGTTTACGTCTTAGACTTTGGATAAATATTTTTATTTTTTGTTATTCTCGATGAAAGGTAATAAAAGGTATTTTTTTTATATTTTTTATCTAAATAAAAATATATTTTCTGACACTGTTCCTAACCAATGAGTTAGGAACAGTGCCAGAAGACCTTGCATTAACTATCAAGATCTCAATTAAATATTCCACCCTGTCAAAAACTGACTCAACATCTTGTTTAACCATCTTTAAAATCTTTAATCAAACGATTACCCCGATTCTTAGTTAATTGCACGCCCAGGTTGGCCGCTGTAGAAATTATCTGACAAAATGGTTTAATCACGACCCCTCCCAAATACAGAGCCAGTGTGAAGCCCTTCCTCAGGATATGATTCACCTCTTTTCCTGCCCATCATGCACAACCACGTGCACCTTTCAGGATTCAAACGAAGCCAATGATAGAGCCAGGTAGCTACACAATCGTACAGAACAAGCCCAGCCCACCTGCTCCCCCGGCCTGCGCCACAGCCCGCACACGGTACCCCACGATGACTCCGTTGTGTGTCTCCTGCAGCGGCGCCGACCACGACACGCGCAGCTCGCCGGGACTAGAGGTCTGCTCTACTAGCACGCTCACTGGAGCCACAGACGGCGCTGGGGACAGGGTTTAGAAAAGCGGTTGTATAGAATATTGATTAAAGTTAAAAGTTAAACTTGTGCATACATTTGCACAAGTTTTAGATTCCGGAGTTATGGTCAGCATGAGACTGTGGTAAATACCATTGTGAGATTCTTATCTAGAGCGTAATTTTGAAACCCATAGCAATTATTTGTTTTTCTCAACCAGAATCAGTTACCGAACCCAACGTTGAAGGAAAAAAATTCCCGATTACTCTAAGAAAATTGGGTACTTACTTATAGCAAAGTGAATGATTTGTTCACGCTGGGTTTATTAATAAGTCGGATTGGAAACTTAAAACTACCAATAAGATTACAAAATCACAGTCCAAACGTTATTTTTAACTGTAACTGTATTGTAGGTACTGTGTGTGTCTATCATGCCGGCTATATAGTGAAAAAGATGTCTAAATCTTGTGGAATCACCTTTACACAGTGACCATGACTATATAAATCAATTATGGTTCTTACACTGAATGTAAAGATACCTCTGCTTGTACACACGGTTACATATCAAGCTATATTATATGCAATATAAGCTGACCTCTCATTGTACGGAAATCCTATAGAATGCGATATCAGCTTATACTGGAAAAAAATAGTTAGATATGTAGATATGTAACTAGGTACACACTACCTAGTAGGTCAGTAACAGAAGACCAGTTTAAGTCGCAATCACGAGTTTCACTGTCTACGATGTATTTTGGTTAATTTAACCTATTAATCAGCAGCCTAATTGCGTAACACATCTATAATGCCTTTCATTTTTATAATTCAACAATATCTATTACGTTACTTACGTCGTTGAGTAGACGAACTATCCAAACAAATGAAGTTTGACATACCTTCTTCATGTGTAGTAAAGTGCACGGGCGCTGTATACAGTGACACGCCGACTTGGTTGCCCGTAGCGACGCGCGCGGCGTACGGCGTGGCTGGGCGGAGGTTCTGTAGCTCTACCGACTGACGGAGCTCTTGATCTTTTCTGAAATTGGAAAGATAGTTTGAATAAGGGAGATAAATAAAAGTTTGACGGAAGAATGATAGCAGGTGTCCTGCGTTGAGGATTGACATATACTGATAAAATCATAGGATGGAATCAATATGCGTGAACAAATGTAATTTACAGCCGTTATTGACATATGTTTTAAGTTTTTTTTAGATAGCTTAATCTGTTTGACTCCTAGATAAAGCCTATGTTTATTTGATTGGTTTGGATGGATAATACCTTAAGAACTTAAGGAGAGACGAGGCGAAGGATCGCGAAAAGTGGAAGATTATTGTAATTATTACGAAAAGTTTAATACTAAGTCGTTCTTTGAATGATAGGTGAAAGGCATACTGAAAGTTTCTAAAAGTGGCCACTGACAATAAAAATAAATAAAAAGCAATTACGGAATTTGAAAATGGATCTCTCTTGGAACATCTCACTTTTTCATGTGTGAGACTGTCATTTGTTTTTTTCATTGTGGCGTCCTTTAGAAAACAGTGTGTCGCTATTAAAATGAATACCTAACTCGTGAACATTTTCGCTTAATGATTTTTTACGATTTTTGATGTGGCTTAAGTCAACAAGAGAGGTGCCAGACTTCAATAGGCATTTGGGGATGAAGCCCCATGTCGCAGTTCTGTGTATTCGTGGTTCGGAGAATTTAGACGTAGACGTGATCATCTCCATGACGATGTACGTGAAGGTCGGCCGGCGACGGCGGTTACAGAATCCAATATTGATACCGTACGACAACTGATTGAAACTGACAAAAAGATTACTTGTCAGCAAATTCGTACTGTATTAGGCATTGCAATGAGCCAAGTGCAGAATATTTTGCATGTGCATCTGAAGGTTCGGAAGGTTTGCACTTGATGGGGACCGCATGATTTAACGGAAGACCAGAAACGACTGCGTATCGAGTGGAGCCGTAAAATGATAAAGAAGTTTAATGGAGGACAGTTATTGGCTGTCTATAATATCATGGCAAGTGAATAATTGGTAAAAAAATGATTGCTTCTCTTTTCGGTAAATCAGGACATGACACAACAGTGTCGTCTGCTTTTTATAAAGGTTCTAGCAAATGCAAAAATGTGAAATATATTTTGAAAAACAATACGTCTAATATCTGGTCTAATTTATCAGAATCCAGAAACTCTCAGTACCTATGACCTAAGTATTTAGTACTTAAGGTATTCTCCGGGGTCAGTTCACTTTAGGCATAAATATGCTCATGGAAACAAAAATCTCCAATATTTTGTATACATTATTAGTACCTTGTAACATTCATAGTAAAAGCATGTTCCCACACAGCGTCGCCGTAGTGCACGTGTGAGTACTGCAGCGTGTAGTGTCGCGCGTGTGCTCGGAGCGTGTCGCGCCACGATACTGTGGCGGTGCGCGAGCGGACTGACGACGTGCGGAGCTCGGAGGGCGGCCAGGGGGGCTCTGGGGAAGGGAAACAAATATTGCAATAAATAGAGACAAGATTCTTAACCCTAGATCTTCCCCCCATCCTATCCGCGCAGGCGTCCCTCAGGGTTCCGTGCTAGCCCCTCTCATTTTCACCCTTTTTACTAGCGACATCCCCAAAAGTAGAAAGGCGCAGTTGGCTCTGTTCGCAGACGACACGGCCATTTACTACGCTTGGCGCATGGTTTAGAAAGTGGAGAATCGAAGTTAATCCCAACAAAAGTCAGGTTCTTTTCACCAAACCGCGTAAAAACCTCACCTCCCTCCCCGACCGCTCACCATGTTCGGCAAGCCTATCCCTTTTTTTTTTTGAGGGTGGGAAATCATCAAATAACTTCTCCCGCTCTGGGCGGGTGGGGAGGGTGTGTCAGACTCTTACTGACTAAAACCCACCCGTATTCCTTCCTGTTGCCTGTGTTGCGGGGGCCTCGGTGACCCATAAGTACCTTCCCGCGACCCCAAGCCTATACCTTAGAAGAAGCGAGCCTAGGCGTGACCCTTGACCACCATCTCTCCATCAGAGCACACTAAGCAGGCGCGTTCGCGTGCCGCTTTCGCTCTCGGTAGACTACACTCCGTCTTAAATGCACGCAGCAAATTGTCCCTTAGGGGCAAATGGCGTATTTACACAGCGTGAATCCGTCCCATTATGACATAATATACCTGTGCAGTCTTCGCACAAGCTAGGCCCCACCACATCCACAGGATGCAGTGCCTCCAAAACCGTTTCCTCATAAAGGCAACGGAATCCCCTGGTTCGTCTGAAACGAGATCCTCCATCTCGATCTTAAAATCCCCACCATCAAGCAGTTCATGAAGCGCATCGTTTCATTGACTCTGCAGCCACCCACCGAAACCCTCTGGTTGTGAAGGCCGCCAGTTATAGGCCCACCGATCCTGATGACCCCATTACCCTCCTCCAGGAAAGCAGTAGGGCCACGAGTACAGTGAACAAATCACACAAACCGACCTTCCGACCTCGCCGAGGTCCCTCGCGAAAACCCTGACGTAATTGTCCCCCCCCGACCCTTGCTTGACAAAGCGCCAGCCCGCGCCACAGCTGAGCCTGTAGTTTTAAATGCCCCGTATAAAAATAATACAGTGCAGATCCAGCCTGTCCCACCTTGCTGTCCTCCCCCCAGCGACGCCCTAAGCCGAGGTCGAGGCCGAGGGGGTGCCCTTAGCGTGCAGTCGCTTAGTAATGTAAGTAATTCGCCCCTGGCTGGAGGCTTTAAGTCCGCTTAAGGCAGCCACAGGATAGTCCGGTTGAGTAGTCACGACCTGTCAAGGTCAAGTACGAGATGCCATCCATAAAAACAAAAAAAATTAAAAGAGTTCATGGAGGATAACTTACCTTAGTACTCCTGCATGAATTCTCACATTGAAGTAATATTAAAATAATACTGTTATAAGAGGTGGTGGTACAGTCACAACGCTTTCGGTAACGGACGATAATATCGTACGACTTAGGAAACAAAACAAGTCACGTAACATGATATGAACACACAATAAACAAAAACAACACTAAACTGGCTTCCATCTGGATTCGCAGGGCTATTGGTGCCGATTCCCTTGTTCACAAACTAAACTAAACTTAAGTTCAGTGCATCTTTTTCTTTCTATTTCATTAAAAAAAGGACAGAAGATAAATTTTAGTTTAGTCCTGTCAAATTAATCAGCGCCTGTCACTACTCTATACAAGTTTAGACGTGAATAAAAACTTGCCTACTAAAATTACGTCAATTTACGTCAAGCGCTGATTAATTTGACAGGACTAAACTAAAATGTATCTTCTGTCCTTTTCTTAATGAAATAGTAAGACAAAGATGCACTGAACTTAAATTTAGTTTTTTTTTTTTTTTTTTTTTTTATTTGTGATGGGTTTGCTCTTGACTTTAGTCTATGCCAGAGGCGACAGAAACAAAGTCGACGATGGAGCGAGCTTACCCAGAAGAAGCCTGTTCACTCTCACTTTGAAGAGATTAGGGTTATATGCGTTCGGAAACACAGACGCAGGCAGAGAGTTCCATTCCTTTGCTGTGCGCATTATAAAAGGAGTTTGGAAACGCTTAGTGCGAGTTGGTGGGATAGCCACCAGGAAGGGATGGTAACCTGAAGTGCGCCTAGATGACCGATAATAGAAGGGGGCCGGTGGAATGAGGTCGTGGAGTTCCTGAGCACACTCTCCGAAGTACAATCTATAGAAGACCGACAAGCAGGCAACCTTGCGACGATGGGCCAAACTGTGAAGCTTGGCATCCACCAGATTTACGTCGCCAATGAGCCTCTTAGCTCTGCGTTCCACCGAGTCAAGCGCGGCAAGTTGGTATTTAGCCGAGCCATCCCAAAGGTGGCTACAATACTCCATGCAGGATCGGACCTGCGCTTTATAAAGGGTCAAAAGCTGTCCAGGCGTAAAGTATCGCTTCACCTTATTTAGGATGCCCTGTTTCTTGGCCGCAGTCTGGGCTTTGTACTCGATGGTGGCGCCGAAGTTGAGGTTAGATGTCAACTCCATGCCTAGGAGCTCGAGCCGATCAGTTACAGGAACCGATGTACCCCGAAAAGTAGGAGTCAGGTCGAAACGACTCCTTTTTGCGGTAAAAAGACACGCTTGTGTTTTGGTGGCGTTAAAAGTGACCAGATTATCATCACCCCACTGGGAGACAAGGCTTAACGTCAACTCTGTCCGCTCTACCAAGGCCTCTCTCAAGGAACGAACTGCGGCCCCGTTGGTTTTTGCGCTGGACAAGTATCTCTCTGAAACAGTACTGTCGTCCGCGTACCCAACAATACCAGTCTGTAGTAGGTCATTGATGTGCAGCAGGAAAAGAGTTGCAGAGAGAACAGACCCCTGAGGAACTCCGGCATCAATAGCCATAAGGTCAGAGGAGCAGCCGTCAACGACTACTCTGATCGACCGTTCACTAAGGAAGTCTGTCAAGGGAATCGGCGCCAATGGCTATCTTTTTCATTGCCAGTGACTAACTAGCTTCAGTTGTACACCGAACTTTGATGACAACTGAGAATTTCATAACATTGGTATTACGTATCACAGTAAGTGGACATCACGTTACGGTGACCAACAGACCGGGAACGGTGCTCATCGTCCCAACACTTGACGCCTCTATTTTTTATCGACTATTATGCGGCTAAGTTGAGTAGCGCCTTTTGAGCGCTAGAATACATTATTTTAGGGAACATTTTGTATTAAGCGGTTTATTTAAACTTGAGACATGATACTGGCGGTAAATTCAATCTTTTTCAGTTTTAACTCGACAGTCTAGCGAAATTAAATAGTGTGTTTTTACTTGTGCTAATAAAGTGTAACTTAGTGAAAATAAATCCTCAAAGGAAAGGTAGGTAAATAAAACCACGAAATAGGTAATCAAAACCACGGTATATAATGTACAAGTTGTTAAAGTATTAGAAGATCATTTTGGATGCTGTATATAGCTATGTACATCGTTAGGACTCTAGTATGATGTATGTACCTACATAACTATGTACATATTTCGGGAATATGTTGTAGTTACATAATTACTCGCGTATACCTACTCTAAATATTATTATTACTTCTTATTTTGATTATATTTTTAGGGTTCCGTAGTAAACAGGGAACCTTTATAGTTTCGCCATGTCCGTCCTGTGTCAGTTTGTCCCCGCTGTAGCTCAGAGATGCTTAGTACTAAAAATCTGTAATTTGGCACAGGTATTACATATTGATCAAGCCGTCAAAGTGGTACAATAATATCTAAAAAAAATGTTTTTAGGGTAGGCCTCTTGCATCAAATGGGGATGTATTTTTTTCTCATCTATCCCATGGTGTGGGGAATCGTTGAATAGGCCGTTCAAAACTATTGCGGGTCTGTGAATACCACTTTTTATTCAGGGATTCGTTTGCGTAATATTAAGCTGTAAAGTGCAAATTTTTGTTAGAGTGAAGTCTCCCCCCCCCCTGCAAGCTAAATGGTTGTTTATGTGAAAAAAATCGTGGCAGTAGTACATATGATGAAATTAAATAGAAAACTATCACAGCTAAGTAGGCTTTACAAGTTAGTATATTCACATAAAATAATCAATGATAAAAAAAAATATGTATTAAAAAATACTTAGGTATATTAAAATATAAATAATCCCAGCAATGTTAGACGTGCCATACTTCTGCCACGACCAAGAATCACAATAAAACAACATAAGAAGTAATATTTACACGCTTAACTTACTATCGGCTTCGGTGTTAATCACTATAATTTATAAAACACTACCTTTGAGTAGTGTCTTTCACGAAAGCCACCACAAACTAAATGATCATCAATTTGATGTCCACTAAGCTTACACAATCGCAATCTTAGCAATATCGATACAAAACCATCTGTCAAAATGTGTTACGGTGGCTATCAGCGGTACTGGGTGCCTATGACGTCATCCTAGTTAGTCACTGAAGTTAGCCAATACGAAACTAACTGTTTGACAGTTAATCGTTAAATACTTTGCCAAGTGATCATCATTATGAACTGTCAACAGAGATACGCAATAGCCCTGCTGGTCGGTACTGGTAGACTTCTATTTTTTAATGATATCAAGTTAACGATCGCATCTAGATAATCAATCGAGTTTACACTTAATTATTGGGTTTAAACCCATACCTGCCCCACCCATCTCTAGCTTATCTCTAGCCCATTATACTCTCTAGTGGCATTATACTAGCACGAATATGGCAATTTAGAAGAAACAGTAAAAATTGCTCACCCAATATACTAAGAAGCACACTAAAGACAGCAGTTCCATGAAGGTTGGTGGCTCTGCACTGATACAGTCCCGCGTCACCTGTCTCTGAGTACTGCAGGCTGATGGTGCTCACTACGCCGAGAGCTGTTTTTGATTCTGATATCATTGCTCTGAAACCAGAAAATGGTATTTTGGAAATATGGTTAAATAATCTAAAAGGAGTTTGTTAGGTTCTGTAGATCTACAATGACTAACTCTGACATGTAATTAATTTGGCCGTTGCTATTTTGGTCTTCCAATCACGGCTTGTGAAAGAATTGGTATCAGATTGAACGACCATTGTAAATGTGGATTATAGAAGCCATGAGTATGTTGATGCATGATTTGTCTTTTCTCCTATTTATTTTGGTAAACCGGAAACCTGCAGCACCAAGGATTTTGACGGTGCGATGCGAGGTTTTATTTCATATACACCCATTAAACCAGAATGCTGCTTGGCGACACTTCCAAGAACAACTCCAATGCTACCAAAATAATACTAACCTTTGATTTATAAAATCCAACACGTTTCCATCATGAGTCCAAGTGACTCTGATGGGTTCGTCTCCAAGTGGCCGACACTCTAGCTTGACAGGATGACCGAGCCGTGACGTCACGTTAGATGACGAGGATTCGAAGTGAACTGGTTCTGGAATGAGAAAAATACGAAATTAATTGATGACTTTCAAAATGATCGTCATCGAATATCTATATGAGAATGTTCTCTATCAGGTGATACATTTTGCCTTTTGAAATGGCGTTTAATGTAAACTGCAACCCATTGTAATCATGAATGTGATGGCTTCTTGTGCTATGAGCTTGCTGTGTACTGTTGTACTCTTCATTTTGTTTTACTTTGTATGATTTTCGTAAACATATTGTAACTACCTAGAATATTCTAGTGAATGATGTAGTCTCCTATAATTGGAAGCGCACATTTGTATTTTTCCTTGTTATTGTAAACATGCATGTCATTGTGTAGCCTCTGTTGGAGATCAAATAAATGAATACATAAACAGATCCGAATAAGCCAAAAAAAAACATATTATCTTCTTCCAAGGCCTGACACAATCTACAGAAAGTCACGCACAACATGGGTATAATCTTGCCTACTTTATTTTTGTTTTATCTGCTTTCGTACACCTTTCCAGTACCTGTGGGGCTAGCAGGAACGTGCGGAGTAAATTAGAACTAACGTAAATTATAAGGAACCATTTAAAAATTGAACGTACTCGTTTCGCACATAATATTTACTTAGTTTCAAGATTTTGTTCACTTTGTTCTATGGGTGATTCCTAATTTTGCTAGTCGCAAAAAAAAACAAAATGCTACGTTACATTAACGTTCATGCTAGGGCCTGTGACGTTTGATCGTAATACTTACTATTTACGCTCATCCACACAGTTTTACTCAAAGGCTGTCCTACTCCATTTTCCACATTACAGGAGTACAGCCCCTCATCAGTAAGAGACACTTCCTCAATGATGAGGGTCCCGTTAGGCAAGCTGAGGATCCCACCGCCAGCCAGCTCTAGGACTGGTTGCCATGTGCCGAGAAGAGCTGGAATATATTGAAGAATCTTATATTATTTAATAGCTATTTCTTTTACTAACTATCGCGTGGTTTAGACCATGTTTATTATGATGTACATAGTATATTTGCAAGTCGTTCATTTAAATTTTCCTTCTGATTACAAAACGTGGGTTTTGCTAACAGTCTTGGTTACAGCAGCGTCCTTCCCGTCTTTAAATTGTGAATATGGACATGCAGTTGACTATGCTTATAATGCATTAAAGAGTGTGTCATGTGACTAAGAAAAGAGTAACACCGAATAACACGTCCTCGTAAGTTTAATAATACGAAACACTTAACAACGAATGCACGCTACAAAATATAGAAATTCGATGATGTTCTGGTAGTAGAATATACGATAAAGTATCCAAAGTTTCTATCTGCGAACAAAACATAAGGCTCTTATCCCGTGGCCTAATTGTGTAACACACCACGATAGTACCTTTGATTTTGACAGTTCAACAAAATTCATTGCTGCAGCATTGTTATTGACGTTGTCGAATAGACGAATTTTTAAACCATATGAAGCAATGGATTACCAATTTTCCTTAAAATCTTTCGGATTCTAATTGAAAGTTTTACGCAATTAAGGTGCTAGTTTAATATGTGTGAAACACAAGAGACGAAACAGCAGACGATCACTTAATGACGTGTTATATACCAACACCATACCATCTTTCTTCATCCAATGCACTTGCGGCTGCGGGTAGCCGCTTGCACTGCACGACACTGTACCTCTTCTGCCGAGGAGGAGCGACGAGTTGTTTGGTTCCTCCAGCCATTTTGGTGCAACTGTAATGGAATAATACATTTTTACTGAGAATTTTAGTAGTAGGTGTCTCAACTATTATTGGGATTATTGAGATTTATAAAGTACTTGACTTTGCGGAAAGGGTGAGATTTGCAGTAGGAGAGGTCATTGTTATGTTCGGGTCAGTTACTTTGTTTATATCTGCTGAGAATTAATATTATTATGTTCCAGTTTAGACATTTTGGATACTGGTATAAAAGGGAGACGATAACAAGTTGTTTCATTGCCTTAATTAATGCTGGCAGCCAATCAAGGATGAACTACCTACTTTTTTCCGTCAAGTAGGTTGTCGGTTTTTTTAATGACCAATCGCATTCTTTGTACATTGAACTTTATTTCCACGTTTTATGGTTGCAAATATTGGTAGTTAGTTACCTTTAATATACAGCTCAGTAGATCTATTGACTTTCGCCACGTGGTTGGAAGCGACGCATGTGTAAGTACCACAATGTTCTAACGACACTTTCTTGATCACTAGTGCACTGAACAGCTCCGAGTTTCTTTCAGCCATCTGTAATTTAATAAACCGTGTATATAGTCGCTTGTGTAAAATGGTTGAATTCCTAGGCTGCAAGTTTAAACTTTAGACTTTTGGGGTTCATTATTTCGATTCCGTTATAGTTTCTGTCATAATTTGAGGACTTAAGTGAGACAGCAGATCACATAAAGGCCTATAGCATAAATTAAATCAGAAGCAGCGCTGCACACTTATATTTAGGACCTGAGAAAGATCTTTACGATCACAGCCGCTGTTCAGCTCTAATTCATACTCTAGAAGAAGGTCTAAAGATAATAAAAACTAAATGACAATCTCACCTTCAAATCACTAGGAATCCTCTTCCCATCTTTCAACCACTCAAAATGAATCGGCAAATCCCCAGTCCTTAAATTACAATAAATATTGACTATCTGTCCTTCCTGAAGGTTCGTTCCCAACAATAGATCATCTATTACTGGAGCTTCTATAACTTGAATCTCGAAGGCTCTTCTAGCCATTTCTCCTGAAGGACTGGTTACTATGCATGTGTATACTGCACCATTGGACTCTTTAGATATTTCTGGTATGGTAAGAATTCCATTTATGTTGACGCTTGGAGCATTCCGCCTTGTTTTACGTTTTTGGTGCGATCTCTTGTAGCGAGATTGGAAGATCGCGTTCGATGTTAGTAACTCGCCTTTGAATTCCCAGTCGATTTTGCTGAAATGTTTTGAAGACTATTTGTTGCAAGTTTTTAAGGCCAGTTGAATTCTACTCTCGACACTTAACAAGATGGTTTATAAAAATAGAAAAATCTGAAGAAATAAATATGTGGTCCCTGAAAATTATCAAGACAATTTTACCAATAAACGGATAAAATTATAAGAATATTTATGCTTAGCTTTGAAGACTACGCTTCAAAACTAGCAAAATACTGGAGTGGTTAATTTTCAATAAACGAGGTCTAAAAGCCTTTGAAATCCTGGACTAGAATTCAATCAAGTTTTATGGCGTTGCAAAGAGTACTATTTTGTAGGCACTTCACTACTTATAAGCATAAAGACATAGTTACCTTATTGGATATCCATAAAACGGACACCTCAAGTTAACTGACTCCCCACTTTGCACTTTCACTGGTGGGAGAGATCTGATGTATGGCGGTCCTGAAAATAGAAATAATAGAATGTATTTGTTACAGAAATGTAGTAACGTTGTTTGACGTCTTTGCTTGTCAGTTTTAACTCAACCAAACCAATTATTCGCAATCTAATTTTGGCCAAATTGATATTTTGAATTCAATATTGAACGAGTCCGCTTCTAATCTCGATCTCACTCGGCTCAATGATGGAAAGTGTTGCGTAAGGTTATGCAAGCGCATCCAGAAGTTCCCTTTACAATTTTCAATTTCAAGAGCTTTACACACAAACACGACACGACAAACTAAAATTGCGCAATTTCTTTGGCTATCGCTTTTTTTTTGGAGCTGCCGAGAAGTCAGTGTTAACCAAAATTGCCAAGTATTGCGCAACTTAGTTGCCTGTGTGCGTGTATCTTTATAATTATTGAGACGCTGCTAAGAGTTCCACATTTTGGCAAATGATAAAGGTTTAAGATAACCACTGAGTTCTACATAACAAAATGAATTGATATCCTAAGATGTATTATGATAAACTTACCATACACATCCAACCTATTTTCATGTGATGCCACATGATCACCTTCCCTAGCCGTGCAGGAGTACAGGCCTCCGTCTTCGACCCTCACTCGAGTGATGTTCAGCTGTGAGGCCACTGAGTTGTCTGATGTCATCAGTTGGCCGAGGGCGTATCTGGATACGAACGCTATCGTGGTTAAAGTACCTATGCTGATTAAGTCGAACAAATAAAAGTAATAGTTATAGTATAAGACTATTAAATTCAAATTCGTATATTATTAAGCAAGCCATTCTCCCTTTATTAAATTTTTGGAGACTAAATCTTTTGATCGAATTTTGTAGAACTAAATGTTTCCTTTGGAGCAAAGTTTTCTCCTTAACTAAAAGTAAATGCTGAGCATACATGTGCCTGTTCCTTATATACATGTGACTGTTCCTAACTTATCCCAGGTTGATAAAGTTTTAGTTTTTTGCAAATTAAGTTAATATTAATGTTGAGGTCGGCTTTCACATAGGTTACTTCGAGAAGCACTTGGCGAGAGGCTTCTAAACATTGTTTTGTCCCACTGTCAACGTGCTACCCTGTATAATTATTATGATATTATTATATATGTTAATTCTACTTAACTTCAAAAACAATTTTATCATGATTTTCTTGTTGGTGGTCACCCTTGTAAGTTTTTATCGTCAATAATGTAAAGCTCATGATGCTCTAGTTAACCTTTTTCCTTGAAAATAAACAACATAACATAACGCATGTTTTATCCCCGAAGGGTTAGGCAGAGGTGATCAAATAGTACACTATCATTTCGCCAGTTATGTTTAAGTCTCATGTAATAGAAGGCTATTGTCATCAACCGGGATTCTTTGAAAATCATGTTGATAAATACCTTGGATCAGTATTACTCGACACAATAATGCCATCTCTTTCCCACACAAATTGTGGAGGTCTGTCACCGCTCGCTTCACATTGCATGCTGATCTGAAAAGGTTAAAAAAACACGAATTAACACCGATTCCCAGGTCGGGCAGTGTTATTGGGTTTTTCCATTAGGAATTTCTCAGTAACAGCCCAGAGTTTGGAAATTGGCGCTGTGATACCCCCGTGCTTCGGAAAGCACGTTTAGCCGTTGGTCCTGCGCCGGATCTCTCTCCGGTCCTGTCGGATTGCTGTTCCATCGGACTATGAGAGTGAGTGCACCTGTGTCTGCGCACACACTGGTGCACTATAATACCTCCCGTGTATATGGCTAGTCTCCTCTGAGATTGGCTGTCACGGCCGAAATTCGGTCTGGAGGACTATAAGTACAGGGTTATTTTAAATTGGCTAGCTAAACTCCGCAGTCGCGATTGGTATCAATATCTAAAAATGATAAAACAAAAAGTAAATTATATTGATGATTCTTTTTGTGGGGTCATCGACCGCAGTTATTGTAGTCACTTGAAATATCAGTTTAAAAAATCTGTTGTTTTTTAGTGTAAACTTCACAGGCGTGGGTATCGATATCTAAACACAATAAAACATACTATCCACTCATACTTCAAGTAACAACAATAATAGCGGTAGTAGTACCAAAAAAATGGAATATTTTTAATTTTTAATGTATCGTGTTTAAATATCGATACCCATCGCGCCTGCGGAGTTTAGCTAGCCAATTAAAAATAACCTTGTATGTACTATCGGCCAAACTTCCGCATGCTCACCTCTAAGGCGATAATCGTACAGCACGGCTTACGACTCGATCGCCCGATGCAAGCGTTTTGACCAATGGGATGAACGAAACGTATTTTAGTCGTGTTCGTTATAACGTAATTATGTATAGAAGTGTGACACACATACTAGGCGCGTGTTATGCTCACTTGTTGTGAGATCATTTTTAATGGTCTCGGCCAGCGAGAGCTCTTTATGAATTATTATTGTTGACAAGAAGTCATTTCGTACTTATATCTTCCGTTTGGTTTAGAAAATGTAATATGCTGTATATGATGTAGTATTGCTATATTTAATTAGTATCAATAATAAAATATTTCCATAAAAAATATAATAATTTGGAATAAGGAATGTCAAACAACAAATTATGTCTATTCTATACACTTTGATATTTACCTCTCTCCGACACATGGCTATGCTCTGTCGGGTATATAAATTTAGTTATTTATCATTACTTTCACTGCCTCTCCAATTTTCGCGATGTCCTATGCGATGCCGGCAAACAAATCGCAGCGAACGCGCTAGGTGCGTTAACCGACACTGCATAAAGGTATAAAATGTTTATATTGACATTTTTGTGTTTTATCAGCGTGCGACTTGTTACTTGTGCAGTGCTATTGGAAAGCAAATAACTGCATTTAAATGTGTTTAAACTTGGGAACTTAAAGCTTAATATCACGCATATCGATCCCTGAATCGAAAAATTGCTTTGAAAATCAGCAATATTCTTGAACGGCCAATCGAATGATACACCTATGGGATAGGAGAAAAAAGTTATCATCGCCACTTTACGTGCAAAGGACGTACCCTAAAAAAATGTTTTTCAAGATTTTAGTTTACTACTTTGTTGGCGTGATTAATATGTATACCCATGCCAAATTACAGTATTCTAGTAGTAAGAGTCTGTGAGCTAAGCCAGGGACAGACAGACAGACGGACAATGCGAAACTTTAAGGGTTCCTTGTTGACTACGGAAACCTAAAAAGGAGCAAGTTACGTAGTTTTGTTAGAAATTGACAACATTTGGTATATTTTTCTTTTATTGCTCTGTTTTGATTGAAATAGCAAAATTACAGTAGTGTTTGAACCAATAGTTGACGCAGTTTTTCAGAGATTTTTGTTTATTGCTGTCGCAACTTTTGCAACTGCAATAAAAATAAGTTCATTATCTAAGTACCATTGTTATTGGTCGACAACCGGTTAAACAATAGGACGGCTTAATAGAAGGGCCATAAAATACGGTCATAAAAAATGACAAAATATTTCTTCAACACACTTGCTTGTAAAGTGACTCTTATAGCAACGCATTTAGGTTCATAATTCAGCGTTTATTACACTAGTATTTTTACTTTACAGTTATTTTTCTCAATCTCCGCAAAGAGTTTTTATATCTAAAAACAATGAATATTTTTGAGAATAAATAAACTATTTTAGGATACATTTATGATAAATCAATCATCAAAATTATTATCATTTCTTCAAATGATATATTTTTCACTACGAATTTACCTTAATTTGCGTATTCAAAACTTTATTTCGTTTTTATTATATTTTTATATGGGCTGTTCAGCGGTTTTGCCGTGCCTTTATTTACACCTGGACGCGCATCGCTAGCGTGGCGCGCGGAAGAAACGAAACCAGCACGCCATTTTCTATAAATACTCGTTAACGTTTTCGTTGTGTGGTTAATTATTATCAAAAATGTTGACTTCAAGTAGGGAAGAAGAGCGAAGAGCAACACGTAGATTTGACCACCCCCGGAAATTAAATCGAGGCACGAAACGCGAGTGACACGCCTTTTGCCACCAAAATCTAGAGAGAAATACCTAGCGGCCTACGAAACTATAATAACAATACAAGTCTGTTTTTTCCTCTCAAGTTGAAAACCATCGTATGAAACGCGTGTGTATTGATAATTACTCACTCGGCGCCCTTATCGCGCTCGTCTTCGGCTCGCGCGAACAATACCGGTTCAAGTGTAGTTAGTAACCAACATCACACACTTGTATCATAATGTACTAGTATGTCTGTTGTTATTTTTTGTTACCCGCCCAATACTCACACAAATGCATATTGCCTCTAATTGGACGAAACCAGGAAGAGGTGTGGTCTGTCACTAGCTGCGCTTGCCGCAGAAATATTTTCTTAAGTGAGCATGCTTAAGTTTTGCCGATAGTACATAAGATTGGATGACAAAACCTTATCGAAATGATGAACTGTATTATTTAAATAAATGCTTCGTTTAACTGCAGTAAATTTTTTTTTTCATTATAGGTTCTTTGTCATTTGGTAATTTTTTAAAAGTAAATTTATTTAAGTTTATAAATACTTACATCGCCCCCTGATGTGACTGTTCTTTCCGTGAAGTGTTGTGTGATAATCACCCGCATATCTGCTAGCCTTTTTCTTCTGTCAAGACCTGAAAGAGAGAGAAAAAATATTTGTATCATCCACGGAACAGAAAAAACAGTGGAAGTGCAAAGTAGGCGTGGCACGAGTGCCACAAATAAGCGCTGTTACGCTTACTTGATCCCAGTCGTGTTCTAACATCGCGTCGAGTCGCTAGTCTCACGATAAATTTATTTTTCCGTAGCTATGCCGTATTGTTCCATTTTGGAGTGCAAAAATGATAGTAGGAGAAAAAATCTTTAAAATGGAGGTGTTTTGTACCATCGGTAGGTACGATTTTATTTGTTTTCTAATAAAATCTAAGTTAATTTCAATTCACTAATAATTTAATAGAACGTCTAGTTAAAATAAACCTTATGTTCATTAAAATAAAGTTTATCTTGGTTTGAATGTATTCACTATTTCGTTCTCGAAAGTTCTTCGCTATTCAATTAGTGATGTAGTCTGGTCGGATGTTGATTTTATCGATTTATATCTATAAAAGAAAATAAATAATTTAATATTTATTATAAACATTACAATACAAATATAAGGTCGAATAACATTCATACACGAAATTTATTTTAAGAGGTGTATGTAAATGGATTGATGCAACGGGCAGAGTTAATTGGATGCCATCCAAATTAAGCACTATATGCTCAAATAAAGTATATAGATACACGAAACCTACAGCGCTTCCATCAATGAAAATCATTAAGTTTTTTAATGAAGTAAGTTACCATATTTTATTTTTATCACTTGAAAGGCGATGACGTGACTCCTGTGCAATTTCATTCCGCAGACAGTTCAGTTCAGTACGAATTAAAAAGTAAAAATAACGTGTTTTTTTATTTTAACCCAAGTATCAGTAAAACACATTAATTTATATAAAGCAAGTAATTTATATTAGTACTTAAATATTTTATTTTTGATTAATACGTACTACGTTATTTGTCCCACAGTTTTACTGAACTCCCAACGAGTTATTTTTTTTTTCGAATTAAACAAGAAATCGATATCGATAAAGTAATTCAAAATTCAATATGTTCTGCACCGGCCGAGTAGCAGTAGATAGCGACCTATGACGCGAATGTCAACCTTATGTTTAACACGTTAAAGTTTATAATTGCGACCACAGAGAAAACCGCCATCTATAGTCGGGTAGCGGAATATACTCGGCAATCGAATCTAGTTTGATTATAGATTACAAAACGTTGTAAAGACTTTTTGCACTAAAGCTAAATAAATCCTATTTGTAGTGACTGAAGGTTTATTCCCAGATGAAGGATCTGTGACTTATGCTAGTTTTGACTAAAATTAAAACGACAAATCAAACGAATTGTTTATTTGTAGTGCATTGTATGATTATCAGTTTATTTGTGTGAGTTTGGCGACAACGGTTCCTATAGTGAGTTTGTTGCATTGAGGCTCCTACATACTAGCGCGACTTGTCGCGCGACGCGACGCGACTCAAAGACACCGCGTGTAGCGCTACAAGCGGTGCTTTTGTGTCGCGACGCGTCGCGCGACATGTCGCGCTAGTATGTAGGAGCCTTTGCACTTCCACTGTTTTATCTGTTCCGTGGTATCATCAATATTATTAAGTTTCTTGTGTTCTTTCTTTGTTCGTACGTATAAAAAAGATGTTGGTTTGATATTAAACAAAAGCCAGCTAATATTCAAATTCCAATTTTAAATAAATAGATTTCTCCAAAATCTAAAATCCAAATCCCTGATGGGAATATCACGGTGAAAACACCAATTATGTTCCTACTAAATCGGAATCCCCAAAGGGTAGGGTCGGTAATAGCCTTTTAGTGACGTCACGAACTACCTAATTTACTTAAATTGGTGTCTAGTTTAAGCGTTGCTAGGCAACGGTTACGTCATCAATATGGCACTGAAGTACACGTGCCGTAAAACGTTGATTAGAAGCTCTCGCGCTGGTAAGTGGGCTAGGTCTATTATATACACTGCAGGACAGTAATATTTGTGCAGTTATTAAATGGTTACTTATTTTATAGTGTTATCTTTTTACTGAGCTGTTTATTTAAGTGCATAATTTGGGCGAGTAAAGTAAATTAGAATGAATACTGCAAAATACTATTTCACAGATTTACTAGAGCTCTTCATACACTACAATAATGAATGACGTGAGAGAATAGTGCTATAATCTCTTACTGTTATTAGGCGGTTTATAGATTGTGTGCTTAATATCAACGGAAATATTTGGCTGTTCACTGTTGAGAACTTTATAGTAAAATAAAACAAACCGAAAGATTTTAGGTTGTTTAGATTTTATTATGGCTTTTACACTGGTCTTAGTAATTTTGAATAGTAGGTATCAACTCAAAATGCTTCAATCAAAATTCATCTTGAAAAACGAATTCATTTTTACTAAAATTCACTTCCCTACCTTCCCTAAATACGCTACCCAACTAACTCGATCCTAAACTGTATCTAAATATAGTTGAACCGAACATTAATTGGCATCAAATGTGTCTTCGACTAATCAAACGCGGAAGCGAACGTTGCCGACAGCGATAGGTAAGTAAGTATCAAATCAGTTTCCATACGACGTATACGGTTGATAGAATTACCAAATTGTATTCCTGATGAAATTTAGAAACGAACTATTAGAAACATTAATTTTCACACAAGAGTTCCTTTTGTCCTTTTGGAAGCTAATCGAGCACACGGCTTATTTTGCGATAAATTGGAAGGTCGTAGAAAATTTTCCGGCGACATTATAAATAGTTACAAGTGGATGGTGGAGTGGAGTGACGACCGGTCAGTCCGCCAACCGTGGTGACTGTTTAGGTATACCAAAATAATAACCCCGCTTAGCAGACGAATCGGTGATTTAATTACCTTAGGTATCCATATTATTAAGAAGAATATCTCTTTATGTATGTAAAATGAATTATGTCGAGGAAATAATTCAAGCAAAGGCATTCTAGTCTATGCAGATCCATATTTCCATACTTTGACAATGAAGACAAGGCAATAGACTATAATAGTCCAATCAATTAGCACATACATAGCGCCTTACTGTACTATTCTCAAGCAATCTACTACTACCCGACTATTGGAGACTGGAGTGCATATCACAAAATAGGTAGGTACAGAAGTTCGGCTCAATACAACGAGCGAGCGCACGCACAAATTGTGTATAGAGACGCGATCTTGCGGCAATCAAACAATTGCCAATGCAGAGTTTGCACTCGCTATACGTAGACCGTGTCCTTTAGTCTGTTCCAATATTATCTGATGAAAATATAAACAAATAGATCAGGAAACGTATCTGTGGATGCCCATTTGCAATTTAATTATTTTAATACCCGTATTTGTGACTTTAAATCAACTTATAGTTGTTTTTTATGCTGGCAGTTGAGGTGAATTCTGTAACCACAATTTTCGTCAATGATTTTTAATTTACAATTTAATAATGTTGGAAAAAGTGAGATATAAAGTTGAAACCTTCTAAATGCAGATTAATGTGATACTAATTTTCTTTAGTGAGTGCTTGTGTCAGAATTTCACCCAAACAGGGATTGTTTACACTTTCATTAGATGATTTTGGAACACACTATAATTATGTATGCGTGCGTTATCTTACCTTCTGTATCTTTCTATTTGTGCCTATAATATGCGTATTGCAATTTGAGACGGATACTGGAGCCTTTGATGTGGGCACTCGGAATAGAAACTGATAGGGTTTTAATTGGTAAAGATAAAATCATGGTAAGTAGAGCAACATTGATTATTATGAGGACGTTTTTGACGTGAAATGTGTACTGATGATAAGTTCAATATTTCTGACAAAATTTCAATCGCGCAGAGACGTTTAAATATACTTTACGAGTTTAATGTATTTCAAAACCAAACAAAAGACAGCTCAGTTCTCTACCAATTTCGTGATATGACACCTTCTTCTTCATTCGTGTCGGCACGAACGGATAAAAGTTCATGCTGCAAGCAGTAGACTTGAATAAGTAGGTATTGGTCATGTTAATGCGCTTTATATTATTTTCTCCTGTGAAAACATAACCTAGAATGGTGAAAATTATTGGCCTCGTACTACGCTCGGCCAGCTCAAGGTCAAGGTGTTGACACGGATGTGCGGTCGGCTGTACCAACAAAAGTTAAAAGTTCGGTTTTTTTTTAAACGGTAACATACCCTTAAAAACTTTGTGTTACGAAAATTAACATACAAGATCCCTATCAACTGTTTCAGTGATACATGCGACGACACAACCAACCTCATCTTTAGCACAACCGTATATTCACCCACCTACCTCCAAAACATTATCAGTCAAATCCATCTCAAACACCTGTCATTTCGGCCGACAGTTCTCGACAGACCACGACATTTCCGACACATCTAGCCACATTTGAGTCTATGCCGCGCCGTCCGTTTAGCCGCTGGACCGCAAACTTCAATTATCGTAAACGATTGCCTACCTGTCGGTAACGGTGTGACTTCACTCTTGCTAAATGTTATATGTCTACCGAATATGCAGGTAGGCGTTCATGTTGTAATGAATATAGCTCTTCCTTAATTTGACGACGTTGGTTGGAGTTGCTATACCTTTAGAAAACTAATCGTTCTAGCTACTAATAGTAATACGGCCCAGGATGGTTTTTCAAGAATTGTTAGCTAATTCTACCAATATTAAGATTCTTATTAAAAAGCCTCGAATGTGATCACGTACACTCTGTTCCAAAAGTATCTGATTAATGTGTAAACAAACCCTGTTCAAGTTAAATTCTTGGGTTCGTGGCTGAGGGCCCCGGTCCCACAGGTACACGTCCCGGAGGGCCATAATTTTACGCAATCATTCTCTAAAGGGAATTTATTAACACATTAATTTGTATTAAGAAGAAACTAATTACGTCTCATAAAGTACCTGTCATAAATCGTTATAACGACTTTCCCCAATAGTTAAATAAGGTAATGACTTGTTCAGCAAGCTACCTACAATCCGATATCATACAATATTATTATTCAATCACTGTTGAAATGTACGGTTGAAGAAATAGTCCACACTCAAACAACATACACGTGCGACATTTTCCACCCTCACACAACAAAAACCATACAAACAAAAAAAGAGAAAAACGTTTTCTGAACAAAACTCGTTCTACATACAAACTATACGAGAGTTAGGCCGGCTTCACACGGTCATGCTTAATTCAGACATTTAAGTCGGCTCCCGGAGATAAATAATGGCAATAAATAATCTGCTCGTGACACCGGTCGTGTGGAGTGAGCTTAACTCCGCGTCACCGATTGTGAGAGGAAGCTTGTTACACGGTAGGCGAAATATTTTTGAATACATTTACTTTTTTTCTGGGCACATGTTTTACGAAAAATATGGCACTTTTTGCCGGGAAATGCATTGAATACTTTATAACGTAGCAACATAAGATTTTACTACATTATAGTGAAGTTGCTTGTTATATTACCGGCCAAATGTTAATTACCTTACCCTCCCATACACTCCAAAATAAATAAAACAATCGTAATAATTAAGAACAGGTGTGGTGATTAATTAAATCATACTAACGATTAACAAAATATTTCCTAAGCTTTGTTATAAATATGTATCACTAGCTGTCATCGTATAAAGCCTATCATCCTGAGTATTTTTATAAAGCCCGCTACTGCTACTACGCTACATACGTGTATTATTTTATAAAAATACCCAGAATAATAAGTAGCCTATGTTCTTCTCCAGATTCCAGGCTACCTATCTCTCAAATTTCAGAATGATCGGTTCTGTAGTTTAAGCGTTAAAAGGTAACAAAAAGAGACAAAGAGTTACTTTCGCATTTATGATATTAAGTAAATAGAATTATATTTTATGGAAATGTGGATAAACTAAAGTCTTTTGTCAAGTTGCCAAGAAACAGTCAGAGTATATGACACACACAACCCGAATCATTTATTCACAATAGTCTTTTGTCTTTGTTTTGTATTTAGGGACCTTATCACACTAGCGAGTTGCGAGCGAGTGGAAAGCGGGACGAGTGCGCAGCGAGCTCGCCGCAAGTTCGCAACGTGGTCGCCACGAATGCGCAACGTGTTCACCGCGTTTGCGGATCGAGAGCGATTGAAGTGAGTGTACAAAAGAGAGCGAGACAAGCGAGTGTAAAATATTGTTAAAACGTGGCGAATACGTTACGCACTCGTGGCGATCACGTTGCAAACTCACGGCGAGCTCGCTGCGCACTCGCCCCGCTTTCCACTCGCTCGTAACTCGCTAGTGTGTTAAGGCCCTTAATCCTACTTCACTCGTGCACTTCGGTGTGATAGAAGCCCCTATTTATTGGAACGCCTTTTGTTATTGGTCGGTAGAGGGTCGTTTGTTTTGTTTTACGTATAACGGTAATGATTCATGGCGTACACTCCGACGCCCCTGTGAGTTGCATAATTTACTCTGTCATGGTTCGTTGGATACCATTGTTGATTCCTTGATGTGCTTTGCTCTCATCGTTTTGGACCTATCTCAACCTTTTATACGGCCTGTGTTCCTTTTTACAGCCAGTACTTTGGATGCAGCTGAAGAAATAAAGTGTAAAGCATGCAATGCAAGGGTATCTAATTTATTTTTAATGGCAGTGTGGGTTGACAACATAAGCGTGTCTGGGCAAGAGAAGGCCCAAAAAAATGGCGTTTAATATAGGAGGCATTATGTAGCAGATAAGCGGCAAACCCTGTGAAATATTACGATGATTCAGTGTAACTGATGTGTCTTTAAAATATAGACATATACAATGTTCCATAGACCTGAATGTATTGTTATTCCAAATTCCGCCTAGAGGCATGTTCAACACAATTTTGTAAGTCGTGTATTCAGTAAAAAAGTTGAACAGCATAATTATGTTGCTTATTAATTATTGGCTTTGTGAGACAGTTCATTTGATTAATACCTTGCTTTTAGACTTACTATGTTGGTAAGGCCAGATACAGCAAAGCACTGTGCTATCCCATCTTGTAAAGCCACCATTATCAAACATTGTTTTCGCATGTTTAATGCTATGTCTGATGCTATGTATATTACTAAAGATAGTTTGCAAAAATCATTGTTAATCATATCGCACGAAAGAAACAGAACATTCAAGTACCATTTTCCAGTTCAATAATTTTCCAGATCACCCATCAATAAATAAAAAATCCATTGTTTCCTTACATACCACCATGTAGATACACGAATATGTCAGAAATTTAATAATCAGGATCAATACAGAACGTGTTTTCTTGCTACGTTTGGCAAAGGAACTGTCAGTGCACTAAAAAGGTGCGATGGAAGAAGGTTAGTTCTGTACAAACAAGTTATTTTCAGAAAGCGTTTAAATTTAACAAACTCCTTTGTAACTGAAATCTACGTAAATCCTCTGCGTAGTAGGCGAATTGATATAGGTTAAATCGTAAAACTTCTTAAGTTAATGAAAAACTCGTAAGTCCATTTTTTATTAACTACCCACAAAATTCTGAAAATGATTAGTAAAATATCAATCTATATATATATATATATATATATCTATACCTATTTTATACTCAAATTTAGAACGCCATTTTAAAAATCTCTCGAATCCAAGAAAATCAGTTATTTGTTGCTCCTATAAAATTTCCTCAAATGAACTTATGAATTCTGATAATTACACCGACGATAATTATCATACTTTTCGATGTTATTTTCTGTTATGTGATATTTCTGCTTGATCTTTCTCATTGGGCAGAGTCAAATGTCAAAGCTCATAACTTCGCAACCGATTGCACACGGTCGCCGAGTTCGACGCATAAATACGAGGATATTATGTTTACAGGCTCCACAGGATGAAATTATATAGCGATATGAATTCATATTGATATGTTGTAACTTTTTGCTGGGGACTAGTGCGGCAGAGAGAGGAGTCTTTGAGCTGAGAGATTGAGTTACGTTTGGTGGGCTCAGACTGCCGCCGCCCAGATCACACATCGTTGTCGGGGGGGCTCGAATTGCTATGGAGTCTACCATGAAGTACCTGGGATTGGTGCTCGACATCCGGTAGGACTTCGGCCCCCATTTTCGACGGCTGGCACCCAAGTTGTTGGGCGCGGCTGGATCACTAACAACGCTGCTTCCCAATCTGGGGGGCCCGAGCGCCGCCCGTAGGCGGCTCTACGTAAGGATTGTGCGATCGATAGCCCTGTATGGGGCCCCGATCTGGGCGGCTAACCTGTCAGCCGGCAGCATCGCTGTCTTGCGAAAGCCGCAGAGAGCGATGGCCGTCAGAGTCATTAGGGGATATCGCACGATCTCCTACGAGATGGCTTGTGTACTGGCCGGATCCCCGCCCCGGACCTCGAGGCGAAAGTACTTGCGATACTACATCGGTGGCGCGAGGAAGCGAGGGCACGGGGCGAGTGGCTGATGTAGCGACAAATGGAGTTGCGTCGGTCGCAGCTTCGCGCAGCCCTGGTGGCGGGAAAGGCTTTCACGCCCTACCGCCAAACTCGTCACCATTGAGGCGGTCCGGCCGTACTCGAGCACTGGCTCGGGACGAGGCACGGCTCCCTGTCGTTTCGGGTGACGCAGGTGCTCTCGGGGCATGGTTGCTTCGGGAAGTACCTGTGTCGCAAAAACAGGGAGCCGGACGCCCGGTGTCACTACTGTGACGACTGCCGGGAGGGCACAGCGCGGCATCCGCTGGCAGAGTGTGCCACTTGGGAGGAGCCACGCCGTGCCCTCATCTCAGGAGTAGGCAGCGACTAGCCGTTTTCGACTCGATGGTCGGCAGCGAGGAGTCCTGGGACGCAGTGGTATCCTTCTGCGAAACAGTTACGTCGTAGAAGGAGGCTGCGGAAAGGGAGCGGAGATGTCTTCCACTCACCCTGCCCGCAGCAGGCGCACCGGGCGTCGGCAGAGAACGGACAACGCCCTCTTCCAGCCCCCCTAAATAGGTCCAGGGGCGACAGACATGGGTACATCCGTCGCCCCCCACATAGCAGGCCGACCACCCGGGGATCGCGGAAGTCGCAATAGATCCCATGATCCCCGGTCCAAGTGTGAGAGCGGAACACCGGGGTGGTTTTTAGTCAGTAAGTGTCTGACAGACCCCTCCGCCCACCCCAGGGCGGAGGAAATCCATGAGGATTTTCCAACACGGATAAAAAAGAAACTGGTGGGCTCGGGAGTGAATGACAAGTTTTCTTCGGTCCCGGTTGTGGTCGGTTTCAGTTGCTTCTATTTCGAAAGACGGACGACCGTATCAGCTTGGCCCGGGTAAACAGGTACATTCTAACTTTCTTTAATGGCTGAAGTTTAATATTAAATAAAATTATTATTGAGTAGACTGTACGGTTGACTTACGAAAACTTTTAACATACTCAGAATATTATCATAGTATACGGAGCAAATGGAGACCCAGTGCGTGTGCCGTCAATAATGTGACGTATTACAGCAATTGACAAGTTATTAGTGTAATCTGCAAACTACAAAAGTGATGCACGTTTTCGTGGGTGAACGTACCTACCTACCATTTGACTGGTATACTAAGTGGTTAAAATACTTTCTAATAAACTTATTTAGCTGTATTACGAAATTTTGTCATTAAAACAAACCTTTAATATGTACGAGTACGTCTCTCAAATTATAATTCAATTCTCTCGTAGGTATAATTAAAATGAAAACAGAAGGGTTTATTCTATTTTTATTATTTTTCAGTGCGTATCAAGGAACTCAATATCTATTATTCCAACCAGTGAATTCTCAAAATATTGAAAATGTGTATTGTGAAAGTCCTATTTAAGAAGACCTCTTATAAAAATTCAATCTCTGTTTGACGAGGAGTAGATAGAAAAAATAGAGACTTAGACTAGACTTTATACTTTGGCTAGAAAAAACACAAAGTCCGCTATAACAGGATGCCTGTGTTTTGTAACATAATTAATGTCTTTGGCAGAAAAATGTTTATTTTTCTGTACTTATTTCAACTATAAATATATATTTCAGGGACATATTTAACACACGAGTGAAATGAGCCTCAGAAAGATTACTCTTATCTTTAAACGCTGTAGAAATGTAATGTGTCCTTATCATTTTCAAGTCATTAAAGTGAGAGGTAAGATTAAAACATCACGCTTGTATTCTTCAAAGGGAGCAGTATTAAAATATAAACACTTCTCCAGTTATAAGTCCCAAGTAATAAGGACAATCTTTTTGCCACATACAGAGTACGATTAGGCTTCTACTGAGAATTCCCTAATTGTAAAACAGCTGGGCGGCAAAATAAAAATTTATATATATTTTGCCAGCTGGCTATGCCGATTCGTGCCGGTTGTTCGCGTCGGCATGATTCGGCAAAATTTGCATTCAGCAGTTTCGGTACTAGACCAACAAGGAAGTCAACACCACTTTTACCGACCTCAAAATGGAGGAGTTCATGTATTCGACGCGTATTTGTAGATCCCTCTCCTTGATTCAAGTGTTCTATTCATCAAAAAGAGGGATTGTACTTCATGAAGTATTAAAAGTCATTTCACACATAATCGGTCGGTCATGCACGAACTCGGCACATTTTGGTCATTATTATTTCAATTTGATTTTATGCGAATACTGCTTAATTAGTAAAAAAAAATGTTATAACAGCACTTTTAAAATAAACAAAAATTTTAAAAGTAAATTATTTTAAGACTGTTTATTATTAATTTTACAGGTGATAAAAAATATTTTAACGTTGGTAGGTACTGAGCAAAGCGTGTAGGAATGGTCAATATAAGAAGCGGCTCTGCCCAAACGTCTAGCTAATAAAGTTGTAACGGATAACTATTAAACTGCAAAAGTATCAAATTCACCAAATACAATTCTGTATAATATAAAATATAACGTTGCACCCAAAATACCATCACATAATTTCGAAATAAGCACACATTTCATGTACAATAGACTTGAAAGGACAAAATTATAGGGGGATGCCAACAGTCACCGCGTGAGGGCGCCACAGAGCCGGTGGCTTGAATAATTCATAATTCAGTGCATCTTCGGGTTTATGCAAGGTATAAGTGCAACACAGAGTTAAGTATAGAAGAGTACGTTAGAATATTAGTATATTATGTTACGCAGAGATATATTTTAAGCATTTAGTTTGGTGGCTTGTAGAATTTCTAACTTGTAATTTGCTCGGAAATAATTCTGTCGGAAATGCTATAGTTACTAGGTTTTTTCATTAATTTTTATATTATGATGTATGTGGTTTGTTTATTATTTAGTGCCGCCGTGGAATGGCATACATTTAAAATTGTTTGGTCGATTACTGATTCTTTGACGGAACTTTGTTCCGATGCCACTTTAGTGCACTTTTAAAGTTATCTATTTCAATTCATTTAAAATTTCTAAATGCTACTTTAAACTCGTTGACAATGAACTGCGAATCCCTGTACAGCCCGAACTAAATGACAAAAAAATCGTCAAAAAGTGTCATTTATTTTTTTGCAAATGCGGGAATCCAATAGGTTTTATTAATTGTTATTCTTGCTTTTATAAAAACCTGAAATAAAAAAAATACTTAAGCTATTATAAACGAAATGTACCTACCTATTCTACTCGAACTAAATGACAAAAAAAAATAGCTTGGTAGACATATTTTTTTTTTGGCAAAAATGGACTAGGAATAGGTTTTATTAAAATTTGGGTTATGCATTTCCCGGTTAGTGTTGGCGGATATGAACTGAGAGCTTCTAGTTCAATAGAGTGGAAACTCCACAGCTCGTATCGGCACATTTTTTTCCATATTTATCAAACATTTTTTGTTTACGTTTCATTGCGACGAGCCATATTGGGAAATAGGATAGTTATTAAAATATTTCAATCATTTTGTTTTATGGTTCTTAAATTAAAATGTTGTTTAGTGTTTTAAAAATGAAAAGGGTTTTTATGCTTATGTTATATACGAGTACCTATAAGGATTCATTTAATTTGTTTTTTATTGGATCATCATTAGGATATTTTCAGTAGCTTTTCAAGCTGGCGTAATGAAAGTGGACATTTGGATAACACTTAGGTTATCTTTTTTTTTTTTTTATTGTTGGCAGGAGTGGAATATCCCCACGGACACCTGAACTTTCTTAAGGCCTAATGAGCCGTGAGTCAGTTCAGGTAATGTCGGACTCGAACCGACTAAAAACCACTCCTGCTCTGCTGGTGTCCCCCTGACATAGTCAGAGACCTTTGAAAACGAAAGAACAATGGCGAAATCATAGCTGATATTTATTGGAGCGTCTAAAAGTAATTAATATACGAAGGCATTTCTATTATTTTTCTACGTTTTTTCAAAGTATCACATTAACTAGTTAAAGCCGGATAAAAAAGATATTTGAAATGAAAAGATTTTTTCTGCCAAGTGACAGCAAGTACATACAGCATTATTGTATTAAAATCAGTTTTTGTTTGTTATTATAATTAAATGGAGTAAATGAATTAACAATACTGTTTATTTCTAAGTGGAAGTGTTCTTTGCAGGGAAGTTAAAATATTGTAGTGTAAAAATAAAAATAAATTAATTACTTTTTTAAGACTATTATCCCAAAAAAAAAACTTGGTTTGACTTTGACAATAGTTTGGTTAATTACTCATGTCACAGACGCTTGCGCTTGTTCTTCGTGTGTATTTGTTCTCGATTGTTTTCTTTCCGTTTTCTTTAATTTTTACTTGACCCGGACTGGGGTCAATATTATGTGTATATTTTAATAGAAAATGATATTCCTGGTAGGACAGGAATCAGCGAGTATTGTTGTAATTGCTTAGTTGGTCGGCGCACAGTAGGATGTTGCGCTCATGTCACGACGCTAGTCTGGTATTTAGGATGGGCCAGACATCAGCAAAATATTTCAGCACCTGCAGAATTTCTGGATGAAATAATTATAAGAGAGGATGACGAAGAATAAACATTACTTAATATAACAATAAACTTGTTTTATTGATTGTTATGAACATACTCAACATATTCCAGACGCATTCTAGGATTTTATACATTCTTATTTATCTGAATGTTAGCAAGTATTTATAAAATCCCAGAATACTATTATAATCCTATTGCTTCACTACCTAAAAAAATGCTGACGGTGACTGGCAGCCTCAGTCAGTCAGTCCTATAATTGTACACAGTCATGTAGTAAGTATACCTAAGGTAAGGCCTACCAAAGAGTATTTATACCTTTTACAAGGCATTGCATGCTAAAATAACTGGGTAAGGGAAAAACTAATGTAATATTGCCCTTTTAACTTTCTCGAATTGAAATTACCATTGACATAACCTACAAAAGTTCACGACTGAATTTCTATTAATTCCGGCTTTCTCGAACAAACATTCTTGCACCAACTAATTCAGAAATTGACGCCGAGTTTAACAAGATATTTTTCATTTAAAGACGCAAGAGTTTAATCTCAGCTAAATTAATGTATGGGTGGCTGCCATTGTTCTTTGTTTATTAAACTGAAAAAAAAATTTACAATGTGTTTATCCAAATTTTTGAGAAGCTACAATTTTTATCAATTTTGAATAATGTTACCAAATAAGACGGTTGTTTTCTATGCTTCATGCGTTATATTCTCATTTAATACAAGGTGTTGTTTTGGACCTGCAAAACATTTTAGGAGGTAATTATGTTAGTGATTCTCGACCCGAATCAACTATAAAATGGACAGGTATTTTTTTTTTATTTTATTCTTATTTACGGAAATCGGTAAGTGTGAACTCCCCCTTTTAAAACGCGTCCAGTCTGTACGTGTCCTTAAACTGCGCTTTCACACACACACATACAAACGCAACCGACATTTCTTTCATAGATCTTAGATAGGGTTATTAAGAGAGAGTTATTCTGAAAAACAAAAAAAAAATAAAAATCTAAAATAAAAAGTATTATTGATTATTGACTTGGTATCGTATTGTTATATGATTATTTACGAGTTTCATAACAACCACCTGAAATGTTTTGCAGGTTCAAAACTGCATCTTGTATAATAGAAGCATAGATTATCCTGACTTATTTCTTTTTATTACTGTTTCTATAATTTTTGTGCAAAATTTTAATAAAATGTTCCTAGATTTCTTATTTTTCAGCAGAATAGCAATATTATTGATATTAAATTTGGTCTCCAGCTCTTGTTTGATTCCGAATCTCTCCCCTTCGTATACAGGACACTGGAACAGGATGTGCGGGACCGACTCCAGCACACCCGGCTCGCAGATGCACGATGGGTTCTCCTTACACTTGAAGCGGTGCAATTATTCGGAGAACCCACCGTGGCCCGTCAAAAACTGGGTCACCACCCCGGTCGGCTTTATTATCTTTACGATCTGGAAGGCGTCGATGGCGTCTGGGAGGAAGATCTTCGTGACTGAGGCTGTTGTTCCTTCTTTATACCTCCGGTTCCATTCGTCAAGCGACCCCATACGGATCTGCCGCTTAACGAATGATACCGGGCAGCGGTCGTAGTCCGGTCTCTTCTTGCTGCGCAGTGCCGCCTCCTTAGCGAGGTGGTCAGCTGCGGTATAAATGCTGCGTATAACCTCAGAGTTTAGACCCCAGCTCACCTTTGCTGCCCGAGACAACTGTTTGTAAAAATTCAGTGCCTTCTTACATACGCTGGCAGCGTGGGTGTTGAAGGTGAGCTGGTGGTCTATGGTCAGCCCTAGTATTTTTATTTCTTTAGACTTGGCAATGTCGACCCCGCCTATGCTCAGGAGTGGGACATCCTGCTTCAGCTTCTTGGTAATAAGCATCGCACATGTCTTATGTGGAGCAAACTTCAGCTTATTGCTTATGCCCCACCTCCGAACATACTCGAGGGCGGCATTGGCTTGTCTTTGGACTTCAAGTGCTGTATCCCCGTCGAAAATGAGCACCACGTCATCGGCAAATGCCTGGCAGTGGTTGCCTCGCTCTTCGAGCGCTTTCAGCAGAGGATCCAGCACCAGATTCCACAGGATCGGACCTCCAATCGAACCTTGTACACACCCCTTAGTCGTCTGCTTCTGGCACTCGGCCCCAGCATACCTGACCTGGACGCTTCTATCACTGAGGTAGCTGTCTAGTACTCTTCTAATATTCACCGGGCACTTTTCCTCAGCCAGTATGGTCTTGATGGCTGGCCACCATGCGCTGTCGAAGGCTCCCTCTATATCCAATGAGACAACAGTGATCAGCTTTTTCTAACTTAGCTTTCTCTTGATATTTTGAATCAGAGTGTAGAGGGAGTCCTAGGTGCTCTTCTGAGGCTTGAAGCCAAACTGGCAAGTACTGAACCGCGGGATCAGATGACATTTTAGACGAGCTACCATCATTTTTTCAAGGATTTTGCCCAGGACAGGTAGAAGGCCGATCGGCCTGTACGACTTCGGAGTTGTGTAGGTATCTTTTCCTGGTTTTCGGAGTATCACTACTGTGGTCACTTTCCAGGCCCCAGGGAAGTGACCCTGCTCGAGACGCTTGTTCGCGAGTGCAAGGAACACCCCTGGGTCCCGGAGAATGGCTTGCGCGCAGATGTCGGCTTTGAGACCATCCGCCCCGGGTGCCTTCTTCGGATTGAAGCTATCCACCGCGGATCTCAGCTCAAGAAGCGTAAACGGTGGGTCATGGTGTTCATTATACGACCACTCGTTTACACGACTGGCCGCTTCTCGGATCCGACGGTGGTCGTCACCATCTGCCTCTTCTAGGTCTTCGGGGTAAAAAGTCTCGGCCAGCAGTCGAGCCGAATCTTGCGGGTTGAGTGATACTCCATCTTTCACAAGGGGCAGATCTTCTTGCCTTTTGGAGGTCCAACCGATGATCCTGTAAATCCCCTCCCAGACGCCCTCCCTGTCTTGTTTCTGACAGAATGCCTTCCATTCTTCTGTCTGTGCTCTCTTAGCATGGGACTTATATTTTTCTTTGGCTTGCAGGTACTCATCGACAACTTTCTGTCTCCGGACTGATGCAGCACATCGTATGGGGCGCCGTTTGGTGTTGACGTCGGACATCAGTTCAGCGAGCTCGGTTGACCACCATGGTATCGTAAGTTTATTGCTATTTTTTATTTTTGGTATGGTTTTCACTATAACATCTATATATTTATATATAATTATTTCCAAATCTGTTGTATTGTTAATTTTGTCTATTTCCAATATGTTTATTGTACCATCTGCTTTTAATTGGGCCAATTTCTCATGAGATTGGCTTCAATTAGCTTTCCGAGTGTTAAAAATTCTAGTGTTCCTTTTGATTTTTCTAGAGAAATTTTAAATACGATACCAACGATACCACACATAAGTTATCTTAAGTTATGTGTTGTCGAATTAAGATTTGCATTTGAAAATACCAAGCCTAAGTGACGAATGAGACACAATTATTAACCCCGGGGAGTCAACATGCATCCACAAGATAACTCTTCAGTCGCTTTTTAAGACACCTACGACAAATATGAAATCCTTTCCCACCCACAAGAGATGCAAACATTTTTATTTTCCGTAAACCACACGCCATCATAACCGCAGGAACCACGTTTCTGAACAACACAATTGTGCGGCAACGTCTGCTCCGGAAATACTAAAGTAATATGACGTAAGTTGTGACGTCAGTAAAGCTAAGTACAGATCTGAGTGATTCTACCAGTATTAAATCTTATTCTTAGTAGATCTTAATAAACTTATTATCATCTCCTTAGCTTTTTTCCAGAAATTTTGGGAGTGGCTTCCATTCTAACCTGATGCAACTGAATACCAGTATTTTACATGGAGTGACTATACAAGATGCAGTTTTGAACCTGCAAAACCTTTCAGGAGGTTGTTATGAAACTCGTAAATAATCATATAACAATACCAAGTCAATAATCAATAATACTTTTTATTTTAGATTTTTAAATTTTATTGTTTTTCAGAATAACTCTTTTAATAACCCTCTTCAAAAAAAACAGAATCACCCATTGCGATTTATAGCGCGTCATGTCACTGTGTGCGTGAATGCGATGACCAGTGACGACAGGCTGTACGAGGCTCCGCCCACATTTCTACGAAAAAAACGCGGCACGTAAGTTGAACTAAAATGATGCTCGTTGCTATGGTTACGCGCAGCCCCGCGTTGCACGCATACCGCAATTCGATTGAGACTCGAAAATCTGTTACTGCGCAAGGTTCAACCAACGTGCCGCGATCTGTACAAATTGTTGTAGCTACAGCAACTTATAGCAAATAATTTAACCTTGAGATGTAGTTCAAATTTGAAAATAACAATGTTGTTTCTACATTATTGTTTTTAAAATTTGCTAAATAATAACTCATTTTTAAGCATCATAACAATGCGAAAATGTTCATCATCTGCAGAGCCTGTTCCCAACTATGTTAGGGTCGGCTTTCAGTCTAACTGTATGCAGCTCATCACATGGAGTGCCAGTGAATCGCGTAGGGCGACTGCGTATCAGACCTCAACAAACCACTTACTTGATAACACGATACCCATTTGTTAGACTAATTGTCAGACTTTCTGGCTTTTGATTACCCGTACCATCGACCCTACGGCAGGGCTGTAAGTTCGTTGACCCGTACCGACCCGTGTGGTACCTAACGACTGTCCGAGAGCTACAAATCTATCGGAACCAAAGGCTTTAAGTGCTTTCCGAAACACATGATTTCAATGATGTCCTAAGTTTTAGAAAGTACTTACATCATTATGAATTAAAAATAACACAGTGGTACTTGCTCAGTTGCGAACCCGCAACCTCATGCATGAGAAGAGAACGCCTTAACCACTGGGCTATTACGATAAATAATAATAGTAGGAAGTAGATACTACTGCGCCAAAAAAAAGTTCACGTTGGCGTCGTTAGTTACCTATCAGCTGATGAATAAAATAATAGGCGGCGATAAATAAACCTTACATAGCAAGTAAGCAGTTCCTGTTGCACAACTGTAATACACAATAATAATAAGGTTATGTAGGTACTGGGCGTAGTGCCGCGGCGGGCTCTCTATGTAAATTCAGCCCCAAGGACGGTTTTCGTTTTTATTTGTAGATTAAATTGTGGATTTAAGATTTTCTTTTCTGCTTTTTAACGGGGTGAGGACCGACAAAATACCTCAAGATAATTTGTGCTAGTTAAGTAGGTAGGTACACATGTGTTAGGGATTTTAAGTGATTTATTTTGTCTGATAGGTATTAAAAATTTTAAATCAACTTATTTACACTTATCAAGTTGATTTAGCTAACATCGTGTTTACAAATTATTGTCTATGTACAAATAAATAAATTACCTACTTTTGTTACCTGGAGGTATTGTTCAAAGTTTCCACTGTCACACTCCAGGCACAGTCTAGCACGACGTTGCACCACACAAACACATTCGTTTTTATTGTGTCGAAAGCACTGATCACTTTTTGTTTGTTATGAACATTGTAGACGCCAACTCGAGTAAATAAACACTCGTCCGTCTACAGGATGTTGGTGTCTTGGTGTTCCGGCAACCAGCGACAAAATGTAACTCGCGCGGTGTTATCAAGTTGGTGGAGATCCTGTACCTTGCGGTAATGAAAAGGATGCTGAATTTCTTTGTGCAGCAGCCGCCACACTGTGAAGTGGTGCACTCCAAACCGTCGACCAGCCTCCCGTTTGCTTGCCCGTGGCTTTCGCCGGAAGAATTCCAGAATATCTTCCTGCAAGGCGACAGGCAGGCCTTCGTTGCCGCGACCTTAAGCACGCTGGGGAACGTCGAACTGCCGATGATCGAGTCTCTGCGAAGCAGCCAGCATTACCCTGTGTAAGGGACGATGCCGATTGGGGAATAACTCCACGAACATTTCGATGGCACGAGATACATTGTCTCTGCTGATGGCATACAAGCATACCATCTCCGCCAACTACATTGGAGTATTGGTCTGTCATTTTTACAACTAGGTAGTAGGTACCTATCGCGACCATTAATCGAAGGCGCACTTGACGGGCGGAATTTGCAAGCGTATGCACGCGCCGGCGCCATCAATTACACTAATAAATTGACCCGATTTATGTGCTTATGATGGCCGCGGGGGCGTGGGTAGTGGTAGTGGGAGCGTGCGGTGGTTGGTGCTTTGGATCTATGAAAGAAATGTCGGTTGCGTTTGTTTGTGTGTGTGTGAAAGCGCAGTTTAAGGACACGTACAGACTGGCCGCGTTTTAAAAAGGGGAGTTCACACTTACCGATTTCAATGAAAAAAAAATACCTGCCCATTTTATTGTTGATTCGGGTCGAGAATCACTAACATAATTACCTCCTAAAATGTTTTGCAGGTCCAAAGCAACACCTTGTAATATGCATGTCGATTCTGTAAAAATCTTATCGTGAAAACTCGCGTGGGTGTGTGTCAGTGAGCTGTCAGTGTCATCCCACTGATGCTAGGGAGTGACCAAGCATTACATTTATAATCATAATCGAGATTTTAATAATATTTTTATGCTAATTCGATTGATAATTTTATATTATTTCAAAATTAGTATTTAAGCGCTGAAACCTTACTATTTAGGGTTTTTTTTTAAATAAAATAGCAAAACAGAAATTCAGTCAGAAACTCAATTTGTTTTTTTTATTCCAAAAGGATTTGTAATTTTCGCAGCCGCCGTCTTGCTTTTTAGATTTGACCTCACTATCGGCTCTAGCACCCCCGAAAACCATGAAAACGACACCCATGATGAAAAATCTGAACAATTTCGCAGCCGCCATCTTGCTTTTTAGATTTGACCTTAGTATCGGCTGTAACACCCCCAAAAACCATGAAAACGATGAAAAATGTTTGTAGCCGCCATTTTGGATTTTGGTAAAACCAAATTTTTGTTTGTTGCGCATTTAAAAATAAAAAATGGAAAATTAAAAAAGAAAACTCTACTTGACATTATCAGCTCCTCACGCGCAAGCGCGGCGTGATCTTATCACTTCACCCGATTCTCGTAACCATAGTAACCACTCGCGCCGGCTAGGTGAAGTGAATCGGTAAGCGCAACGCGCGAGTGTCGTGATGTTATCACTTCACTCGATTCTGGTTGCCATAGCAACATCACTTCACTTGGGCTGGGTGAAGTGAGCCTAGCCGCCCGCCGGCTGGTGCGCGCGCTGCGCGAGTGTCAGTTGAACTGTTGAATTTGGTACAGTATTGATGACGGTGATTTTATGAATATTATTTTATTATTGGCAACCGGCCGTTAGTCGGTATAAATTTACCTACTTAAAATAAAATATTAGAAAGTTACTTATTAAATAACCCGCACGTTTTTTATTTAAATGGCTTATGTATACAGACACACACATCGTGTAGTTAGGTTTCCACCTAGTTTGTGAGGGGATAAATTCTATGGTCCGTCAGCCAGGCACACTTTTAGCACTTGATCACTTGACACACTCGGTTATCTCTTCTTATTTAAAAGATTTGGGTTAATAACAACGCTGAATAACGTCGCACAGGCTTTAGTCGACTCAATCCACTATCGCTTCTTCAAAACACATCGCAGTTGGGTCATGTGATTGCGTTTATTTAATCAGTTAAAACACATCGCGATTGGGTCATGGAATTGCGTTTATTTAATCAGTTAACTGATTATGATCAATAGAATTAGCATAAAAATATTATTAAAATCTCGATTATGATTGTAAATGTAATCCTTAGTCCATCCCTAGTATCAGGTGGAATGACACTAACAATTCACTCCACGTTCACTTCACTTAAGTTTCACGGTGAGAAGTTTACAGAATAGCACAGCTGACCACCACAATCCAGTTAATGTGTAACACGATAACTCTCTGTAAGACTGATTGTCACACTTTCGGTCGGCAACTGAGCCTGGACCAACGGTTTAACAAATCACTTTTAAAATCAAAGTACAATAAATAATACTTTGTTTTCAGAAGTGATTTTGGCAGGGACCCGTTTGACCACCATAGTATCTTGTCTTGTGATTGGCGATGATGCAGTCTTGCCCATCTGATTTGTCGGTCTGTCCGTGCAACACGAACCAACAGGCTTGTAAATTGGATATCACTTTCTGGCCACCGCTTCGCTCCATAACGTGAGCATCGATATACTGGAGTAGACGTCTGTTATTGTTATGGAAGTCCGTAAGTAGGAAATGATTTAGGTATGACTTGAGGCAATTTGGAATGATTGAAACAGACTAAGAAAATAGGAGGGATGATAAAGAGGGCATTCAACGCAGCATACAAAATAAATCAAAGATACAGTAAATGCAAGTTGCTGTTTATGAAAATGACACTATAACCTTAAGAATGTAGATCTTGGCTAGATAATTGTATTAGCCAAAGTGATAGTACTTATAAGCATTACTGATGTATTTAATAACAGTCTCTCCACGTGGATCCAGGTCGAAAGATTATACACTATTATTATACTTATTGCCCACGGCTTGTTTGTTGGAAACACACACCTGCGTGGTTGTTGGAAATTACCCCCAGGAACGTACTACCGGGATAAAAGTATCCTTTGTCCTAACCCAGGTCATGGACTACTTGGTTGCCAATTTCGTCGAAATGCGTTCAACCATTAAGACGCAAAAAGGTAACAGACTGGCAGACAGTTAGGTACTTTCGCATTTATAATATTACTCGTAGTATGGATGAGAACCCATTAAGATCTAACCCATATTTTAATTCACCGTAGTCAGTTTAAAAACGCCAAGAGCAAATAACTTACTCAAATATAGCATAATCAGCCTACAATGTTCCCACTGAACATTGAGAGCAGTGGTGGCCCAGTGGTAACGGCCGCGACTTACGAGTTGTAGGTCGTAGGTTCGAACCCAGACAGGCGCTTTACTTTGTGTAAATTATTTTATCACCACTGCTCTCAAAACGGTGAAGGAAAACATCGTGACGAAACCGGCATGTCCTAGAACCAAAAATTCGAAGACTTGTGACATCTACCAATCCGCGTTTGACCACACATTTTCAGCTTTTGGTTGAAAGTTTGTTGATGTTGACGAGTTGACATGCTTTTCGGGAATTAAACTCAGCTTTCATATTCAAGTGCATTTTTTATAGACTCAAACCAAAGCTGGTACATGGTTTGCAAAAGGTTTTTGTTCGTATAGCACTGTTCTATATTTTATTTGGTTTAGTAGGTTCGTGGTTCTACTCACTATCTCGCCTATTGTAAGCAATGATGAGGTCGACGATAGTTAGAAGCAACTTTTTACTCGAGTGTCGGGACATATCGATACCTCAGGGCTCAATGGTCGTATAGCACATTTTGACCAAATATAGTTATTTACACCATCTTGTTCAGATTTTTCATTCTCTATCGAACTGTATACTCAAAGTAGCGACATTCTCGAAAAATGTTCTTTACTAGCCAAAATTGTAGGTCATTTAATGCAGTTTTAATGTGAATTATGGCTGCCAATCATAATTATTCATGATCACATAATCGTCTAGAAAGAAAGAAAGAAAAATTGGTTATTCTGCACAAACAAAACGCACATTACAACAATTTACGTAAAATACACACATATACAAAGTAGCTAAAAGCCTCGTAATCAATCCATTTAAGTTTGACAATCCTGTCGATTACGTAATATTTAATCTATGTTGCGACACTGGCAGATGACAACCAATGACAACATAACATACAATCAAAACAAAAATAGAATGACGATTGCAGAGAGAGGAAATAACTACTATTATAACAAATAAACAACTATAACTAGAACAATTAAACAGTGCGTCGCATCTGTGCAAGAAAAGGTCGTTGTTCAGCGAAATGCTGTGACTTCGGATAAGCCTATCGTCAACAGCGCTGATTTTCAGCAATTACCTACTTGTCGAATGACGTAATGACGTCCCCTGTGTGAAGTAATAAATCAGGAAAGTGAAAATTTTCCACAGAAATATTTGTGATTCAAGCTGAATAAAGTATGTATATAAATAATAAATATATATCTGTACAATGCGTAACTTTAAAAAATAAAAAAGATACATCATAAACTAAGACAATGAAAAATAATAAGAATAAGTACTAAGTAAGTAATTTAATTACTCAAGGCGTTGTGTTAAGTATGGTGCGTATATATGCTATTTTATAATTATAGTATCAATATATTATTATTTCGTTACACTAACAATATATCATGGTGAACTAATGAAGTTTTCATCAATACACTACAATTTCATAGATGCACCGTGGGAATTGCGAAGGCGGCCATTTGCCAACGGCGTGCATTGAACCATGGCGTTGACAAACATTAACCACGCGTTTTCGGTCAAAGCGATAAGTTTGCTCCTTTGTACAATGCCAAGCCTCCTGAGCTTAATGCTAAGCATTATTATAGGTAATTGTATTGCATTATTAAACAAATTGACACAAAAACCCAGACTTACATTAATAAAATTAAATTATATGCAGCCTCAGTAAGACACAGCAACCACCCCCAGATAACTGTAGACTACCATTGCTCCTGCAACAATGACACAGAGTGGAGGAAACAGTAGCCACTCACACTGTTCGAAAACCATATCCATTGCCCATAGGCCACAACCCTCGAGGTAAGTACAAAAAGAGCAGCTATTGTTTCAAGTTCTAGTTTTAAAATCATGTAGATTGCTGGATCTGCATGAAATATTTCTTTATGATACTCAAAAAATGCTTTTTTGTACTCAGGACTCTTACTGGTGGAGGAAGGTTATTCCAACAGTGCGTGGCGGTGTATCTGAAGCTCCCCCTGAATGCTGCGGTCCTATGTGTTAATGTACAAAGCGGTTTGGTAGAAAATGTGGTGCGTACTTGCTCTGTCTCCAACTTAACTTCTCAAACAAATAGAGTGGTTTTTGTGTAGTTTTGATTACTCCAAAAAGTAAACTAGCCATATGTAGCTTTCTCCTAGCAGCCATTTTCAAAATGTTGTTTTCATTGATGAAAGGAGTGATATGACTTCTAGGAGGTACCTTTACACAGAACCGTGTACATGCATTTTGTATGCGTTGTATCCGCTTCTCTGTTCTTGCTAACAGGCATGGGCCATATACAGTATCACAGTAGTTAAGTCTTGATAAAATTAGGCTATCCACTAACTGTTTACGCAGATCAACACTCAGGTAGTCTCTAATTGAATATAGGAGTTTCCATCTATAAAAACAATTCCACATGGAGTCACTGATGTGCTTCTCAAATCGTAGTAGCGGATCCATGGTTAACCCAAGGTTGCATGCTATCTCTACTCTATCTATTTTTTTCCCCTGATGACAACTTCTGGCTTGGCTGACAGAATAGCGCTGATCATTTTCCTACTTCCTAAAACCATAAATTTAGATTTCAGTGGGTTTAATACCAGTTATTATCTGACCATACTATCACTCTTTCGAGATCGTCATTGATTTTTTCCACTGCCTCTAATGTATCACCTGGTTTAAAAGTTATATATAATTGTATATCATCTGCGTACATGTGATACCTGCAATGCTGAAATGAGTTAATAATGTCTGCGCTGTAAAGGATATAGAGAAGGGGCCCTAAAATTGATACCTGAGGCACACCACGTGGCACCCGACGAGGGGGGGATGACATCTTTGATCCATCCTCCTTCTGGATTTCAACGAGCTGTGACCTATTTCTAGGTTGTATGTATTGAGTACCTACACGTAAAGATGTAGGATGTACAGCCTATATTTTTTTAGCAAATTGTTCTTTACGACCTTATAAAAATGAGTATTTTTTGAAAATCATACGGTTAAAACTGCAATGGATGTTATTATCGGCCCTGAAATTTACAAAACTACCGCGGATTCATGCTTTGACATTTTGTCCGATGAAGAAATACTAGACTTCTCTTTTTGGTCAATTGGTCATGCAAGGTCAATTAAACTGGAGCAGTGGCGAAGTACGCGTCGTCATCAAGATGAAGAAGAAGTGTAAAAACTGGGTAAAATGAACAAATAAATAAGAAGAAATAAGTAGTACGAAATACCGAGACCTAATACGTCCTTGTGATACCGGAGCCATTCCAAAAATATTTCACGAAGAATATCGTACACTTCCACATGACTCTAACCTACCTGAGACTTTAAATAAAACCGATGAGGAAGAAGAAGACGAAGAAAATTGTTGTTTAAAGACTATTGTTTCACTTTTGAATAAAAATATAGGTTTAATTTTCTATTATTGATTTATTTTATAAGTATTGGACAAAATAAAGTCAAAATTTCAAATAAAAAAGCAATAATGGATCACTCACTACACAGTTTATACTTAGTAAATAAAGTTGCCCTAATCTAATAGCTGCATTTATACCCTAATAAATTGTATTAAACAACCATAGAATAAAATTATAAATTGTATTTTGTGCGATAGGTTAGACTTAAGGCTCGAGCAGACTAGCGCGATATCGCGGACGTGACTGGCAGCAATATGCCTGTCGTACCCGCGATGTCGCCTCAGTCTGCACAAGCCTTTACGTTCTAAAATTCTTACACAGGGTAGTTTTTGAGGGGTGTAAAGAACATTTTTTTTGGGTCGTATAGGAATAGCTATCTCTGTAATGACTAGGCGGAGGCATTTTTGTTAGATGTTTCATGAAAATACAACTAATTTTAAGCACTTTTGCCTTAGATTACATTGAGGTAGCTGCAAAATAAAATTTAATATTATTAGCAAAAACAATATTTTTAGGTTTTTTGACTTTTCTGTAAAGTCGTGTTTTGTTCTATATGCCCTGTGAGCCCCGAGGTATCGATATAATACCCAATAGAGCAAGCCATAATATAAGCAGTCCCTATCGACCCCTAAACTAAAAACCACACAGTAATTATGGGCTTCAAAACTACCGTCGTATTTCATAATCTACAAACTCAGTAGACTAATTTTGCTAACCGCAGTTGTATAAAAGCATTAAACATTAGCTCATAATATCCAACACAAATCAGGTCAACAAAAGAACAAAACTGGTTGAGAATAAATGCGTTATTGAGTCATTTAAGCGGCCTATCCAAATGTCCTTTCTTTGGTATTGTTCGTCGAATCGTTGAGCTCCTTAAGTTCTGAGTTGAGCTGCACGATTACTGACAAATGCGTGCACTGACTGGATAGGTCCACTCAATCTGTGTGGTTCTTTCCTCAAAAGACCATTTCAGACACCAATCGACATGGTCTTCATTTGATCTGACCAAGATTATGTCTGGACTTTAAAAGAGACTGTGACCTCTGAGTTTGTTTCGGCCTTTCTTCTCAGAATAGTCAGATAGCAAACGTCGAGCTCATCTAGTTTTTTTCTAAATATGATTGACGTGTAAAAGTGTTTGTACAAACCTACTTACAGAAAATAAAATCATTTCATTTCATCATATGTATATCGTACAAGGTGGCGATGTAGTCACCTGCATCCGTCAAGGGGTGATTCTACCCGTCATACCAAACAAATTTCGCTGTGGAACTCATATCTGATTCCTGAATAAAAACAATAAATTCTTATACAACAGAAGATAAATTGTTTGGATAACGAAATGTTTCTTTTTTTTCACTTATCTAATTCAATCACCCCCTTGAGGGTTGCAGGTCACATATACCCGGTTTTTGAATTGAGAACTTGTCAAACTTTAGCATAACTTCAAACTAATTTTACCGGGTGTTTTCAGCTATGTGTGTCCACCCATTGTACACCCATCTGCACTGGGCCCACGTAGTGGACTAGGGGCCACTCCCTCTCACAGAGAAGTCTTCGTCTCAGCAGTGGAAATATAATAAGTTGATATGCTAGTTCACTATTCAAGTGAATTACTCTTTATTTTTTACTCGCATTCTTTAAATAATATACCAGCATGTCGATTCTGTAAAAATCTCACCGTGAAAGCTCGCGTGGAGTGAGCTGTCAGTGTCATCTCACTGATGCTAGGGAGTGACCAAACATTACATTTATAATCATAATCGATATTTTAATTATATTTTTATGCTAATTCTATAGATCATTTTATATTATTTCAAAACTAGTATTTAAGTGTTGAAACGTTACTATTTAGGGTTTTTTAAAAATAAAATAGCAAAACAGAAATTCAGTCAGAAACTCAATTTGGTTTTTTTATTTCAAATCCGCCGCCATCTTGCTTTTTAGATTTAACCTCACTATCGGCTTTAGCACCCCCGAAAACCATGAAAACGACACCCATGATGAAAAATATGAAATTTTTTGCAGCCGCCATCATGCTTTTTAATTTTGACCTCACTATCGGATTTAACACCCCCGAAAACTACGAAAACGATACCCATGATGAAAAATCTGAATATTTTCGCAGCCGCCATCTTGCTTTTTAGATTTGACCTCACTATCGACTTTAACACCCCCGAAAAACATGAACACACCCATGATGAAAAATCTGAACATTTTCGCAGCCGCCATCTTGCTTTTTAATTTTGACCTCACTATCGGATTTAACACCCCCGAAAACCACGAAAACGATACCCATGATGAAAAATCTGAAGATTTTCGCAGCCGCCATCTTGCTTATTAATTTTGACCTCATTATCGGATTTAATACCCCCGAAAACCGTGAAAACGATACCCATGATGAAAAATCTGAATTTTTTTGCAGCCGCCATCCTGTTTTTTAGATTTGACCTCATTATCGGCTTTAACACCCCCGAAAACCACGAAAACGACACACATTATGAAAAAGTTTGTAGCCGCCATTTTGGATTTTGATATAAAAGTGGTAAAACCAAATTTTTGTTTTTCGCGCATTTAAAAATAAAAAACGGGAAATTAAAAAAAAACTCAATTTGATGTTAATAACAGCGCCTCACGCGCAAGCGCGGCGTGATCTTATCACTTCACCCGATTCTCGTAACCATAGTAACCACCCGCACCGAAGTAAATCGGCTAGGTGAAGTGAGTCGGTAAGCGCGACGCGCAAGTGTCGTGATCTTATCACTTCACTCGATTCTCGTTGCCATGGCAACATCACTTCACTTGGGCTGGATGAAGTGAGCCTAGCCGCCCGCCGGCCGGTGCGCGCGCTGCGCGAGTGTCAGTTGAACTGTTGAATTTTGTTATAGTATTGATGACGGTGATTTTATGAATATTATTTTATTATTGGCAACGCGTTGGTCGGTATAAATTTACCTACCTTAAATAAAATATTAGAAAGGTACTTATTAAATAATCCGCACGTTTTTTATTCGAATGGCTCATGTACACAGACTCACACACCGTTTAGTTAGGTTTCCACATAGTTTGTGAGGGGATAAATTCTATGGTCCGTCAGCCAGGCATACTTTTACACTCGATCACTTGATACACTCGGTTATCTCTTCTTATTGAATAGATTTGGGTTAATAACAACGCTGAATAACGTCGCACAGTCTTTAGTCGACTCAATCCACTATCGCTTCTTCAAAACACATCGCGGTTGGGTCACGGGATTGCGTTTATTTAATCAGTTAACTGATTATGATCAATAGAATAAGCATAATAATATTATTCAAATCTCGATTATGATTGTAAATGTAATCCTTGGTCCATCCCTAGTATCAGGTGGGATGACACTGACAGCTCACTCCACGTTCACTTCACTTAAGTCTTCACGGTGAAAAGGTTACAGAATAGCACTGCAGATTACTTTTATCTCATTCCCCACATTCATCTGTCCATTTGCTTTAAGATCTTTGCTGCCATATATATTCTTTAAATCTACCTACCTACTCATACACATGCAGAGATACTTTTGAACCCATCTCCATCAGTGCAGTCACGTAAAAACATGTACGTAGGTGTTGTTGAAAAATGTTTCCACATTATCTCTACCGTGTTTTTCCTACCAAATGCGTCAAGACACAGAATAGTAGTTACAGAAGGTTGGCTTCCTAAAACGAGCGAAAACGCACACACATAGACACGCTTCACGTATAGTGAGTGCAAGCGCACTCGTGACTAGCAGTCGGCTGAGATTTATTTATTTATTTATGTATAGTCAATTAAAACGGCACAGGTCCAATTACATTAATTAACATAGAATTATAGAGATTAAAATAAGATAAACATTCAGATAACATACAACACAAAAATTAAATTCAAATTCAAAGATATACAATTCGTGGATAAAATTATTAATAATTATTTGCGTAAATGGTTGAATGGTTAACTAAATTAAAAACAACATAAACTAACATGTAACAGTGGACACCTTCGCATATTGTCTCTCACAAAACACCAGACAAGCACGCATTATTTCCTTCCAATCATCAGCAAACACATCACATTCAGGGTCGGCAGTCAGGAGGGCGTTTAGCATCCTTAGGGTTCGACATACCGGGGATTCAGCTCTAGCAACAGATCTCGATAGCGGTAGTGCGAATAGGTTATGACGGCGGCTTTGACGGTGCCCAAGGTATTTGCCGGGCACAAATAGGCAGCAGAAAAGTCCGTGGAGCTCAGGGCAGTCAATATGACCGTGCAGGGTTTTACAGGCAATCGTGAGCTGATCAACACTCCTTCTTACCTCCAGCGAATTGCAGCTAAACACCCCCAGAAGATAGTTCGTTAGGTACATGAATGGAAAGTAATGGTAGATAGAGCCTTTGATACAAAAATCTCGGGAAGGTTTTCTGAACTTTCTCAAGCATCAGTGTCCGTGACGCAGTATGTTGATGCCAGACACACGCGCCATACTCAAGTTTACTCCGAACCAAAGTGGTGTATAGAAGTTTAATAATACTGGGATTGCGAAAGTCACGAGCGTTCCTCAAGACAAATCCCAGACGCCTGAAGGATTCCGTTGCAAGGGCAGACACGTGGTCTCTAAATGTCAGACTGCGGTCGAAGGTCACTCCCAAGTCCTTAACGCTTGTGACACGAGTGATCACTATACCCCCCAAGTTATAATCGTATTTTATTGGTCTCAACCCTCGACCATAAGTCATAACGCTACATTTACTAATATTAAACAACAATTTGTTCGCAATGCTCCACTCATAGACGGTATCGATATCTTTTTGTAGGAGTTCGCAATCCACCTCTGTTCTGATTTGCGCAGCTAGCTTTAGATCGTCGGCATATAGTAGACATTTTGCTTGCGAATCGAATCTTACAAATTAGGTCATTGATCATGATCAGAAACAGAGGTGGCCCTAATACGGATCCCTGACTCACCCCAGGGCGAGTGTAATAAGCCTTCGACTCAAAGCAGCCATGCCGGATGAACTGTTTGCGATTCCGTAGGTAGTCAGCGAAGAAGTTAAGAAGGCCGGATAAGAAGCCCGTAGCCCCTTACTTTGCCTAAAGAACATCGTTGTCCACTTTTTCGAACGCCTTCCGAAAATCAAAATACAGAGTGTCGACCTGCCTACCGGATTCCAGGCTACTGGATATGAAGTCAACATGAACCAGCAGATTTGAGTTCACGGAGCGACCAGGTCGAAAACCATGTTGAGCATCAGAAAGATACATATTGGTTTGCTTATAGATAACGGTGTGAAGTATATGTTCAAAGACCTTTGCAATGGTTGATAAAATAGCGATGGGTCTGTGTTCCTCGACAGATGTCTTGTCACTGGTTTTAGGGATGGGAGTAACACGTGATGTCTTCCACATCTTCGGATACATGCCCGACTGAAGAGCTAGATTAAAAACATGACATAAAGGGGCCGCACAATACACTGCTACATCCCTTATCGATATATGCAGGGATGTTATCCGGGCCGACCGAGCTGCAGGGTCTGAGTTTGGACATACCCCTAACCACGTAACGTCCCTAACCAATAAAGTGAGATGAGAAAAACAAATTGAAAACTTGTACAACAATACTTTATTGCTAACTGTGGAGGCTTGTAAATGACTTGTCATGAATCACCACACTACTTCTGTAATGATAGCTGTAAGCCACTAAAACACAATAAAAATAAGAATAAAATAAAATTGGAAGACACGGTTTTGATGTTCACCATCCCATACCAAGCTCGTGTGGTAGTTTATAGCCCACTCCCTCTCACAGAGAGGAAGCCTGTGTACCAGCAATGGGAAGATTATTCTAAACTGAGATCGCCGTTTCTACGCATTTATGTGTGCGTACATTACTTCTGTTCCTATCTCTTCTGTGGTCCAGGGTAAGACATGCGGAAAAATTGCTCCGACATTTTCAACCACTGAACAAAATGTTTTATCAAAAATATATCTTTGACTTTTCGTGACTTAAGTTTTATTTGAGGTATAAACATAAAGACATTTTTTTGCATGAAGGGAGATGAAAATTGAAATAAAGAGAATTCCCTAAGAATTTTTTTCGTTTGATGATAAATATTTTATTTTAATTTTATGGGAATTCAATGCTCTTAGTTTAAATGTGAGGTTTTAACTGTTTAGCATGGAATACATTATTGTAGCTTAAAGAAAAAAAAGCGCAAACAGGTCAGGCAAAGTATGATTGAGATTTTCCATCAGGAATTTCTCAGTAACAGCCCGGAGTCTGAATTTGCGCCCGATTGATAGCAATAGGCTTGCTCAGGTTTACATGGAACTTAAACATAACTGGCGAAATATGGGTGTACTATAGGTACAGTGTACGTCTCTACCTAACCCTTCGGGGAATTCAGGCGTGATATTGTGTTAACAGAAAATACCTCGGATCAGTAAGTAAAAAGAAAACTGTGAATTATAAAATAGACTTAATTCCTAAGTGTAGTTATCAACACATCGACTAAAGTTAAAGGCAATGGTGGAAAATTGTGCTTGCTTACTTAAAAGTAGATATAAAATATCACATTTTACCAAAAGTCTCAAACAACTACCTTACATGGCCTTGAGAAAGTCATTTGCTAGAAAAAAACTGTGGCGGCATATACACTATAATGCTACATACACTAAGATCCTACATCACGCAAGCAAAGTTATCCGCGCGATTAAAACATTTTACCCAACAACAACTGTTAAGCAGGCGCACTAGAAACCACACCCATCTGTTCGGAGGTTCCTCCCTTTACATTGGAGGATGAGGAACTTTCCACCCAGTTCCACAAATCTTCAGAAATTCATACGAGTACTTTTCAGAGAATTTACTTTAACCGCTTCCACAAAAATCAAATCTACATGGAACCCTGGTGCTCACAATGCTGGTTCTCAAACTTCCACCTAACTGTTTACACAATGCAGGTATAGCAAGAAAAGTTTTAATAAACGTACAGTGGTCCGAGCCTCATTATATGAAACACCTATTTTGACAGCCAAGTTCGGGAACAGTACGAGTACTTTAGAAGTTAAAGCACGTTGAGTTAAAGTATTTTCTGAATAGAAAAAGATGTATTATTTTGCTTAGATTGGAGTTGTACTCGTGTTTTTCTCGTGTTTTTTGGGAGTAAAATGAGGTTTATATTTTATGGAGGGTGGTGTCGGTAGGTTTTTCTTTGTTGTAGAAGTAAATAATGGTACAGGTAATTTTAGAATAAGAGGAGTTAAAGTTTTAGAAAAGATTACTGTTAATTAGGATTTTGGAAAAGATGATGACTGTAGTGTGTCCAATACCTGGGATACACGAAGCTAGTTTTTCAAGCTAGAGTAGCAAAATAATGCTAATGAGCTAGTAAGTTAGTCACTCTGGCCTCGGATATACAGAGCTATCCTTATGTTTGCATTTACAAAGCCAGGATACTAGGCCTTGATATTACTCACTTGATATCCTACCTAGATAAAAAGCCGTAGAAATTTCGGCCATAAAAGATAATCCGGTAATAAATGGCCCGAACCAATACCATCATCACTTGCATGGAAATTTTAGTCCAGGGCAGTATCAATTGCTCCGCACATGGTTCAAAATCATTTGATACTTCGCATGACACTTAAATTTTTGTCAAATAATGACCTTTTCTCATAATCATATTTATTTCCTGGCGACCCTCCACCCCCCTCCTGACCTCCTGGCGATGTTAATCCTTGGAATCATCAAAAGGCCTTAAGTAACAGGAACAGGATCTGCCGGGGTCGCGTAAAGGTACTAAAGGGTTACCGAGGCCACTGGCAACACAGGCAATGGAAGGAATACGGGTGGATTTTAGTCAGTAAGAGACACACCCTTCCGCTCCGCCCAGAGCGGGAGAAGTTATTTGACGATTTCCCAACCAAAAAAAAAAACACTAACAGGAACAGGATACCGCAAGTACAAACTCAAAATTACATAATTTAAGAGGTTTTGCTAGTCAAACTTGAACTACAAGTGTAGTTTATACGATTGTTATTGAACCGAACCATGAAAGAGAAAACACGGAAGTCCTGTATTTTACTTTCATACTAGAGTTTATCATAAACTCAAACTCAAAACACTTATTTCAATTAAATCATTTATAGGCATTTTTGAATTATCAAGGAGTCTATCAGTCAGAAAGATGCAGCTAGTCGCCCAGTCCAAAGCGAAGTAGGTTCCTATGTAGAAGAATGGGCAAAAATCTACATGGACACTCTTGTATCAAAACATTGTTACAAATTATTTATTACATCATTCATATTGAAACTATGCATAGTATCTGAAAAGGAACAGACAGCCTCATTTTAATGGAAATATTAGGGTCCCCGAAACGATAAATTTTGTCAATTTTAATGGTAAATTTTTACGTGATTGATACACATTGATGTGCAAATTGATCGTCTACCAAATGCAGTTGAAGTGGTTGACAATATACAATACAAATTAATGGCAATTAATCAATTGCAACTGATTGTTTCGGGGATCCCTAAAATGTCTCAGGTAATTAAAGGCTACAAAAATAGTAACATTTGGTAACGATAATAATAACATTTTTGTGTACCTCCCTAGATGTTTTATTTTGCATGAACAAGCAGATATCACAATAAAAACCAGCCAAGTGCGTGTCGGACCACTCACAATGATAGGTTCCGTAGTTGGGATGAATTTATCTCAAAAATAAATTTAACATTGTAGTTGACACATGTTCTCCCATACACCGATGTACGTCACGGTCAATTCTCCAACTGCAAATGTAATTTGGTCGACTATTACCCGTTAACTTGTCAAGCGTTATTAGCTGTGATAGATTTCCTTTTAATTTCGTTATATGTGCTACTGCCATGATTTTTTTCACATACCCAAAAACAACCATTTAACTGGCAGGATGGGGGACACACATGACTCAACAAAAATTTGAACGGCCTATCCAACGATACCCCACCAAGAGATAGACGAGAAAAAACAAATATCATCCCCACTTTACGTGCATGGGAGGTACCCTAAAAAAATGTTAAGTATACAAATATTTTCCAAGTTTTTATTTTACCACTTTGTCGGCGTGATTAATATGTATACCCATGCCAAATTACAGCTTTCTAGTACAAAGAGTCTCTGAGCTAAGCCGGGGACAGACAGGCAGACGTACATGGCGAAACTATAAGGGTTCCATGTTTACTACGGAACCCTAAAAACCGGACAAGTGCGAGTTGAACTCTCGTAGTGAAGGTTTCGTAAATGAATGTATTATTTACCTTGTTTTATTGGCTTGAGATAAATACCAATAACAAACTTAACATTGTAGTTTGAAAAACATGTTCTCCCATACATTCTAACTGCAAAAGTAAGTTTGTACGCACAATATTCTGAGATTTACCATGTTATTTTAATACCATAGACTTCTTTAAGTTTTCCTGAAGTCTAAAAGTATTGAACTATTTTCTGTATCTTTTTCAAAATTTTTGGTTCAATAGTTTTGGAGATACGAGGGAATGGTCACTTTCATATAATTCTTAATAAAACTTTAAAACTATTTATTGTAAAATTATAAAAAATATATATTTGAGACCTTCACAACAAACCCTTTCATTTGATAGATACAGTTGGCAAAACTTTTTTTTTGCACTTAGCACACTAACACATTCCATTAATTAAAACCTTCATAAAACACACATTTACATTAAAATGTTCAAATTCAAACACATGTATCCGGAATAGCTTTCAAATATCACTTTGTTAGTTTTATTACCTACATTTAGTATTCCGTTTGAGCAGATGGATGGAGGTATAAAATATGCAGCGTAGGTACTAGCTGTAACTGTGGCTGTGTTTATGTAGCTTATGCATGTATTTATGTAGGTGCAGTTGTAAGTGTATGGCAGATTTAGTATTGAATGAATAGTGATGATGTTTTATCGGGTTTGGTGGTGAAGCTGTTTAATGAAGCAACTGGGAAAATTAGCTTGTTTCGTTGGATTTACTGACATAGAAAATTTAGGTTTTGTTCATAGTTACAAAACAAGGCAAATCGTAATTGTCTAAAGCGGTCCCCAAACCTACAATATTATTGCGCAATATCAAGAAATGTGCAACGTTTTTTGCCGTTTGCGGTTAGTTTGAAGACTGCACAAAGATTGAATAGAAGTTTGAGTGAGTTCCAATTTTATTGCACAACACTTCCACTGCATCGTGTAGGACCAGTACCAGTATGACGCAATATTTTACTGTACGTAACAGTACTGCGGGGTAATCACGTCATCATCAGTTCGACAACATTCATTGTGTTATTAACGTTGTTGAGTAGACGATTTTTTTAATTATATGAAGCAATGGATTAGGAATTTCTTTCAAACTTCTTCCGATTGTTGTTGAATGTGAGTTACACAATTTGGGTGCTGCAGTTTTTCACGCTAATACTTTGAAGCTTATGGACAGTCAATGTTATTGCTTGACAATTATTTACGGTTTGAGTGCACGGGCTGATTCAATATTATTGCGCAACAAAAATGTTGCACAAACTCATTGTAGGCTCAGGGAGCCCGAGGCTAAATCTAGGCACGTTCTAACAAAGTAGACTAGAATTAAGTAGTGCTTTTTAAGCGTCATGGTTTGAACACTAATCTGACTGGTAGATTCGCGAGGTTGCTTATAAATGACCTCATTTAAAGCCCGAGCCTAGTTAGGCCCTAAATCTTGGACGTGAGAAGAAGTGTAAGCAGTCATGCTTACTTAAACACAATTATTTACAGTCTATTTCCTCAGTTCGATTAACTACTTCAAAATTACTATATCAGAAGATATTTTTAACCATACATATATTGCAATCGATTCATTCATATCCGCTACTGGCGCATGTATGTATGATCAAACGTATGAACCGGACGTAGCAATTTGAGTACAATGTAAGGATTGTAGAATGTTAGTTTCTTATGATGAAGGCATAAATTCATTATAATTATGAATCAATTTCAAATCAATATAGTTACAAAGAAAACGACCAAATGAGCTCTAACAAATATTTAGTTTCGTCGTCACGATTCATCAATTTTTGTTTTACAAAATTCGTTAATAATACTGATTGGCAAGCGGCGTTAGCAAGAAACAAAGATGCTTCATAAATCATAAGTTGTTGTCATTGCCACAAGATAATGTTGAAACAAAAGGTTCACTTCGAACAATGGGATTAGAAAGTAATAGTACCTACATAAGTAAATACTTACATATTTTTTTATTATAGACTCATATCAAGAGAAATACAAAAAGAAATTCAGTAGAAAATTGAGTGAATTCGTATCTTTATTTTACCTAAATCTAGGCCATCCATTGTTAGACAAAATAAGGTCTACACAGGAATTAAAATCACAAATCATCATGTAAGTTAATTCATTTCTACTGATGGATGGACATAGGCAGAATTTGTGGTGATCGCAGAATTAAACGTTTGTTAGGTGCTGGTTATGTCTATAGATTTAACGTTCTTTCTTTCGTTAAACTCATCTGTGCCAAGCTTTTGACATTCCATTGTAGAGACTGTTGCTTTGTCACTAATCTGTGTTGTGGTTGCTATTGCTGTATCATCGATGTAAATTATCGTTTCAGCTTTTGTTGCAGCAGTATTTTGTTAAGGTTCGTTAGCAGCTGAGAGTTAGGCTTCATTGTTTTACAGGGTAAGCAAAAACCCGAAGGTAATTTTCACAGCTCATTTGCACTGGCGATGTTTACCTTTAGGTTGGTTCATAGTTATTTGGTGAAAAGTGTTGTGTGAATCCATGCTTAACTAATATTGTGAAGTTTGTTTGTTTCGCTTTCACTTTAAATCAACTGAACGAATTTGGATAAAATTTGGCACATGGGTAGATTAAGACCTGGAGAAGTTATAAGTAGCCTATGATTTTTCCAGGTCTTAATCAACCTATGTGCCAAATTTTATTAAATCCGTGCAACCTAGATCGCAGAGGAAATCGTGAACAACAGCTAGTACAATTATAAAGTGTGTAAAAGTATAAACTACAGAGTCTTACTATGCAAAAATCCAGGCTAGTAATGGGAGACTAAAGGGATAACCCGATAACGCTTTGAACGATTTGGAGATCAAACCCAAGAACCCTCGTTAATAAACCAACGAGGCAAGTGTTACCTTTAAGTAACAAATATGTATATATCTGGCATACTTAACTCCCTTACTCTTTCTACTTACATTTTATGGTGCCATTTCACGTAATTTCGTTCAATTAATTGCGATAAACACAATCCGTTGATCCGTTTGTTGATATTCCATTATTACGGAGTTCGTTCTGTGCATCCAAATCAGTTCAAGTGGGACTTCAATTATTGTTTTTATTGTTTTTTGTTTTTCTAAGATACCAGTCTTTATTTGTGATCTTAGAATTTTAGATCGGATTAAAAATCTTAAATTATATTTTTGTTTACTTTTTCATTATTATATAAAAAAAGTTAAATAATTTGTTACTTATTTGGGGTCTAGAATAGATTTTAATAATTATTAGCATGATAATAAGAAAAAATGTGCATCCGCTGCAGCTTTGAAGAGATTGCGTAATTTTCTACCGACTGCCACCAAGATTGCGCTTGCACAAACGCTTGTTCTACCCATCCTTGACTATGCTGATACCAGCTATCTTGACCTTACCCAAGACCAACTTGATAAACTTGAGCGGCTTCAAAATTTTTATATAAGGTTCATATTCGGTTTGCGTAAATTTGACCATGTTTCCGAATTTCGTGTGAAGCTCAAGTGGTTACCAATTCGCCTTCGCCGGAATGCTCATATTCTTTCCCTTTTGTATAATGTCCTCTTTTCCCCTTCCACCCCTCTCTATCTCAAGGAACGTTTCCAGTTTCTTGGCGACTCCCACACGAAATTTTTAAGGTCATCAGATAACTTGAAGCTTAAAATGCCTATGCATTCCACAACGTTCGTCGACAAATCCTCAAACAAAGCATTCCACAAACGAGTGGCCTGGACAGTAGTCCAGGCCACTCGTTTGTGGAATGCTTTGCCAGTTCAAATAAAACGCGCGCAATCGTTACTCGCATTTAAAAGACTCGTAAAGGAACATTACTTGTCGCTGTGAGCTTGTTCTCGTAACTGTAATTATCTATAGTCTTCATTTATTTTCGTTGCTTATACATTTAATATGTATGTATTTATGTATATATTATTTAGATTATATATATATATATATATATATATATATATCTGTGTATCAATTTTAGTATATTGTATTTATTTATTTTTTACACCAACGACAGCCCCACTTTATGTCCAGGCAAATCACTGTCCATCCTATGGTTGCCTGGAAGAGATCGCAGAAAGCGATAAGGCCGCCTATTGTATATTTTGTAGTGTTTGATTTATTTTTTGTCATGTATTTTTTGTGGTGTACAATAAAGTATATATAAATATAAATATAAATATAAATAATGTGCGTTATTTTCTAGCTAAAGCAAGCCAGAAAGTGTTAAGGTGAATATACATATATATTGATATACATATTTTACTAAAGGAGGGGCTACGTAATAACACCTCAAGGCCTGATCGACCAAGTCAAGCTACGCTTGCTGCGGTTGGTCCATGGATGGGTGACCATCTTTACATACCAAGACCACTCCGTGACTCGGAAGTCACGTTAAGCCGTCGCTCCCGGCTGTCATTCGTGGGTCTTTTACAGTTTATATTTATTTAATACTTTAAGCACACAAATATACATAGGCGCACTTAATGCCGTAGGCATTTTCTACGCGTTACAACAACCTTTGGCCGATGCAGAGACAAACAGTGGTAAGTGCAATAACGAAAATTATGGAATAAATATTTATTTAAATATAATGCGAAGCATATGTATTTTACTAAAGTTTCTAGAAATTTGCCCCGGAAAACAAAAAAACAAATCAGCCCCAAATTTCACATGAAAATCCTCTCTTCATCCAAAAGTTTTCTGTGATTTTAGATAGACACACCCACAACCAAACATAGGTACTGTATAGCAAGTACCAGCCATCAAAAAGATTATTTTACAAATGAAACCGTTGGGACGTTGTATGCACAGTAATTTTCGGCTCCACTGGTCCGCGTGATGTTATTTTAAATAAATAACATTAAATCTACTCAAATTACAGGATTCGATATAAAAAAATCAATATTATCTGAGTATGTGTTACCATAAAGTATGTGTATGATAAATATTTAGATTTCGTGATGGATTTTGAGAGGATATGTTTTATTTGTGTGTCTTCTTTAATTATATTTTTTTTTGCGGAGCTTAGTTTGGGATTCGATTGATACAAACCCGTATGAGAATGAGTTTGTGATCCAGTTTTTATATTCATGTTTTTTTTATAATACTTACTTAATATTATTTAAATTTAAAAAATTTATTTAAAATTTAAAAGAGTGGTATGGAGTGATATGTATGTACCTACTTTAACCCCCGCATCAATATAGCCGTAGCAATAGATTAAAAACCAACAATTTTCTATACTTAACCTGTATGTATACTGACAAGAACAAAATATTGAAATATTATATTAATATTGAAACAAACTGAAATGTAAATAATGTCTTTCGAGGGTTCCTTTCGCCGAACATATAAATTTACCGTTTATCAATAAAATTCATAACCTCATTTTAAGAAATCAGAACATAGTCTTAGCGTGCTACTTTTATGTCAGAATTTTCTTTTATAAAACTTAGTGGATCCCAATGAAAATAAAGGCTCGTGCAGAGTGGCGCGGCTTGTCGCGCGACGCGATACCAGTAGAACAATTTTTATGAAGTTTTCATAAAAAATGGTGTCGGTGCCACGTCGCGCGACAAGTCGCGCCAGATTTCAGGAGCCTTAAAGCAAAGAGTATTAACACTGACAAATTTTAGACAGATTTGCTATAACTTTCAAGTAGACACTTCAATTTTCCGTAAACATATTACATGCGATATCTACTAAACCCAAAACCACACTTAACTCCTCTACAAAAAGTCTAGTTTCCTAAACACTTTATTAAGCAACTCCAAACAAAAATTATCTTTATTTCGTGGGAGACAAAGATTACCGTGTAGGTAAGTCACAATAAGACGTTTCACTAAATCGGACGGGGATTTTGTTTCAAAATTTCGTTCCGTACACAAAGGGTAAGAGAAATATTGCTGGCTAAATATGAGAAGACAGCTCTGTTGTTCGTTACTTAAATTTACGGTAGCGTGTGCAGAGTTGGTGAACATTTTTTATTTTATTTTTGTTAGGAAAGCGGCCAGTATTTTTAAACAAGGCCATTATAGCCATGTGAAGGGGAAATAACGTTCACTATTACTGACGGTATGATGTCAACTTTGTCGTTTCGAATTGTTGGAAGCGTATTTTATTTCGCGACAAAATGTGGGAGAGCGTTGCCTATGGAAAGTGTGTGGCACCTCTTAAACTGGTGTCCAAATTACAGTGATTTTCAGCAAAGCTCGTGTAATTTTGCCTCACGATTCTGCGACTCGATGATGTTTGAGAGCTGTTACTTCATAAATTAACGATTTAAAAAAATATACACATAAAACGTAGACTACACGAAGCAGCTAGGTGTCCAGAAGCAATAACTTCATCAATAAAATCTTTTCATAAAAAAAAACAACCGTCTTCCAAAAAAACTCTACAAAGTGAGACGTAATTTTTATGTGTGAGTGCAGATAAAAGTTTTTTATTTTTCACTTTTTAGTGGGTCAGTTTGTAATTTATGTAAGTTACAATAGCCTACCTAATGTCAACTGCTCATCACCTTTTACTAAATATTGCTTTTCCCGATGCAGGGACGTTAATTGTTGACTCACCATACGCATTGTGAAGATATCATATTAAAGGGTGTGTAACGGTTGATATAATAACAAGAAATCAACATTCACTTAACCTAACTTCAGTTAATATACTTTTGTTTAATATAACGATCAGTTGAGATAATGAATTGTTGATATAATTTAATTTTACCTAATTTCTTATGATATAACGAACATTTCCTATAATGCACATTTGACAGAATATTCATTTACATCATATGCACAATCTCTAAGTAACCTTTAACATAATTTCTTGCCATCCTCACTATTGTTACCAGGAGAAACTGGATGCAATCTGGACTTTAGGGCACCCCGACTCGGACAGGTTAGGTTAGAAGGGAATGGCGGGGTCATGTGAGCAAGCGAAGCGAGCGAATATACCGCGCCATCCCCTTCTAACCTTCGTAAGTATTTTTGGAGAGTTTGTTATCACGACTGCTGGCAACCGCTTAACCGCAAAAGAAACTGCTAGCGAGGCCGCTATGCGCCTGTGGAGTCTCAAAGAGCGGATACCACGTACAGAAATGGCCGAAGACATATTGACGGGATTTGTTGCATCAGTCTTGTGTCAAAAGGATAGCACAATTCGAAGAGAATTGCACTCACATAACGTGGTAACAAGAGCCCAATTGCTTCGCATCCTAAATGGAATTTCTCTTAAACGAAGACATGAAAGCAGCGAAGGATACGATGGTGACACCAAAAAAATCTCGCTACACGGAGAATCGCTTCAACGGCACATGCCATCGTTGCGGCAAACTAAGCCACAAATCAATGGATTGCTGCAAGCGGCAGGACGAGTCTTCATCTCAAGTGAAGGCTTCGAATCGAACCCCAACACCGAAAAGTCACGATAAGAACCGTGTCACCTGTTACGTGTGTGGACAACCAGGACACGTTGCATCGTCGTGCCCAGACCGAAAAGGGGGCAGTGGGGTGGCGGCGGTTGCCGTCAAGGAGGTCAACGTCTGCGAACTCAAATCGACAAGGAGTAATCTGACCACATCATCTGGTGAGCTGTATTGTTTTGTTTACGATTCTGGTTTTGAATGCTCGTTAGTAAAGGAAAGTTGTGCAGCCAAATGAAGTGGCAAACGGATTAATAATGTTGTTGCGATGACTGGTATTGGTCAAACACTTGTATTCAGCACAGAACAAATCTTATGTAGCGTAACGATTAGCGAACATCAGTTTGAGATTTTTTTACATATCCTTCCCAACACTTACCTTCAAAGTAATTATGATAGGACAAAGGCAGCTGTAACAAATTTTTTTTTAGTTGGCGATTTCGTGTTTTTAGAAAACGAAGAGCGAAATCAAACTAAGTTGGATCGGAAGTTCAGAGGTCCCTTTGTTATAACTGACGTGTTACATAACAACAGATAAAAAAACTTAGTTGGGTCCAATAGAACATACAAATATAGTCATGAGAATTTGCGTGCAGTACCTGAGGGCTATGAAGGCTTGGTAGATATAGCTACTACCTTAACTAATAACTTAGAGGAGGCCGAGACGGCGGTCCACGATCGGGGAGTAGAGTATCATCTGGTGATACCTTGTCGATTTTTAGTTCTCGTACGTTGACCGCTAGCTCTGGAACCCTCTCGGCCTCCGAGAGTGAAGAAACGTAATTAAAGGTAACGTTGCTACTAATCTGTGAGATTAACTTAACGGGGTGACGCTAATGTAAGGGACTAGCTCATGTGGGTCGACGTCCTATGGTGTGTTTAGTTGGGGGATCTAAGGAACTGGCTTAAGCAGGCCGATGTTCCGGATCATGTTCTATAGTGTGTGTAGTTGGGTGGTCTATGGAACTGGCTTAAGCAGGCCGATGTTCCGGATCATTTCCTATTGTGTGTATAGTTGGGTAATCTAAGGAACTGGCTTAAGCAGGCCGATGTTCCGGATCATATTATTGCACCGATCGTCTAGTCTGAGAGGCTATGAGATTAATTGAGATATGTGTAACACTAGTGAGTGATCGGAGGGACGCTGATAGGTTGTCCGGTTCATGTTGTCTGGACACACAACTGGTCGAAGGGAAGCCTATTTCAGTTGTCTGTGCCAGCTCCTAGATGTTGAGTTTGTGGGCTATAAAATGTTGTAATGTATGTCAGTGATGGACGAGCGTACAAAATAATGTATCTACCAGTTGTATTCTCTTTACAGAATAAGGAACAAGCGGTGACTTAAGACGATGGAGAAGCACGAGGACGTGCGAATGTCAGTCTGTCCGTGACGGCGCTTTAATATTTAAATTAGTGTTAGTTAGATTTAATAGATGTCGCTGTTAGTTTAAGAGTGTTGTGAACATTAATTATCTGTGTCCGCTAAGTCACATCCAATCACGACACAGACACAACACCGAGCGCTAGTGCGCAGGGGGGCGACGATTTACTGGCAGTATGATTTGAGACTCGGTCGGGGTCGCACAGGCGTACTACGCGTTCGGTGGAGTATCTTACTTGTGCTACCTATTTTGTTATTTTATTTTAACGGTAATTAGTGGTGATTATTTTAAAAGGAAAATAAATTTGGAATAAATGTGATTGTGATTACTAGTGCCTCTATTTTCTTCGCCCTACAATCCACGCCTACCTACAAAGTGCAACTTGTTAATTAAGATCATGGACCCAATTAATATCGCTGATGAAGACCGAGTTCCTTCAAATTATATAAAATGAACGTTATACTAAATGTTATTATATTATAGGAAAATTATATGATATAAAACATTAGGTCATATGGTTTTGGGTTATTTGATATTATAGCATATGCAAATTATATTATATGAACGTTATTTCAAGTGAAATTAGAGCAAAATTGTTATTATACCAAATATTACACACCTCATATTAAAGTACCTAATCGAATTGCCACCCGTTAAGTACTTATTATTAAGTAGTTCCGGTGGCAATTTGTTGTCTTCATCATCAGTTCCACTTCACCAAATGGCGCTTTTTTTTTTTTTTTTTAAACGTTGCCCCACACTAGAAATTTCTTCCTGTATCGTGGGTGCGTTTACAAACATAGAAATTCACAAACGCAGACACCCAGACCCAGAACAATTACTTGCAGATCATACAAATACTTGTTCCGTGCGGGGATCGAACCCGCGACACGCTGTCGTAGCAGTCGATCGCTCAGCCATTACGCCAACCGTGTCGTCAGTCAGTCAGTCAGTCGTGCTTTCCGAGAGCAATTGCAGGAGTTATTATAAAAAATACCTAAATCGCTATAGATGTGCCTATAAAATTTGAGGATTTCCTTCGATTACCATGGAATCCCTCATCAGATTCTGACTTCGTGATAATGGGACCACCTTTCAAACAAAAAAAAATCAAAACCGATCCATAATTGACGGAAAGATCGGTAAACATACATAAAAAAACAAACATACAGGCGATTAAATAACTTTTTCGCTTTTGGAAGTCGGTCAACGATAGCTTTATTATTTGTCATGACGGGATCCCAAAAATAAATACCTTGAAAGATCCAAGATTTCTTACAAGAAAAATAAAAGAATACAAGACAATATTTTGGCAGCCCTACAAAGAACAACATTACCTTGAATATAAACTTTCTAATATACCACCAGGAGTGTAAGGTTGGCGTAAATTTAATTCAATGAGAAATCATCCCGTTTCCTTTTGATCAAGCGAGGGAAGGAGAAAGGGGTGCTGTCAATTCATATTATTGTAACGCTTTTTGGCACGTTGGCCGCCATCTTGGAAAGAATATGGCGTATAGTTCGGAACTACCTGAGTGTTGAACTTTTTGTAATGTTTGCTATATTTGTAGTCACTGTGTCTTAAGGCATATTAGCCTTCTTCTTCTAAAATATTCCATCAGTCGAGACTACCATAATTATATCTGAACTTCATTGGAGTAAGTTTCTTCACTTTTATCGGCACCAACTATCTCTAAGTAAGTACATATATGAATAGTTCATGCTAAGTAAAACTATATCATGATTATCCTTTATAGAGAATTTATATACAAGAACAACAACAACAACACAGCAACAACATAACACAGCGCTAACATAACGGATGTATGTCGATGTGATTTTTCGCCAGTATCTTACCATAATTTATATTTCCAGAAAATAAGTTTAGTAACATACCTACTCTTAGAAAAAAAAAAACGCAATTTCAATATTTTTTTTCAGCTTAGCAATTTTTCACTAATTTTATTTTTCCTACAAAATATATGTTCCTCTATTGATGTAGCTAAATCGAAACATTATGAGATAACATCTTTATTTCCCTGCAGACGTGTTGTCGCATTTGGGTAATGTACGATAAATGTAATTTATTGGTAAATAACATATCTTCAGCGATAAGTGATACGAACGAGTCTTGAAAAACACTTTTTTGTATAAGTTTTTCCAAGAAGAGCCTCCTCAAAACTTACAAAGTCTTCTATACGTATGTCATGCATATTTAAGTTTACATATAGAAAAAAAATTAGGATAACAAATTATATCGGGTTGTCTCCTTCTCTCCAATATGGCGAGGGGGGTGATGGCTGATATTTGCGTTATGCTCGTGAACGGGTGCTACTTGTGGTGACTGGTCGTCTTGCTGATCATGGTTTTAATTGTTATTAGTAATTGTTTATTTATTTTACTTCGATGGTGCTAGTTTATCATTTTTCACTTCGAGTTACAGCAATAGCCTAACACCCAAACGCATTGTTTTGTTGGTATATTGGCGTGTGCTAGCTAACATATGGCAAGTAATTTAATTTAATTTAATGGTTTGTGTTTCGTAATGTTAATTATTTTGCATACGATTTGTATAGAATCAAGTTTATATAACTAAATAGACATGTGGGCTGCTGGGGAGTTTGTACCGGCCCTACTTCTTCCCAGCTAAAGCACTAGGAAGTGGTGGTGGGCGGGCATTTTTGGGGGATTGTCTTATGTAAATTTAACGTTCGAAAAGTGCTGATTCTCAGCCTAGTTTGAATAAATGACTTTTGATTTTTATTTAGATAAGATTTCGTAGCTGCTCAATTTTATCCAGTTTCACAGAGTTCATTCTTGGGGTTCCGTAGTAAACAAGGAACCCTCATAGATTCACCATGTCCATCTGTCTGTCTGTCTGTTCCTGGCTTAGAGACTCTATAAACTAGAAAGCTGTAATTTGGCATTGGTATACATATTAATCAAATAACTTCTCCCGCTCTGGGCGGAGCGGGAGGGTATGTCAGACTCTTACTGACTAAAACCCACCCGTATTCCTTCCTGTTGCCTATGTTGCGGGGGCCTCGGTGACCCATAAGTACCTTCCCGCGACCCCGGCAGGCATCGGCCCTAGTGGACCCCTACCTATGTGCTGACGACATCTCTTTGAGGCGCGCGTGGAATACAACGCACCGTCGACCCGGGCCTGATCCTTACCGGACTGTGAGCTACCCATTGCTCACCGTCCGCAAGCCCGCGCCTACGGTGGCCGGAAATCCGCCCGAGATTCCCGACGCCCTGGGCGTCTCCTGCGGCGGCTATGGGCGAGAGGGCGCGAAACTTGCCTTTCCCTCAACCTTCCCGCCTCCTCCTTCGCGAGCATTACTGCTTCGAAGAAGGAGGTGACGGCTGCCCATGCCCTCTCGCTCCGTACCATGGCCTGAACCAGGGCTGGACGCGAGAGATCTCTGCCGCCGATCGCCTCCACGAGGACACGGCGGTGCTCTGCCCAAGCCGGGCAGACCTCCACCGTATGCTCCACCGTGTCCTCCGGGCGATCCACACAGTGGTGACACCCGGACGTTTCCTCCCGCCTTATCCGACACAGGAACCTCCCAAAACTGCCGTGCCCGGTGAGGACTTGCGTCAGGCGGAAGGTGAGGACGCCGTGGCGCCTCTCAAAGTGCCCAACCCTTGCACGTAAAGGGGGATGATATATTTTTTTTGTGTGCGGTGTTACTGAAGAGGCTCTTCAAAATATTGCGGGTCTGTGAAAACCATTTTTCGATTCAGGGATCCGATTGCATAATATTAAACTTTAAAGTACTAATTTTTGTTAGAGTCGTGTCACCTCTATAACACGAGTCACGTCAAAAAAGTCCTGGCAGTGGTACATAACGAAATTAAAAGGAAAACTATCACAGCTAAGTAGGCTTTGCAAGTTAACGAGTAATAGTCGACCAAATTACATTTGCAGTTGGAGAACTGACCGTGACGCATATGGCTGTATGGGAGAACATGTTTTTCAACTAAAATGTTAAGTTTGTTTTTGGGATAAATTCATCCCAACTCGGAGCCCTACATTGTGCGTAGTCCGACACTTGGAATTTTCAGAACTACCAGTTGAAAAAAATTCAGGCTGATATCTTTGGCCTCTGTGTAATATTTAAATATGTAAATTCCTCTGTGTAATATGTAAATTGACAGGAGCTTTATTGATAACCACTGTTATAAAAACATAGACAATAATGATAATTACATTTCTTGGAAGACCGATTGTTATGGTAGCAAACAGAAAGGCACATCTGGGTATATAGTCGCTTCTGAACACGACTTAATTTATGTCAGGAAGATGGGGTATGTTCTTGACATAATATTCATATTATTATACTTTACAGAAACCCACAGGTGCAATCATTTTCTTTTACGAAGCATACGAAACCACTCATAATAATAATTCTACCACCATATTTTACAACCTTTTTTACAGATTAACACGGCGAAAAAACGAGTGTGAACTGTGAAACAGACTGTCGTAAACTCGGATCTTGGATCGAGAGAAAAGCGCTAGAATCGCTGTAGGAACCGCGGATTTTCTTAGCTTTTTCTTTTGATTTTTTTGGTGCGAATCGAAAGTGAGATGAGATAGTTTCTTGCTGCTTGAAGCTGCTTCTTGTTTTCATATTCGCTTGAATAGCTGAGAGGAAAAAATATTCGGTTTTTTTATTCCTTAGCTTGAACATTATTAGGTCATATTATTTCAGCTTGATCAGACGCCGTCGCAACTTTTACTGACAATTTAAACAGAAGTAGACCAAGACAATTATTGTCCAAAAGCGAAACATAATTAATCGCAGTAGGCCTAATAACGTCAATTCGCCGACGTCATCGCGGCTCATCGACCCCCACAAGTTGACTGTTATGCGACCAGATTCATTTTGAGGCCCGATATGAGCCTTATTATGCCGATTCTGATTATAACACCATAAAGTCAATCTTTGACTCGATTTAAATGTTTTTACGTCGGTAAATATAACAATCGACCAATCAAAATCAAGATAATGGCGCCGATTCCCTTGTTCACAAACTAAAGTAAATTTAAGTTCAGTGCATCTTTTTCTTTCTATTTCATTAAGAAAAGGACAGAAGATACATTTTAGTTTAGTCCTGTCAAATTAATCAGCGCTTGACGTAAATTGACGTAATTTTAGTGGGCAAGTTTTTAATCACGTCTAAACTTGTATAGAGTAGTGACAGGAGCTGATTAATTTGACAGGACTAAACTAAAATTTATCTTCTGTCCTTTTCTAAATGAAATAGAAAGAAAAAGATGCACTGAACTTAAATTTAGTTTAGTTTGTGAACAAGGGAATCGGCGCCATTGTCGCGCAAAATTAAGTTAGCACTAACAGCATGATGCCTGTAGTGTACCCCGCTCGGTGCAAAGCTCGTCGAACCGCCAGAGGACTTACATCATATAAAGCAGCAGAATTACTAGTTGGTGTGAAGCCGTGCTTTTCGTAATGTCCAACCATATCAGTTATTTGCGCGGCGGTTAGTATCGGCCGTCGCGCGTCGTCCTGAATTGCTTTAATGATCAGTTATTTGCTTCTTCGCCATGACGCCGAATCCAACATCTTACGGTGAATCGACATTATATTGAGTTCCCGTGATATAGCACTAATATTCAAGCCAATTTTATGGAGAAATAATATGTCAGCCCTTTGTTGCAGGGCATTTGCAACTTGCCATTTTATTTCAATTATTCAATTTTTAAATTTTTATTATATTTTACACCTAATATTTTTGATAAATGTCATTGTCATAAATGCGATTACGTCAATATGTCAACTTTAAATTACGAAATGAGAATCATCATTAAAAAGTCACTCATACTCTTTTGTTAGAATAGATGCTTCACAACTATTAAAAAGTAATAAGTGTATGTGTGTAGCATTTTAGACTTTACTGCACACAGTGTATTAAATAATCTAATTTGAAAATTCTTTTTTGTGTGTGCATTTGTTTTAGGTTTGTTAATGAAACAGCTGTTTCTGATGATAAAGTTATGGTAATCTTAAAACATTATTAGACCAACATTTTTTCTGCAGGACATCTTGCACCTGTACCTACACTTTGAAGGGTTTTCTTGTTTACTACGTAAACAAGAAAACCTTATAGTTTCGCAATGTCTGTCTGTCTGTCTGTCCTCGCTTTAGCTCAGAGACGCTTAGTACTAAAACGCTGTAATTTGGTATAGGTATACATATTAATCACGCCGACAAAGTGGTAATAAAATCTCAAAAATATTGTTTTTAGGGTACCTACCTCCCTTGCACGTAATGGGGGGATGATATTTTTTTCTTGTCTATCCCAAAGTGTGGGATATCGTTACATAGGCTGTTTAAAAATATTCCGAATCTGTCAACACCGTTTTTTCGATATAGGGATCCGTTTGCGTAATGTTAGTGCTTTAAAGTGCTAATTTTAGTTTGACCCCGCCAGCTAAATGATTGTTTATGGAGATGTGAAAAAATCATGGCAGTAGTACGTATAATGAAATTAAAAGGAAAATTTGAGTAGGCCGTGAACTAGTAAAGCCCACTTAGAGTTTTACTACTTCACGGCCGACTTTAAATTACGGAATTAATTACGGAACCCGTCATTGTGCGTGGTCCGAAACGCACTTGGCTGTTTTATTTATACAATAGCCGTGCTAATATTTAATACTAATTTACATTCTCACGTCATCGCTCTTAAGCTAATAAACGGAAAATGTCTGCCTCAATGTAGGTCACCCACAGCTTAAATATTCCAACCGATTTGGGCAAATGAGATTTTTTTTTTTTTTTTTTTTTTTTTTTTATCCTTTATTAAAAAGAACCAGGTTCTTAATAATTAATTACAATCTAGCCTATAAGACTAATAAGTAATTTAAATCTAACTTAATTTTTTAACGTGATAATTATTTTAAAACTTAGAATAGTGTTGTTTGTACTTTACACAAGTTCGTTCCACTTTCTTAGAGTCTGATATAATAATATAAACACTTTGTTCATGTGTTATATGTGTGTCATTGTCACTAATATGTCTACACTGTTTACACTACACTAACTCAAAAGGTTTTGTTCGTTTTAGTCTTCGCACTATATTTGTTTGGTCTAACAGCTGGATTGCCTCGATGTTCACATGTTGGTGGAGTCGGTGTTCATGGGCCTCAGCAAATTTTTGGATTATGTTGGTGACGGATTCCATTTTTAGGTCACGATGGAGGTCGTCATTTCGTATATACCAGGGAGCATTAACAATACTCCTGAGTACCTTATTCTGGAATGTTTGAATAATTTTGATGTTGGTCGGTTTAGTACAGCCCCACAGTTGGATTCCATAGGTCCATATTGGCATAAGAATATGCTTATATAATAACATTTTGTTATATATCGATAGGCAGGAACCCCGTCCAATCAACCAATACATGTTTTTAAAACGCATGTCTAGTTCCTGTCTTTTCTTTTTAACGTGCGCTTTCCAGCGCAGTTTTGCGTCAAGCGTTATGCCAAGGTATTTAGCTGTATTTGCGTATGGCACTTGCTGGCCATTTATGAAGATTGGGTGGTAATGGGCAAATGAGATGACATTACATTTTGTAATTACTCCGGACATTATACTTAGTTATAGGTACATGACGTCACGCTAAATTCAATATGGCGGACTACATACGTTAATAAGGTTGTAATTTGACCATTTCTGTTTGTAACTGTCATGTAACTGATAATCTAAGGTTGAATCTCGGTTGCACGTCATATAAAACGACAAGGTCTATTTGTATATGTGACTACTCTGTCATACAATTTTTTTCATTCAAAAATGTCTAAAGATTGTTAAAAAAGCTTTTATATCTGCCAGTGTCATTAGTAAGAAATTACAGTGGTTTTAAAACACTACAGAGTTTATTTATAAGCGTTTCTAAGTTAAGAGACGTCTAAACGTCGCGCAATACAACGTAAAGCAGACGTCAATCGTTACTTAATCTTAGCGACGTTTAGAAAATAAACCCTTAGATTGCTTGGAATAAGCGCTTTATATATTGAGTTACTTGTTATCACATACGAGTAACAGTACAGTGGCAGGTGTCTGGCGTCCTTTATAATCCGTCGTATGCAGGATACAGTGATGACTACAGGATGCTTTCAGTGGCATATCGAAGACGTCAAACTTGCAATCTGACAAAGTGCTTTTTGTGCGTCGCTGTAGAGTGCAAATGTTTTCGGATAGTATCGGTTATTTGAAACTTTTCCTTTAAATTCCAAATCGTATACTAATCCTTAATCAAATCATTCGTCGGTGAATCAAAATACATAAACAATCTGGATTTTGGTGTATAGGACTCATGCTGCTGGAATTTTTAGTTGATACTTATGACATCTTATTGAGTTAAAATATATAAGCAATTTTTCGCTGGTTTGTGTGTTTCAGTAGTAAAAATGTAAGTATTCAGTAGTTTCTCTACGTCATTCGGATAGCGAATGAAGTTTAGGGCTTAGTTTTTTTTTATTATTTACAACTTATTTTTTTTTTTATTACTTCGGTTACAACAGCCTAGTCTCGTTATCTATAAGTTCCATAACAACTTGAATTTTGATTAAAATTATTTCCCAATCGGCATTAATTTGTTACAAATAACTGTCAACTGATTAGAATCTGTAAGCCTGCAATAATTTATCCTTTAAATCTTTATCCAAATCTTATCCTACACTAATCCTAGCCACCCTACTAACATCTGCGTAAGTGATAAGATTTAAATATGTTCATTTATAATAGGACCTGTCGTCACAGTGACGCTATTTTATATTTTGATTGTAATCAATTTATTACTGATTACAAACTGACAAATTATGCAATGTATTTGCCACCTAGTTGTAGGAGACATATTGCTAATCTTTTAGCATACAATATACACAGTGACACTGGTACCTGTATTGTACCATCAATTACTTTTAGTAGTGATACTAACACTACTTATGATACGCCTTGTAGTTTAAACTATTAGGTGCGACAAAGGGTAAGCCGCATATGTTGAATGTTGTACATCAAAATATGCAGGGTCTGTCCGGCAAAGAGTTAGAGTTAAGTTTATTTATGGAGAACTATAACGTTCAGGTGTTATGTTTAACTGAACACTGGTTGAAAGAACATGAAGTAGTGTTTGTGAATGACGATCATTTTACTGTACAAAGTGCATTTGTAAGGAAAAGTGCTATTCGCGGTGGTTCTTTAATTCTTGTTTCAAACAAGTTGAAATGTAAGCAACGTTTAGATTTAGTTAATCTTTCCATCGAGCGCACTATTGAGTTGTCTTGTGTTGAACTCGAGCGATACGTCATAATTTGCGTTTATCGACCCCCCTCTGGGGATTTTATTTGTTTTGAATCGGTAATGGAGGATTCACTCAATAGATTAAAATCTAGTAATAAAAGTATAATTTTATGTGGAGATTTTAATATTAATATTTTAGATGTTACTCCATTAAGTATTAGACTTCTGAATTTGTTTAGGTCCTATAATCTACTTAACTTGTTTTTTGAACCTACTAGGATTACGGCATCTTCGTCGACATGTCTTGATAATATATTTAGTGATTGTGATGCCAAAAATAAATTAGTGTTAAGTGACTTAACTTCTGACCACTGTGGTTTACTAGCTAGCTTCCCTGTGCCATTACATAAAAAGCCGTATAAAATAGAATGTAGGCCTTATTCAGCTAGTCGTTGCAACAAGTTTAAAAATAATATAGCTCATAGAATTACACCATGTATAGTAGAACACGAGAATCCTAATGAAATCTATGGAGCCCTTTTTGATGTTGTCCGAAAAGAGCACCAATCTATTTTCAAGACCAAAATCATTAACATTAATAGCACCCCCGCTGGCTTTAACCAATGGGCTACTCCGGGTATTTATAAAAGTAGAGCGAGACTATACGAGTTATATGGTTTAAAAAAATACAGATTTGATACTCCTTTTTTAGAGTATGTCAAAAATTATTCAAAATTATTTAAAAAGATTTGTGTTTTTGCTAAATCTAAATTTTTAAGCGACACAATTAAAAATTCCAATAATAAAATAAAAACCACTTGGAAAATTATTAACAATGAAACTGGTAAGTCGGTTAACCAACAAGAAAAACATCTTGAGCTTATGGTCGACAGCAAATTAGTTAATAAAGCAGCTGACGTAGCTGAGGCATTCAATGAGTTTTTTGCCAACATACCTATAACTACGACTCGCTCCTTAAATTCGTCCCCGTCTAAAGCTGAAAACCTTTTGCATAGTAGTGTGCCTAAATTTAGTCGCTTATTTAGTTTCGAACATGTAACACCTGGTGATGTTGTTAACGTTTTTAACACACTTAAGTCTAAAAACACTGGTGATTACTGGGGTATCTCCATTAAACTATTAAGCAATATAATATACATTGTAGCCCCCTATCTAGCTGTTACTTTTAATAAATGTGTTGATTTAGGAACTTTTCCTGACCTCATGAAGAGTAGTAAAGTCATACCATCATTTAAATCAGGTAATAAAAAAGACGTTGGCAATTTCAGGCCTATTTCTATTTTACCTGCATTTAGCAAAATATTTGAAAAGTTAATACTCAAGCAGTTGCTAAGACATTTTAATTTAAACAGCCTCCTTCATAATGAACAATATGGCTTTACAAAAGGTCGTTCGACTACAGATGCAGGTGTTGCACTGCTGAAACACGTATTTAACGCATGGGAAAACTCGCAAAATGCTATTGGAGTTTTCTGTGATCTCTCCAAAGCTTTTGATTGCGTGCAACATGACACGCTCTTGCGTAAACTACATCATTACGGTGTCCAAAATGAAGCTCTTAAAGTAATAAGTTCATATTTACATAATAGGTTGCAATGTGTAGATGTTAATGGTGTGAAATCTTCCGAGCTTCTAGTACAGTTATGTGTACCACAAGGCTCAATACTGGGTCCATTCTTATTCTTAGTATATATTAATGACTTACCATTCTATTTAAAGGGTATCTGTGACGTTGTACTGTTTGCAGATGATACCTCTCTTATTTTTAAAGTAGAAAGGAATAGACAAGATTTTGACGACGTAAACAGTGCACTCTCAATTGTGACGGATTGGTTTACGACAAATAACTTAGTTCTCAATGCTAAGAAAACAAAATGTATAAAGTTCGCTTTACCAAATGTTAGAAATCTAGGACCCAACATCGTCTTGGATAAAGAGGTTCTTGGAACTGTAGACTCGGCAGTTTTTCTGGGCATAACAGTAGATGCCAAACTTCAGTGGGGCCCTCATATATCAAGCCTAGCGGGAAGGCTCAGTTCGGCCGTTTACGCCGTCAGGAAAGTAAGACAATACACTGACTTTAATACAGCTCGGTTAGTATATTTTAGTTATTTTCATAGCGTTATGTCCTACGGTATTCTGCTGTGGGGCAAAGCCGCTGACATTCAAAATATATTTGTTCTTCAAAAACGAGCTGTTCGAGCAATTTACCAGCTAGGTGCTAGAGTTTCTCTGAGAGATTTTTTTAAAGATATTGGTATTCTCACGGTGGCATCACAATTCATCTTCGCCAACATCTTATATATTAGGCAAAATATACACTTATACATTAAAAACAGTGATATTCACAATATTAACACCAGAAATAAGGACAAATTACGTGCTCCATTTCACCGGCTTCACAAGGTTCATAACTCGTTTGTTGGGCTTGGTATTACTTTTTATAAGAAGTTACCATCTTCTTTGCTAGATTTGCCTTTTAAATGCGTTTAAAACTAAAGTAAAATCCAAACTTTGTTCAAGGGCATACTATTCTATCAACGACTACTTAAATGATAAGAATTGTTGATCGCTGTGATTAACTCAAGACAATGTTTATGTTCTTTCTCCAGAATTAGCCTACCTAGTGACAGGTTATATGAGTTCATATAATTGTTTATTTTATTTGACTGTATAAGTCAATTTATTTTAAATTTTATTTTCGTTTATTATTGACATAATCTTCTCATTACAATGTTTTTTGTTGAGTTCTATTGCAATATGTGGTTAGCTAGCGACCTCGATAACTGATTATATTATTCTTACAACCGGCAGCAAGTTCGTCATGCTCCCTTAGTTGTCACTGCTTGCGGTAGCGTCGGGGGTCGGGTTACCTCCTTCCCTCTAATATGGCGAGGGGGGTAATGGCTGATTTTTGCGTTATGCTCGTGAACGGGTGCTGCTTGTGGTGACTGGTCGTCTTGCTGACCATTGTTTTGTTTTGTTATTAGTAATTAATTGTTTATTTATTTTACTTTGATGGTCCTAGTTCATCATTTGTGACTGTTACAGCTATAGCTATATGTAAGCGGGCACGCCTTTTATGCTTGGAGGCTTTTATTTGGGCATTAAGTTCTGTTTACGTTTTTATCTCTGCTTGAGAATTAATAGTTTTCGGTGTTTTGCTTTTCTTTTTTTTTTGTTGGTATAGTGGTGTGCTAGCTGACATATGGCTAATAATTTAATGTTTTATGTTGCACGTAATGTAAATTGTTTTGCATACTGTTGTATAGAATCCATTTTTTTTCCCTCTAACTGAACAGACAGCTGTGCTGCTGGGGAGTTTGTTGACCACTTCTTCTTCACAGCTAAAGCACTAGGAAGTGGTGAAGGGTGGGCGTTTTGGGGGACTGTGTTATGTAATTTTGACGTTCGAAAAGTGCTGATTCTCAGCCTAGTTTGAATAAATGACTTTTGATTTTGATTTTTGATTTTGATAAACGTATGTATGACACACCGCGACACCAGCGAATGTCGCCGTACACCTGTAACACTCACTAGATGGGGTTGTTACCAATCTTTATGAATGTGTGTTATAACGCCAGTTTGTCTCTTGTTCTCGTGCGTATAACATTATACGCGAGCGTCGACTTGCAATTACTTGACTGTTGTATTAATGATATTAGCTCGTGGTTTGTTTTGCTGAAAGCTAATGCTTCTTTCTCATGTAAGCACGCAGGGAAAAAAGTGCTGATAAATAACCATTTATTACTCACTGTGTGTTCACCAAAGATTACAGCAGTTATTTTCTCGTGAAATTAAGATTGTAACTTTGAGAGAAAACCTATTTCATGGTTTCGAAAATAGGCACTTTGTTGGTATAACCATAAAAATTATATATAATCAATCCTCTAAGAGAATCATTATTGAATCTTGCGTAAAGTTAAGGTATTTAAGCTGGTGCATAAAATACACGTGTTATCCTGAGCAGTTATCCCGTTTTCCACCTTACTGACAGGCTGATATTTTGCCAAGGCACGAAATATTCTCATAATATAGTTTGTGCCGATACGAGAGAGGAGTAGTGCTACGATTGTTAAATAATCACTAGATTACAAAGTCAAGTCGGATCATTTATTTCAATTAGACAATTACAAAGCAGTTTGAAAGTCAATAGGAAAAAGATAATCGAATTGAATTACTTATATTAATTAGAAGACAAGGAAGTGCTTCAGGTCAAAGTTGACAGACATTTAAAATCTCTATAGATGATCCAGTTTTATAAATTAGATGATAAAACGTTAAAGTATTCTCCTAAAAATGCTAAAATTTGACTATAGTGCACAAGGAGCTAACTTTGTGAGAGACTGGAGCCTAAGGTAGGTTTATCAAAATAACCATCTTATCGTTTTAATAAAAACCACTCATTTACGTACTCATTTTCATTATATTGATATCATTAAAATATGATTTCAGTAGAAATAGCTGCTATCGAGAAAATAATTATGATTTCGTCCTTGTACGGGGTATTCGTTATTTTATACATTTAGGTATTTTTCTGAATCGGGACATATGAGGTGACTGCTGGCATTTTAATTAAAAATAATATTCGTATATTGTTTTCTCAATTATTTTCTTTCTGTATTTTTGAACACTTACTTATACTATAATATTGTAACAGTGACCTTTAATATATTCCTTACAAATATTTTATACGTAAACAGCGAAATAATGAAATACTACGTATTTATTTAAATCTACATATTTAATTATTTAGCTTTATTTATGCATTTCAAAGAGTCTGTTAAAATGCTAAACTTGCACTAGAGGTATACGTACTTACCTACTAGTTTTGCCGACAAACCTAATAATTATTATGTCGTCGACCCATGTTAGCAAAGTGAGATTTCGGAGTGGATACCACCCCATAATTACTTTTTCGCAAAATGTTTGCGAAAAAGTAATTATGGGGTGGTATACACCTAAATCTCAGACGGACCATCCATTACACTTGAATAGATTCCAAGTTTCCAATCCAACCGTTTAGCCCTAAATTTTATGACCCGCAATGGCAAAACTTCTTCAAAATTGAAGGAAAATGTCTTAAGAAATCGGGTCGAAAACTTACTAAACTAACTATACAGGCCCCATTTGTAAACCGAATACTGGTTTTCAACAAAAAAGATGGAAATAAATTAGAAAAATGTTTAATTCATATAATTAATGTCGCGTGACTTTAAAGGCTTTTTAATAGAAGTCATTTTTGAAGTGCGCCAAAGATTTGGAGCTACTAGAAGGCGTAGGAATGATCGTAAAGATTTTATTTGCTTTTTATTGTTTCGTTTGCATTTATTACTGAAGTTGAGTGTTTAAGTTTGGGAAGTTACTTCATGGATGTTGTCACGAAAATTGTAAAACTAACTATGTTTATCAACCCGTTACTCTGTTAGATCCTGCCCCTGAATTTCCTGACGATCTATAATATTTTTTTTGGCGAGTGAACAATTGTCATATAAATTTAGCGAGCTTCTTATTATTTTAGTCATATCTAGTCTAGAAAATAAATAGTGCCAAAGAAGCCAAGTAACATAAACTACAATCTCAATTTTGTTATTTCAGGTCTATTTGCTCTCTGATGCTTTGTCGTTCGACATTCATTCATCTCTGCTAGCTACTCTTTAGATACCTATCTTTAAGAATAGCAACATACTAATGGCTTGATCGGATACATGTTCTTTTCCTTAGGAGAAAAGGGCATTGCCTAAGTACTGGCCCCAAACATTCAATTCGCTTACGCGAAACGAGACGTTCCATAATTAAATTCAAAAGTATATTACCAACCTCATCCAGTGAAACTCTTAACGTTGACATAACAGTGAATATTAAAATTTCCCGCCAACTTCTGTGGGTTCGGCGCGCACCTGACATTTGACAGTAACGGTTCGTAATTAAAAGTGATTTCAGGCCGACATTTATGGAGTTCCGATCCAACAATATTGGCTTTTTCGGAAACACTGTCACTGCTGACTTTTCATGTCATTTTATATTTAAGATTAAGGTTGGGATTTGAATGTTATCATGTTTTTATTATAGACTTCGATCAGTGGGGGTTCCAGATTATTTCTGGATAAAAGGAGGAGGAGGAAAAAACTGACAAACCAGATTAAGACCGTGAGGTAAGCTATGCACTGTCAGCCTCGGAAATGGAGGTGAAATGTCTCATGTGCGTGTAATTACATCGAAACTTATATACCCTTCAATCTGGCAAACAGCAACGCTGCTTGGCGGCAAATAACACGGTGTAAGGGATATAGACGCGCAAACTATTAGCATGACTTCAACAATGTGCAATCTATGCAAATAAATGATTCCAGACGCCCCCAATTTTTCGTCGGATAATTAAAACATCATCTGTTCCATTCATTACGATCGTGTAGGTATTGCAGTTGGTAATACTCGGGCTTGTGGCTAAGTAATCATTAAACAGCCGTACGGTTCCATCGATCAGGTTAAGTTTCGCTTACCACGGTTAGTCAGTGGATGGTTGGCCGTTTTCACATACCAAGACCCCGCCGTGCTTCGGTAAGCACTTTTAGCCGTTGATCCCGCCTGTCAGTTTTGGATCTATGACAGTCGTAATGGGTCGTCAGAAGCCCGAAAGTCTGACAACCAGTCTTACCAAGGGGTACCTATCGTATTACCCAGTAACTGGGTTGTGGAGGTCAGATAGGCAGTAACTCCATGTAAAATACTAGTATTCAGTTGCATCCGGTTAGAACGGAAGCGTACCCCAACATAGTTGGGAAAAGGCAGGCAGATGATGATGAAGTATTGCAGTTTTGTATGAAACAGCAGATTATCTTTTAATAACCTACGAAAAGTTTATACGCTGGTGAGCCTTGAATCATGTACTAAATTCATGGTATCTGTTGAGGATGGATATGAATTATATCAAGGAAACACGATCACAGTTTTATGACGTATATTTTCTTTTTACCTAGACAATGACACACTTTAAAACAGAAGAAGGAATTTTATAAAAAAAAAACAAATACGGGTATAAAAAAGGTTGGTTGCTGGTCGTCAACATGGCCCCCGACGGTGTGAAGGCACCAATTTACTGCCAGGCGACCAGCAACACCACCTTGCGAGTGGGTCGACGCAGCACGCCCCCCTTCGTTGTGACATCTACCACTCTAACTACCCCATCCTTCCCCGGGTGCACTGCCGCAATTCACCCACGGGGCTATTGGTATCTGGGTAGTGTTCGCATCCGCTATAAAAACTAGATCACCCACCCTTAACGGACGAGCCTCCTGCAACCGCCTCCTGGGTGTAAGCGTGGGCAAGTACTCTAGTACGAAGCGCTGTCAGAAGTGGTCTGCCAGCCTCTGCGCCTTTCTCCAGTTTGCTAACTGATCGTCGGATCAAGTCTGCATCGTCGAACACGTTAATCTCAAGCTTGCTACTTGGGCTTCCAAATAAAAAGGTGAAGGGAGTCAGGGCATGCTCCGTGTCCGCGGGTGTCAGGGGTCTTAAATTAATGATGAACTCCGCCTCTAGGAGCAGGGTGTTTAATAACTCCCCCTTGCTTTCGTCGTCTTCCTTTCCTTTAAGGTCACGGCGATGGCACTCTTCACCGAGTGGACCAGCCGCTCCCAACAGCCCCCTATAAATCGTGCGGATGGGGGAATGAGTCGCCATTCTATTTTCTATTAGCGCAGAAATTGAAGAGCTCTGGCAGAATCTTTCGCACCGTCATGCATGTAAAAAGTGCAATCCATCTCTTTGCGGTGCGTCTGCCAATAGATACACTCAGGGGGCTAAAATAATCCACTCCTACGTGGGTAAGAGGGCGCTGGTGATGTGCTAACCTGGCATCTGGCAAATCTCCCTCTGGTAGTGATTCCGGCTTAGCCTTCCGATTGTGGCAAACTTGGCATCTCTGCAAAGTTCCTCTGACGGCTGGTCTGAGGCTTAGTATGTAGAACCTCTGGCGCAGTTCATTGAACACGAGCTCGTTATGTCCGTGGGCGTGCCTGGCATGATAGGAGCATATCAGTAGCTTGACGATAGGATGTCGGCCGTCTAAGACAATCGGGCGTGACTCTACATGCTCTGCGACGGCGGTAGAGCGACCAGAAAGACAAAGGAGCCCGTCTTCACCGAACAAAAGTGAAAGGTTCCGAAGCTTACTATCACTCGAAACGGAACGTGCTGTTAGAACGCGTATCAAATCCTCGGGAAAAGAATCTAGTTGTACTTTACGAAACAAATGGACGTCCGCAATGTTGAGGTCTGCAATGGAAAGGGCAAAAAGGTTGCAAGCATCCCGAAGTGCGTTTAGAGAAAATTTGGAATTTGGGCGCAAAATGGATCGAAATTTGTCTAAACACTGATGGGTTCGCACTTTGGCGCGAAGCAATCGGGTCCAACTGCCAAAGCGTTGGTGATCCGCAACTACCGGTAAAGGTAGCTGTCGCGGTGAAGCAACTATCAGTCCCACCGAACCGAGTCTCTTTTCAGTTCTTCTGTCACCGGAGGGACGGTACACGTCGGTTCGCATGGCCAGTCAGAAGGTGGAGACAAAAGAAATGTGGGACCTGTGAACCAACGTGAGGAAGTTGTGAAATTGTGAATGTCTCGCGTGGCGTCGTCTGCGACGTTTAAAGCCGTGGGGAAATATGTCCAATTCTGGACGTTTGTTGTCTCAGCTATCTCTCCCACCCGGAATGAAACAAAGGCTTTAAATGTGCAAGCGTCGCTACGGAGCCACTTAAGAACGGTTAGAAAATCCGTCCAAAAATAAGTTTGATTAGGTATTCTTCTGTGCGCTTCCGTGATATAGGCGCTGAAACGTGATGCGATTAGAGTAGCCTGGAGCTCCAATCTTAGGATTGAAACGGGTTTCAGAGGCGCTAACCTACCCTTTCCCCATATCAGGGATAAGCTTACGTTGTCATCGTCACCTGTGAAGTGCCATTAGGCCACACAGGCGTACGCACGTTCACTCGCGTCGGCCTGGTGTCGCGAAAGTAGAATCGGGAAATGGAACTGTTGTTTACAAATTGAATTTCAAGCAACCAACTTTTCCAACCTTCAATTAAGTTAGCCGGCAGAGTTTGATCCCAGTCAATACCTAACTTCCAAGTTTTCTAGAATAGTGCGCGGCCCTTCATAATAATGGGAGTTAAAAAACCTGAGGGATCGTAGATGGACATCAGCAGGGACAAGACTGAATGTTTTGTATACTTCGTAGGGACCTTTGGAAGAGTCTTGACGAAATGAAGCTTGTCCTCACTAACGTTCCATGTAAGACCTAAACCACGAATTTGTGAAGGAGACGTAGGGCCTAAGCTCACCTCAGTAATAGCGTCTGTCGCATGTTAGTCGGTAGGGATTAACGCTAAGGCTTCCTTGCATTTGAAACCCAAGAACGCATCTCGAAGCAAGCCGCTTTTTGTATGGACCATATTTCAAAGGCTCGCTGTGCTGCTTCGCTGATGCTGTCAAAACTCCCTAAGAAGTCATCCATGAATGGTCTTCTATGACAGACTGCACGGAGTCTGGGTGTCGTGACTGAAATTGACTAGCGTTTTTGTTTTTCAGCCATAGCGCAGTACACGGGCTGGACGCTGCGCCGAATATCATCTAGGACATACGGAATTCCCGAAGCGGCAAACCGGGACTATCTTTCCACAAAAAACGTTGCGAGTCGCTATCCTCGGGTCTAATTTTAATTTGCGGGAACATCTCCCTGTTATCTCCTGTCGAGGCAATCGGGCCTTCCCTAAACCTCATGGCGATGCTAAGAAGCGGCTGGAGTAAATCGGGTCCAGTCAACAGGAGCGAATTAAAGCTGACGCCTGCACACTTCGCCGCTACATCGTGGACAACTCGCAGCTTCTTTTTGTGTGGGTGGATAACTGCAAAGTGTGGAAGGTACCACGGAACCTGGCCGGATGGTGGACCCAAACATAATTCAACGTATCCTTTGCTAATCATACCTTGAATATTTTGCTTGTAGGCATCGGCATACGCACCATCCTTAGCCATTTTGCGCTCGAGATTAGCAAACCTAGATAAGGCCAGGTCACGGCTTTTAGGGACGCATGTGATATTATCGCGCCATAATAGGCCCGTTTCGTACCTACCAGAATCTAGGCGCTTGGTAGTATCCTGTAATGTTTAAAACACGTTGTTCGCTTGCGCTACGATGGTCTACCTTTGTTATTCCTATAGAGTCTAGTCAAAAGTATTCCTTGATAAGTTTTTCTAGAGAAGAATCGTCGACAGCGATGGAGATATGGTTAATGGATGTGGCAGCGTTAGATCTGCCAGAAATATGTCCGTAGAGGACCCATCCTAGCGCGGTGCGAGCAGCCGCAGGTTGATTACGAGTACCATGGCGAACCGCAGAAGGGAGTGACACATGCCAATTGTCCGTAACTATCAACAACATGGGCTTCGCATCATCATAACACACGACGTCCACTAAATCAGATAAATAATCGTACCTGGCGACGTCGTATCAACGCGCGGACTGATTATTGATGCCCAAGTTTGGAATGGATCGCGCTCTAATGTCAAAACTGTCCGCACTATGTAGACCATTTACTTTGATGTTGAGCAGAGTTGTGGGCCACGGTGACCGATCGCTGCTCGTCCTTTGACGCGCTTGGCTTCTGCACTTTGGGGTTGGAGATTTCTGCGGCTGAGTGTACCTCTACATGGGCTCTCGTCAGAGGTTCTATGCAAGAGGGTGTGGTGCCGCTTCTCAACCGCGCGAGCTTCGAACTCACACTTCTTCTTGTAGTGGCGATATTGGTGAGAGCCTTTTCTTAGACATCTACGGCAGATCTTTTTCTCCATCACCCATTGCCACCGATCGTCCAGAGATAGAGATTTAAAAACTTCACAATCGCCAACCTCGTGTTTACCGTCATGGCAGTACTGGCATGAGTAGAAACTTTTCGGGTTGACGTGTTTGACGTTGTCGCGATTGCGTAAATCTTGTCTTTGAATGTTTTGACGGGATGACATTGACTTTTGACAAGTGTCGGCTCTGGCACTATGACATCGAACTAAATTCGTAATTTTGCCTCGATTTCGAGGAAATCGGCCAAAATTTATAATTTATACTTACCAGAGCCATCTCTCCATTCAGATCTGAGGAATGGAGTCAACTTGCCTATGATGATGTTGAGAAGGTCCGGTGAAGCGAGGTGCTCGGGCAAATCCAGCAAGTGGATGATTTCGACGCAGTTGCGGATGCGACAGGCAAAGATGTTCAGCTCTCGCGCAGACTCGTATATACTTATTTTAGGAAGGGCTTTTACCTCAGATATCTGATGTAGTATGATGACTTCCGGCTGAGCAAATCTGTTCTCTAGCGCTTGGACGATCTGCTCCGGGTCGTTAGCTGCTATCAGTCTGATAGAGACAGCCTCTCTGGCAGCTCCGTGCAGCGCAGCGTTAAGTCGTGAGATGTTGTCGTTAGGGGAAAAGTGCACCTTGGATTGTTCGTATGACTTCTTGAAGTGGAACCAATCCGAAACGTGACCTTCAAACTTAGTGATGTCACAAACCTTTGTTGTCTTCTTCCCTGTGCCTGTAATTGCATCGACCAGCTGATTAAATGATGTACCCAGATCTGGGCTAAGATTTTTATTTTTATAGTAACAATTTGTTATCTTTAGCAAGTGTGCCTAAATCTAGTGCGTGTGGGGTATGTTCAGCCAGCTCGACTGATGAATACGCGCCCACAGGGAGCGTACAGACACAGGGGACAGGGTGCGTCGATGTACCGGCGGGGGCCGGATGCATCGGCGAGTGAGCGAGAGCCTGGCGGGGAGGCGCACAAGTGAGGACAAGGCACGTTAAGGCACAGGCGGGGACTGGGCACGTCGGGGCACGGTCCCGAACATCAAGGACAGCATGTATCACTGTCACTGGACCATCTTCGCAGGCCGTGGCGGGAGTCGAACGCGGCAGGACCGGTGGTACTACGCTAGAAAACCTCGGCTCGCTTGCCCCTCTGTCGACAAATGAATGAGCTTTATTATCTCGATTAGGAATCGTATTAAATGATTTAGCTAACCAGTCTTCGACTCTGTGCGGAGATCGGGAGTTGTGGGAGCTGCCCGAATGGCGGGATCCTCCATGTAACGAGTTGGCCTGAATAGCGGCCAGTTTCGCCGGCAGTTCCAACTCCGCAACGGCGTTTTCACGCTCCGCTTAGGCATGATCACGCTCCGCTTGGGCATGATCACGCTCCGCTTGGGCATAATCACGCTCCGCTTGGGCGTTTGCGAGCTGACGAGCGTGCTCTGCCTTGGCGGTCAAGATTTGTGCTTCTAACGTGCTGCTAGAGCGACCTGACCGTGCGCTCTATGGTACGATGCTTGACGAGGTCCTGCTGGCGGGTGTTAAGGTCTCGTTCGGGATGGTGCAGGGCGGGGCCGGCGCGATGACGCTATCAGTGGAGGCACCGACCTCCTGAGGAGCACCTGTCGAAACGATAACTGTGGTACCAGTCTCTGCTTTGGCGGCCTGCGCCTGTGATCGTGTTGTGGGCATCCCGTTTCTGACACCAATTTTGAGAATGGTTATGAATTATATCAAGGAAACACGATCACAGTTTTATGACGTACATTTTCTTTTCATCTAGACAATGACACACACTAAAACAGAAGAAGGAATTCTATAAAAAGAAACAAATACGGGTTTAAAAAAGGTTGGTTGCTGGTCGTCAACAGAAACAGTTTTCACGTCCATGTCAATACACCGTGTTTGTATGGTAGTAGTTCTTCGAGACCTGCCCTTAGATGCTTTCACAATGAACTACATCAAGGCACAGACCGTAAAATAGTAACTCATCAAACCAATAGAATATTAAAGTCTTTAATAATAATGGTTTCAAGTCAATGATCTACACACTGTACCCAGGCCTTAATGAGACTGTCACACAGGTAGGTATATGACAGAAACGGCGCTCTATAAAGTCAAACTTTTTCTAAAACTCGATATGCCATATTAGCGCTCAAGTATATATAGATACCGTGAACGCCTTTTCCCAAAAGTATTTTTCACAACTGTTACTTTATTATAATCAATCATTTGCAGCCATCATCTTCAAATAACATCCTTACCTCAGGTAAGGATAAATAAATATTGGAACGTGGGAATTTATTGTTGATAAATGTAACGCCTTGTCGCGTCGATAACATTTAAAGACCCTTGTCACAGGCTATGAAGAAATTTTAACAGGTTGAGATAAACAAAATGCTTTGAATGGGGTTGACTGTTACACTGTATTGTTTTAGTCAAAAAAATGTTCATTATTTAGAAGGATAGTTTTGTTTTTCCGGACCCTACTAAACATTCATGTCATGTATTTGATGGTGCTGTAGCTAAATGAAAAAGCTTGCGTAGATACGAGTATATCGATTTGCTGCTATCTTGTGTGGCGTAGATGAACCACATTTTACTGTTAGACCAAATTGTCATAATATCCATAGGTACATGAGCTCCTATGGCAGGAGGAGCTCGTGGCTAAATAATAACAGCTGCATGGGTCGATCCATCGGGTTAAGCTGCGCATGGCGGGGTTATCCGTGGATGGGTGACCATCTTTACATACCGAGACTCCCCGTGCCTCGAAAAGCATGTTAAGCCGTTGGTCCCGGCTGTCATCCGTGGATGTTTGACAGTCGTTGTGAAATTGATTGTTAGAGTTCCTACGGCAGAAAGTTATTATTGTCAGATTTACGCTTTCAAAAAAAGTGCACATAATCACCGTCTATCAACAATAACAGAAGTAACGCAGCATGCGTACCATAAACACTTCTATCTATACTCTACGGAGAATACACAACCTTTCTTTACAAAGTTACATTTCTTTTCTCCATTTTTGACATGGCGTTGTAGAAATCTTTCTACAATCTGTCATTTTGTCTGTTGTTTCTTGCGTTGCGTTGTCTCATGCGCATATTATTACATCCATGTTCTTTTTCTGATCCCTTTAAGCATGGTACAGCAGCTTATGGTGTGGTAAATAGATAAGCCAGTCAGCAATGTTGGTAGCTGACCTAACTGTTATATGCACCGGAGTACAGTAGTACCGTCACTCGTGCAGACAGTTTTATACTAATAAACTCGAGTAAGGTCTACTTAAACTACTGAAGCACTACCCTATAATTAAGGCAAGCGAAACTTATATTAGCAAAGTTAGACATATTTCCTACATTCTAATGGTGCGGAGTGTTGTGGCAAGTAATGTTTTGAAGTTGAACAAATTTAATAGGCTGTTTACGGGATAATTTAAGCCTGTATTGAAGGTGTCTTTTAACTTCATAGACATAAATACCAACCCACCTGAAACTACTATCTGCAGGCCAAACAAAATTAAATAATTGTCCTGAGCTTGTACTGAGCTCACAACAATTTACACACTTAAGTTTATAGCTCACATAGTGGCTATAGTACCCTAAACTCACCAATGATTGATGAGCGACAAAAGTTGATGAACGTTTTTTTTTTAAGTGGAGTGTGGGGGCTAAGTTTAAATGTTTAGAGCAGCAGTAGTTTAAACATCAAAAGAAAAATCTACTAACTACATCAATACTACTAACAGCATTACATTGTGATATTCCAAACTGGTTTCTCAGAATTGTAGGAAAATGAAACAACTCGATCTTCTATAGCTAACATTGAATTGTCCGAAAAAATATCAAGACAGAAAGTTTATTTCATAACCATCAATCGAAACGTAACAACGTCTACCAAAAAGCTTAACGCAACAACATCATTAAGCCGCTTTACTTCTAAAATAAAAAGCAATAGCACTTAAGGCATAGTTACTACCTTTCTTTGTCCCAAACAGCCTCGGGAATTCGCCACTTCTCGCAAATTGACATTTTACAACTGTACCTTAACAAGTTGGTACAATGGCGTGCATGGAAAGTGGTCGTCTATTTGTTTTATAAAGTTAGAGGAAAAGGTAGAGGTATACAGTTTGTGAAGGATGTGGATCAATTTTGCATGTGTTTGTGTGCTCGTGAGGTCATTAGGGTGTGTATGAGTAATAGGGAAGGTAGATTTTTTGGTGTATTGCGGTTAATTCTAATAATTTTAACAATAAGTCCTACTAATATTCAATGTTTAAAACGCTTTAACTGTTTAAATTCCACCAAATAAGTTTTCATTGGTTAAATAATACATATAAAAACTTTGCTAAATCATCTCTTAAACTTTGCGGTAATTTAATTTGTTGATATTTATCTTTACCTTTTCGTAGTTGTATTATCAATAACAGTAGTAGTTAGTATAATTCTCACTGCTCTACAAGACCTTTCAAACCGACTGCGACAATCAACGATCCCGAGAGAATTTGCTCTTAATCCCTACCCAGGAATTATGAACGTGTTTGCAGCCATTATTTACCAGTACTTTCTATCCTCTATATAATAATTATAATCCTTGATTATCTTGAGGACAGATCATAAAGATCAGACTAATTATTATATTTTCTTTATAATCATAATTCCTTTGATATTCTAAGGTGAGTCGTTAACGACACATTATTTTTCTCCTATTTTTATTCTATTCTTTAATATACATTATAAAATAAAAAAAACACACTGTTCCCTAAACTTGGGCACAAAGTGTAATGGCCTCGTTACATGACGAGAGCCCTGCAAACACAAGGGCTCCCGTTTTTCTTAGAGCTCTCAATTTAACTTGCTTTTGTGACAACCCTATATGCTATTATTAAGTGAATTTACTGATTAGGGGACGACCCTGAGAGGAGTGCACTAAAGTATAAAGGTACCTTAGATAAAGATGTTTTTATACGGATAGGAACATAGGGTAGTTTTTTCACGACTCCGTTTGTGAGTAAAATTATACTTTTAGTAATGAGTAATATTATTATCCGTTTAGGCAAAAATAGTACTATAGTAAACTTTTCTCTCGTATTACCACATATTAAATTATATTAATGCTTCTGCTATGGTAAAAATATTAGCCAGTCAGCAAAATAGTGGCAAGGTAGACGGCCCAGGGAGCGCCAGACACACATGTAAGTATCAGTACTCGCAGAAGCTATTTCAATGTACTCCAAACTATGTGTTGTTTTTGCATCGTTTTAACAAAGTTTTGCATTGTTTTTACACCATTATCTTATTTTTTTTTTATTGATAGACACTTTTGAAAGTCCTAGAAAGATAAGAGAATTTAATGTACTTTTTGCTCCACCAACCAGAAGGGCTTCGTTTGAGAGTTGATTTTACTGACGAGATAATTGTCTAGACTCTCAGGTACAATGAAAAAAATTACAACAAAAGGCTTATTTCACTAACTATACATGCCTCTGTCAACTGGAAGAACTAAAAGGAAATAGGGCGGAAATTGAAAATCGCTCAATGACACTATGACAGCCGTGTAATAAAATGTTAAGTTCTCTTCTATAAAAGATATTTGCATGGAAATATGATTTTTGCTTTTGATGTAAATAATGTTGGGGACCTGTGGTGGTGTTCTGTAATGTGTGTTCAATCTGACCGCATGCAATTTGAAAGTGAACTCAGTCGTTCTTCAAATTGTTTCCGATTAGACAGTTATCCTAAAATGTACCAAGCTATATTCGTTTAGTTTCCTAAAAGCTGATCAATTTTAGAACTTCCAAACTTAACTTTTCAATGTGTATTGGACTGTTTTTGCTGGATCGTAAAGTATTTAAAAGTACTTAGTAAAATTACTTAGTCTAAAGAGTAAGTAAAATTCGCATTAATTTCAAAACTAGGCCTGTGATGTCGTCACGATGCCCTATGTTGATACAGGTATGCTAGGTAGTATTTTATTCCATGTGTCGACCCCATATCATCATCTGTCTAGCGTTATTGCAACTATGGTGGCGTCGGCTTCTAGTCTAACCGGATATAGCTGAATACCAGTATTTTACAAGGAGCGACTGCTATGTCGGTAGTAATCGATTTAAAAACTCACACGCTAGAAACGAAACCCGCATTAACATCGAACCACCTTTAATCTACCCACCCTTTAATCCAACCAAGGAACTTCAAAAGACTCGCTGACTCAACACATAAGATATCTTTTAAATGATAAAAGCCTAAAACGCGGTCCTCGTTAAGGTAAGGCTAGGAACAATCAGCACGACGTACGATCATTAGTGAATAATAAATGTCTATGTATTGTCGTTTATAATGAGCATGCGTCGCACTCACACTCTATTGTAATTGGAAACGGTTTTTGTGATTTCTAAGTGGATATAGAAATAGTGATTTTGAATAGAGAATATTGCTATTTTTTTTTAGTCCAAAGGCGATTGAAGAACTGAAACTGCTTCTACCAACTACATAACGCCCTGTTATATAGTTGGTAGAAGCAGTTTCAGTTCTTGATCATCAAGTTTGTTGATAAATGTAACGCGGTAAACCCATGAAATAATAAAAACTACGCCCCATAATAGGCTTGGCAATTAATTTTATTTCTGTAAGTAGGTTGTACATAAATAAACTCATTTATCATTTATTAATGTATACTTTCTACCTTTACGAAATCTTTTTAGGTAAACAAAAATATAAACCCTGTTTGTAAACTAGGAGAATTACCCATTAATGACTAATGCACCATATACAATACGGTGTGATAAGTTGATAACACCTATCTTTAGTTCCAATCTAACGTAAAGTAATCGTAACTTGTGTACTGATTCGACTCTCCCATGAAGTAACTATGTATTTAACAACGAATAGAAAGTGTTGGAAATATTGCCTCCTATTATTTCGTTTCCGCGTGGCACTACGCTGCTACAATTGCTACACAAAAAGTGCCGCAGGCGACACTATAACGCTGACTGAAATGGTACATTTTGATAAAAGTTCGGGTTCGAGTTCTTTTGGTACAGCTGTTCTGTATAATGTACGTCATGCTTGAAAACAATCTGCAGCTGAGATTCTTTATATAAACATCTCTTCAAAATTCAAACTGAGTGGAGGTGTGAATCCGCCATGATTTTAATTTAAATATAAATGAGTTAGTTCTTTTTAGAATTGTATGCTGTCACTTGAGTGAGGTTAAAAGTAAACTTTACATAACAGATAGCACTTCATTTTCCGACCTTCATATCGAACCTCGTAAGTTCCAATCCTTACTTAATCTAAACTCATGTAAACACAAACTATGCCAGTAAACGCCACGCTCATAAGCTTAAGCTCTAAACTCAAGCAATTATTAAGTCGCCAGAGTACTTCAAGTTGTATAACTGAGGTCTCTACAGATTTATTGGTTGACGTTGATTACGGAATAAATTTATTTTGATGACTTTTAGTTGGTGTAATGAAGGTTTTAGTATTTGAAGGCTGCACGTGTTTCTTTAATTACGTATATCGGTATTTGACGTTTATTGTTGAAATTTAGAACTCGCCTGATGAAAAGTGATGAGGATGAGGTCTACGATGTAACGAGCGTGCCCAGAAGATGTCTGTTCACTCTTGCTTTGAACGCTGATGACGAATCATTTTGTAAAGACTGCCTTGCTGGTGTAGTGGTCATAATTGTGACTGCTGAGCATCAGATCCTGGGTCCTCTAGGTCAAGTAAAAAGTTATCGAGTTTCCGACATAGAAATAAATAAAATAAGTTTATATGCATTAAGTGTAACGCATAGAATAAAAAAAAAACAAATCTGTAATAAAACATTCTGGAGTCTGGTGTCTGGATGTGGGCACAAATACAGACGAATGGTCCTAATCAAAAATCATTGTAAAACTTATTACTAAACTATAGACTAACTGGGTAACTGGGTTGCGGAGGTCAGATAGGCAGTCGCTCCATGTAAAATACTGGTATTCAGCTGCATCCGGTGTAACGTTACGATTGGCCGGAGGGCCAGTCGTAAGTCACGTTAAAAAAAAGAAAACTAAAGTAATATCTTTTAAATATTTAATAGTACTTACTATTAAATATTTAAAAGATTAGACTAAATATTAAAATTATTCTATGCTTCCGGTCCGAGTGCACGGGACGCTTGGACGGCAGGATGTAGCATCGGCTAGCAGCAGCTGGACAGGGTCGGCAGGTAGTTGGTCTGGATCGGCAGGCAGCAGTGGGACAGGGCTGACAGACGAGGCGGAGCACGAAGATGAGGATCTCGCCTTCACAGTCAGTCGGCAACTCTGTCCCAAGGAGTAAAATGTCCCTTGTAAAACAAGAGGTTTTGTTCTATAGTACTTAAATTAGTGGTATTGTTGATGCGGTTGGTGGTATGATGTGTAATCGGTGTTAGTGTCCAACGCCACGTTGATAGAATGCCCTAATAATGGTAGAGCTCTCAGTCCTGGAGTGGGCTAGTAAGACGGTGGCGTAGTCCGAATCTCGCCGATACGGCTGACTGCGGAGGCACTCTACAGCACCTCACGCTCCACGAGACGAGTGTCTGGACCTCCTAAGACACACAGGAGTGGTCGGCTATGGCGTCCTAAGCCACGCGACTATAACGCCTTCGGCCTTAGAAATCTCCCAAAGGCGAAGTGAGAGGGCCGGCGGCTATGTAAGGTGAATCACAAATCACACACACTATGAGATTCTTTAGAGATTATATTTTTACACGTTACAATTATTAGTACAAGAAATAAAGTAAGCTATAGAACTGAACTGACTGAGTCGAACTGAACTGAACTGAACTCAACTGACTGAATTCTTGTCAGGTCCGATCACCGCTTTTATGGATCCTGGCAAAAGTTCTAGAAGTTTCTGTAAAGCATAATTCAAATGATTAATTTGAATGCCTACCAGGATCAATAAAAACGATTTTCATGAGTACATAGCGAAGTAAGTCTGAAACTAGCTTTATCAAGGCCGGTACGATTCATAGAGAAAGAAAATATTAGACAGATGACAATTTATGATTGAAGATGTCAATGGATAAAAATATGCTATTTTACAACAAGAGAAAATTAATAATATAAAATACAGTCTTCAGTGTTAAAAACAGTTCATTGTGATGTTGATTTTCAGCTGTGGTGTTCAAACATATGTAAGAAATTCAGAGAAATAATATGATTTCATGTTTGAAGAAAGTAAAGCAGTATAGGAATCAAAACAAAGGTAAATTTATAATTATTATAAGATAAAGATGTGGCTTTGAGTAGCAAAATACCACACCGGTTAGACTGGAAGCAGACCCCAAAGTAGTTGGAAAAAGGCAGGCAAATGATGATGATACTAACCGGGTATTCGACGAGTCTGTTTAATATTGCTACCGAGAAATAACGCATTTGACTATTACTATATACTAACAAGTTTCCGAGAATTTTGTTTAAACAGTTAATTAATATTCTGAGAATGCAGGTGGAATATGCAAAGCAAAGCATTTCAAATGATAAAATAGCTGGCTAGCTTTTAAACTATTGCATTGATAATAAACAAATAATTTAGAATAGTGTTGGTTTATGAAATTATGATAATATTTGTTTTTAGATAATTTTATAATGAATCTAGTACTGTACTACTCAGCATAGAATTTTGCATTCTATACGTTGGCAAGGTCGCAAACAGCTGTCAAATATTGACCTGTTTTTATGAATTGCTCAGAAATCTCTGTGTTTTGACATATCACCACATCAGTAGATCGCACGGGTCGCTTGTATATGTATACTATACGTTTCTAAAGTCATACAAAGGACCATATTCAGCCATTTCATATTCGTAATTCGAATACAATGAAAAAACGTATTCATTCCTGATTTTTTCACAGCACATGGTATTCACAGCGAACGCCTGTTTCGTTGCGTTTTCGTTCCAAACACCATTGTTCGGTGCATATTAATATTAAAAAAAATTATCAATAACCTCTGTGCCGACTGTGTTAATATGAAAGTTAGTTGCATTTTACGAACCAGTGAATGTATTATTTAACGTTCATTTATTTAAATATATTTTTGGCTGTATTGAGGCCTAACTGTTAGCGGGGCAAACATGTTATTGGGTTTTCTTATTATGACACTAGCTTTTGCCCGGGCCCTGGCCCGCGGGGTGATGGAAATTATTCTACGCGATTGTACTACCAGGATAAAAAGTATAATTTATCCTAACCCAGGTCATGGTCTATCTGTGTGCGTTTAATCGAAGTCCGCCCCGTCGTTAAGGCATGAAAAGGTAACACAGACAAACACAGTTCCTTTCACGACCGACTATATGCAACCTAACGCGAAGCAGCATTGATGCGTAGTTGCAAAATAACCGACGATAAAAGCATCGTATTTGCCATGGCCCTAAATAACTTTTCTATGTAATTTAACTCATCCATTATTGGTTTAATACACAAGTGCCTCGACATATTATAATCTACAACAAAGTACCCTAACACAACATTTACGGCCCAATCCCTTGAGACTATGTATTTGATGTTCAACAGTATCGTTTAGAAACCAGAACTTTAGAGTCAACAGTACTTATAGGCTTAGATCCTGTAAGATCAGAATTAATCTTAGTAAACCACTTAAGGTTTACGAGGAACTGGGATATTATGTTTATTTGTGGAAAGACATTAAAGGGGATTATGACGGATTTTTTATGTCTTTCTTTGAGTCATAACATTCATGTTTGTTACCTACATAAATATAATATCACGCCTGTTTTCCCTGAAGAGACAGGCAGAGGTGTCTAGTACACGCACGTTCACTAGTTAGGTTCAAGTTACATGTTACAAAAACAAGTCAATTATACTTAACTGTGCACAAATTCAGGTAAGAAATTCTTGATGGGAAAAACCCAATTTCACCTGCGGATAGAATTTAGAACTCCAATTTCACGGGCATACCTATATACGTGAGTAAAACCATACTAACGAGGAGAATTTTATTTGTCCATAGTTATCTAATTGTCGTACACAAAAATGATACAACAAATTAATTAATCGATCGCAAAATTGCTACAATGTAACAAAAATAACGTGTGACATTTGTGTAATTGATCACACACACACTGTGGCGTCTATTGGTACCTATTGCAAAAAAAAACTTTTGTAATACCAATAGACTTACGAAACATATAGCTCCCATTAAGGTTGTTATATTTGCGCCGTTTGAGGTTTTCTGCTCCTGCAGCAGCCGCGCCAGCCCGCCGTGCTAGGAAGATGAAAAGGCGCGAGAGTGTCGACACAGGTTGCATCCCACACCAAAGGCCTACCCAACTTCCATGGCATTATGGTCATTCCGTCTGGCCTCTTCCCATCATCACGTGCCAAGCCATTGGGCTCTAAAGCAGCTGGCACCCCGGTAGTGACAAGAGCCCGACAGATGATGTTTTTAATGCAAACTTAAATTGTTCATATAATCTTCGGCAGTTGTTTACATCAATCTGGCGAGTTATAGCCATTTGGCTATAACACGCCAAAAACTGTAAATCGGGGTTTCAAGAGTTCTGGTGGAGAACGAACCTATCTCGCAATCACGGTAAAATGAAGGTTTTTAAATCTGAACATTAACACGGAAATATTTATTCCTACGTCCATCCAATCTTCCTAGAAAATCAATGCATTATTTTTTTAAGTTCTCCAAGAAAAACAACGTTGAGAAAACATTTTCAAAATGCTTTCTATTCTATATCATATCCTTTATAATCTAAAAGGAAGCTCCTGTTCCGAATACATTAAATGTTATGTCCTAATAAAAAAGTGTACAGCAGTCTCAGGTATATTTAAAACTATGACCCACAAAACCGTTTATATAGTTTGTCCGTAGAAACAGATCATACAAAATAAAGTTAAGTTTATTAGTACGGATACTTAATAGTACGTTTTTATACGAGTAGAAAAAGTTTGTCACTGCACTCAAAGCGGGATTGAGGGTAATGGAGCCGATGAGAGTGTAGTGATAATGACAAATGCTTACGTATGAAGCGAATGTTTTTTATTTAAATACCTATCCACAGTGTTTTTAAAATAAAACGTTCAAAACAATCATGATTGTCTCTCTCTCTTACGGCAATCGTAACGTGCTCTGTGCTATATTTTCGAAAATAATCACAAAAAAACCCTGTTTTGCCTTGGGCAAGCGCAGGTCATGCGCGCCGTTGCCACCAAAATACCACCTATTTTGGTGGCAACGGCTCGCACACCAAGAAAAGTACAGCATCCTGGCGTTAATATGACACATCGAACTTTAAGGTCAACGCACATGTTATCAGCATCGCATCAACTCGAGCCGTTTAGGATTCAATTCTTTCTATAAAGTTGTCGACAAGCCAATGAGGTAACGTGATGCTGATGCTGCCCGTGCTGTGCTTATACGTAAACGTTGACCTTTAGAAAGACACTGTCACATGGGAGTGAAGAGTGACGGAGACGACGCTCTACAATATCGAACTTTTTCTTAAACTCGCTAAGTCGTATTCAAGCCTGGGAACTGAATAAGAATGTTTTTATGAATCGTTTGTTTTATTCTATGTACTTACCCAGAGCTTTGTCCTGTAAGTCTCTCGACTCAAATCTGTAAAAAACAAAACAGGTTTTTATTTTTTATTTTCTTTTACAAGAAGGCAAGATAAATACTTATTGTCTTGCGAAGGTTTAAGACCAATTGGACCTTTTTCCGGTCAATCAGTTCTTAAATGTTCAATCTTTCGCGGGAAGGTACTTATGGGTCACCGAGTCCCCTGGCAACACAGGCAACAGGAAGGAATACGGGTGGGTTTTAGTCAGTAAGAGTCTGACACACCCTCCCGCTCCGCCCAGAGCGGGAGAAGTTATTTGATGATTTCCCAACCTCAAAAAAACTAAAAAACACTTAAATATAATGTAATATAAAATAATCTAATTTATTTTATATTACATTATATTTAAGTGATATTTATAAGTATGTACGAGTATGTATGCAAGTATATTGTAGGTATGTTTTATTTAATTACGTGTTTTTTTATTTTATTTTCTCTTCTTATCTTACACGACGTCTACTCATCTCAGGTATGCTGGAAGAGTCCCCTCTTTGAGGAGTGGCTAGAGAGGCGCCACGGCGTCCTCACCTTTCACCTGACGCAGGTCCTCACCGGACACAGCAGCTTCAGGAGGTTCCTGTGTCGGATAATGCGAAACGCCCGGGTGGGAAGGGAGGAAACGCCCGGGTGTCACCACTGTGTGGATCGCCCGGAGGACACGGTGGAGCATACGGTGGAGATCTGCCCGGCTTGGGCAGAGCACCGCCGTGTCCTCGTGGACGGGATCGGTGGCAGAGAGAGATCTTTGCCACCGATCCCCTCAACGAGGACCAGGGCCGGACGCGATCTCTCGCGTCCGGCCCTGGGTCAGGTCATTGTACGGAGTGAGAGGGCATGGGCAGCCGTCACCTCTTTCTGCAAAGCAGTAATGCTCGCGAAGGAGGAGGCGGGACAGTTGAGGGAAAGGCAAATTTCGCGCCCTCTCACCCCTAGCCACCGCAGGAGACGCCCTGGGCGTCGGGAATCTCGGGCGGATTTCCGGCCACCGTAGGCGCGGGCTTGCGGACGGTACAGTACGGGTCCAAGGGTCCACTAGGGCTGATGCCTGCCGGGGTCGAGTGGAAGTCCAAAAGGGTTACCGAGGCCCCTGGCAACACAAGCAACACGGAAGGAATACGGGTGGGTTTTAGTCGGAAACAATCTAACACACCCTCCCGCTCCGCCCAGAGTGGGAGAAGTTATTAGATAATTTCCAACTCAAAAAAAAAAAGCTGGAAGTCTATAGAAATAAGGATCCCCTTTGTACATATATTTCTGTTCCTTTCTTCTTGTCTGTATATACGTGTGTACATAAACTGTTAAATATATTAAAAAACAAACAAAGTTTTTGATTGGCTGTCAAAACCATTTGTTAATTTTTCAACCAAAAAGTCTACAATGCTACCAGTCCAATTACGCAGTCTCGACATGCTAAAAATAACTTTTGCCATAGGTATATTAATCACAATAGTGACGAATGAACCACGCATCGAGTGGCTATTTTGGAAACTGTTTGGTTAATAAATCATAACCTGTATGTGGAGGTCCGCAGTATAAAGCTAAGGGCAAAGGAATATAGCAAAATCAACAATAAAACCTACAATGTCACCAATGCTGTGACACAGGCCTCCTCTGTGTAAGAAGAAGTGAGCTGTAACTCTAAAGTAACTCTGTCTGGCACTTTATCTGCCTGTCTGTTACATTTTCACGCCTTAACGGCTGAACGGATTTAAATGAAATTTGGCAAACGGAAAGACCATGACTTGGGACATATAATGCTTTTCATCTCGATAGTACGTTCCCGTGGGATAATTTTCGACCTCCATGCGGGCAAACGCCAGTATCAAATAGATATTAAAGATGACTCAACTATTAAAAGCATAACCTCATTTTTTAATCGGATGAAACTCTGTAAAAATAAACCAACACCATAAACGAAACATAACTCTTCCCTCCCCCCGCTCTTCAACCTCGTGCGCAAATATTTTTCTTCTGTGATAGAGCTAAGTAATTCAAATTCAAATTCTTTATTGCATTCATGTGTACATTTAGTTGTTACAATATAACTTAGTTCCAACATGAAACCCTGTTATGGCACGGCAATATAATAATAATAATAATTTTAAAAAAGCTGGCAACACCAAAGTTAACAGAACGTCAAAAAAAATGTTTTCAGAATCTTGATATTTTTATTAATTTTAGACGCAGTTATTTTATTTTAAGAATAATCTGCACCAAACCTGAAAAAACTAAGATCACAATATAATTTTAAAAATAAACAGAAAAATCAATAAACCATAATAGAAAAATGCCGAATCGGAGATGACACCTGTCATGTCATCTCCGACAAAACAGGAAGTATGAAGATGAAAACGAAAACGATAATATGTTAACGAGATCAGCTACACGAACACGCCCACCACCTCTGGACCCGTCGCTCAGCTCCGCCTCGCCGCCGCCGGTACCCAGCGCCACCGTGAGCACTATGACAACACCGACCGCGGCAGTTGCGTCGTGCTCGAGCGACGAGTATTTTTCCCCGCCGTCATCGCCAACACCTGTACGTCGGCAGGGGAGAAGCCGGCCACCGAAGAGCTTGGGACTTAGGGGCCATCCGGCTCCAAGCCGGGTCCCCGCTGCCGGTGGTTGTGTGCAGCGCATGAAATGGACTCAGTCTATGAACGAGAACGTCATGCGCGCATATTACGGGTCTACAGAGGGGGGAACTAACCTCACTGCGTACCGTGTTAGGATGCTGTCTCTGTTTTAGGAACTAGAGCCAGCCGTCAACGTCTCGGCCCAACGATTGTCGGATCAGGTGCGGGTCATCCAACGCAATAGTAGATTGGACGATGCCGCACTTGATAGGCTGCGTTCAGAGGTACTGAGCAACCATATCATCTCGACTCCGGCACAAACCGCGGTACATACCGCAATTATTGATGTAATCCCGCCGCGGTCCAATCATGGTGTTGAAGAAGAGGATGAAAGGGCTGCCAACAGTAAGAAGCCAGTGCAACGTCCGATTGAGGAGCGCACTGGAGGATGCGTTTCGCGAGTATAGGTCCACTCCAACCGAACTTAGACCCCGACTACCACGCCTAACCATGCACAAGAAAAATAGGGCACTGATGTGTGCCTTGGACTCGCAGCTTAAAGTTTTTTCGAGAGCAGCGACGATCTCGTTGATACACACTCGATCCTGTATTGCGCAGCTGTTGCTGCATGTCGTTTAGCGAATGTCAAGTTTCCAAACTCTGACGGAGCTACTCGACCAAAACCAGCCGTACCAGCCTGGCAGTGCAGGATTGAGCATCGTATTGATGGGGCCAGGGTACTCATCGGCAAACTATACTGCTTCAGGGAGGGCAATACATGACCACGTGTGATGCGCTTTGTAAGGCGGGCATTCTCGGGAACTGGAATCAGCCCTCGAGAATACATGTCCCATATCACAGAGTGCATCGACTTCCTGAAGCAGAAAGTTTGTGCATGGGCGAGCCGTATTCGGCGGTATAAGCGGCGGGTTGATCGATACACGCAAAATCGCATGTTCCAGAGCGATGAGAGGTGGGTATATAGAGCTTGGGAGCGACCTAAACAAAACGAGACAGATGTGTGCCGCCCGGATGATGCCACCACAACTGCGTTCTGGCGCAGCATCTGGTCGGTACCTGTCTGCCATGTTGAGGCTGACTGGATGCGGGATGTCGAGCGAGTGTGTGAAACTATACCAGAAATGGAAGTAGTCATTATCACGCCATCAGATATAGCTAGAGCGGTCCGTCCGTTACCGAATTGGAAATCACCGGGACCGGACGGACTGCACAACTTTTGGCTGAAATGGCTAACAAGTTCACACACTTACCTGGCATCTCTGTTCCAGTCATCCTTCGAGTCTGGGCCGCTACCGCAGTTTATGACGACAGGCATTACCCACCTGCTCCATAAGTCAGGTAGTCCCGCGGAACCCAAGAATTATAGACCGATCACGTGTTTGTCGACGGTCTATAAACTTCTTACATCCATTTTGAGAACGAAAATTAACACACACATTGACAGTAATTCCATTATGTCTGTCTCTCAAAATGGATGTAGGAACGGGTCTCGTGGCACTAAGGAGGTACTTCTCATCGACATGGCCATTAGCCAACAGGTTCGTCGTTCCCGCAAGGATCTGTCGACTTGCTGGATAGATTATAAGAAGGCCTACGACTCGGTGCCACATACATGGCTCATGAGGGTGCTAGAGTTTTACAAAATAGATATGACTCTACGCACCTTCCTTGAATCGTGTATGGGGCAATGGAGGACAGTCCTTCGCTATCCGGGGTGTCGACAGATCCAGGGGAATGATGAGGCTGTATGGATTAAACGGGGAATATTTCAGGGCGACAGTTTAAGTCCACTTTGGTTCTGCGTAGCCCTGAATCCTCTAAGCATGCAGCTGGAGGATTCAGGTCTAGGCTATCGGTTGAGGAAAGGTGGTCAGGTCATATCTCACCTCCTCTACATGGATGACTTGAAAATCTTTGCCCCAACAAATTGCAACTGATGGAGCTACTGAAGGTAACTGAAACGTTCAGTAGCGCCATCAGAATGGAGTTTGGTGTAGACAAATGTGCAGTCATGCATGTGAAGCGAGGGGAGATAATGGAATCCGAGGGAATTCAACTTTCGGATTCCATACACCTTAGATCCCTCTCCTCACCCGAAAGCTATAAGTATTTGGGAATGTCGGAAGCGTTAGGCATCAACGTTACTGACATGAAGCAATCGTTGAAGGAGCGCTTTTTTGGCCGCCTGAAGAAGGTATTGATTAGTCTTCTTTCAGGCGGTAACAAGGTACGCGCCTTCAACGGTTGGATCATGCCGGTTTTGATGTACTCTTTCGGCATACTCAAATGGACTCAGACCGAACTAGACGCCCTGGATAGTAGGGTCCGTACACTGTTGACCGCAAACCGGATGCATCACCCACGATCATCGGTGATGAGACTGTACACCCGCGGAAGTGCGGGGGTCGAGGCTTTTTAAATGCGAAGACCCTCCACAACCGCGAGATATGCAGTCTCAGGGAATATTTTTTGAAAACCGAAGTGGGTATGCACCGTGATGTGGTCGCAGTAGACAAGGGGCTCACCCCACTTTCCATGGCTAAAGAGAACTGGTGCAAACCTGTAGTACTTACTACCGATGATCGCAAGGAAATATGGCAAAACAAGGAGCTACACGGGCGCTTCTATCGGGCTCTTCATGAGCCCGATGTAGATTTTTTAGTGTCCGTATCCTGGCTACGTTTCGGGGACCTTTTCGGGGAAACTGAAGGTTTTGTCTGTGCAATTATGGACGAAGTAATCTTGACGAATAACTACCGGAGACATGTTATGAAGGACGGGACGGTTGACGTGTGTCGGGCATGCCCCCGTCCGGGTGAGTCTATCAGACATATTATCTCTGGTTGTTCTCGTCTGGCTAACGGCGAGTACTTGCACAGACATAACCAAGTAGCTACGATTATTCACCAGCAACTTGCTTTGAAATATAAACTTGTGCACTCTGAGGTACCGTATTACAAGTATGTGCCCGACCCAGTTCTCGAAAATAACCATGTCACGTTGTACTGGGATCGGTATATCATTACTGACAGGACTATTGTCGCCAATAAGCCTGATATATTGGTGGTAGATCGATTAGCGCGCCGCGCAATGATAGTCGATGATACCATTCCACATGACGATAACCTCGTGAAAGCTGAGAAAGAGAAACAAATTAAAATATCTCGACTTAGCATACGAGGTTGTTTACATGTGGAATGTGAACTCGGCTGTCATTGTGCCGATTGTCGTTACGGCAAATGGCCTGATGGCCAGAAGCCTCAACCATCATCTCTCGAGGCTCGCGTTAGACGGCTGGATTAAGGGCCTGATTCAGAAGGCACCTGTCTCTGGAGCCCTAACCACCGGTAGCTAGGACCCTGCTCCCGATACCGGCGGACCACTATTTTATATATTTTTAAATGTTTTTTAATATTTTTTCTAAGAAATATTTAAAAATCTATTTTATAAGACAAAAAATGTAATAAACGACATAATAAGAGTACGGACTATAATTAAATATGTACCTAATTATTTTTATGTAACATATTTACTAAATATTTTGTTCTAGGTGTTCTGCGACCGAGTAAAAGCATTTTTGTGTTAGATATTCTTTTAATTTCCTGTAAAATTTATTGAATTTGGTTTCTTCTTTTATTTGTTCCGGTAATTTGCTAAACATTTTTATTGCCATATAATATGGGCTATGGTAAAGCATTTTGATCCGAGAGGGTGGAAGATATAATCTATTTTTATGGCGTGTGCTTAAGTCATGGAGCAAATACAAAGAGGAGACGGCCTAAGCGACTGTGCACTGTGATTCTCAACTAGGTCCTGACGTCATCATGTGGGCGTGGCCTTAGTCAGTGTATTGTTGGCGTTCGTCCTGTGCACAACTTTGTAAACGTTCGCATTTTACAGAATATTCGCGCTAGAAGAAAAAAAAAATGAAGTGTTGTGTTTTATCTTGTAAAAACTACTCGGATAGACGTTCTGATACTATGGATGGCATCACATTTCATTTGTAAGTAATTTTATGCTTAAATTTATTAAAACAGTTCTAGAAAATTCTCTTAGTGACAGCGTTTCCAAACATAATTCTACCCGACACTAGATGGCAGTACTTGGTGTCATGGGAACTAAAAATATTTAGGTATGTAAAGCTCAGTATTAACATATTTTAATAATCATATGTACTGAAATTTGTTCAACATTCATTCCTAAAGACCCTTTTATGGCCAAAATATTATTTTTGTAGTTTTTATATCATTTTATAAACAGGCCGCCATCTATCGTCAACTATGAAGAACAACATAAACATAACAAAAAGACAGGGCCGTAATTAGAATCCAATTATTTTACCGAATGTCTGTCTCATAATGGAAAGTACCGAAAGTACTTAAAACATTAAATACGCTGGACATAAAAATACAATCTCCTATAAATTAAATAATAGAATATTTAATTACTACAATAATTTATTTAAAGTACTTTCCCTCCCTGAAACAACTAGTATGGTAGTTGTTGTTTACTTAATATAAAGTACTTAAAGCCCACCTAGTTTATTTAGTTAAATTTTAAATGATATATATGTATGTTCTAGATTTCCATCCGAAGATAATCTAAGACAGCAATGGATTACAAAAATGAATAGACAAGACTGGTCTCCGACTAAATATACAAAAATTTGTTCGTGCCATTTTAATGATGAAGACTTCATAGTGACAAAAAAAGGCCTTAGAAAATTAAAGAAGGGAACTTTACCTTGTTTAAAACTGGATATATCGGTTCGTTTCAATGCAGTTTGTATCAGTTTCAATTGTTTTGGGAATTTGGGTATTTTTTTATTTACAGCTTTATGTTACAGCTTAAAAGAAAATTTACAGAGCCAACAATATCATCACCAAAGCCTACTACACCTACAAGTGATTTAAATGAATTTCTGATACTGCATGATACGCCAAAAAAGAAAAAGTTAAAGGAAGAAATAGCACAACTTCGATGGAAAGCAAGAGCAGATAGATTAAAGATCAGAAGACTTCAAATGAAAGTTAAGCGTTTGAAGAAGAAGGTACCCCATATAGCGGCGCTATTTTCACGAAGTGCGTTAAGATGTTTTTGTTTTTCTAAATCAAATATTTTTCAACTTTTGTTTCAGGTTCTAAATTTAAGTGTCTCAATTAAAGAATTGGAAAGCAAAAGTCTTCTGTTGGGAGAGGAATCCGAAATTTTAACATCAATAAATGTTAAGTTGAAAGACTTGGTTGGGCGTCACTTGGCAAAAAATAAAAAAAAACCATTGACGAAGGAATATTCTCCAGCTCTCCGATCATTCGCTTTGACACTCCATTATTTTTCGCCTAATGCTTACTCATACGTCAGAAAAACTTTCGATACTTGCTTACCGCATCCGAGAACTATTTCTAAATGGTATGAAAGTGTCAATGGTGAAGCCGGATTTACAGCTGAAGCTTTTAACATATTAAAGCACAAAACTAACTCCTCAGGCAAAAACGCTCTGTGCAGTCTTATGATGGATGAGTTGGGAATTAGGAAGCACGTTGAATGGGATGGAAAAAAATATCACGGTTATGTTGATCTCGGGCTTAATGACGTACAAAATGATAACTCGGATCAAGCTTCTCAGGCTTTAGTTCTGTTGCTTGTATCTCAAACTGAACGCTGGAAATTACCTGTGGGTTTCTTTCTTATTCGTTCTATGACCGGAGAACAACGCGCTTCAATAGTTCAACAGTGCCTCTACAAATGTCAAGAAAATGGTGTAGACGTTGTTTCACTTACGATGGATGGCTGCGCTGCAAATATTGCTATGATTAAAAAATTAGGATGTTCGTTAGAACCTAAGAATATGAAAACTACTTTCAAACACCCTAGTACTGACTACGAAGTAGCAGTATTCCTGGACGCTTGTCATATGCTAAAACTTGTGCGCAACGCATTTGAAAATAAAAAGGAGTTTCTTGATTATCAGGGTAATCTTATTGAATGGTCTTACCTCGTCAAGCTCAATAACCTACAAAAGTCAGAAGGCCTCCACCTCGCGAACAAGTTAAAAGACAAACACATACATTTTCAGCGACAAAAAATGAAAGTAAAATTAGCCAGTCAACTTTTTAGTAATAGCGTAGCAGATGCACTCCATGTTTGTGAAAAAAGTAATGTTGAATTTAAAAATGTGGCGGCTACAATTGCTTTTATCCGTTTAATAAACAACATCTTTGACATTCTCAACTCACGAAACATGCGTCAGTTTGAATACAAAAAGCCCTTATTTGAAAGGAATATTTTGAAAACAAGGGAGTATTTAGAATATGCTAAACATTACATAATGTTTATAGTAGCTCCTGATGAAGGGAAGCCCGTTATCACCACAAATCGTAAAACTGGTTTTGTGGGCCTTTTAACATGTATTAATAGTACACTTTTCTTGTATAACCGCCTGGTTGAAAAAGAAAAGGTCCTTAAATATCTAACTGTGTACAAATTTTCACAGGATCATTTGGAACTATTTTTTGGGGTATTAAGAGCACATGGAAGGGCCAATAATAATCCAACATCACGTCAGTTTAAATCAGCTTACAAAAAAACCCTGATAAATACAGAACTGAAAGAGGGTTTCAGAGGAAATTGTATTCCTTTAGAGGATATTTCCATTTTGAAGGTATCCTCTGTAAACAAAATAAATATTACTTCAGAACGTTATCGAATAGTGCAAAATGACTTGAGCGAGGCATCATTAGATGACGAACCCATGCCTGATGATTTGTTGTTAGAATTTGATGAGCAGTTAAATACAACGATAGGTGATTATTTGCGCCGTCAAATAGTTGCATATATTTCTGGGTTTGTTGTCAATTATTTACATTCTAAAATTAAATGTGAGAGCTGTCTTTATGAATTATATGCTGATAATTACGATGATGATGACCTTTATTTGATAAAAACTAAAAATAAAGGTGGTCTTACTTTCCCATCTAAAGATGTCATAAATATATGAATACGAACCGAATGTAGCATCCGTTCTGTGAAATCGAAATCTTTAAATTCTCCTGTTTTCCGTAAACATAAAATTGTATCGAATACACTAAAATCCCTTATTGGACAAAATTATTTCAAACAATCGGTGAATCATATGTTCGACCAATCACCGACTGATAATCATATTATTCTTCTGACTAAATCTATTGCTGAAAAATATATAGATATTCGTTTTAAGCATTTTGCAACCTTAGAAAATGATAGAGCAACCAACCGACAACAACTAACCAAAGCAGTTATTTTTGCAGGAAATTGAATTTTGCTAATAATTTTTTTTCGATATACATAATTTGTCTATTATTTATTCTAACGCTGAAATTAGTTTTACCTACGTGACCATATCCAAAGAGTCATGTTAAGTATGAAGCTTCTTTCATGTCATGCGGCTTTTGATTTAGTCTGGTATCACTTATTTATTTGACATTCATGGTTTCGGATGGATTGTCACGTAAACAGGATAAGGTGTTTTTTTTATTTTCTTAAAAGTCTAGATTTGTAAACCATCTTGATAAGTCTTTCTAACAAAATAAGTCATTTCAAAATAAGAGAAAGTCTAATAATCTTTTTCGTCATTCATTAAAAACCTTTTTATTCTATTTTTTTTCATAATAATATCACTATTTCAATAAAAAATACGCATCGACATGGTTCGCAAAATTAATTCATAGCAAAATTCTGAGTACGACCCTGGTGCATCCTGTACGTAGTGACATCTAGTGTAAGATAGTTACGTAACTACAAAGTAAAATCAACAGCACGAGTGAATAGTTTTGCTATTGACTAGTAGATGGAAAATAAAGAAGTGGGCGGGATCTAACACCCCCTCACCCCGTAAAGTGTCACGCGTTGTTTCATAGGGAAATCTAATTACAACATCTCCTCTTTGTATTTGCTCCGTGGCTTAAGTCATGGATATCTTTTGTTTTTGGAAAAAAATCGCTATTTTTAAATACAAATGTGCAAAGGTCATTTGAAAATATAGAAGGTAAGGTTAGGAGTTTTAATTTAACAAAATATGTCTTACAGCTTTGGGTATTGTCAATATGGGCCAGTATTCTAACACATTTTTTTTTTTGGATTATGAATACTTCACTTGCGTTGACGCTGTTTCCCCATAACATCACTCCATATCTTCGCCACGAGTTTGCGTAGGCGTATTATGCCAATAGAGCACTATTGTTACGTTTTTGTATTTGTGCTGTACTTAAGTTGAAACAACACGTAGGTCAATTTAGATAATTTATATTTAACTGTTTTTTATGTTCGTTTTCCAATTGAGTTGTGTGTCTATGTTTATACCGAGTAAGTTAAATGTAGTTACTGAATCTATGTATAGGCATGTCATTAAAAATTACATTTGCACTTAGGGGATTGGTTTTACACGATCTAAATTGCATCATTTTAGTTTTATCATAGTTAATTATTCTAAATTGTGATCTTGTGACCAAAGTTTTATTGTCTGGAGAGTATTTTGTAAGATTGTATTTGGGTCACAGTTTTTGTCACATTTCATAAGTATGGAGATATCATCGGCAAATAGTACTGGTGATGTAGTTTGTTTATTTCGATTTTTTAGGAGGTCATTTATATACTCGTATATTAAGAATAGTATACAGCCCAGAACGCTGCCTTGAGGTATGGAGCATGTGAGATTTCTCATCTGGGATCGGACTGTTATTGTCTCCCTATTTTTAATATTGTGGTCTTCAACCTGGACTATTTGTTTTCTCTCGCTTAAATATGATTTAAACCAATTGTAAGCAGGGCCACCTTTTCTTAGTAAAAACTACAGTCGACATGAGAACTTTAACAAGTCACACGACTACTATTTCTCATAACTATTTCATGTCAACAACCTAGATTATCCAGAAACCCGTAACATTCGTCAATTTAATTGACAAAAAATGTCCCATATGTCGTTAGTGACATGCATAGGTAACGTGTAACGATTTATGTGACGGTCTCAAAACTGTATCCAACCTAAATTGTATAGCGATGGATTGGAAACCTATGAGTTTTAAGGAATAGTAAAAATTGAAGAGATTTTTAATTTTAAGTAAAGAGAAAACACGTATATAACATCACGCCAGTACACTGTCGTCGGGTAGACAGAGGTACCTAGATGTACAGTCTACACATTATAGCACTTACATATATCATCATCATCATCATCTGCATAATCTGTATCGTGCCTCAGAAAGCACGCTAAGCCGTTGGTCCCGGCTGTCATTTTTAGATCTTTGACAGTCGTTACGGGTCGTCAGTAGCCGAAAGTCTGACAACCAGTCTTACCAAGGTGTATCGTGTTGCCCAGTAACTGGGTTGTGGATGTCAGATAGGCAGTCGCTCCATGTAAAATACTGGTATTCAGCTGCACCCGGTTAGACTAGAAGCCGACCCCAACATAGTTGGAAAAGGCAGGCAGATGATGATGATTTATGAAAAAAATAAAACATAGACTGTCTTTCTCTTGTCTTGAATTTGCAAAAAAAGCAGCTCTTCTTGCGAGCTGAACGAAAATATTCTGTGAAAATAGATCAATAGTCAACATTCCTTGCGAAAAGTAGCCTAATTCGAAACCTTGGATCGTTCCGAATGGGTAAATACGATTCTACGGTTTATTTGACTAAACATCACACATCACAAAAAAATAAAATCTAGAAGAACAAACTTTTCATCTAGATTTCACATACCTACCTAATACACTTTCGTATAGACTATTTCCACAGTAAATACTCGACATTTATAGAAGTTGAGCTACGAATACGATACAAACACTGAAAAGCGATGTAAAATATAGATTATAAAATTGGAAGCAAACACTGTCTTAAACGTTCTCTCTGAAAACAATTTATGTGTCTTCTTTAAAAGTGAACCTCAGTGGCCGCGTGTTACACTGTAGCGTAACTGTTTTAATAAGATGTCATCTGTACTTGAGAAGTCCTTAAAAAATACGCTACGTGACTATCGAATACCGTAACATAAATATTTAACGTAGCTTAACATGTCCATTAACAAATTATATGCGTTTCTGCCCATAGTTTTCTGCTAAGTATTTTGAAATTGCAAAAAAACGATGTAGTTTAGGATTAAAAACATTAATGACATCCTTATTATATGTATAAAGAGCAGCTATCCAATAAATGCGTGTATTTTCTCGCGTAGCACATGCTGTTTATACGAAGTAGGTATTTACGAGAATTTCTCACAACGTTGTATAAAGATAAAGCAGTCAGCAAGGTTTGTCAGTCATGAAAGTTCTTTTAAATCACTCCACTTCATAGAACCACATAAAACTATGTTACACCGCGGTGTAAACAGCACTTATACCGATCTTATAACTTGGCTCGAACTGAAGCGAAACGTAAACATATCGCGACAGTAAACATGTCCCCACGTGCTGCATAGCGCTCGATCCCATCAAATATTCATTTTAGGAATACGGTGTCGGGTTTTGGTGAATGTGGGTTAATAGATCGGCTTAGTAAAGGTTTGACCGTATTTCGTAATCATCATGCTTGACAAAGAAGTCATTCAAATCCGGAATAATTATGAATGGCGGATATTGATTCCATTCCACATATACACAAAATGTTTTGGAATGAATTTCATTGTGCGTAGAAAACTCCTTGACGGAATTTATATTCCAAAAGCCGAGTCTTCAAGTAATTAATGAATGGGTTCGTGCTTCTAAGCAAGCATGCACTAAATATAATCCATCCTTTCATTTATAGAGAGCAACCAGATACTACTTAAAACGCATTCCTCCACATATTTCATATAACATTCTCACTGACACAGCAAATAACCTTCCCGCATACCCAGTACCCACTTCTCACAACAGTAGGTGCCTCTAAATAATAATACAATTAATTATAACCCGACTACATATACAGTGTGACTGGGTAAACGACGGACACATTGAAGGTATTCAGTAAGTACCCACTCGATTCTCGTTCCAAATAATAGGACGTATATTTGACAAAACTGTGGACACAGTCCTAATCCACTTCGAAGTTCTGTCTCAGCACAAGACTTAGCTTGGTACAGACGCACAAGCAAGTGTACTAATACTTTCAATCAAAGTTCCTCTTAGGATGTCTGGGATATCATATGCTGGAGACCAGAAAGGAATGTGGTCAGGTAGGCGTTATGCTCAAAGTGTTTTCACACTTTGTATGACGAATGCGCCATCCATGACATCCACAATGAGCTGATTCGCCTCTACACACCGAATAATTATCTCCGTGGCAGAGAACATCGACTGCTAGGCGTGCCTTCGTGTCGGACAGCAGTCCGTGCTGCGTCTCCCGTACCGCGCGTTGACTGCACTAAATAAGCTCGTGGAAGCCAACCCGGACTGCGATCTGTTCGCTAATAAATTCGCCTTTTTAATGATTATGTACATACATTTTTGTGAGAATAAAAGTATTTAATTGTTGTTATTCATTCATTTATTCAGTTTGTACTTATTTTTATATACTTTGATTTATGTAATTGGTTTCTTAAGCCATGTTAATCAAATAAATAATAAAATAAATAAAGGTTTTATTATGCTTCCCAATGAAAGAACTAATAACACGCTGAGACTTAGGGATCTTACCCAGGACCCTTTTCTCGATTGTCACGCTTGTGAACACAGAACGTAAGAATACGTTATAATAAATATTCTGTGCTTGTGACTACGAGAACATTTTCATCTACCTATGCGAATTAATAAATATTAAAAAAAAATTGTAACCTATGAGCATTTAAATTATGTCATTCAACATGTCCCTCGTTTACCGAGTCACTCTGCAAAGGATCACTATCGAAATTGTCCCTTCATCAATTTACCAGCCCTTCGACCTTATTGATAGGGTGATTTTCAAAACAGTTTCAATAGCCTTTTGGAACATTTAGTTCGTTAATGTAGACAACACGTATTAGGTGTTCATTAGGGTTTTAGTGTATACTGTATAGTTTAGTGTTTATAGGATGTTTGGGGAGATGTTTTAAATAGCTGTAGATAGGGAGTAATTTGACCAGCCGATGCGTTATTTATATTGTGTCTAGCTTTAAAGGACAAAGGTCGTATTAGATGGAAAGAACGAGCCAATGCATTAACAAACGTATTTGTAGTGCCACTTACAAATTAAGTGATTTGATTTTATTATTTGAATACTTAAAAGTGGAATTCTAATTTTAAATGACCTCTAAAGATTTTTTTTCATTTGACAATTGAGGTTAATTTTAAAACTTAATTTTTTGTCGATGATTTTTCAACTACAATTAATTAATTTTATTTAAAGAGTAATGGGGGACTTCAACGCGAAACTGGGCAAACGAAACGATGATGAGCTGCGAGTGGGGCAATTTGGAGTTGGACGACGGAACCACCGAGGCCACCTACTAGCCAGTTTTATGGAGAAGGAAGGCCTTTTTATGATGAACTCCTTCTTCAGAAAACGTGAGCACAGAAAGTGAACCTGGCAGAGCCCTGATCGTGCAACAAAAAATGAGATTGACTTCATTATGTCGACGAAGAAGCAAGTATTCAATGATGTCTCTGTGATCAACGCGGTGAAAACCGGAAGTGATCACCGAATGGTAAGAGGCACATTGAATTTAATATCAAGCTGGAAAGATCTCGACTGATGAAGACTACGCTCCGCCCAGCACCCATCCAAGTCCAAAATCCCGAGAGCTTTCAGCTCGAACTTCAGAACCGTTTTGAGTGCCTAGGGAGCTCCGTGGACGATTATAACGATGGGTTCGTGGAAACTGTCCATACGGTCGGGTCTAAGATCTTCAAGACCCGTCGTACAAATAGAAACAAGAAGCTCTCTGATCCCACTATACGGCTCATGGAGGAGAGGCGCGAGATGATCCTGCAGTCTTCAGTTGATGCGCTCAAGTACCGCCAGCTCAATAGACGGATCTCTAAGTCCTTAAAAAGCGACGATCGCCGCTTTAATACAGAGCGCATTAAGGACGCGATAGAGCGGAATAAAGGCTCCAAGGTCTTTACAAGAGATCTGTCTATTGGGCAGAGCCAGCTTGTGAAACTGAAGACCAATGATGGCAGGATCGTATCCGCCAAACATGAGCTATTGAGAGAGATCGAGAGTTTCTATGGACAGTTATACACGTCAACAGGTAACCCTGGTATGAATCTGGCAAACGACCCAAGAGCTAGATTGACCCGACACTACAGCGAAGACATCCCGGACGTCAGCTTGTACGAGACTAAGATGGCTCTGAAGCACATCAAAAACAACAAGGCGCCGGGTGATGACGGAATTATGGCTGAAATTCTGAGGGCCGGTGGAAAACCCGTTCTCAAGGCCCTCCAGAAGCTGTTTGGTTCCGTCATACTCGAGGGCAAAACGACACAGGTGGAAAAGAGGTGTGGTGATACTGTTCTTTAAGAAGGGCGACAAACCTTCCTTAAGAATTATAGGCCCATCACACTTCTGAGCCATGTCTACAAGCTGTTTACAAGAGTCATCATGAACCGTCTCGCGCGCAGGTTTGACGACTTCCAGCCTCCCGAACAAGCCGGATTCCGTAAAGGCTTTAGTACTGTAGACCACATACATACGCTGCGGCAGGTTATACAGAAGACCGAGGAGTATAACCTGCCTCTCTGCTTAGCGTTTGTGGACTACAAAAATGCCTTCGATTCGATCGAGACATGGGCTGTACTGCAGTCTCTTCAACGGTGCCAGATCGACTGTCGGTACATCGAGGTGCGTAAGTGTCTGTACGAAAAAGCCACTATGTCAGTCCGACTCCAGGACCAGACCTCGAAACCTATCCTTCTGCTGCGAGGTGTGAGGCAGGGAGACGTTATCTCTCCGAAACTGTTCACCGCTGCACTGGAAGATGTCTTTAAGGTTCTGAACTGGAAAAGGCCAGGCATCAACATCAATGGCGAGTACATCAATCACCTTCGGTTTGCCGACGATATAGTTGTCATGGCTGAGACTATGGAGGACCTCAGTACTATGCTCTATGACCTCAGTAGAGCTTACGAAAGAGTGGGTCTTAAAATGAACATGGAAATGACAAAGATCATGTCAAATGCCCATGTTATACCCACTCTCATTAAAATCGGAGACGCTACGCTCGAAGTTGTGGACGAGTATGTTTATCTAGGACAAACTGTCCAGTTAGGTAGGTCCAACTTCGAGAAAGAGGTCAATCGTCGAATCCGACTCGGCTGGGCATCGTTCGGGAAGCTACGCAATATCTTCTCGTCCCACATACCACAGTGTCTCAAGACGAAAGTCTTTGACCAGTACGTGTTGCCAGTGATGACCTATGGCACTGAAACGTGGTCGCTTACAATGTGCCTTATTAAAAGGCTAAAAGTCACTCAAAGGGCAATGGAGAGGGCTATGCTTGGAGTTTCCCTACGTGATCGAATCAGAAATGAAGAGATCCGCAGGCGAACCAAGATTACCGACATAGCCCGAAGAATTGCCAAACTTAAGTGGCAGTGGGTAGGGCACATTGCTCGCAGAACAGATGGCCGATGGGGCCGAAAGGTTCTGGAATGGCGACCGCGTACCGGAAGACGTAGCGTTGGAAGGCCTCCTACAAGGTGGACCGATGACCTTGTGAAGGCCGCAGGAATCCGCTGGATGCGAGAAGCACAAAACCGGTCGATGTGGCGGTGCTTGGGGGAGGCCTATGTCCAGCAGTGGACGTCTTTTGGCTGAAATGATGATGATGATAATGAAAGAGTAATTGTTGGACAAAGTGATAAGATATAAAGTTGAAATCTTCTAATACAGATGAATGCTTTACTAATACCCTTTAATGGGTGATTGCGTAACAATTTAACCAGAACAAGCTTTGTTTACGATTTCATCAGATACTTTTTGAATGTCTAAGCATGTAATTATGCCAAATAAAGTGGTGACATATATATAAATTGATCAAAGTAAGAAAAAAAACAGACGAAAATCTTTTTCACCTCACCTCAAACAGACAGTCTAAATTGTTTTCAACTAGGTATAAAATATTATAGCCTAGTTCTCGTCTGTCACCTAGCGACTTTAGCACTTAGGTCTCTTCAGGTATTCCGTAAATGCATATTGATAATTCTGTCGCAATTCGAATCTGTGAAGAACTCTCCTGTATATTGTTGGAAAGTGATATATTCTAGAGAGGAGAATGCAACTGTGTTTGAGGAATTAATGATAGAGGAGTGTGAGTTAATGATAATAAGCTTTAAGGCAATATGAATGATGAGAATGTGATGAAAATGAGATTGTTCACTTACAACGATTTTAATCGATCGTCATGTTTGGCTAGATATTGTTCAAGAGGCGAGCAAAACCGCAAAGAAAAGCTAGTATGAATGACGCTTCTTTAATTATCTAAGTTGATAATTTTTAGTTATTGTTGAACCCTATCTAAAACTTTTTCTGAAACAGTCACGTTACTGTAACATAATCAAAATGCAAGTATTTCAGTCAGACTCATAGATATAAGTAAAAGGAAAGTTTATTCAACTTACTTTTCTAAGTGTTGTGTCGCAAATCTCACTGCATCTTCATAGTATGATAAAGTTGTACCTGAAACAATAACGTTTGTATTGTAAAAAAGATTTTTAAGACGCGTTTTGTGCATTTATCTGAGCATGCTCGTTCGCTGATTCGCAATACTAATTGCCTGAACTTGTCTTTGATTGAGCAAAGCTATAATGCAATTTATTTAGTTTTGCCGGCAAAAATTGCTACTGTCACTTACTAGGATCACCAAAAAAACAGCAGAAAAAACCCAATAATTAGTTTACATACGACAAAAACAACTTTTATTATCGCCCCAAACATCAAACGAAAACGGGGATGACAAAAGCTTTTCGGTAGCTTATATTACTGCCCTACATTTTTGACTTTTCGATGGAAAATCGTTATCGCTGATAGAATATCTTTTTGTCTAGACCCTCTGGTTAGCTATTAGGTTCTGTTCTTAAGATAAAGAGTCCTGGGACGGACAGATGGACAGATATTTTTTATCAGTAAAATAACATTTTCCGTTTCAGCCACCAGGCCGGTGTGAGAGCGATATTAAGTTGGAACCGTGCTCTTTTGCATATGAACCGAAATTCAGTACAATCACAAAATAGCTAATTTTCAAGGATATCAAGGATTCTACGACTTGACGTGCATTAAATAAAATACTTAAGTTATACAATGTAAGACAATGATGGTCTATCTTACTTCCACAACCCAGTAGTTCGGTAAAACGTTACCGCTTGGCTTACTCTGCTAAAATCTATCTACACCTAGTATCCAAAATATGAGGTATCAAGTTAGAAACATCAAAGCAAATCCGCTTAACCTTAAAATATAAACTATAAGTAGGTAGGTATGTACATACAAATGTATTCCCTACAATTGTCAACGTTAACGCATTTGCGACTGTGCCCTTTAGATAACCCATTCAATAGGTAAAGTAATAATATTGAGCTTCAAAGACAGTCGTCGGTCCCAATTGTCATACGAATATCCATTATAGCTGTAATGAATAGTCAGAAGCTCGAAAATCTGACAACTGTGCTGTTAGAGCCTGTCCAGGTAAAACGATATAAGTGCGTTTCATTCGCACGTGAAACTAAATGCATATTATGGACGGAATAGTTCCGTCCAAACTATTAGTAGCTGCTCCTAGGGTACGCGTGAGGTTGGAGGAGTATATATACGCGAGTAAAACACCTTCTATGATCCAACTTAGGCTCATTGTCCTCGACGCTACTCAAAAGTAACGTGATACTAACTAACTTCACCAATGAATATCCAGAATGTCACAGCACTAGTATTTCTATGGCGGACCGAACTGGCCGTACATCCAAATAATCACTTCGGTATTCGAACAGTAAATCGGCGATGTTTAACTTTACTCGTAAAAATAAAAAGTTAGTAACAAGTTCGTTTTCGAGTTGTGTGCGGTCACTTGAGCGAGGCTTGAAGTGAACTGTACAGAATAGCACTTCTGATTTACCCTTATGAGGAGGGTCAGTAATTGGGCTATGGAGGTGAGATGGCAGTTCTGTGTAAAATATTCAACAGGGATGGAACCCCAATATCGACGGGAAGACTTACGTAGATTATCTTTGAATTTCATGCTGAATGAATTATAATATTGTTGGTATTTATTAGCAGCGAGAAAGTACAGTTAGCCACAAAAAGTTGTAAACATCTACAAGAATTCATTTGATGGCATACAATTTGTGTTCCACAATACTGTATCAATGTGCAGGTACAATTATGTACCTAATCTGTAATATGTTTTGTGGTTACACATTGATATAATATTATATATATCAGGTGGCCTGTCGAGCCGTTTGCCCACCTGTCAACCATGAAAACCATTCATCAATGATAAGCCATAATTATTTTCTTCACAATGAACGTTAAAGCGACACAAGTTACAATACCTACATTCCGAACTGACGCGGGGTACACCCGCTGTCAAACTAAACTGATATATCGGACTGTTTTGGAATTACATGGATTATACTGTACGCCGATATGTTGTATTGCTATCCCAGTATTCGCACTAAGTATGCCTGATTAATGCTTCCGGGAATTTATCTCCGAGAAAATTCTTTTTCGTGTGAGTACGGTACTACGATTGGTTGGTTGCTCGAAATTGTGTTAGTTTTATATGTTTCCAGTGATTGTGGGTTATGTTTGATTTTTCTGTTGATTTGTTTGCATTTAAAGGTTGTGTTGATGTTTTTTTTTTTGTTTACGGACCTATTTGTATTGTGTTTGTTTGAGTTTGATTATGAAATAGTATTTATAGACAAGGATAATAAAAAAACATAAGTTAAGGAATAACTTATGCTTTAAAAAAAAGTAAAATGTTTTTTTTTTAAAGTAAAATATTATGTACAAATATTTATTATAAATTCAACAATAACTAGATCCAGGCCTCTGCCTGGTCCAGAATTACCGAATCTTCTGCATGTGCATATTTTTGCGGACGAGAGCGGGTGTTGCAATTTATTAAAAAATATGTAAGAGTTTTTCCAAACTATTGCTATTTTACTTATCGAAAATAAAGTAATTTAAAGTCTGATCAAAAGTTTTCTTATAATAAATATTCAACGTTTTAGTTTATTTCGTTGAAAAAAAATACATATTTAACTATAACAATCAAGCTACTTGTCCCGTCCAATATTTTCCGTGTAACCGCTAAGCCGGGATGACGTCTCGACAGACATACTGATGTCTGCTCACCCTGACGAGGGTACATGATGATATTCTGACAGGACTGCTGTCAAAATCTCTGTGTAAATGAATTGGGGAGATTTTTTTTGTTATCTACGTATATGGATTTTTAACTGCTTACAATATGTAAAAGAAAAATAGAAAAATAAGTTTAGTTTTTAACGAAATACCTGATCAAATGAATGATAGAAGAGTACCGTTTGAAGTTACCGTTTATTCGAATCATTCAATAAACTATTTTCAAAGCCCTTTTGGTATTTGGCTACACTAATTCTCAGAAAATACCTAACGCTATGTCTAACCCCGCAAATCATATTATTGATAAAATCCATTCATCACACTCTTTTACAAGGAGTGACCAATCATTTAGCCACCCAATTAATTTTGTATTTAAATGTATCATAAAATGTTTTATCAGTATTTTGGGTTGTAAAACTTTCGTAGACCTTCGTAGACGTCGTAGCAGCGTAGCACTTGTGTAGACGGTTCGTAGATGCTATATTTATTAAAGAAAATGTTTAATGAAGGTTTGAAAAACCTGCTTGCATCCGGTTTTTTAAAACACCTGTCCCCTATGATCGTCTATTCGATTCATTCAATAAACAATTTTGAAAGCCCTTTCGGTACTGTGTAGGGAGCCTTTTGGGTATTTGGTTACACTTAATTCTCAGAAAATACGTAACACTAAGTCTAACCCCGCAAATGATTGATAGAATCCATTCCTCACACTCTTTTACAAGTAGCGATCAATCATTTAGACATCCAATAAATTTTGTATTTAGATGTATCATAAAATATTCATAAAATGTTATAACACTATTGTGAGTCGTAAAGCTCGTAGACTTTCGTAGGCCTCGTAGACTTCGTAGCAGCGTAGCACTTATGTAGATGGTACGTAGACGCTATATTTATTTAAGAAAATGTTTTTTAAAGTTTCAGGATGCAAGCGGGTCTTGTATAAAAGACTATTTTAAAGAAAATTCTTCATTATATTCTTGAGTAAATTGGAGAAAGCTTTTAATAAAAATACTGTTATTAAATTTTTAGTTTACAGCTTGCAGTTATTAATATGATGGCAAAGAATGAACAGAAATTATATTTTGTACCTGATTATCTCACCGTGAAATTGAACCCAGATAATGTTTTATTAACAAAACACGTTTGCTTTATGATACTGTTTCAGTCTAGTTCTCTTTACGGTATTCACCCATCGGGGTTGGGAAAGGGTAGCATTTTCTTTGATAACAATCATACGATATTTTTTTTTTTTTTTATAAGAATGCTTATACGGGTGCTGTTAAGCAGTAACATATATTTCAGATAAAGTTACAAATTAAATAAGTCTATAAAAATCTAGAAAATATTAAAGAGTACTCTAATTTCAGTAGTCAATCCGGTGAATAACATTTCAGGAATTGTAAATTATTATTTACTTTTTATCGAATACAAAAATAAAATATGAAATATCACATAAATAACTATTTTTATTTGATCGGTCTCTTCACATTCCATTCCATTTTCAAACACAAACCATCACTCAAAATATCAAGTCAAAATAAAATAAAAAAGTCCACTTATTAAACCCATCCTGAACTCCTGTCAAACATAAAGAGAGATCAAACAAAGAACTACTTCTAATATTCAGATCTAATATTAAGATCCCACATGTATGTACTTGTAACTGTAATACACAAAGGATCCCTTGTAAATCCTCCCTCAATCACAATCAGCCGCTTGTTTTATTTACTGGGAAATAAACGTATATGTCATTCACCATATGTAAAACTCAGCGAGTGAAGTGTGGTGTAAGTTACAAGCGGGTGACGTTTCCCATATTTGTTTTTCTCCGGTGTTATAAGGAAAGTTATGGTAACCGGACAATAGATACTCGTAAATCAAAATTAATATTATTAGAATCACATCATGAAACCTAACGTCTGCCTAAAATTTTGCGAATTAAAATAACTTAAGGCTCAGTCTGAATAGTAGTCAAATCCTGAAGTTCAATATCAGTAAATCATCATGTTTGACAACATCAAACAAATGAAAACTGTAAGCGTTTAGTAAGTCCTCATGCAAACGGGCCTAAGGCTGACTCATTGAATATTACAGGGTCAAATTAAATCAGCTAGCACAACTCCGCGGATGTGATGGGTACACTACTAGCGGCCGCTGACCTTGTAGAAAATTGTTGTTACTTAAAATTTAAAAAATATAAGCTATCATTCTACGTCTACGTCAACTATTGACAGAAAAGAGATAAGATTTTTAATTATATTTTGCTTAAATTATTATTTAGTACCTCATCGTAACAACCACACCCTAACGCACTTAAACTATAAGACGCGTTTAAAATTATTGCTGTCACTGTCGTACTTATTCAACCGACAGAGACAGCATGATACATAGCTGAATAGCGGTTTAAGAATACGGCCATAAGTTTTATATCCTCCTTCACACGTTTAACAACAAAGTCTCCTTTACCTTCAAACCCCACTAAAACAATTGCGGTAGGTAGCAGGCCACTTCTCACACACCTACTAATACATAATTCAGGAGAACGTCTACCGCCTAATGTATTAGAACCATTGCTAAATATTTATATGTAATCCACCAATCTACTAATGAATGTTAGTGCAGTAGAATAATTGTGATATCAAACTTGTGTTCATGATGTATTCAGTGCAATTTGTTGCAATTATTTCGTGGAAGGTGTGTGTTATATTATGTATCAGAATGTAGAGTTGCTTCTTTGCATTGAATGCTTTTGAAAATAAATAGTCAACCTGCCTTTTCCCAACTATGTTGAGATCGGCTTCCAGTCTAACCGGATGCAGCTGAATACTAATATTTTACATGGAGTGACTGCCTATCTGACCTCCAAAATCCAGTTACTGGGTAACACGATACCCCTTGGTAAGACTGGTTGTCAGACTTTCGGGCTTCTGACGACCCGTAACGACTTTCAAAGGTCCACGAATGACAGCCGGGACCAGCGGCTTAACAAGCTTTCCGAGGCACGGAGGGGTATTGGTATGTAAAGATGGTCACCCATCCACAGACCAACCGCGGCAAGCGTAGCTTAACCTGATCGATTGACCCGTGCGGGTGTTGTTATTTAGCTACAAGCCCCATGCAAAATAATTATGAGATGTAAATTTTTTGTTTACTGTTTTATTTAATTCATGATAAAGTCGGGTAGGTTCATATGATCATGATTTCATATGATCAAAATAATTGTACTGCAGTTATTTTAAGAAGCATTAGCTTCTTGATCAAATCTTAAGTTGCCCACATTGTTCCTAAAGGTAAACCTACCTGTTGATTAATTTGATTGTCAACAAAGAGTTAAATTTTTATATTTGCCCTTACCGTACTTATTTCGCGCGAAACCTGCCAATGCTGTTAAGAGTGAGCTCACACATTCCGTATAATTATGGTATTTCTATGGCAGTCAATTCAAATTGTGTGGTTCGACAGAACCATTAACAAACTTCACACGAATTTAAAAGAGATACTATTATAAATAATTATGTCGTGATATTAATTTATTAAAATTCACAGCAATTAATAGTATCCGATAAACTAATTTAATGAATGGCAGAGTTATGATTTTAATTGATAATTTTGGAATAATTTCAATTTGGCAAAAAACTATTAATTTATTTATTAAATGAAAACCAATACCGAGTCTGGATTTGTGTGCGGTTGGTGACAATAAGCTCGCCCTCTATTATAATATGGCACTTAAACATAACTAACGAAATGTGGATGTAGTATACATAGGTACACCTCTGCCTAACCCTTCGGGGAATACAGGCGTGATGTTGTATGTGAACACACACTTTTGCCTAAACCCACAAAGAGTAGAGTAGGCAGGTACTAATTACGTTCTGTCAAACGAAAAGATCGTTTGACAAAAGGCAAACCTACTTCTAGACCTGCCTACTCTCTTCACTTCACAAAGATTTAAGCTAAGACGTCTGCTTAAGACGCTGACAACATCTAAACCACGGTCACTGTTGGATTGCATAGAAAAGAAAGAGAAGCGCGATGACACAACGCTTGTAATTTATTGCAAAATTTGAAGCAATTTTTGACTCAAAATTGAGTTGAGTAATCGAGAATAAAAAACAACCAAGTTCTGCATTCAAATAAGACGTTCTTTTTATTAATTAAATACGTAACGTATGTTGATATTTGATACAGATATTTTGGTTTGAAATTCAAAGTAAGAGGTTAGTTTAACGTTAGTTTGTATTTAAGATTTTTTTTCAAAACGTTTTGGTAACTACCAAGTTCTGAGAAATATGTTCAAAATTAACATATATTTTTTCCGCTACCACAAACTATACAGATTTGATAATTTTTTTTTTGGAGAAGCCAATTTTGGTGAATTGGGTCTTGTCAGCGCCTTAAGGACCCATCTTAACGAAGCATTCTACATACACTATACAGCTAAACCAACATACCTACCTATACCCTTGTATAACTGCTTGGCTTCGCTTGGCTTGTGGCTAAATAATAACAGCCGCACGGGTCAATCGATCAGGTTAAACTACGCTTGCCGCGGTTGGTCCGTAGATGGGTGACCATCTTTACATACCAAGACCCCTCCGTGCCTCGGAAAGCACGTTAAGCCGTTGATCCCGGCTGTCGTTCGTGGATGTTTGACAGTCGTTATGGGTCGTCAGAAGCCCGAAAGTCTGACAACCAGTCTTATCAAGAGGTAGAGTATTACCCAGTAACTGGGTTATGGAGGTTAGATAGGCAGTCGCTTCACGTAAAATACTGGTATTCAGCTGCACCCGGCTAGACTGGAAGCTGACCCCAACGTAGTTGGGAAAAGGCTAGGCAGGTGATGATCCTTATATAACTACTTAGTTACATCGCCAGGTGCACAGCTGCAGTGAACAGATTTGTCTGACTAAATCCGATTGTATTGGCGTAATTCCCTTTCCATATATGTTCATACATATGTATGTATGCTGGTAAGCAGTGGCGGTACCTTCATATAAGCCCAAAAGCCCGGCCTTACTAAAATGCTCGATAGACAATTTATTGTACCTAACCAGTAGTTTATGAGAAAATTGCGATGATACATACGTAGATACGTAGGTACCTACATACTCAGTCGAAAACTGAACTTTCTTTTTTTGAAATCGGTTAAAATTTTATTGGGCTTGCGTTATTTTGAAACCCTAGGCACGCCACTCAACTGCTGGTAAGTATTATAATATTAAATTGACGAGTAAAGCTGGTGCTTGGAAAATAGGGGATTATTGTCAATCAATTTTACAATTTGTGATGATCCCAATGATAAATGTCTCACTTCACCATTTGGCTACGAAAATGGTTTTTACCGACAACCTGCCCACTTCTTAGTGTTGTAACATGTGACAACAAGCTTACCTTTGAAATAAGATGGGTAACAGCGTCATAAACTGTTGGTGCTTGTTCTTATGCCAAATACGCATTTTCTGTCTTTCTTTCCAACTAACCAAACCAATATAACCAGCAAAATATGTTGATTATTGAAATTCTGGCTGAATTAATTTAAACCCTCGTAGGTATGAAGATCCCCCGGAGACGATGATTTCTAAGGAATAGGTTCTGTCTTGCAGAATCAAATCGTACTGTATTGGGGTCTACATCGGCGATAGTATAAAGCCCTTTCTGCTACTGCAAATAAACTATTACTAAAAATAAACTGCTACTAAAAATAAATACAAGTATTCTATACGAATTTTTGTCCACATCCCTAAATAACATGAGAGCAGTTTTTCCGCTCATCCGTCAACAAAAAACGGTAAAAAACAAGTTTATGACGTCCGTTTGTAGGTCATATGAACAAATGATTTAGAAGGTCTATTTCGGTAAAATAGACCAAAGAAAAGATATATGTATGGATGGTGTAAAAGATAGTATGACCTAAATTGGGATGAATATTGAGATAACGACCACAAAATATGTATGGAAGAATAAGACATGCTGCACTGACTGCAAATTAATTGGATTAATGACAAGAGGATGATGACTACAGGCAAAATGGAAGATATTCTGTGTGCAAACAACGTACTACCACCGTGTGTTTTTCTCTCAACGTCACTTTTGAAATTCGAACGGCGTCGCTGAATCAGCTATTATTTATTTAAAAATGAATGAATTGCCTTCGAATTGTATGCGGTCAATTGAGTGAGGTTCGTAGTGACTGTACAGAATAGCACTGCAGTAATCATAGATAGTTAAGATCTAGAAATAGTATATCTTCTGTTGTCTACGTATACAGTGGGGCGTGGCTCTATTAGAATATTTATTAAGTTCATGTGTGGTCATGATGTTCTACGAAAAGTAAGGGTTGCTCTCGCATACCTACGTTATGTTTGTGAGAAAATAGTGCTAGTATTGTACACCGTGTTTTACTTATTTCTAGTGTGTGTGGTGTTTTGTGTGAAATGATTTATTCTAATTAAAGCAATAAAGCTATAAATTGTGCCACGGTAGGACAAAGCTACTACTCAAGAAGAAAACGGTTTAGGATTGATCGCTGTACTTGCTTACCGCGTGTTAGTGATTTAAGACCTAAATAAAGTCTAGGTTCCCTCACAATCACAAATCAATAGTACCCAAACTACTAAAAGATATATCATCACCATTCGAAGCAAAATTAAGCTTAATAATTGATACGTTATCAAGTTTTACACCCGCTATCGCCTGGTACCAGTTGCAAAACCCATTTTAAGCTCACTACGACAATAATATCACATAACCGAGCTTTCCATTATATTTTTTAAAACGTATGGAAAAACAATAAACTGTTAATCCCTAATTGTCTAGTTATTTTCCCGAATCCTTACAAATAATAACGACAATAACAGTTTTCCAAAACAAATTAAAACAACATAAAAACAGTACTTACTACAAAAACCAAAACACGTAAGAAAGGATTTGCGGCACTCGCGCCCACAACGATAAATTCAAGTCTTAGAGTATTGCAAGCCAGATTTAAAATAATCCCTCAGTTCCATCGAATGGCCTTGCATCGTACAAATGCTGTGCTAAATGCATAGTTTTCGGTGTAGTTTCGTTCGGTATTGTATTTTGAATTGATTCGGGAATATTTACAGTAAATTATTGAAGGCATTAAGGTTTTGAAAAGGAATAATGAAATTGGTATCGAACTTTGATTTGCTGGTTACTTTTACATAAATATGTAGGGAGATATATACATTAACGTCTTTTTCGCATGGGTGTAGGCAGATTTTATTAAGCCTATGTAATAAACAGTCGACAGGTGACAGGGAAAAATCGTCAATTTTACAAATTTCTTTCATACGTTTCCTGCTTTATTAAACAGCATCTGTCGAGTAAATGTGCCAATTTTATAACTCTATGACAAATATGACGTTATATATACATAATTGTCAGCTATATTATGTAGGGCCGGTGCTACGATTCTTACATACCTACCTTTATTTTCTTTTTGGGTAGGAAATCATCAAATAACTTCTCCCGCTCTGGGCGGAGCAGGAGGGTGGTCAGATTCTTACTGACTAAAACCCACCCGTATTCCTTCCGTTGCCTGTGTTGCCAGGGGCCTCAGTAACCTTTTGGTACCTTCCCGCGACGCCGGCAGGCATCGGCCCTAGTGGACCCCTACGCTTGTGCTGACGACATCTCTTTGAGGCGCGCGTGGAATACAACGCGCCAGCGACCCGGGCGGACGGTGAGCTACCCATTGCTCACCGTCCGCAAGCCCACGCCTACGGTGGTCGGAAATCCGCCCGGGGTTCCCGACGCCCAGGGCGTCTGCTGCGGCGGCTAGGGACGAGAGGGCGCGAAATTTGCCTTTCCCTCAACCGTCCCGCCTCCTCCTTCACGAGCATTACTGCTTTGCAGAAGGAGGTGACGGCATGCCCTCTCGCTCCGTACCATGGCCTGAACCAGGGCCGGACGCGAGAGATCACTGCCGCCAATCTCCACGAGGACACGGCGGTTGCGACAACCGTACTCTCCATGTCACCATGATATCCCGCCGGAGCTCCGTCTGCTGAGCCGCGATTTCTCGCGGCAGCGGAGTTACACCCTGGCGTTTCGCCTCCTCGCGCCACTCCCATACTACATACCTACCTACTCCTTTTATTCTGCTGCGTTCATAAATCTGTTTAGGTATTTATATAAATGTCACATCTTCATATTATTATGATGGTAGACTAGTAGGCAGAGGTTTACTATAAAGCATTTCTTGTCGAGATATCTATACGAAACATTGATTTACTTTCCGCAACAATCGGTCTTAATTTCCGCCCAAACATCAGTGCTTTCAAAAACAATCTGAACCAGATATTTTTTCTCTAAAACTATTTCTTTTTCCACGTTTCTTAGTAACACCCAGTTTCTGTATTGAGAATATGAAGTTGACTATTTGTCAAACTGTACTTTTACTAAAGTACCAATCGTCAACAATTTTAAGTGTTTTCTTAAAATTGCTGACGCTGACGAATTATATTAACATAATATACGGAGATATTAGAATCGGAAAAGTGACCGTGTCAATTTATTAATGTAGGAGCTTTTTCTGAAACCATAAAGGGTGGAAATGTAGTTTTATTATTGGCTTTGCAGCCATGCTATACTAATAATTCATCAGATGATTCAGCTATCTAAATCTAACGTAATATTATAAAGAGGTAAAATTGTTTAATTTTTGACGTCTTATAAATCAATGAACGCCGACTGCACGCACGAAAAAGCATGACTCATTGTCACGTTCTGCCTGAGCCGAGCGTGCAAGCGAGAGCGCGGAACTAGCGATCGAGATGATCGGCCTAAGCGTTCGGCTTGTGATCATCTCTCTCTCGTTATCTCGTAAAATTATCGTCCGTAAACCGACATTACAGACAAGCATTTTTTTTGTAAGAATTAATCTCTGGAACTAATGAACCGATTTTTCAAAAATTCTTTCATCATAGAAAGTTATCTTATTGCCGATACCTACCTAGTGTCATACGACATTATTATGTTTTGTATAAGTGAGTTCCACGCGGACGAAGTCGAAGCTAGTTAGTGATAATTTTAGCGAACTAAATACTATCAAACTCATGTCAGATCACAACACAGTACACATTGTAACTAGAAATCCCCAAAGAACTTACAAAGAAATACACTATCACTCAACACTACACATTTGAATGGACTAGCTACCAAGTCAGCGAGATAGTACCAGTAGCATCAATCTGATAGTAAGTGAAGCGGAAATCGACACTTTACCTGTCTACATACGAGCCATTACACCGAGTACAATATTGTTATGGCGACAACAATACATGGTATTGGTTATTTCGAACATAGTTTTAAGCGAAAACAGATTATGGACCGACGCACGTAAAAACGTTGCGACGTCACATCGCAAATGTTGGCGACGTTACCTAAATAGTTTCTAAGGGAAGTTTTTATATTGCGACATCGCGCGTCTTACAGCAGAAAGTGGTACGTGACGTCGCCGAATGTTGCGTTGCGTGTTCGCAGATTTAAGGGGTGTGGAAGAAACTACTCTCGATAATGGTACTATATATACTCGTACTGGTTATTTTGGTTTGTCATTACAATAAAGAAAACAAATTTTTAATTACTCAATGTTTAATTTTGCCAAATGAAATGCAGCGGTCGTGGAAATGTAACGGGAAGCGTGCCGGTGCACGGTGTTGTGGCGCGATTTAGGAAATGCCTATATCCAGCAGTCCCGAATATGAGTTGACTGAATGGATACAGCAATATTTTTATGACTAAGATTTTTGTACCTCGGAAAGCACATTAAGCCGTAGGGCGCAGCTAACATTTATAGATAGACTTGACAGTCGTTACGCGAAGTCAGAATCCCAAAAGTCCGATAACTGGTCTTACCTAAGGGTATCATGGTACCAAGTAAGGGTTAAGGAGGTAAGATAGTTAGTCGGTCCTTTTAAAATACTGGTATTCAGCTGCATCAAATTAGACTTGAAGCCAACCCTAATTTAGTTGGGAAAAGGCTAGGCATAAGCTTACTATGATATTAAACATGACTAGTCCAATTTCTATGCTCAACTAAGCAATTAGTAATATCAAGCTAGGTAGCTTCAAACAATTTCTAGGAAGATACCTTGTGTAGCGCATGTAAACATTGCATAACATACCAGCAACCTCGACAGCTGAATAAGGACGTTCCACAGACCATTACAATGAACAACTTGGACAGATACACCCTGTAAGCCGGGTGGCAAAATGCCAATTTGGAAAGTAAGGAGTTTGAGGTCTTGGCTGGGGATTACAGAAGCGGGACCTTGGAGTTTAACAAAGCTTTAGGTGCATTTAAAGACTGCATTATATGTCGATATACTGACATTCGTGTTACCCATGAGTCACTGGGTTGTGGAGCTCAGATAGGCAGTCGCTCCATGTAAAATACCGGAATTCAGCTGCATCCTGTTAGACTGGAAGCTGACCCCAATACAGTTGGGAAATGGCTAGGCAGATGATGATGATGATGATGATGATGATGGTGATGATGATGATGATGACTGCCATTCTACAAGCGAACACTCAAAAATGTATTGGATTCACATAAGCTAGCGAAATTCCTAAGTCAATCTTGTTAAAAGTCGATGTAGAAATACGAAACGCTTGTTTTGACCATTTGGGCAGTCAGTGCGTTTGATGGCTGGCTAATAATTGTACCAAGACATAAATGGCGTGTGATTGGAGAGGGTCGGGCTGATTATGATAATGATGAGCTATTTATTCTTAAATGAAAATGCGTTATGCGAATGTTTATTGCGAAATGCGCGGCAGTCGCGGCAGTTGTTTCGGCTGAAACTACGTTCAGCCGAAAGATACCGACTGCTGCACAGAGAGCACACATAGGACTTCCCAAAAATGGTCGTCTTAATTAAATGACCAATCCATCTTTGGGCCCATCATACTTTGCAAATGGCTAGGCTGTCGTCAGCCCTTTATGTATTTCATTCAAATCATCACTCAATAATCACAGGACTCTAAACAATTTGAACGCATGAAGAAAACTGTTGCAGAAACCACACTCAAATTCATATTTAACTTTTGGATCTAAACGTCATCTGCTACGCATGCGGTGCAGTACAAAATGTCTCATTTTGATTGCCTTGCGAGAAACATGCAATATTAGGTTCGTCGCACACACGATGTTGATGTTTTAGCGATCATCAGCGCCATTCATGCAGAATGGCGCTGATGATCGCTGAAACAAGAATTTACGATAGTTGGTAGTGCAAAATGTGTACATGTGTTTCAGCTTGGACTACTTTCGAACAACAGTTTATTTTTTGGTTGTGACCAGTAAGTCCATTACGACAGTACGCTGTCTAATTTCGTTTTCATAGTAATTGTGTCCACGGATATCTATGGTATCCACGCATAAATTTAGAACACATTTACTGAACAAATTGGTGGTACTTATTTATGGTAGACGTCCCATGTAAGCCTAGGGTTAGAGTGACGGACTAAAACTGTTTTATGGTAATTTTGGACTGCATGTTTTTATCTGACTACGCCAGAAGGCGAGTTATGTTTTTCAAAAGTTACACTGAAGCACCACTAAAACGCTAAACGAGGATATAAAAAGTTAACAGCTGCAATGTTCTTAATTATTAATTAAAAAGAATTGTGAGCTTTTCATGAATGGTCTAAATTTTCTTTTGATCTTAAAGCTGTTACTGGAAAATAAAGTATCCAACCTAAAGCGTGATGAAATAAATCATTAATTATTTAATTACTCCTAAGCCGGAAAACACTTTTATTTCGTACCACTTCACCTTACTCACTTAACCTAAATTACGAAAAAAAGTAATTATAATGAATTTAAATTAACTGTATTCCCGCAATTACCAATGTTTGTTTAAATGCTAAGAGTTTCCGACAATAACATGAGACTAATAATGATTAACTAAGATTAGCATTCTCTGATTGGCCGTTTGCCGGTAGCGAGCGCCGAAATCCGGTCCAGAGCGGTTTAATCCAGATATATGCAGTTCTACATAAATTCGAGACAAAGCCGTGTTTGTAATTTCGTATATAAATGTATCGATTTTTATGCTAAGTTGAATATTTTGCGAACGTTTTTTTACGCTCGAGTGTATTGCATTTTTGTTAAAGCAGTTTTCCGATAGTATTGACTGTTAAGAAATCTCATATTTTTTGAAGAAATTCTCTTATTTATGATGAAATATAAAAGGTGAGTTTTTATTCTTTAGACTTTATTCGTCAGTAGGTAAATTGGTTCGTTTTTTTTTTATTTCTAGGAAAGGTATAAAACTCTTTTGATTCACTGCAAAAAAGTTTCACCTCTATTCGGTAGATGTCGTTAAGGCGACTTAGGTTTTACACTAAAAGGATGAGCTCCCATCTCAATGCTATTGAAACTTTTGGTTTTTGTTTTACTTTTGTTTTAGAGATAGAATAACTTTTCCATTAGTCAAATTTATTGATTATTTATTTTTAAGTCAAGGATTTCAACACTCTTCACACATTAACAACTAAGAGTAATTTAATGACTTACTCATGTTGTGATCACATTAATTAACTTTTTTAAATCTGTTACACTTCCTGCGTCGGATAATTCCTTCCTTTTACCTGCTTCCCATGCAAACTTTCAAATTTCCTTCACAATAAACAAAACACTTAACTATCTGCATTTGTTTTACGTTTCATAAAACCACAAACAATTAAAAATCAGCTCCTGCCAAAATCTGGCGCTTCCCGCTGGATCTAACCAGATTTATGGAGCTCAAACTGGCTTCAGAGTTGAGACGGAGGAAATGCAAATACGGATTTAAAGGTTGATCTACCTTTAAATCCGCATTTGCATTACCTCCGCCCAAAGTCTATTAATGCGTTATTCATTAGAACAACAAATTTTTCTTTCTCCTTAATGTAAAAGTTTTAGCCAGTCAGCAAAGTGGTGGTGCGGCTGACTGTCCAAGCTGCGATAGACGAACATTAAGTATCGTAACACATTACTGTAAACAATATTGCATATTGCAATAGAGCATAAAGTATAAATGTGTGTGTGTGTATCTACGTATAAAATTATTTTATTAATGTTACTATACAGTTCAAATTACTTTAATTAATATAAATAAAGGTATGTAGGTAATAAGAAAATAAGCGATTACATATTAGTAATAATAATTAATGTTGTGATATTACTATCTAGTAGGTATGCAATGTAATGTTACGAGTAACTACTAAATATTTAACCTAGGTATAAGTTAAATGTAATACTTGCTGCGCCCTAACAGGATCATGTACTCATATGTAACTGAGTGTGCATTATGCAAATGAATAAATAAATATTGTGACGTCTCATGAAAGTTTTTCCACTAGCGAAGCGGCGGCCGCCGCTGCGGGTGCCGCCCGCTCGCACCAATCTGCTGCAGTACGTGCCTCTGACGCGCGACCTGCATACGCTCAATATGGTGTCACAAGAGATTGACTGCTTCAATTGTACTCTGAGTGAATTCACACGGGCCGTAGTTTGTAAAGTTAATCTTGGTGTTCATAAGAATACAATATAGTTAATCTAATATTTATAAGTATCTAATAAGTATAACAAGTATTCTAGTAGTCTAGTATTATAAGTATAACTATAACTACGCTATTGCATTAGGTAAGCCTGTAATGATAGTCGTATGTGTTTTAAAACAAATAAATAAATAAATTAATTAATTAATAAAAACTTTCGCATCGAATAAATTTATTGGTTATTTGTTCCAGCTATCAAACTCCAACTAAAAAAACTTCTAGAAAACAATGGTTCATAGTAAATCAAGAATATTTTCCACAATCTTCTTTTATATACTTTACGTGAAAGAGGTCTTCAAAACTTTAGACAAAGGAGTTTTTTTATGAATAATAAAAAATATTTCAAAGTTTTTTTTTGCCTTTGTATTGTATGGAATTACTTACTTTTCACTCAGACAGTGTTAGGTTCATAGTCTCTTTTTTCTTATTGAAGGCAAATAATAGAAAATCTTTAACAGTTTTTGTAAATGATAAAGCGATGCAGCTACTATTTCTATTGTTATTTAAATAAACACTTACCGTTGTGATCTATTCTTTGTCTTTTAAATCTGAAAACAGAAAATTCTATGTTAGAAAATGATCAACACTTTTTAAAGACTTAATTAAGTTAAAAATGTTTTTCATAACATCACGTATCACACCTGTATTTTCCGAAGAGATAAGCAGATCTATAAAATAGTAACACTCAAAGTTATTGAGTTTCTCATAAGGTGATTCTCAGTAGCAGCCCGGTGACTGAATTTGTGTCCGGTTAATGGCAGCAGGCTTCTATCCTGGTCGATAGGAGTTATAATATAATTGGCGAAATGTTGGTGCTACCTATATTTTATTTATTTAACACCTTATTTAGCCCACATAAAGACAAACATATTCAAAACTGGTGCACAAGGCGTCCTATCGCACAAGGCGATAATATATACATAGTACCTATCTCTACGAGTACCTATCGAGGAACACAGGCGTGGTCCTGTATTCTAGAAGTGTGTTTGTTCCGTCAATAAGTCCAGTCTTAACAAACAGTAAGGAATCACAATATTTGATCTAGAATCTACATAGGTAAATTCTATTACCAGCCAAAGTCGAGTTTGCAACTTTTTCTAATCGGCTTACAGGCTGGCACTGTTGTGTAGAAAAGTGTTAGCGTTCAAGCGAAAAGGATTTTATTCCGTGCTCTGTTTTATAGTCCATTTCATTCTTTAAATGTTTTGCTGAATAGTTTTCAGAGTATTATCCGAAATGTGTTTCTTTTAGTTGCGGGTTTTGTGTGGAGCTAAAGCTTTTTTTATATTATTGAAATGCTTTAAAGGTCTGCCCGAGCGAAGATAGCCAGCCAGATATTTTAGGAGTCAAATTTACTACCAACTGGCTAATAATTTTGTCATTTTTTTGAAGGAGTATTATTACTTTTTCTTAGAAATTCTTGAGAGCTAAAATAACTATCAAAGCACGAATTATGACTGTGATAGTAAAAATAACATTTTTTAATGACGCATCAACACATTAAACGCTACATAAGTATAACGCTAAATAAGTGTTTTGTTTGTAATGTTTAGTATAACATACAAAACGTTTCACGAGAATGAAGCTGTTAGCAGCCAGCTTGTTTTTTATACGAAATACATTTTCTACTACAGCTTTCTTCCACAAGGGAAGAAAATGTATTTCGTATGTATGTACGTTTCCCACACCATGCGCTCACTAGTTGTACGTGCAGCTAAAACGTTTACATAGACGAGTGCCGAACTGCTACAGTTACTCTTGTCTACTTTATTACTTTCAAAATTGGATCTTTACTGGCAAAGCGGACAATTAATACGTCGCAAAAAGTGATGTTTTAACTTAGATTTTATAAACGTGACGACTCTCTGTCTGTGTATCTGTCTGTTTCATCAACTACTGCTTAGCCTTCTCCCAACCATGTTGGTGTTGGCTTCCAGTCTTACCGGATGCAGCGGAATATTAGTATTTTACGTGGAGTGACTGCCTATGTGACTACCAAAACCGTTTGCTCTTTGGTATGTCAGTCTATCTGTGTGCTTATAAAGTTTATACGTTTTATAACTTTACAGATATCATGTTCTCTGCCAAGGTTTTAGTGTATAATATAAGTCCACACTAGCAAAATCGAGGGCACATCAAGTATTTAAATAAACAAATAAAGTGACTTAATACGATTTTATCTCACGAACAACTTATTCTACTTCAAGAGAATAGTTTCCCCTTTATATTTCAAGTGTTACAAATCTTCAAAAAGTTCTGCTAACAAAGGGTTTTTTTCATGTTAAGTTTTTTATTGGTTTTTCTCTAGAATTGAAGTCATTTTCAGGGTCAAAAGAAAAGCTATGTACTTTTGTTGATGTGATTTTTGTGTTTCGGTGGAGTTTTAACTTAGAAAACCAATATCAGGGCAGACCACAAACGCGATATTGAAACGCAAAACGACAGATTTACCATCAACTGGGCAACGTTACAGAAAACAGTGCAGTTCGACGATAAAGAGGACCTTAGTCCTCACCAATGTTGCATGCAACCCTGGATTCGATTCCCACGTACCCAGAAATTTATCAGGAACAGCCCGAAGCCTGGACTTGTGCCCGGTTAATGGCAGTAAGCGGCGTCTCTTATTTTATGGGACTTGAACAAAACTGACGAAATGTGAAAACTACCCCATTATTCATCACACAAAAAAGGACTTTAAAAAAATGGTCGTAACTTTCAATTTTGCTTTAAGATAACCCTGTAGAAACAAACAGGGCACAACATTGGCACTCGTATGAAATTGAACCTTTAACTTTCATGGATAAAGTTGTAATTCGACTGAGAGTTTGTTGCAAAGAAAACCAGTAGCCGACGGCTGACTCCTGCACTTTCCTCCTCCAAATTGTACCGTTTGCTCTAAAAATAAGGTCGAAAATCAAACTTACGTGTTGAGACGATATCTCGTACCCGCTGCGTCAACATTGGCCAAGTCATGTGTGTTGGGGACATGCAACGCATCTGAAAACATACAAAATACTATTAGGTATACATGGATAGATAGTGAGATTTACGTTAGTCTTACATGCTGAGTTTGGCTGAACAAAAAAAAAAACGGAGTGTAAACAGGCCATTATCTCCTGGTTGTTACACCTGGTATGTCATCAATTTTATAGAGGGATTTTTTTATGCTATGTATTTTTATTTTGTTGCTTTGAACAACTGACGTTCATTGTTACTTTGTACATTATGTAGCCAATGTATTTTGAAACATAATACTGGTCTCTGTTGGATGAAGATTAAAATTTCATGCTATGATAGAATATGACGCCAATTTATATTTTTTTTGTAAAAGATAACAAGGTAAATATATTTATATTTTTTTGGGTGGGAAATTATCAAATAACTTCTCCCGTTCTGTTAACTCGCCAAATGTTTTATACCTAGTATAAGTAAGTCTTATCTTGCGAATAAATACAGCCTTGGCCAAAAGTATTGAGAACCTTACAAATTTCGCTCGTTCACTGTAAGTATGGGAGAAAACCAAATCTACTGTTGAAATATTCTTTCAGACAAAAGAAATTTAATGTTTTTCATGTTTAATTAGAAGACATGAGTCTGTCATGACAGACTCATGTCTTCTAATTAATAACAAAATATTTTATTCTAAATTCTTATTTTAACATTTATCTCACGATATTAGGCTCTTTCAAATACATTAAACCTCAATTTTATGGGCTGACAGCTCGACGTTACCGTAATTAATAACAAAAGATCCTATTTCTTTGGAGTTGTGAAACCTTTTAGAAATGCATTCCATATATATTTTATAGGAAACAAACTTCAGACAATTAACAACGGATGGGTCGAAAGCAATAATTCAACAAATTCTAAAGACACGACTAAAGTATTCGATTTCTTATCGCAGAGGACAATACTAGTGCCAACATCTGCTTGGGATAAATTGAGTTCGGGCAAAACCCAAACAGGCCCTTAAAACAAATGAGAAATGGTACAAAAAAGGCAATAAACCTATTCTGAGTATTCGGTTGGCATGGGAAAAAAGACCAAACTCCGGTCGTTTTAGAGATGGAACAGACGACGAAAGGGTAGGGCTGGGGGAGTCGGTGATTAGCCGCGACAGGAGACGTACGCGAAGGCCTACGCGAGTTAGTTAGGTGGGTTCGTTAAAGACCACAACTAAGGGCGGTCAAATTAGGCTTGGTTAGGAGAGTTACAACTACGTCGATAATAATGACACAATGTCACTTTGGAGAGATCGCGATAGTGAAAGTGTTATCAGTTTAATACGTTAACTTGTAACAATAAGTGTAGATTTAGACTAGGTTATAATAGTCAAGCATAATGTAAGTTGTGTGTAAGGCGCGCGAATCTCAGTGAGTGTATCTGTGGACGATTGGGTGAGTGTTTACTATTCTATTCCTCCTTATTCCTTCCTATGATGATCGAGGTATCCTACACCAGCGTTTGGTTCTAGGGACTCGGAGAACGCCTTCCATTGGGTGTGACATTTAACAAGAGACGGTAGACTACTCTACCAACAGACTATAGACAACCACAACCAAGACATGACACTTACGGCAGTCACACCGCTTATGGATGGCTGAACCGAATTAATACTCGCAACTCGTTAGGGCCAATTTGAGCTATAATGCTACTTTGTAGTTGTCTACCAACCAAATGCTAGTGATGGTTACCTTATCCCTATGGACTGACTAACTGCAGGATATTTTACATTGCCCTTGATGTACGAGTATTCACATTCTCCGGGAAAAGGGGTTAGGCTTCACCAAGTTATATAAACTGGATTGATAGTTCGTTCTAAGGAACGCTAGGAATTGTGTCTCGTTAAACCATATCTGGCTATCGGCCTCTCACAAATTATCATTAGCGAGACACGATATTTGGATGCCGAGATAGAAACGCTCCGTTGCTTGACACAGTCGCATGGTTGCCGATTACATTGAAAGAATCTTCTAAATGGGGGAGATTAAGAGAGTGAGAAGTGACGATTTGGAATAACCACTTCGGCGTATAGCAGGGGCAATTGTAAAGAATTTTACTACCGACTGACGATGCGGCACGCTTGTGCAAGTTTTGTATTGTCTTTGTTACGGGTGATTAGGCCGTTATAAGGGGTTCATTACATTAGTACGCGCCCAGTGATTACTGAAACGTGTCTCGCTCAATGACAGTTGAACTTCGCAGTACTCTGCCTTAGGATTGAGTAAGACATGACTAGAGCTTAGGGAACGTGGCTTGTTAAAATCGTAGCAGTGTTCTTAGTGGTCCTATGCGTTCAGGTCTATAAATTCACGGACGACGACGCTGTCAGCTGCTGTAAAGCAGTCCCACGTCACTTGGGGTGGGTCTGTAATTATTGTAAAGAAATCCATTAACGTAACTGGAGTAATAGACTCGTACAACGCAAGCGTTACGTGTCACATACCTACCCTTTTATATTACTGACATGTCCCTCTAACTTTCATAATCAAAAGAAAAGTAGATAAATTAGATTCCTTTCCTTACCTGTGAGTTCCCAACCTTATTTTATATTGACATTGTTTACTTGTAATCCCTCCTTGTCCTAACTATCCAAGACAGAAAGATACAAACGTTGGAGTCTAGGCGAGTTAAGTAAGGAGGCTTGGTGAATACCAAGGGCCATGTCGCTAGATAGCGAGTATGAGTTATAGTTGAGTTAAAGCCCCGGTTAGAATAATTTAGTACCTAATATAGTATGTGTGAGTTTGTTGCAACGACTGGGAGAGTCCTTCATTATAATATTTATCCTAGTCTGATAGTATAATTAAAGTTCTTGTAACTAAACAGACAGAGACGTGTTGCTAGGGAGTTTGTTGCGTCACTTCTTCTCCCCAGCTCAAACACTAGGAAGTGATGACGGGTGGGTGCTTTGGGGCTGTCTATAAATCTTTAAGAGAGTTGATCCACAGCTCTATTAATTAATAATTCTTGAGTTTCGATTCTCAACTCTTATTATCTAGTAATTCTTGAATGTTGTATTCTTTTTCACAAACCAATAATTCGGTTAGACTGATATGAACACGTGTCTTGCAGATATGCTTGTTGTGCAAAGGGTGAACTTTCAGGGGCTCGGGAAACCACATCTATCTCATATCCAGTCCAAGGACTGATAGATGTCTCCTTAAGAGCATGATGCCGACGCAATGCCGCTAGAACTAGCCGCCCCGTTGTTAGACAAGGATGGTCCACACGGTTGCCGCAGGGAAAGCCGCTTCGTCACGCTTATCAGTTTGAGAGAACTGCTAGGGACCATGTATCCAAAAGAGCATGATGCCGACGTAATGCCGCTGAAAAGCCGCTTGCGTCACTTTATGGAAGTGTTGCTCTGAGTACTCCAAGTACAGATGTAAAGTATCGTGTGAGTAATGCCTGACCAAATCACACAAATCTATATAATAATATACTTAGCATCCCTCTATTATTTATTGTCTTTCTAAAACCACATCCAACTTCATAACTATGAATTCCTAAATCTTATTTACTATTTATTTCAATCCTTTCCTTGCTCTATTAACACAACAAGGCAAGAGACAGGGCGTTGGACTTCTTCATTATTTGGAATTATTTTAATTTCTGTCGGTGGGAGAGTGACCAGTCTGGAGACGAGCTCTACAGAGTCGTACGGCGGCGGAGTACGACTTTTCCTCAAAATGAGGAACCGACCCAAACATTCATATTAACAGAATTAGGAAAAACGAAAATTTTATCGGCCTAGGGTAATTTAGGAACAGTCACATCGGTCATCTACAAAGATTTAAAAACAATGACCCACGCCGCAGCTTGCAATAAAACACCTGGGTGCAATAAAATGTGTCTTTTACAATTTTTTTATTTATTTATCAGTTCGCTACCATCGCTCGTTGTGAACACATCCAGTGATCTAGTGCGCCTTTGATATTTTATTTTAAAGTTTTAAGTGTTATCGTTGCAATATGCCAAAACGAAACGAACTTTCTTTAGAAAAACGTGCGCAGATACAGCTTCTGCATGAGCAAAGGAAATCACAAGTAGAGATTTCCAAAACTGTGAAATGTTCGCGCCGATCCGTGCAATTTGCTATTAAGCGATTCTCTGCTACCGGATCACATCAAAATAGACCGAGAACCGGGTGCAATCGCATCACCACAGACCGTCATGATCGGCAGTTACTGAGAGAGTCGTTAAGAAATAGGAAAAAAAACTTTCAATAGCTCGCTGCTGAGTTGTCAGAACAAAATAAGAAATCAATTTCTGCTCGAACTACTCGTAGAAGACTTCAGGAAGCTGGTCTGAAAGGCTGTAAAGCAAGGAAAAAGCCATGGCTCTCCGACAACAACAAAAAAGTTGGTATTAACGGGCCTTAAAACACCGAACTTTTACCGCTGAAGAGTGGTTAAATGATCTGTGGTCAGACGAATCAAACTTTGAGGTGAATAAGTCAATTTAATGCCCTAATAAAATTATATAAAATGGTTTAAAAACCAAACGCATAGATGAAGTTATTTTTTTTTTCCGGAACTCAATATTTTTCTCTTTATTGCAGATTTTTGGTACACCTGGTGTGACCTTTGTGCGTCGCCGGGTGGGCGAAGAATTTAAGCCAGAGTGTGTGATCCCAACAGTAAAACACGGCGGCGGCAGCATAATGGTCTTTTTTTTTTGGGTGGGAAATCATCAAATAATTTCTCCCACTCTGGGCGGAGCGGGAGGGTGTGTCAGACTCTTACTGACTAAAACCCACCCGTATTCCTTCCTGTTGCCTGTGTTGCCAGGGGCCTCGGTGACCCATAAGTACCTTCCCGCGACCCCGGCAGGCATCGGCCTTAGTGGACCCCTACTTTTGTGCTGACGACATCTCTTTGAGGCGCACGTGGAATACGACGCGCCGTCGACCCGGGCCTGGTCCTTACCGGACGGTGAGCTACCCATTGCTCACCGTCCGCAAGCCCGCGCATACGGTGGCTGGAAATCCGCCCGAGATTCCCGACGCCGAGGGCGTCTCCTGCGGCGGCTAGGGGCAAGAGGGCGCGAAACGTGCCTTTCCCTCAACCGTCCCGCCTCCTCCTTCGCGAGCATTACCGCTTCGCAGAAGGAGGTGATGGCTACCCATGCCCTCTCGCTCCGTACCATGGCCTGAACCAGGGCTGAACGCGAGAGGTCTCTGCCGACGATCGCCTCCACGAGGACACGGCGGTGCTCTGCCCAAGCCGGGCAGACCTCCACCGTATGCTCCACCGTGTCCTCCGGGCGATCCACACAGTGGTGACACCTGGACGTTTCCTCCCGCCTTATCCGACACAGGAACCTCCCGAAGCTGCCGTGTCCGGTGAGGACCTGCGTCAGGCGGAAGGAGATGACGCCGTGGCGCCTCTCCAGCCACTCCTCAAAGAGGAGACTTATCGCCGCAATCGTGGCATGCCCAGCACTGGGTTGCGACAACCGTACTTTCCATGACGCCATGAGATCCCGCTGGAGCTCCGTCCGCTGTGCCGCGATTTCTCGCGGCAGCGGACTTACGCCCCGGCGTTTCGCCTTCTCGCGCCACTCCCATACGTGCGCGAGGACTTTTGCCTCCAGATCCCATGGCAGCAATCCGGCAAGGAGGCTCGCTGCCTCACAGGAGACCGTGCGGTATCCCCGGACCATCCGGATGGCCATGATTCTTTGGGCCGCGCACAACCAGCGGGCTGGCCGCAGCGCCAGAGAGCGCGCCCATACAGGAGCCCCGTAGAGGGCCATGGACCGCACGACTCCCGCGTAGAGCTTCTGGCAGGAGGCGTTTGGACCCCCTAGATTGGGCAGGAGCCACTTCAATGCAGCGCCCGCCCGCTCCAGTTTGGGAGCCAAACGTCGGAAATGCTCCACGAAGTTCCACCGGCTGTCGAGGACGAGTCCCAGGTACTTCATCGTTGACTCGACGCCGATAGAAACCCCTCCTACCGTTATTTGGGACCCCAAAGGTGGCGCGTTCCGAGGACCATGAAAACACATGGCCTCGGACTTGTGCAGGGCCACCTCGAGTCCCAATTGCCGGATCCTTTCGCCGATTGTCGCAACCCCGCGTGCCGCTAATTCGGCCGCCGCTTGGTGCGACCTCCCCTGCGCCAGGACCAACGTGTCGTCAGCGTTGCACACTACGCTGACGCCGCTAGGGAGGTCGGCGCGCAGCACCCAGTCGTATCCGATGTCCCACAGATGCGGCCCCAGGACCGATCCCTGTGGGACACCGCAGGACATCTCTTGCCGGTTCTACACTCCCTGGTGACCGAGGTAGATGACGGCCCTGTCCGTCAAATAGGCTTCGACCACACGACAGAGGTAGGTCGGCATCCGGTGATACCGGAGTGCCTCCCTGATGCAACTCTAGGCAGGGTATTGAAGGCATTGGCGATGTCTAGAGACACCGCCAAGACGACCCCACCCTGGGCAACAGCATTCCCCGTCGTCAGGGCTCGCACACGCATGATGGCGTCCACTGTAGAGCGCACTCTGCGGAAACCAAACTGGCTCTCCGTCAAATCCAGCCCCACCCGTACCAGCTGATCGACGAGGTGGTCTGCAATGACTCTTTCAAAGAGCTTGCCCACCTCGTCGAGCAGCACGATGGGCCGATAAGCGGACGGAGAGTCCGCAGGGCGCCCTGCAGCATAATGGTCTGGGGTTGCATGACCGATTCTGGAGTTGGCGAATTGGCGTGTGTGAGGGCCGCATGGACTCTACTAAGACATAAATGTACTACGACATAAAACATAAATGTACTAGAAACTGCGTTGCTGCCTTCATTCACGAAGTTTTTCGGCGACACGAATATGGATGGTGTTAAATTCCAGCAGGATAACGCGCCATGCCACAAATCTGCCCGCACTATGACATGGTTTCGGGAAAATAACACAGAGCTTCTTGACTGGCCTGCCCAGTCGCCAGATCTGAACCCAATAGAACATTTATGGGGTTTATTAAAGCGTAGAGTTAGGTGCCACACAATTAACACCAGAGAAGATTTGAAACACTATCTGCGCCTAGAATGGAACGTGATTACTGCTGAAGACTGTAAAAATCGTGTTAGCTCTTAACCAAAAACATCTTCTGCCGTAATTAAGGCAAAGGGTGGACCCACAAAATATTAATTTTCAATTAATAAATAGTAAAATACACCTATATAAAACGTTTTGTTGTATTTCTATTTGAAAGATGGCATGGGTGCTCAATACTTTTGGCCAAGGCTGTACATGTTTGACAGTTTTTCCATACTAAAACTGTCAATTTTATTCCACGATTATATGATAATAATATCTGACTTTGGTAACATCAGCCCTTAGTCGCCAAACATAATCAGCGCATTGAGGTCTAGTTCTACAAAATCCATGCACTATTTTCTAGAGTTTTTAGAGTTTGTTACTAATTTGAAAATAATCTCATGTCTAAGAGCATCATTCGAGTTTGAAACTAGTTTGAAAATCCCGAAATAATTACATAAGAAAAGCTTTAAACTTTTATAAACATCATTATGGTCTTATGAAACAAATAATAAAGAAAAACATTTTCTACGTAGCTAAAGTCCCCAAACTTTTTCTTCTAAACTCCCAAAGAGCCCAAAGAAAACCTATATTTTCTGAAATTTATTTGAAGGTTGTACGAGTATTTCATTACCTCAAAAACAAGCTAAGCTGTAATAAGTCGTAACAAGCAAAGTTGTTATAATCCGAAATAAAGGGCTCTTTGCTGAGTAACTTAAGTCATTGTTGTTTGGTGGAAATTTTAAAGCAACATATTTTCGTGTGGTGTCTCTATTTCGGGGAAAAAATGTATGTAACGATTTGATACGGAAAACAGATGTGATAACTACGTTACTTATCACCAGTATCACATCTGTTTTACCTAAAATATAAAGAAGCTGAGGTTCCAGATTTTCCAGGCTTAATGTGAATGCTTGAGCAAATTTCACTTAAGGTATGTGTGAAGCTATGTTTCTTTATTTATTTATAAAACGTCTACAACAGTCTTAAACTTAAAACTACTAAGTCCCATAAAATCGTTTTCACGGTTTGTCTGTGAGAAAAGACAGTATAAAAGAAACTGTCCAGTCACTCAAATCTGTGTAGTTCTTTCCTCAAAAGACCATTGCAGACCCTGAATAATCTGAGATTATGTCTGGAGTTTATAAAAGAGACTGTGACCTCTAAGTTTGTTTCGACCTTTCTTTTCAGAGTAGTCAGATAGGAAACGCCGACCTCACTTAGTTTTTAAATTATGATTGACGTGTAAACGTGTTTGTACTAACTTACAAAAATAAAATCATTTATCAAAGTGAAGTTTATAACATAGTGCGGATACTTAAATTATATTATAGCTTGCTCATTTATTATATCAAATAGGAACAATAGTTAATTTGTTTAAGTAGCTTGAAAATTATAAAGGAATGAGGAACCTTGTGGTTTTAGTCAATAAACCACCGCAGGGCAAATTAATAAAAAATAAAACAAGTGTTTTATGATCTAAAGTAAGTTCTATGTTGTCCGAATTTTGTTTACATTAGTCTCACCGAAAACGAAATTTTAATTCGGCCAGAAACAAAACCCGAATCCCGAATGTATGTATTTGTAAGTGGCTCGAACCATGTGGCGGTTTTAAAATAAGTATTTATATTTTGTTATTTTAATAACAAAATATAAATACTTATTTTAAGTTGTGACGCATATCACACGAAAATGAACTACCTATATACTTTCTCAAAGGCATAAATACTAACAAACGATCTGATATTAGTTGCGAGAAAAGGCAACATTTCTGCATTTTCTCAGTTATTGTGTTTTTATTATTTTTGGCTAAGTATTGATTTGCTGGAACTACTATTTTAGGCCACCACTAAAACGCTTTTTTTGTCCTAAATGAAACTGAAAATGAAATTCGTCGGTCTCTAAGAATAACAGACATACATATTTTCCTGATGTAAGCAGAACTGTATCTTGAAGAGATACAAGTATAACATGATAAGAGATGTGTTTCTGAGAATTTCTTCAGAGAAAGTCAAGAAAGACGTGAAGGCTGAGCGGGCTGTCTTTTGTGATCGTACCGTACGTACCAAAACGCTTGATGAGATTATAATTAATGAGAGTAGAGTTTATTTTAAGCACATTTCTAACTTTAACAACCTCTTAGCTGACAGAATAACTTTAAAATGATTTACAACATTTGAATTGAAAAAAAACTTACAGTCTTACATACTTGTAATGACGACACCGAGACGAAAGCAAACTAGGACAACTTAAGGCTTCCTCGAACCATTCAAATAAAACTAGTACACTATAGCAACCCTCATTTCTTTGCACGGAAACTTTAATAAGGGTGTGAATCTCCCCTATACAAATTCATACTGGTCGCAAGAATAATGAAAACTAACAATTGACCCAATTTCATCTATTGATACACGATATTGCGTGATAGCTTTTACCTGCGACTTCGCCCGCATGGGGGTCGGAAAATATCCCACGGGAACGTACTACCGGCTCAAAAATGATCCTATGTCCTAACCCAGATCAGGGTCTACCTGTGCGCCAAACAACGAAATCCGATCAGCTGTTGAGGCGTGAAAAGGTAACTGACAGACAGAGTTACTTTCGTGTTAATAATATTAGTATGGATAGTATGGATGTGGCTGCCAATATTTTGTCAGTTTTGTAATGTAATTCATAATTAAACAATATTTTATGGACCTATCAAGGGTGCTATTAAAGCCAAAAAGGTAGGGTCTCGGGAATGATTACTATCAAATCAGGATTAAAGCTACAACCCTTAGCACAGACACTGCGCTTACCCGTGTTTGCGTACTATTGGCTTTTATGTACAGTGGAATAAGCTATTTGTTATACCTACAGGCCAAAATATTAATCTTTATACTACACTGCAAATTTTTATTGTCCTGTGCAATAACTTAATCAGCGAAATGATGTAAAAAAATTGACTACTCAGCACACTCACAACATCATTTATAAGTAAATGCTAGCTAGTTAGCCTGTATACATAAGAGCTTGTTCGACTGTACATAAGTATTCATAAATTATTAAACTTGTATGTGACATACCAATATTCAGGGCTGATACTGATGCGAGGAAAATTAACACCTTCCCAACCATGGTGGATGATGCTGAAACAAAAACAAAACAATAGTTATGTTCGAAAATATCTCATATGTCTTCTAAACAGTTTAAAGGGATCCATTTTAAATTAAGTTTATTTGGTTTTCATTATAAGATTTAGTTTAATAATTCGGGCCTAAACCACTAATGTTCTTCTCTCCTTGTCAGTAAAAGACGCACGTGACTATTATTTTCTATTTAGAGATCGTTAATTCTGCATGAAGAGATATTTCAACTAGCAATAAACGTTGTATGATGTATACCTACGCTCGTTAGTTACCTCATAGACACCCACGTCGTAGGTAGGAATAGTATATTTGTTTGAGGAAAACTAAAATAATTTTTCACATGAAAGAGATAGTGACCATTATGGACATACCATGCTATATTTTGGTAAAAAGAACTTTCTCTCTTGAGTATATTATAATATGTTCTGTGCACTTCCTACACTGAGCCATTTTCTGATTCATGAGTGAGTAGGTATGCAAATCCCACATCATGCGCAAATATCTAACCTCAGAAAAAATCTCTCAGAATAACCGTCTGGAAACTGGCATCTGCATCCAAGATATATGGCAAACAAATCTTGTTATCAATATTAGGTAGGTAGATTGACTAGCTTCCAACATATAAAAGAGTTTGAGGAATCAAGGATACAGTGCTGATCAGGCATCTTTTGATGGATGGAAAACGAGACAAAGTCTATGTAACTATTATTGAAAAAGTAGGCACCTATCATGAATATAGGAACCAATCTAAAACAAAAAATAATTCCACGATCACTTTGGCAAACAATTATAATGGTTTTAACCATTCACCTTACAATTCAAAAGGCATATGTAAAGGTCTTAAAGATTCTTAAAGTTAAATAAAACCATACACAAGAAACATAATGAAAAGTGTGTTAACTTGTGTTTTCCTTTCTTCCCAGATGGATAGATTCATACATAGTTTGTATAAATCTATCCATCTGGGAAGAAAGGAAAACACAAGTTAAAGTTTCCGTTTTTTGTTATTATGAGCGAGTTAAGAATCTACACACAAACCTTTCGTGTTGTTTTTGCATTGAATATAACTTTTTACTTTCTTGTTGGTTCCGCAAGAGAGTGTTGTATCTTTTACTTGACTTTGAGTTGTGGTGAATTATATCAATCGTAACTTGCATGTAACAATGTCAAAAAAAAAATTAAACATAAACAAAATCAATGAACAATTTTACGATTTTTTTTAAACACTGAATTCGTGGCTATATTATAACTATGAGCATGCAAACCCCATTTTCATTATTTTTCTCATTGTCTATTTCTCAGGTCACTTTTTTGTCAACGAAGTGACTCAGGTGAGCTTAAACCGCAAAATATTTAAAGTCCTTACGTGATGATTCTCCTAATATCTCTCTAAGATCGGTTACAAGAGGTTATAAAGAATGGTAAGCCTCTCTGCCGTACAATGGACCATCAGCAGCTATTTAAATCCCCAATCTCCTTCGAATGCTTTTCAAAATGCGAAGATTACAAAACGATACCTTGCCAAATCTATTGTCTCCAAAGCCCAAAAATTCTCGAAACGTAAAAACCTTTGTAACATTCATATGATAATCCGTAAATCTTAACTTTATTCATATAGCGTTGGATATCAAAGTAAACAAATGTAACAGTAGAAAATCCTGTTCATGAAACTGTTTAAGAACGTCTTAAGCTTCTAAAGTAATACTTAACGCGCACTTAACCCTTTATAAGGCTCTGTCCATATTTTGGACACCATACTTTTTAAATTTTTGCGGCTGAATGAAACGTCAGTCAAATTCAGTTTTTGTACTCTGTGATTTGACAGTTTGTTAGCAATAACCTTGTTGTGGTTCCATGCTTGGCCGAATTCCATAAGCCCTAGTAAGGCTCTGGCCAAATAATGGACACCATGTTTAAAAAAAAACATAAAAAAAAAAACTCATATTCTTAATAAAGAGGTCCTAGTTATCATATTTATCAATTTTTTATTTCCATACCCTTAGCAGTTTTCTGTGCCTTATAAAGGGTTAAGGTTCGCTTTCGCAAGACATCACGGTAAGTTGATTCAACACTTGATGTGACTTGAATTAATGGCAACAGGAATTTTTATTCTGAAGGAAAAATTCTAGGAATATCTTCTTGGCTTAGAATTTACGACATGAAGAGGAATCTGCAAAGTTTATCGTCTCTTTTCCTCAATTTGAAAAGTTTTTGATAAAAGTGTCTATAAATGTTTCTACAAGTTTATTTTTCGTTATTACTCGTCTTTGTAAACGTCGTCGTTATATTTATTGTTACAAAAATATACGTTTTTAATTAACCGTTTAACGTAGGTAAATACGCGTATTTGTAACTTTTTCAATAACGTTACAAATTTCATGTTTGTACCCAACTTTTATTAACTAAATTAATAAAAAATAGAGAGAGTTATATTCCTATTTTGAGAATGGAAGCGTTTGCGATTCAATATTTGAGTATGAGAGTGATTGGTGAATTTGATACTAACTATAATAATTTTTAATACAATCTCTTTTCATACCTATATAAATTCTACAGTCATTTTTGTCATTGTTATTTTTCTGACTCGTATTAGTATAGTAATTAGACAACACAGCCTTGACATTGATTGACAGGCAATAATTAATAAGAGAATGTAACATGTTATTACAAGCTCCTTAATTCATCTAATAGTTATAGTAACTTTTAGACTTGAAACTATTATATTGTGCGAACAATAACACGCAAGTTCAGCTACCAGATTATGTACAGCAAAATCTTTTACAGAACAATTTTTCACAAAGATACGTCATGCGTGGTCCTAACTTTGATACTTTACGCTCGTAGCAAGAAACCCAATTCCTTACTTTATGACGCTCGTTGCTGTTGCGTCAAATAAAACATTACGTCTAGATATAAGTTTCAGGAACAGATGTGACCAGTCTCCGAGACCCCTCCATTCCATATCTGTCTTAACATTCACTGTTCCATATAACGCGTTTGATAGACCAACTTGTGATGGATGGTGTGGTATAGCATTTTAGTGGTGTCCCGCCTGCCTAAGTTTTTAGGGTTCTATCTGAATATCTATTACAAAGTTGAATAATTTCTGTGAGTTACAGCAAGGTTCATGATTGGGACTGATTTTATTTCAAAGTTTTGTTGTTATTCTTTTGTTCTTTTATGGAAAGCGTAAAGAGTGTTTCAGAGTTTTCAATATTGGTTTCTTAATGCTACGGTGCTTCTCATATTTTTTTCAATTTCTCAAATTAGGTAACTTTTAACGGACGGTTATAATTCATTATTATTAGGCTATTATGTCGCTATAGTATGGGTATCAAAGTTAAAGTGTGAATGCTTCCAATATCTTCTCTATTATATAAAAAGTTACAAGAAAAAACCTAAGTTAAGTATAAGAAATATAAATAACCAAACAAGTAATCTGGTTTATTATTGCTTCGTTTTTTAATGCAGTGCGCTTATTTTAAAAAGTTGGTCAAAATCACAAAAGAAAACTGGAAAAATATCAGACTATTTTGATATCTCAAGCCGAAACACCTGCAATGACCTGCATTTTTTTAATTACGTCTTCATTGTTATCAATATTACAATACAGATATAGAACAAGTCCTATTTTTTCAACCTAATTGAGTCCTGTTTTTTTTAACAACTATTATGATAGGTACTTATAAAAAAATAATCAATATGAACCTTACCTGAACTAATTTAAAATCTTTAAATTAAAATTCCATTGTCTAATAGTAATAGAATTCTAGTAATTACCAATGCGAAACAAAGCGAACAATGATAAAAAAAAGAAAACAGGAAAATCTACAATTGGCGGACTTATCGTTCACGGTCATCATTTTCAGACAACCATTCGAATAAAATAAAAGTGGTTCAAAATTCCACGTGACAAACAAAACATCCAAAAATCTGTAGGTAATTTGAGTCGAGATTGACATAACAATTATTCTACAATACCGCTGTAAGCAGGTTGAGTTAAGACTGTCTTATTAGGTATACTATCGCTCCATGATATCTAGTATCTAAAGTGTAAGATCTACAGAAAACCTGTAATAATTTAAGACAGAACTATTCTGTTTCTGAAGTTGGCTCTGTCTTATGATAAGATTAGAAATAGATTAGTATATTATTTGCTATTTTATTTATTCATTATGTTATATTTTTTTTTATTTATTATTATCTCCTCTCAATCAGAGTACCTGCCATCTTATCTCTTCACCACCCTTGGTTAAGTGTTAGAGAATACCTAAGTCCCAAATGCATTAAGTCCGCCTTTGTACCTTTTAGAGTGCGAGAAGTTTAAATAAATAAATAAACCTGTCACTATCATCAGTATCTGAGTAGAGATCACATTATGAGCATCGTTTTAGAATAATCTAAAACTTAAATACCAGTTTCGCATGAACTCAAAACAAGTCTTGCTCGAAAATAAATCGCAAAAAGCAAACAGGCGCTAAGTGAAACTGAGCCCTTTGGACAAGTGATCATGATGAATTGCTCGCTCATCAATAACGTTGTCAACGGCTAGCGATTAGCGATAGATGGCGCCACACCAATACGAGGGCTTGTTTCTAGGTTAATCTAGGACGGAGGATGTTGGTAAAATGTTGGTAGACGGTTCGCTGGATTTGAATGTGTTACAAACGGTGATCGGAAGTGAAATGTTATTAAGAAGACAAAACCCTTACTCCCGTAAGGGTTTTGTCTTCTTAATAACATTTGGCAACTGAAGAGTTGATGCCATCATTATCAGAAGACATTGGATTGTAGCTCGAATCATTTTATTCAACAAACTAAGGTTTCGTTAATCTCACCATATATTCTTTAAGTTTTAGATTGCTTTAGAGTTCTTTATTGATATTGTAGCTATATATTGTGACATACAACAAAAGTAACAATAAATTAAGTCAAAACAATTGACTAAGAACGTGTAATATGACATGGGTCGAAAGATGATCAATACTAAGATGACGGCTGAAGAAAGAGTACATATTGAAAACACAGAGGTACTGCACAGAATATCAAAATAAATTGGCATTTGAGCAAGTGGCATTTGAGCATTATCATCATATAATGACTAAAGACACGCAAAGATAAAAAAGATAGAAACTTCATCTACTCAAAAAGTCGTCATCACCCTTGAGGATAAAAATATATATATATATATAAAATCCAATGACTCCAAAACATATTAACACACTACTCAGGAAAATTAATACGCACATAGTTATCATGTTTTCCGAGACACGAAAGGTATGTAACTAATGACACCCATTCTCAGACTTTTGGGCTTCTGACTTTCCGTAACGACTGTGAAGTATTTATGAATGACGGCTGTCACCGAAAAATTAATAAGAAGGCACAGAGGGCTCTTGGTATGTAATCAATGGCCATCTACAGACTGACCGCGGCAAGCGCAGGTTACCCTTGATCGTAGGGGCTCTTAACGCAGCAATATGTATGTTTATGTCATGTAATGTAGTAGCTTCTATGTGATGTTTAAATCAATGACCTTTTCAATAAACGCTTTTACGAATAGTCGTTACAGGATCTTATAGGAAACGTGATTCGAGTCAGAATGACGACATAAAAAAGGGTTACGAGGTCCCTATTCAACAACCAAATTTTATTTCTTTTATTTTCGAACTCTTTTGTCAAAGGGGAACAGAAAATCTAGGGTTTTTCTCATTTGAACCAATCTTTTAAAGTTTAATCTGATAGAGGCGAAGGATAGAAGATAGAATAATTATCCAACTTGCGAAAATACCCAAACTGGTGAACTTGCATTGGTTTAGATAAAATATAAGGTTTGAGCCAGGTGAACATTGTCAATGCCTATGTGCCTATGTATCTTACTCTTCTTTCATTACAGAAGAACTACCTATGGAATGATATCATTTGCTAGCCCGCAAGGTGGTAGCGGGCTGATTGTCCAGGGTGCGCCTGAGTTACGTTTAAGTATCGTCACTCGTGGAGGCTATAACTTTATCGCACTGTTCATGTCTATTATGAATTTGTCTCTTTTCAACGTATGTTGAAAATTTCACGCCTTATAAAACGACCTGACCCTGAAATTCTCGTCCTCAAAATCGTGCGACTTAGTAAGGGCTCCGTTCGTTTGAATTCCATGGCAGCATTTGAATTGGAGATTTTACAGGCCTTAATCTAAAACCGACGCTGGATGTCCGGAACGGTAGCCATTATCGTGCTAATTAAGAGTTTAATCTAGGTACATGGTTCCTTTATCGAATGAGGTTTTAGGCAGGTTTGGGAGATGGTTTTAGGTTATTTTGTGTCGGATTCTGTCAAGGGGAGTGAAGGCTTGGCGGTAACATGACCTACTCTTCGGTTGGTTTGGTGAAAGCATACAGGTGATTGTGATTTGACCCACTTTTAAGTATAATGAAAATCTGGTGTCAGTGTGACGTTTTTGCATTTTAGACAGTATGTCTACCGACCCGCCCCTGATTCGCACGGGTGCAATTTACTGATGTAATGACATGTTGTCAAAACATCGAGATTTCAGTACTTTATCCAAGTTATATGAATGTACACATAAACCTTCCAGAACAAATGCTCCGAATGATAATGAAAATTGCATCAAAACCAATTGCGTTGTTTAACACACACAGAGAGAAACGAAAGGCAACTTAGTTTTATACTAGGTATTTAATAACGATGATGGAAAAAGCATTATAGGAGACTAATTTTAAAATTGTTAACACCCTGTTAACACGCGTGGTTAATCACCATGCTTGTTCTTCTTTGCACAAGAAGGAGTCTTTGTCTTTCAAAATATTGTAAAATAAGGATTAGTTAAATTTTTATCAAACTAAAATTAGGCTCGTGACACAAGATCGACAACTCAAAGAACTTGAGCTCAGAGAGACTTCTTGGCGAGTAGTGTGTAAAGAAGCCAAAATCTAGTAGCTAGTAAACAGCTTCTAGTAAACGAATTCTAAGTTTAAAAAAAAACAAACTTAGAGTTAGAACTCGTTTTGTAATAAGACGGAAAACCTTTTAGAAAGTCTATTATTTATTTATTTATTTAAAAAAAAAATCCACGAAGAAATTTGAAATTCGAACGATTGTGTCGAAATGTGTATCCGCGCTGATTGTTTAAAAACAAATGAGTCCGATTTCGTATGCGGTCACTTGAGTAAGGTTTGAAGTGAACTTTACAGAATAGCACTGCACATAATGCTATGATACTAGCCGCTACATAAAGCTTACGTACATAAAGTTACGCTACTAAAATTTTACGCTATTAAAACTAGGGCCGATGCCTGCCGGAGTCGGTATGAAATGGTTACCGAGGCCCCTGGCAATACAGGCAATGGAAGGCACACGGTCGGGTTTTAGTCAGTAAGAGTCTGAAACACCAGAGCAGGAGAATTTATTTGATAATTTCCCACCCAAAAAAAAACTATGATTGCTGAGCGTGAGGTTCAGTTTTTGATCCTCAAGTTAGGGAAAGTATTCTTTGGTTATTTTGTCTGAAAACAACTCAATATTAACTCTGAGTGTGGATTTGTTCTAGACTAAGGGCAACATCCTCATATATCGCGTCTATTACGCAGACCTTACAACTAAATTTATAAAATGTGGGTGTACTAATTGTAGAATTATCATTCTTCAACATTGGTATTATTCCACTTTGCTATCATGAAGTATTCAACCTTTTTTAGAGTTCGGTGTTGGCACGTTTTGGTCTTTGAAATGACTTTTGAATATGGAAGTGATTTTTTTTTTTGGTTCGTGTCAGTTCGAGAGAACTTCGGATTATTTTTCTCGGAGGAGAGAGATTTTTCGAACTAATATGCCAAAATTATAAAATTACTAATTTTTTTAAGGCGCTTAAGGAAACCTGTGCAGAAATACTCCACATTCAAGATAAAGGCTTTAAATTGTGTAATGTGTTAAAGCGGGGACAGATCGCGCCATTCACGTCGTACCCATGAAGTAGTGTTTCGGATGTAATTCTATGACCTATATGGGGTGGATAGAATTTATAAAAATAAGGTTTTATTTTAGACTTGTCCCTGCTGCGAAAGGTTTTTAAGGCTTCACAATACATTGATATTTCTTTTGTATGTTTAATAGAAGTGGTAGCAGGAAGTGGGAATTACAAAATGACATCACCGCATTAGCTGATAGACAGCCACTACTCGCTAATGACTTCTAATAGGTTTTTACAACTTTCTGTTTTGGATCTATTATTATTGATATATATTAGGTTCAGATAGGTACCTGATAGAAGTAATCTGCTATTTTTGGCCTTTGCGGAGCCTTGTGTGGATAAGTGATACGATACCTACTATGTATATACACTCTACGCACACCTCCATCAAAATCGAAATCAAGATCACTTTCATCAAAAGTTCAATACAAATTGTCTACCCCGAAGTTCAACGCCAAAGCTGTACGTACTCTCCGATTTCCCGAACTGTTCTACATTACAACATTCATTATAAACTGCGTTCGCGATTTAGCTTCCAAACATGTAAACAAATATTTTTATAGGAAAAATAACTTTACCCCTTCCACGTAAAGTTCAGTTTGCGGTGCAACTTCAAACATTTTTTATGACTTTTTCAATAGTACTATTACTATCATTCTGAAATCTACTTAATTTACACTAACCTAAAGTTGATATTCGATTAAGTGGAAATCACATCAATGGGAAACAAGGATTTGAATAGAAATTATAAGTGTTTACTGCAACGCTATCTCGGTACGATCACGTGATAACCGTCCATCACTTGCTACATACGTGTTTCCTTTTGGCACGTACAGTTTAAACGCTCAATGTAATGCGATGAATTCAATCACTATTGGAACGCAAATAGGTAGTGAATGTGTACAATTGTATTAAATAGGCTTTCTGTTTTCTTTTTGGGTTAAGCTCTGGCCAAACTGATGCGAATTTCGCGCGGGACTCGCAACGAAATTTACTGGCGCCGATTGTGTCAACTTACTTGTATGGAGGTGTTCACGCGATTATTATAGCCAATTTGAACACCTCCATACAAGTAAGTTGACACAATCGGCGCCAGTAAATTTCGTTGCGAGTCCCGCGCGAAAAGCAAAATGAGAAACTGCAAAGCACTTGCTTTACCCATAAATTGCTATCAGGTGGTCGCCAACTCATCATATCAGAACTAGCTCAACTATTAATTGGTTAGCGGCTTGCGGAACGCACTCTCTAGATATAAAGCATGAAATTCAACCACATCTAGTTTGAAAGGACGCGTACATATCTGATAAAAAATATCAAAAAAGCTTTCAGAATGCACGCTGTTATCGTAGAGGTAATAATGCTAAGAATGCTAGGCTAGGATTTTAGAAAAGGACTGGAACTATATTATTGTTTAAGTATTAGGTTTTGGCACAGTTCAAACTGCAAAAGGCAACAAAAGGGTTGTTAGAGCAGGACACGTGAAGGGAATATAATACGATTTTCCTAGGTTGGTGATTATTGGCTAGGAGATTTTTTTTTTTTAATGTAGGTACGGTACCACATTTTTTCCGAAATTAATAAACAATTTAGTTACTAAGGAAACTGTTTGATCTCAAAGAGCAAATTATAAAACACCGGTCGTCTTTTGTTCTTTGTGATTTAAATTCAGAATTAGAATTTGTTTGCGGTACAATAATTTATGTTTATGTTAACGAGTGAAAATTAAAGAAAAAACGTTCACTCCATTTCTAAATATCAGAATTACAAAAGACACCGTCTAGGTATAAATATCTAATAATGAAAATTTACATTTTTACTGAACATGCGTTTAACAAGCAAATCCCAAAACTCTTATACAATGGCCTTACCTACCTGTAAAATCCACAATAGGCTGAATCACATTTTCCACATTTTCAAAATAAAAAAAAGAAACTAATAAACGTCAAAAGACACACACACGAAAGTTTCACGAAAAATCCAGTATGTCCGACATCGCAATCAAAACTTTTCAAATTCCGAACTTTATTCCGCGGGACCGCAGAAAACGACACGCGTCCGAACAGTGCAGCGTCCATCAGCGTACTGAAAGTGCTGAAGTACTGACTGAACCGAAACATCCCACCAAGCTATCCCAAGATAGCGTTTATTGTTAGCCAACTCAATTTTGATTTAATTGCGTTCTTGTTTCAATCGACTAAGGGTTGTTTTAGAACTAATGTTAACTTTTACAGGTGTAAAAGTATTCGGGAATTAATTTTTAAGGTATAACGATATCTTCATATGGACCTACAGTAATGTGTGTACGAATTGGAGTCTGGAAGAAAATGCATGGAATTTTAATGTTGGCAGTATTGTGTTTTACGCGTTAAATGTACTGTGAGCGTTCAGAAGTTTGTTCAAAACATTCTGTGTATTATTTTCATAATGACAGAGATTTGAACATTGCCAAAGAAGTTGCACTTATGAGAGTACATAACATTTGGTTTCACAATGTACCTATAAAAACTAGAAATCTCCTTTGCTTAAAACTTCGTTCAAGTTTTAACTCGGGTACAAAAATATGTAAATGCCCAGAATTAAAATGGATTTTATGTGCATTTTAACGACTGTAACGACCATTTGCCGATGTGACCTGATTTTTAGTGGACATCAAAAGAGCTTTGGGTCACGTGGTCACACTTTGCATTTTAGTTCTCTGCATGTTCAGAACTTTGCATATTTTTTAAAGAGGTTCTAACCTACAGTATTTTGCAAAACTGCATAGGTACGCAAATAATTATCGATGTTTTGTCAAGTCTTACAAACAAATGACTTGACTAAACATCGACAATTATTAACGGAACGAATTTTGTTGTAATTATTGTTTTATTGTATTAAATTAAAAAAAAAACATCCAGAATAAATTTTCAAAACTGCATCAAAATCTGTTGCTAAGTTTAGAAGAACACCGTGGTCTCACAGACAGACACAAAAAGTGATTTTAATTTATAATGTGTATATTCGTAATTATGTAAGTTTAGCGAAGGCAATTCATTTGAAAAAAAAAACCCCGTATGCGAACAGCACAGTGCCGGTCGTTGTGGGGGGATGTTTGAGGAGACTTGTGTCTAGCTGTTCGTGTGACGTCTATTGGCTAAAGATAAACACATAACATGACATCACACCCACCAGTTTTGTTTAACTCCCAAGTAATAGGGGGAGAACCCACTGTCATCAACCGTACACAAATCCAGACCCCGGGCTGCTACTGCGAAATCTCTGATGGAAAATCCGAATAACACATATAGTAAAAAAATAAAACTGAATGATAAAGTTGTTACTTATCTCGAAAGAGTTATTTAATTAATTAAATTAAATAAAATATTTGTTCATTTATGGCAACTAGGCCCAATTATTAGTAACATTGTTCTTAAATACTATTGTTAGTAAACAAACACAGGAACAAAAAGGGTTGCTGTGGGGTCTTCTAACCAGCACCTCCACAGCATGCGAAAACCAAGCTCAAACTCAAACTCAAACTCAAAGCATTTATTTCAAATAAACCAATTACAGGCACTTTTGAATTGTCAAGGGTTCGGTCAGTCAGTCAGAAAGATGAAGCTAGTTGCCCATTCCAAAGCGTAGTAGGTACCTATGGAGAAGAACGGGCAAGAAACTCCAAGGACACTCTTTCCTTAACCTTATGGTTATTTTCCTTAACCATAAGGTTACAAAATATTGTTTACATCATTCATTTTGAAATTATACATGTGAGAACGATGCAAAACGTAAAAGCGTCCGTAATAAAAAAATTACAACAAAAACAAAAGCAATTCAAAAATTAAAGTTAAAATAAGCCGTGGCAGCTAAGAGATGACCAGTCTCTACTGACGGCGCCCGTTCACGAACATGACGCGTGGATCAGCACCATTCAGCTCAACCATTTTGAAGGGAGCTAAATGATCCAACACACGCGCCACCATCAGCGAGACATTAGAGTGAGCAAGACATACTCCCAGCCACCAGGGCATATTCAAGTCAATGAAAGACGTATCCAGTAAATGGCAGCTTTATAGTACATAGTACTCACATAACAATGTGCTGTGCAGCTATACAATACTAAGAGATTGAATTTATACAATGCAAAGAGTTTTTAAAATCTTCAGCAGCTCCAACACTATTTTCAATACCTGATCAATTAGTTTTTGCGCCCTTGTGGAGCAGGACCAGCGTTGAGCCAAGCATTTTTATCAGCAATGTAATCCCCCAATTTATAATATGCTTGGCTAAATAGTGTGCGTTTTATACTAGATTTAAATTTTGTTTCATTCAGTTGAAGTATGTGGGGAGGTATTTTATTGTAACATTTTAAACAGTACCCCATGAACTGGTTGAACTAATTGGTCCCTACTTCTAGTGATATAATTGTGTCTTTCACCTCTTTTACTAAAAAGATGTAGATTTTTCCTTACGTACATGATGTTTTCATAGATATATTGACAAGGTACCGTCATGATGTTAATTTCTTTAAACAGTTCCCTTAGAGAGTCGCACCTGCGGAGGCCATATATGGCTCTGATGGCTCTTTTCTGCAGAATAAAAATAGACTCGATGTCTGCAGCCCGTCCCCATAGTAAAATACCGTACGACATAATACTATGAAAGTAACTAAAATATACTAGCCGTGCGGTATCTACATCAGTAAATTGACGGATTTTTCTCACAGCATATGCTGCTCAACTTAGCCGTCCTGCAAGGGAAGTTAAATGAGGCCCCCATTGAAGCCTTGAGTCGGGCGTAATCCCCAGGAAAACAGTTTTATCGACGAATTCTAATTTCTCTTGATTCAATACTATCTCACAAATACTACTTTTGACATTTGGTAACGAAAATCTTATGCACTTAGTTTTTTCCCATTTAATACTAAATTATTAGCAGTGAACCAATTTTGGACCTGCAATAGGGCGTTATTTACGTCGTCAAAATTTGAGGCACGTCTATTAATTTAAAAAATTAAGGAAGTATCGTCAGCACATAACACCATTTGTGTTTGGGTTTTTAACAAGTGGGGTAGATCATTATTATATACTAAAAAGAGGAAAGGACCCAATATCGAGCCTTGTGGTACACCCATTTCTACTTTTAAGCCGAGTGAATTGACACCATTTATTTGAACTTGCTGCTGTCTATCATATAAATAAGATTTTACTAAACTGAGCGCAAGGTCTCCAAGTCCGTAATGCTTAAGTTTCAAGAGTAATGTTTAGTGGTCGACTCAATCAAATGCCTTGGAGAGGTCACAAAATATTCCTATTGCGTCTTGGGCCTCTTCCCACGCCGTAAATATGTGTTTTAATAAGGTGACACCGGCGTCAGTCGTACAAAGTCCCTTGGTGCGTCGTGCTTTTCTATTAACATACTTAGGATGCTGTTAGAACTAGACCACGCTCTTGACAAGATGGAACTTGTTTTTCTGCGCATTATAGCGTAAAAATCATCTGTATGTGCAAACGCGAACATACCGGACGCACTACAATGGCGCGGCAGTCCCAACAGCATCCTGAAGCAGTTATTATATTGAATAATTAATGTAACCTCTTTTCCCAAAACTACTACCAAGTCTTCAAACTGGAATGGAAAATGGATTTAACACAAGACACTGTCTGTAATATTCACTCTTTCCCTGAATCCTAACGTAATATAATTCAACTTCATTTACAATACCATAGTTTACAAAATGACTAAAGCAATATTATTGATACTTTCACGATTGAAAAGGCTTATTTTAAAAGTTCGTTCTCATAAAATTGTTCGCTTTGTCCCTACGGAATAACGCGCCGAAAGTGGGCCAGCGCAACCGGGGTGAATGCTTGGAATATTTCGGTGAAATAAATGGATTGGATTGATATATTTTCACCGACGCTTTGTGACATAGAGTGGACAGGATTTCATGTTGTTAGGAATTCTTTTGTTTAGTTTGAACACTATAGAAAGCTATGTAGGGTGCGATTTTGAGGGTCCCCTTTTGTAACTACGATGTTTAAAATGTTTATAAGGAATAAGTGGGATTTGATACTCATTTCACAGATAGAAGAAATAAGCAGTGATCACTAAGGTTGTTTACTGCGTGTTACCTGTTGGTTATTTATATCAATAAGGCTTTCCTTCCATCCTTTTTCTTGCCTTCTTATTCACCTAAATGTGGAAATATAACTTCAAAAATGCCTACTTCTAACATTGGTAATACTTCATTGAATGATTGTTCTTACACATACATACATTTACACATGCCTTTTTCCCATGGAGGTAGGCAGAAAGTACCGAACGTCACCTGCTACGATCATTACATCACACTCCCTTTGCTTCGTTTAATTCTTCTATTATTGGAAAACACTGATATTTTTATGAAGCCGCATTTTTTCCTACCATGACCATCATACTATGAATTCATACTGCTGATTTCCCAATAAACGCTTTATTAAGTAGTTCACCTAAAATTCAACATTCATAAACCTTAGATATTATTTACACTCATACATAAGAAAAATATCGTCATTATTATCATTTTATTTAGGTAATAGATAATATCCACTTTATTTTGTATTTTCATATGAATTCTGCGTCTACCTGTAATAGACAGACATACAGCACTTTTATTTTATTATTGTTCCTAATAATTCTTGTATGTACCTACTGCTGTAGCTGTACCAAATAAATAAAATAATCAACTCATCAATAAGAGAATCAGAGATCAATATTACTTTCTAGAGTAGATCAACACCTTAGTGCCAGTTGCTATTTATTACTAGATGTATTACACAGAGTAACTCAGTTTCCAAAAATCCTTAGAGTCCCTGATTTTACGACGATTGCTGTTTGACCTCTGAGGTCCGCTGGGATAAACTTCGTCTTCAGGGCATAACTCGCTGAAAGTCGACCAAACTGCTGAAGGAATGTTTGAAATATTTCAGGGAAGTAATGGGTTAGACTGATTTAGTGGAGTTTGAGATTGTTTTTGAACTTATTCTCGGCTGTGTTGTCGGAAAACAATAAGCTACTCTTATCTCATCCGTAGGTATTGTTAAATGAAAAGGATGGTCAGTAATATACGAGTACTTGTATGTGCTACATAATTATTGTAATTGTTTTTTGAACAGTTGAAATGATAATAACCCTATTCCTTGTGATCATTTATTCAATGTTCATGTTCATTAACAGATACTCTGCAAAGTGATTCAAATAGGTGTTCTTTAAAAAAAAAAACTTATTGTTCATATTCGGGACACTGATTTTGATGCCACACACAATTTTGTCTTGTTAAAAATTCTGGTTGTCTATGTTACTTTGACAAAACTTAGTACACTGCCCACCCCCTTAAATTAGGGGGTGAGGCGATAAATTTACCCACGGACCCCCATCCTTAACAAATAAATGGTCTTGAGCTCAGACTGCATATACGAGAATAGCGCCGACTCTGTTTACTTGGCAAAATGAGTTTAGTACTTAGAGTATGTATAGGGACCAGCGCATGTTTTTGTTTGTCTTTGCGAAATGTCCTTGACTTCACTAAAACTAAATCATTGGATTTTGTTAGAATGAGAATGCGTAACGTTAATGGTCACGTATTCAAGAAATAACTAGGGATTTGGAGGAATGCCGCCAGTGTTTTACAAAAAAATATCCTAAATGTATGTGATGTCACCTTCTTCATTATTGGCACGAAATGTGATGTAGATATTGCCGTAACGAAAATACTTGTCAATCAAATATATTGGTCGAAGTTGTCTTAATTATTATTATGATGAGAGGTTGATGCGGCCCGCAATCAATCAAAGACTCAAAAGACTTGTGGGTGTAGTAAAAGGCGACTTAATTTGCTAATAATAAGGTCTAATATCAATCAATCTGTGGTCATTTCCCGGAGGGACTGTCAAAGGTCGCTGACGGGCTTATGTTATGATAATGATAACGTCAATCTACTATTACACAAGAACCAATATTAATCATCATTGTAGAACAGCGTATTAATTTCGTTGAACAGTAATGAAAATTGCATCAAACGTTTGAAGAATTCTTCTGGTCGTCCTTAAAAATAACGCAATGGATCGAATAAATTGAAAAATGAAAGGGATTGTCATTCCGAGTGAAATACGCAATTATTGATTATTATAAACTATATTTTAGACGGGAAATAATTTCTATAAGAACTTAGCGGAGGTCTGTGCCCAGCAGTTTTTATTTTGTAAATGGGATGTAAATAACTTGATTAACTAACTTTTACACGCCAAAATATAATATTTTGCAGCAAGATGAGACGTTTGACTTCAGGATACTAGGTCAACGTCAGATATTCCGTGGGTAGTCCGTAGATCCGTCTACTTTGCCGACCAGATCATTTTTCCAACATGGCATGAACTATTCTCATATAGCTAGAGTGCTAATAGGATAAAAAACATGATTGCACAACTCAATCAAACTACACGTGAATCTGCATATCCCTTTGACGCAGATTCAGATGTGTCCGAAAGGATCAGACTGGAAGCCGACCCCAACATAGTTGGGAAAAGTCTAGGCAGATGATAAAAAAAAATACGTGACTACGGTCCGATGCTTTACTGTTTTACTGAAACTGCAGTAAAAAGACCAACTCCCATATTTAGTGTAACGTAATAGTGATATTAAATAAAAATATGAGAATTGTTTGCTTATGTTGTCATGATTGCTTTTCGGTATAGAATTAAACGTTATGCTTCCAATATGCGATGTTGTCTAGTAAAGTATGCAAGTAATAAGCTTGGTTGCTTGGATGACTAGACATTGAGTTTATTTCGGATCGAAAGACCAGAATTTTGGTGTTTCGATTATATTTGAAACACCAAAATTCTGGTCATACTATCATAATCAAGATTTATTAAACGGTGCATCTCATGTACTGAGAGCCAAGAGAAACAAAGAGAGACTAGGAAAATGGACGTGAAACAGCTTTACAGTAGTAGCAGTTTTTTTTTGCTTTAAAGTGTAAAACAAACTAAAACCAATTGGTTTTAGTTTGTTTGAAAAGATGATCATTGGTTAGTTGTGCTGTGTTATACTTCATTTCGTTTTTGATTCGGGGTAAAAGAAAAATATGTTGTAGGTATGTAATTCGTTCGTTTAGTTAAGTAAGTGTATTAGATTTGGTTTTTAGAAGAAATGTTTTGAGTAATAGTTTTGACGGTGTTTATGCTTTGTTTTTTATTTAAAAGACTTGCCTGATTGATTTTTAAAACGCCTAGTTGAAATAAAAGACTGGATTTAATATAAAAATAGAATAAAAATAGCAGTAATATTTGCAAAAAATATCTCATCGTTTTTATATTTCGGAAAAAAGTATTGAAAAAACCGGCCAAGTACGAGTCGTACTCGCGCACGAAGGATTCCGTACCATTATCTATAAAAACTGCAAAAAAATCATGTCTGTTGCATGGGCTCCCATGCAACAGACATGATTTTTTTGCAGTTTTTTTTCCCTTAAATATTTATTTTATTCTGTTTTTTTGTATTTTTTGTTATAGCGGCCAAAGAAATACATCATCTGTGAAAATTTCAACTGTCTAACTATCACGATTCATGAGATACAGCCTGGTGACAGACGGACAGTCAGACAGACAGATGGACAGCGGAGTTTTAGTAATAGGGTCCCGTTTTATCCTTTGCGTACGGAACCCTAAAAATTATCACTATAATCTATGAAAAGAGGTACAGTCTGGCGCACTCACAGGTGAGTTTAACACAAACTCGTTATTATAGGCATTACATAGTCATAGCTCAAATATATTTCAAATATTCAAACTCCAACAACACTGTGTGTGTTGCTAGTGGCATACTCAACAGTATGCCACTAGCAACACAATCTCCAGCCATAGGTCGCTACTGAATCACTGAGCTCCATAATTACCCATTTTCTGGAGCTAGCTGCTAGATTCATGCAGAAGTATATTGAATGGAATCCTCAATATCCTCTTATGATCTAAAATACCAATTTCCTGAGACAAATTGAATATACAATGTGCAAAAGAAAGTTCACAAAACCAAATACGCGTCAATTTGAGTAAAACATAATATTAAAATTATACAAAATATTTCTTAATCCTTATTTTGAAGTCCTTTTATAATGATGTTTGTTTACAATGTGAACCACTTTTAGGATGAGAGAAAACTCCTTATTCAAATACCTGGTATCTGAGGTCACTGAAAACTTTTAATGACTGTTGTCAGTGACTTCAGTGAAATCTTTTTCAGTGACCTTGATTTGAAAAAAAAAATCAATATCAGCAAAATTTTTCCTAAGCACCGAGGCCGAGATGCATAAAGGTAACTTAGCATCACTTAGCTTATGGTTAGCCAATCAATTGGCTAGATATGATCCCGTCCCTTGTTGCACTTGTAGTTTTACAGTTGTGCGACAGTGACAGGAATAACGCTTGGCCAAAGTACGTGCTATGTATCGTTTATACATAATCAGCCTATAATGTTCCCACTGATGGGACACAGGTCTCCTCTGTGAGAGGGAGTGGGCCATAATCTACCACGCGGGCCCAGTGCGGGTTGGTAGATGTCACATATCTTCGAATTTTTGGTTCTAGGACATGCCGGTTTCCTCACGATGTTTTCCTTCACCGTTTTGAGAGCAGTGGTGATGAAATAATTTACACAAAGTAAAGCGCCTGTCCGGGTTCGAACCTACGCCCTACAACTCGTAAGTCCCGTTACCACTGGGCCACCACTGCTCCCTTTTCGTTTATAGATCTCGGTAATTCTAGAAATTAAAAGATATCGAACCAATATACCGCTATCGAAAATCTAAAAGATGAATAAAAACGACAGACAGACGCACGCGTGATCCTACAAATGATCCGTTTTTTATTTCGGACGTACGGCACACTAACAAAATATCCCGACTGTACGGATTGAATGGATGTTATGTTGTAAAGAAAACGAGTGTAAATCTTCAGAGTACTGCTGCCAACTATCATGATTTACCTTAAAGCACGAACAAAGTTGAATTACAGTAAGTACCAAACCCTTTTCTCGTGTCCTAAGTGCAGCAATATTAAAATAAAAACTTTCTTCCCGTAAACTTTCGAATAACATTAGCTAAAGTAATCACCAAAACGATGCCAACTTATTCAATTTGCGCTACACTCACCACTGACTCGCCGGAAGTATTCGGTTCGATTTCAATAAGACAATTAATACGATTTGGAATCAAGTGCGATTCGACACTTCTGGGAATCGTTACTAATCGATTTTGTGTTACATCTTAGCGAGATAATTTACCTGTAGTGAATATCTATAGATGTGTCGTTGGTATGCTGCAAATTGTGAGGTTTTAGATTCAATTTCCGTGTAGGGCAAAGTGCAGTCGGTTTTTCCGTCTAGGAATACTCAGTTGCAGCCCGAACTTTGGTTTCGTGCCCAGTACATTTAAATAGGTTCACCCTCTATTACATGCATGAGAATATAATGATCGTAGCAGGACATCTGTCATTTCTGCCTACCCCTTAATATTGTAGTTTCTGCCTTCCGTCCCTGCACTATAGGAAATTGGCGGGGATTTATCTATTATTGGTTCGTTTACTATTTATATATGTGATGTTACAATACCTACTATTTTAGCTTTATTTCTCACAAAAATTTCGAGTAGAACGTCTCAGTTTCATTCTAGGAATGCAATCAGTAACGATAAACTTAGTGGTTCACAGTAGTTACACGATTCTAGTTACCTGGAAATGCTCATCAAAATAGGTATGTAATAAAACAACGGTGGGAAATCATCAAATAACTTCGGCTCTGGGCGACGCGGGAGGGGTGTGTCGGTATCTTACTGACTAAAACCCACCCGTGTTCCTTCCGTTGCCTGTGTTGCCAGGGGCCTCGGTATCCCTTTTGGACTTTTCCGTGAGCCCGGCAGGCATGTTATGTTATGATAGTACAGTCTATTAGTATCCAAGAAAGCATCAGAATATGAATTTTGCTACGCATTATCTACGCCGTAGCAGCAGCTGTGACGTCACGGCTACGCCCACTACGCTGTCGTAGCGGTGTCAATTGGTAATGCTTTGTTGCTTTTGTAGCACGTATTAATAAATCGAATTTATAACTTTAAAAACAAAAACTACTTTGGATACAATAAGAAAAGGTAATCCTTCTATTTGATCTTTATGTACAAGACACAGTCCAAGGATGTAATATTACTATCTGTGGCCTATTTAATGAAACCGACGGGCGACAAGTGACATGCGGTAATCCCACAATTTCACAAGTTTTTTCATACATTTTCTGCTTTAGTAAACAGTACCTGTCGTGAAAAAGTGTATTTTTTTTATTCTTTGTATGTGTCACATTGTCAGTTATATTATAAGGGCCCTGGTTGTACTGCTGATTTCTTTGTCGATGCTTAAAGGTTTGAAAGTCCAAAGTAGAAGTAGGGAAGTATTGTGATTGGAAAAACTAAAGGTTACCGCTTAATTTAGTGGGCCATGTGGAAGATTCGGCACTCAAAAATTAATGATTAATAATAAGATTTTAACAACCACATGTATTAAAAATAATATTTGTTAAACTTGATGAGGTCAGTGTTTCCTATCCAACTACTCTGAGAAGAAACACCAAAAAAACATACTCACTTAAATGCAATTCCTATAAAACAATTATAATTATGATAATTAAAATTTCAACCGGATCTACTTCAAAGTTAAGATAACTAAACCGCTTGTGAATGATGTTAAACCAGTTCAACTATAACTAAGTTATAGCTAAATGATCACAGCAGTTTAGTAACGCAAACTTAGCAGTTTGCGTTAAGACTCTCAGTTTACGGTCTTAATGACTTATAAGTTATTATTTTAGAAAATTGTCTGTCTAACTGTGTCGACCAAAAATCATTAATATCTGAATGGTACCTAGGAATTTTCAGGTTTTTTAGGTGTAGAAGTTATAAGAAAGGTTTTTTCTGAGAGGTAATATTATGATAATATTATTTATTTATTTTTATTACCTAATTAACTTTTCAAGAATGATTTACATAAATACTGCTTTTCGTACTTCACTTCTACACATTTTACTAAACCATACTCGAGTCTTGCATGCTTCAACGCTTAAGTTTTCGAAAAAATAAATAAGTAGAAAAACGTCTAATAGTTTTAGCGTCCTGGGCGTCGGGAATCCCGGGCGGATTTCCGGCCACCGTAGGCGCGGGCTTGCGGACGATGAACAATGGGTAGCTCACCGTCCGGTAAGGACCAGGCCCGGGTCGACGGCGCGTTGTATTCCACGCGTGCCTCAAAGAGATGTCGTCAGCACAAATGTAGGGGTCCACTAGGGCCGATGCCTGCCGGGGTCGCGGGAAGGTACTAAAGGGTCACCGAGTCCTCTGGCAACACAGGCAACAGGAAGGAATACGGGTGGGTTTTAGTCAGTAAGAGTCTGACACACCCTCCCGCTCCGCCCAGAGCGGGAGAAGTTATTTGATAGTTTACCGCCCAAAAAAAAAGCGTCTGATTCTGACAGTCAGACACGACTAAGACTGCTGAGATTTTATTATTGTCAATTGCGTGTAGCTTTAACTATTAAGATTCTGTTTCCATTTTCATGTCTTTTTCAGACATAAAGCATTCAAGTCTTACGACCTCCAAACATTTAATATTTTATTATTCTTCTACGTTAATGATAGTGTCGACGTCTTCAAAAACTACAAACTTAACATTTTGCCGCTTGCGATTTCAATTACACTTGTCATTCTGACCGTTCATATTAAGACACTTATATTTTTTCTTCGTAAAGATTTAGAGTTTAGACAGAACTGCTACGAAACATCTGGCTTCGTTTCTCCCTTACTTAATTACTTTATACTTCCGTCGTCATCTTGTTTTAACTCTCTTTCAGTATTTTCCTATCTCTTTGCCTAATTATTTTTATTTGAAGTCTTTGCTTTCTTTATTACTTTTTTGGTTTTTATTTTCAGTTTTACCCTCCTTAGATTCCCTATCCCACTGTAAAAGCCTGTAATTTGAATTTCAAAAGGTATATTGAACGCCTGCAAGCCTAAACCCGTGTAAAAAAATCTACCATTTATCGTTTTCTTTCTTCCTTACTTTTCATTGAAATTGTTGTTCTTCACAACCTACTTTTTAAACACGGAAACTATATTACTTCTTTAAAAAGATACCTACATATGAACTTTTATTCCGGTGACCACACTTTGGGATCTCGCCAACACACTCACTGAATGCGTTTAATTGTTGCAGCTGTGTGCCGAACTTCACTTTAATTGTGGCTAGACAAAAAAAAAAGTCGATTCGTGTTGCGATGCTCATTTATATGAGCTACGTATAATTTTCTATATCTCCACAAAAAGAATGATGGGAATAAAATGAGACGTGACATCATCACTGACGTCGAAAAATCACTCGACCATAAACTTAAATAAACATACTTTTCTGAGAAAAAAAATTCCATTCTACTTACTATACCTAATCCTAATTATTTTAATATTTTAGTTAATTAAAAATGGTAGGTACTGATTCTCTTTATACCAAGCCAAACTAAACCATTGTTAAAATTCTAAAGGCAGCTTAGACGTCTATAAGTTTGCTTTTACCTTCAGATTGTCTACGTACTTCGCAAGCACGTAGTAGTTGTATATCTTTGGATTGTAAATACTGTGACCATGATATTCCTGGAAAAAACAAGGCGCTCTGTTCTCTACAGATAGATGTCGTGAAAAGTGACTATATGGACTATACGTATGTCAAGTGGATGCGTAACACTGTATAACAATACACTTATGGTCATAATAACACTATATTGTAATTACGGATCCTTAGCGTAATGATTACGGTAATGACCGGTACCTAATTAGTCATCGATTAGTTCACTGGATGATTATTATTTTCTGAATTTAACAGTGGTGGTGTAAAAACAAGGGCGTAGCTACCGCCGTATCAGACTTATCAATACGGGGCTACAGGACCCTCGAACGAAAATTCGTACAATGTTATGCACAGCTTCAAATTCTTACTGATATGAAGCCGTATAAAAATGTATAAATTAATAATAAAATTATATGAAAATTAATTTCCTTAATTTTGTTTATGGCCTCAAGAGTTTTTTTAATGAGATATGCACAACCTCAAATTCTTATTGATATGAGGCCCGTAATTATTAATTAATAATAAAATTATATAACAATTAACTTACTTAATTTTGTTTCAGGCCTTAAAGGCTTATTTTCTGAAGAAAAAGTTTGAACTGTTACTTTTACTGCTTTCATTCATGCACCAAAATAGCGACTATGTGGAGCCCTGCCAGCCAGAAGGCTTCGCGGCAGACTTCGTAGAAGATGGCGGGACAAGCTGGAAATATCAAATAACCAGTGGTCTACATTAGCCCTGGCTGCAAGCACTGGAAGTATGGGAAGATGCCTTTGTCCAGCCGCGGGATGATGCAAGCTAACAAGTAACAGTGCCTAACTGCTTTCAATATTGCATGCTAACTATCCGGGCTAGCGTGCAATATTGACAGATTTATCTAAAGAAATCAAAACTTAAAGGAAAATCAACGGCTTTTGTTCTTTCCCTTAAATTTATTTGAAACCTCCTCAGCTAATAAGTGTCGCATTACTTCGTTCGGAATTCTATACCTCCACCCTAATTACAAAGGGTCAAAATAAACAAGGGTGGAAACAAATTTAATTTGCAGCTTCCAAAGTGGATATCACAAATATTTGTCAGAAGAAGCCGTGTTTTGGACCGCAAAACAAACTTGGTGAAAGCTAGGAGATTTACTAATAGCTTTCGGTAATAATTTCTTAAGCATCGAGCTGTATGTAATAATTAAGTACTTTTATAGCCGACAGGCGTAATAATAGCCTTCCTCGTGTTTGCAGGAGAAAATAAGGTTTTAGTCTTCACGGGTTTCTTTTGACAAGTCTTCCCTTGAACTACCCATTAAAAAATATCTGATATAGTTCTCATGATTGACTTTTACAATGATTTCTTGAAACAACTTTAAATGTATTGTGTTGAGAACTTATGGAATTGGAGGAGAAGTTGATTTCTATTATGGTACTGGCTGAAAAGAAAAATCTAAAGGCATATTCTTAAAATAATGGTAATTTAGTAATTTCTTGGTCGAGCATCACATTTTGTATTCCTAATGTCTTAAAAAGATAATATACTAAGTACTTACGAAACAACTCGTATATTGATAAAATCAATAAACAAGTATCTACGAATCAGAAATTGTTCGCCTCAAAACATCAACTTGATCTACTTTCCCAACAACCTTATCGCAAATTCTTTTCAATTCCCGATCTAGTTTACAAATTAAGGCAGCCATATCTAGTTATAGTCAAATCACTCACAGATTTTGATAGGACAATCGTAGCAATATCTGAGATGGATGGCGAGTAGCGTGTAGCATTAAATGCGATGTGACTGCTGTATCTGGTGCCTTTGGATGAGAGAAATGACTTGACTGGCACTAATTACGCCATACGCGTGCATTGTTTTGCGTAATATATATATGTATACCGTAAATAAATGTATTTTATTTATTTTTTCTTTTAGTTAGTTGAGTTTCGTTGTCACATTAACGTCGCCATCGATCACCAAATGACCAGTTCCTGGAGCTAGTAGCTGAGTTAAAGGCCGAGATTGATAAAAGATACTTAGCACATACTTTGGCTTAGATATTTTCCTGTCTATATGTCGTTATTAATTACGTTTATTAATCTCGTCCTTAGTGTCCTTTGATTCGATTACGATTTTCCTGGTATAAGGATAATTACACTATCACCTCTAAATTAAACTCATAACGTCGTCTTTTTTATCTAACTTAGGTAGGCCCCATTACTACGGACGACTAGACTGAAAGTGAATATTGTATAGATTTCTACAGCAAGTTAACTCGCCAATTCAAATGCTATACAAACCTATTCACATGTGAACGACTATCAAGCCACAAGTCATAACGAACGGCCCTCAGTCGTACGGTACACCGCAACTCGCATTAGGTCGATTTGTATCAGTAATACATATCACTGGCTGCGCTGACTAATTCTATATTCTTTAGTAATCTAACTGGCTTGTTTGAACGAGCATCGTGGTTTAGCTGGATACGTAGCAAATTCGGTTGAAACTGAACATACCGATTTATTTTGTTTTATGTGTTTTGATTTGATTTTGTCGTTCAATCAATATAGATTTGAAATTCTGATCATAAATTAACTAAAAAAACAGTATTATATATTTATTTAACCTTTTATGTACACACATATTATATAAAGAGACAAGAAGAAATGAACAGAAAAATACGTACAAAGGTGATGGTTATTTCTTAAGAAATGGTATTAGTATTGTTTACAAAGGTATTATGTGTCAAAAAACTTTTTTTTTATATATTTGCTATAGGAAAGTAGATAAAAGATAACATAAAATTCTGTTATTGTTTCATCTACTAGTTACTTCTTACTAGCTTTGCTAGTTTTTTCGGAACACTATGAATTAGTATCTTGCAAAGAAAAGATGTAATTAATTTCCCAATGCCTTGCTAATAAACCTGTAACGAACAAAATAAATGTAGGTACTAAGCAAGCCTATTAACAGTAATGAATACAAATGAAGAGCACTTCCTATCCAAAAACAGTATTATTATTGGCTAATTCCACACGAAGCAAGTAACCCACCCAATTCAAACGCTCCTCTCACCTAAACTGAAATTCATACGCGGCGTGCTCCGCTCATATTGTTAGCCACTGGCTGTCACGAGCGGTGATTCGTGCGGGAATTAATGTGTTAAGGCTTTTTTGCGCTTTTTGCTACTCCGTGTTGTTCAAAGGATTTGCTTTAAATTCGTATGCGGAGATATGAAAAGCTGTTTCATGATGTTGTTTAGTTTTGAGTTCAATTCGTTGATGTGCGTCTGGGGTAATTTTGGTCGTACACACGGAATGCACACGGAAGTGACCTCTCTTCCGTGTGCATGTTCTTTGTGCCTTTCGTGTGCGTTTTCTCGTATTTCTTTTTTTGGGTTTTTAAACGTTGCTCTAGTTTCGGGTTTAATTTTTATTAGTAATCCTGTTCGGGGTAGCAGCATGAATACTGTTATTTGTTCTTTGGAAATACTCCCAGAAAAATCGAGTACGATGGGGCAATGGATTTTAAAAGTCCTGTGACACTTATTCCTTACAGGTTGTCAAACCAAACCGAGAATCGAGATCAAAGTATGATTATCATCATAGATATTTTGATAATGATTCTGTTTATGTATTAGTTTCCTACTGGCCAGAAATACAAATCGTTGACATGTAATCACACAAATATACCTAACCTTTTATCATAAATATTTATTTAATTACAACAGAAACATAAATATTTCACGGTGGTCACCGTTGGCTGCCAAACGTGATGTTAACCGCGGTATCTTCGTTGTTGCGGTCAGGTTGGCCCTCGTTCAACATCCAACATTTAGTGGTACATGTGAATACTGGACGTAGGTACTGCGTTACGTGTTGTACGTTTTGTACTGGCAAATACAGCTGATTTCCCATCGGAAACATGACAAACACAAACTTTCATCCCCTATATTTAGTCCATTTTGGAGATGTATTTTCAAAAATCCTTTCTTGATGTTTGTCTTTGTTATATGAGGAACACTTGTGTAAAAGCATGTAGACGCAGCGGTTTCGACTCTGACCAGAGCGTTGTCTATCAATGAATGAATTTTAAAATGTTACCCGAAGATTATCTTTATAGTTTATCCCATGATTACTTATTATTTTCAATCCTTCTGTTTAATTTTACCACAAATTCTCAACCAATAAACTGTACATTTCCAAGGAACCATACGTTCAATTCAGTTAAAATTACACGCCACTTACTGCTGATACATAGTGCAATCCTATATACATGCAAATTGTAGGCAGCTGCGTTCTGCCACATCTGAGGCGCTACTAAGGCTCGCCCCAATACAAAAAAAAACATTTGTTATAGGGGTACGAGGAGAAGGATTAAAATGTATTTATTTATATTTCGAGGCTTAAAAACGTGACATTTATTTGTTTTATGATTGAAGAAAAAAAATAAAATATACTCAAAAAAAAATTAAATTCGAAGACATCTACTAACCCGCACCCGCACTGGGCCCACGTGGTGCAATACGGCCCACTCCCTCTCACAGAGATGAGGCCTGTGTCCCAGCAGTGGGAACATTATAGACTGATTATGTATGACTGAAGAAAGCAGCAATGGCCGACAGACTGGGGTAATTTACACAAAACAATCTAAGTATTTGGGAAACGAAACGACACGAAACTGTGAAAGAAAACTTTGTGAGGCGACCGATATGTAAATCAAAAAATCGAAGATTTGTGACATCCATCAACCCGCACTGGGCCCGCGTGGTGGTTTACAGCCCACTCCTCTCATATTTTTTTTTTTAATTTTTTTATTTGTGATGGGTTTGCTCTTGACCTTAGTCTATGTCAGAGGCGACAGAAACAAGGTCGACGATGGAGCGAGCTTACCCAGAAGAAGCCTGTTCACTCTCACTTTGAAGAGATTAGGGTTATATGCGTTCGGAAACACAGACGCAGGCAGAGAGTTCCATTCCTTTGCTGTGCGCATTGTAAAAGAAGTTTGGAAACGCTTAGTGCGAGTTGGTGGGATAGCCACCAGGAAGGGATGGTAACCTGAAGTGCGCCTAGATGACCGATAATAGAAGAGGGCCGGTGGAATGAGGTCGTGGAGTTCCTGAACACACTCTCCGAAGTACAATCTATAGAAGACCGACAAGCAGGCAACCTTGCGACGATGGGCCAAACTGTGAAGCTTGGCATCCACCAGATTTACGTCGCCAATGAGCCTCTTAGCTCTGCGTTCCACCGAGCCAAGCGCGGCAAGTTGGTATTTAGCCGAGCCATCCCAAAGGTGGCTACAATACTCCATGCAGGATCGGACCTGCGCTTTATAAAGGGTCAAAAGCTGTCCAGGCGTAAAGTATCGCTTCACCTTATTTAGGATGCCCAGTTTCTTGGCCGCAGTTTGGGCTTTGTACTCGATGGTGGCGCCGAAGTTGAGGTTAGATGTCAACTCCGTGCCTAGGAGCTCGAGCCGATCAGTTACAGGAACAGATGTACCCCGAAAAGTAGGAGTCCTTTTTGCGGTAAAAAGACACGCTTGTGTTTTGGTGGCGTTAAAAGTGACCAGATTATCATCACCCCACTGGGAGACAAGGCTTAACGTCAACTCTGTCCGCACTACCAAGGCCTCTCTCAAGGAACGAACTGCGGCCCCGTTGGTTTTTGCGCTGGACAAGTATCTCTCTGAAACAGTACTGTCGTCCGCGTACCCAACAATACCAATCTGTAGTAGGTCTAATTGATGTGCAGCAGGAAAAGAGTTGCAGAGAGAACAGACCTCTGAGGAACTCCGGCATCAATAGCCATATGGTCAGCCGCAACAGCCGTCAACGACTACTCTGATCGACCGTTCACTAAGGAAGTCTGATATCCAGCTACAAAAATCAGCTGGGATGCCATAAGCAGGAAGCTTGCTGAGCAGACCAGCGTGCCAGACCCTGTCGAAAGCTTTCGAGATATCAAGCGATACAGCAAGTGCTTCGCCATGTTTCTCGATGGCTTCGCCCCAGCAGTGCGTGACATACACAAGAAGATCACCAGTTGACCGTCCCCGGCGAAAGCCATATTGACGGTCACTGAGGAGATCATTGTCATCGAGGTAGGTCAGCAACTTACTGTTCAGTACCCTTTCCATAACTTTGCACAGAATGAAAACACATACAAACATATTGGCAATGTTTGTGACTCTGCAGTGAGAACAATAGGCTTATGCTGTTATACTAATATGTTTGTATCTATGGAACACGGTGTATAGTTCACCATTTTCAATCTGTCTCCATACCAAAAGACAACCACAAAAGGACCTCTTTTTTGAAAGCATTAAAAATACGACGCACAACAAGGAAGAAAGTTATAATCATTTGCATAAAGAATTAAAAACATGATTGTTTTTAATTCTTTATGTCACTCTTCTTTTTTCCACTTACCTAAATAGCGCTTATCTAAAACTAAACACCACGCCAAAAAATAGAACCAGTAAAAGCCAAAGTTTAGCGTCACTTATCAAGTCCAATAAAATAGAAGCGTATGTACCAATTCGTAGTCATTTCGGTTACAAAATTAGGGTTGCTATCGCACGGCGCTGCCATGCGGGCCGACCGATATTCCCAATGATAGGTACGAGATGGCTTGCGCCCGATGCGTGTTTCAACGGGCGAGTTTACTTGAATTATAAAATATGAAAGGTTTTGAAGTAGGAGCGAGATTTTTGAAATGACTGCAACTAAAACCTTCCTGTATGGAAATTCTCTGTAGATTGAGATATACTGAGTTATTAGAGGTATGTTGAGGGGTATGTAAGGTGACACTGTTCAGATCATCTTTTTTTGAGTTTATGATAGTATTCAATAGGTATTCCAAGTCTACTTTAATAATTTATTTAATGCACATTATGAATACTTGAGTTAAAATGGCATTTCAAAATATAACCGCTGACTTATCAATACTGGCACTGTCACTTACTTTAAAGAACGACTCGAAAAAGCTTCCTTTGTGTTTTGAAAGAAATCTTAAAACCTGAATTTCACGACAAAAATGTCTATGTACTTATTACCCATGTTCGCAAACTAATAAATTATTTTATTTGAAAAAAAAAAATACATAACGTGAGTCACTTACTCACCCTTAGAATGATTTAATGTGCACGTAGTATTTGGTACGTATATGTTTACCTACACTCTCCTCCCAACTAACCCATAGGTACTAAACGCAGCACCCCGCTGTAACAACATGTTATCTAGCCGGCGCGGTCAAGCGTTCACAGCGGAATGAATTGCCACCAGCAGCTTGAGCTTCGCTGTAGCTCCACTGAATTTTTGCTATGAAACAAGCTCACAATTTATGAACGTGTTGACGAATTGTAGATTGTTTTTGAGAAAATATTAGTTGTTGATAATAAGAGTTGCAAAGGCAACTCTTTGTAAGATGCTAAGATTAAGCGAACTTCTAATAAATTATAACTGATGTTTTTTATTAGTATTTCGTGTCCCACTGCTGGGCTAAGACTTCCCTTCCTCCACTTACAACTATCAAATGCTGTCTGTGACCCATCGTTGAGGAAAGAGTCGAGATCGTCTTGCAATCCCCTCCCGAGGGACTTTAGACAAGTTACAATCGCTTTCAAAGCTTTTCGTATTTCTGCAACGAATTTCACCAATAAGCTTTTCGGTAGCTTATGTCAACCCCATATATTTTTAACTTCACCATCAGCGTCAGCGCTGATAGAATATCACTTTGTCTAGGTCGTCAGCCTCCTAAAGTTATTTGTTTAGGTAATTCCAACTAACCTATTAGACCATACTATATTTAGTCTTTATAGTGGAGCATAATATTTCCTTTCATCCGTTAGATGTGTTTGCCAGTGAAATTGCCTTGGGAGTCTTTTCAAAACAAAATTCCAAACATTTAGAGGTATGACTGGTTGAAACAATAAACTGTAGTGCAGTACAATTTACTTTTTTTCTGCTGCAATTAGCTAACTCGGCTAATTCTACTTCTGGCTGTATTTTCAATTTATTCATTACTAGCTGACCCGGCGAACTTCGTACCGCCTAACAGTCAGTGAATGTCGTGTTAACTTTTATCTAAACTTAATTTAGGATTTTATTAATGTAATAAAATTAATACAAAAAAAATATTAAGTTCAATAATTTATTAGGATAATATATTTAAATAAAATAATAATTAAATAAAAGTAAAAAAAAAACAATTATTTCAATGGCGTGTCAGTAAGACATTGGCTTTATTCAAGCTATGTATTTTGCTGCATGGGTTACACTCGGGTTGGTTCTCTTTAGTGAAGCACCTTGTGATATACGACATTTTACGTTTTATTATCAGGCGCAAGAACAAATAAAGCGGATAGTTTCCCGACAAGTAAACATTGTCTGCCATACCTCAACAAATTACCAGGCTATAGATATCGTAAGAATCATCATACAATCTATGTCCACGTCTTCGTTCTCACAATCAACACTTCTACCCACATTCTAATTATAATTTCCCTTCTCCAACTTGTCCCATAACCTCAGTGTAATAATGTATATAGATACTATGGTATCCAACGTGGTGCCAGCACGTCATCATCTATGCATTGCTGTAATCACAATGCAAGTAGCAGGCGTCTTGGTTGACGGCTTAACATAGTAACTAGTACGACGACATATTCGGTATATACCTGTGTCCAAATTGTAAGGGGTGCTACGCACATTGTCGGGTACGATTAGGATTGATACGGTGATATTAATTATTAAACAATAAAGTCGACCCGAAGCAATTACTAAACATCTATAAGCCGGCTCGTGAAGATCGGAAGTTCGGCATCTACCCTCGCTGAATTATATTCGGTTCTGCTTGGTACACTATGCGCTAAGCCAAGCGACTTTTCCAGAACATATTATATCTACAATATTCGATTTGTCCGCCCGGCTGTGCCGAATGATGCCAATCTGAGCAAGTGTAGCACGCCTAATCCATTTCCTGGTAAAAAGATTAGCCAGTCAACAAGTTGGTACTATGTAGTTGAGGATTTTTATTTATGCTTAAAAATATTATCTATCCAAGTAATTGCAAAAACTCGTGTTTTATACCAAAACTGAATAAAGGAAAAGGGTCAGAAAAAGTACCCAACACTAATGCCGTAAAATATAGTGAAAAACTAGCTTCTTATGTACTAGCTACTAGCTTCTTCTTCGTAATGGTTTTGAGACATTCTACCAAGGCACAAACCCATACACATATGAGGGTGACACTGAAAATTCTTAGAAAATCAAAAACTGTACAAATAATTATATCTTTTTAAAATAGTGTCCATTTATATCAATATATCGCTACATCCGATGGAACCACTGAGAAACGCACTTTACCCACTCGTCGACGGCATTTTGAAACGCAGCCACTGCTTCCTCGACGTCCATAAAAGGTTTTCCTCGAAGATTTTCTTTTATATTCGGAAATAAATAAAAATCGCAAGGTGCGAGATCGGGGCTATAGGGCGGGTGACCCAGTAATTCCACGTCTGACGTCACCAAGTAGTCGATTGTTTGCTTGGCGGTGCGACGAGGCGTTGTCGTGGTAAAGGAGGATCCTACTGCGAGGTCGTTTCTCCCGAACTTTTTCCAAAACAAGTGCCAAACAAATGTTAGTGTACCACTCTGCAGTAACTGTTTTTCGATCCTCTAATACAATTGTTGCGTAATGACCTGTCCTTCCGAAGAATGAGGCCATCATCTTTTTTCACACCTCTCTTCACTTTAGTTGGCAACTCCTCAGAAGGAAACATTCAGACAGCAGACTGTCTCTTAGTTTTAGGATCATAACAATAAATCCAGCTTTCGTCACCCGTAAGTATGTCGAACACAGCATTTGAGTCACCTCCGTTAAATCTTTGAACCATTTCACGACACTAATCAACACGACGGAGTTTTTGGGCCCCTGTCAAATTATGAGCACCGGGCACAAAGCTGCCTGACCGCTAAATGATTATGGAGGATTTTGTGCACTTGACTCATACCGATGCCTAAGCTGGTCCGAATCTGCTGATAAGTCACTCTTTTGTCAGTCTCTATCATACGCCGCACAACACTGATTTTATCTTTAGTCGTCACTGTAGAAGGCCGTCACTCACGCAGATCATCGGTGAGATTAGTGGGAGCACGTTTAAACTCATTAAGCCAGTTGTAAACAGTGGCACGAGATGGGGCTTCATCGTTAAATACCAATCGAAGTCTATCATAATTTTCTTGTTGACTTAAATGACATCGAAAGTCATAAAAAATCATTATACGAAAACTTTCTCGCGTTAAATTCATACTGACGTGACACAGACAATTTTCAATTTGCCACCAAATCGTAAACAAATAACAAATGAATACAATACATACACAATAATATTTGCAAAGAGTTCCATTTTCAAAATTTGAACTGTTTTTTTTATTATATCGTTTATCAGCCAGGTGGTGGCCAGTTCTAAAAACTTTCAGTGTCGCCCTCGTATTTTATCCAACTAGAGGATTTTATGAGAGGTCTGAAATATTAACCTACCCACATATTAATGAATAATAACTGTCAACTGAAACTGAAACTTAGAGCCCTTCAACCTTTCCACCCATTCGATCGCCGGTAATTTTCCACCCACTCCATTCAAACGCCTACATGCACCCGGAACAGAACAGGCTCATACCATTCACGAATGTAGTAGTAAGGTGACAATCGCGCAGGACACAAAGCCGCGCCACTAATTGGAAACTGTGCAACACTAAACGGATGGTCAACATGCTTGACATACAGTGTGGGACAGAAATAGTAGACACGCGTTTATTATATCCTGGTATTTTTACTTTTTCGGGGAGTGGGACTGCTCTTTCGTTTTGAAGAGATATTAAGATTTCTTAGTGTTTTGTTATGACACTAGTAGAGAGGGATAAGAATATAATTATGATCTCTTGCAAAACAAAGCTAGAAAATTAAATAAAATAAAGTGATAGAAAGTTCTACTAAATAAGTAGGAACAAAGTCGGTAACTAAAGATTGTAACAATGAGATACCATCTTATGTAAAACAAATAGACTAACCCACAAAGATTTCAAATATCAAACGACATTTCTCCAGACCATGTAGCTCTACTACTTACTGACAAATCTGTTCATCCCACGACAGGTATACTCGCTTACTGCATACCAACTTGAGTAAGAAAAATAATCCACAAGAAAATGCCCGAACAAAATAATAAATCCTGTTTTACTGCAAATAATCAATAATGTACTTGAATTAAATCTTTTATTACCATACAACATGCACATACAAATGGGGAACTAAGCTCATTCAAAAATATTTTAATACCGATCCTCATTTCCATGCACGGCAGTGTAATAGAGGAATAGGATGACCCACTTTTTCGGTGCACAGTGAGACTCTTTTATATTGCACTGAATACTAGATTCGGTTAGTTTGTAGGCGACAAACTACTGAGTCCCTATAGTCAGGATTTAAATGAACATAACATCACGCCCGTTTTCCCCAAAGGGATAGGCAGATTTATTTATCCCAGTTAAGAATACTCATCCCAGTTGTATTTAAGTCCCTTTTATAACTAGAAGAAAGCATCTCCTCTTGTTTTTAACTTTCAGAATTAATTGCTACTTACTTTACTGTGCAACTTACAGAATTCAAGTCAACATTTCGATCGAGGTAGAAATGAGAGCGGTGGTACGCAGGCTTAATGCCAAAAATACCGCCCCAGGACCCGACGGCTTACCTGGGAAGGCCTGGGTCCTGGCCTTGGAGGCTCTCGGGCCTCGACTTAGGGGGCTCCTAAGCGCATGCATGGAGAGGGGCCAGTTCCCGCTTCGCTGGAAGACGGGGAAACTGGTCCTCATAAGGAAGGCAGGGCGCCCTGCGGACTCTCCGTCCGCTTATCGGCCCATCGTGCTGCTCGACGAGGTGGGCAAGCTCTTTGAAAGAGTCATTGCAGACCGCCTCGTCGGCCAGCTGGTGCGGGTGGGGCCGGATTTGGCGGAGAGCCAGTTTGGTTTCCGCAGAGGGCGCTCTACGGTGGACGCCATCATGCGTGTGCAAGCCCTGACGACGGGGAATGCTGTTGCCCAGGGTGGGGTCGTCTTGGCGGTGTCCCTAGACATCGCCAATGCCTTCAATACCCGCCTTAGAAACGCGCCACCGTTGGGGTCCCAAATAACGGTAGGAGGGGTTTCTATCGGCGTCGAGTCGACGATGAAGTACCTGGGACTCGTCCTCGACAGCCGGTGGAACTTCGTGGAGCATTTCCGACGTTTGGCTCCCAAACTTGAGCGGGCGGGCGCTGCATTGAAGCGGCTCCTGCCCAATCTAGGGGGTCCAAACGCCTCCTGCCGGAGGCTCTACGTGGGGGTCGTGCGGTCTGTTATAAGCACACACTGAACCCTAAAATGCTTAATCATTATGGCTTTCAGCCATCTCAGTACAATAGTCGTAGTCAGCAATAATCATTGGTACTAAAATCAGTCTATTTCGAACCTTTACGGTGATCGGTTGCATAAGGGTCCCTTTTTCTTAAATTGTATTAATTAATTAAATAAATAATAATTATCTTTTTAAACAATTTCTTTTTTTTAAAAAGCCTCTTTGAAGGGACCCTATAACATTTGGTGGCAGCGGTGGGATACGGAAATCCCCAGTGCCGATTCGCGTAAACTACATTTGCGTTAAATCAGTAAATAGACTCTCCGTATCCTGCAATCCTATAAAAAATAAAATTTAATGGTAATAAAACCAGTGAAGTGTTCATAAGTAGCACGTTACGATTCTGCGAGTCGTGTACATCCTGAGTGCATAATAATAAGTGCAGCCTACATGTATCCTGTGAGTGCCCTGTGGACATCCTTTAATCGTCCTGCGAGTATCCTGTGAGCGCCAGTCGCGTTCTTCAACCGACTAATAGCTTCACATACTTCTGGCATCCTGCGAGTCCTCAGAGCATCCTGCGAGTCCTCCGAGCATCCTGCGAGTTCTCCGAGCATCATACGAGTCCTCCGAGCATCCTGCGAGTCCTCCAGGGATCCTGCAGATCCTGAAACGTCATAAGTGTCGTCCTATGACCCGCGAGTGTTTTGTGTTTAGTCTAACAAGTGTTCCGTGAATCTAAGAGTGTCGGTTGTGTTATCTGCGTGTGAGTGTCGCTATGCAGTCGTTCTCAGCTCTAGCTCTTATCGCCGCCTACGTATTCCTGTAAGTCAACGAACAATTATTGTTAACCGTAACCTTATCTCCGCTAGTTTAAAATTAATATTTTGTTTCTTGACGTCTAGAATTTGCATGTTATGCCTCCTAAAGTACCAAAAAACGAAGATAGTAAATTGCAAATTGAAATTCCATCAGAGCCTTCAGATCCAAAATCTCCAATCTTATCACCAAGAATTACTAGGCAAACAGTAGAAATGGAGCTTAATACTTTACTAAAATTCGTAAAACCATATGACGGCAGTCGCGAGAAACTAAATTCGTTTATTAATAATTGCAATAATACTTACGAGCTAGCATCCGAGGCACAAAAGCCAATTATATTTAAATATATATTATGTCAACTTACAGACAAAGCCGAAATTGCGTGTTCGATTAAAGAGTTCACATCTTGGGAACAGTTAAAAGAGTTCCTTAAAACTCAATTTTCAGAAAGAAATCACTATACACATTTACTTAATGACCTCCAGGAAAGCAAACAAACTTCGTCTGAAAATGTAGGACAATTCGCCCTTCGCATGGAGACTTACCTTTCTCAATTATTAACAGAGATATCGCTCTCTAATTATAAAGCCAAAGAAATACCAGGTCGCACAGCAGCCATGGAGGACCTAACACTCCACCACTTCCTTATGGGCTTAAACCCTCGCGTATCAAACATGGTAAGGTGCAGGGCACCTAAAACTTTCAATGAGGCTGTTAACTTAGCCATTTCCGAAGAAAGGATTTTAGATACTCTTTATAGGCGAAATCATAGCTCACAACGTGAAAAACAGGCTAGCCAAAATAGGTCCAACCCTAAAATCTTTGCTCAGAAAAATAAAAACTCGCAGAAATCATCTTCGCAACCAATTACGTCGGGTAGCAATCATAAACACGACCCAAACATTACATGCAAATATTGCAAAGAGATTGGTCACGATATAAATAACTGTCAAAAGCGACAGAAACGTTACCCGAGTTCTCAATTTCATCAGGATCAAAGTAAATCCTCTGGGTCCCAACCCAATCCTAAATCTCCTCAAATCAATTTCATCGATGATTGCGATGACTCTGGTGAATCTACCCACGAAGACGAAGGTGAAAATGTCGAAGTGGAAGATTTAAACGAATAAACGTCCTGCAACCGTGCCGAACGGGACGTCATGTCAAAGTCGGCACACATTTGAACCACATGAGTTCAACCTTTCAAACTTCCGAGGTTATACATCAGGGTAACCAGCCCCAAAACGGCAACCTCAATCCTCTTAAGGTTATACATCAGGGTAACCAGCCCCAAAACGGCAACCTTAACCCTTCCGAGGTTATACAGCAGGGTAACCAGCCCCAAAATGGCAACCTCAATCCTCTTAAGGTTATACATCAGGGTAACCAGCCCCAAAATGGCAACCTTAAATCTTCCAAGGTTATACAGCAGGGTAACCAGCCCCAAAACGGAAACCTCAATTCTCTTAAGGTTATACACCAGGGTAACCAGCCCCAAAACGACAACCTTAACTCTTCCGAGGTTATACAGCAGGGTAACCAGCCCCAAAACGGAAACCTCAATTCTCCTAATAAAATTTATGAGGTTAGTATCGATACCTCTAAAAAACTACTACCTCATGTGTTGATAGAGTCACAAGTCTCTGATATTCCACTAACACTCCTTGTAGACTCAGGGTCTGCAATCTGCTTGTTAAAAGAATCAAGTGTCCTAAACAAGCCAAAAATCATTCATAAACCTATAAGCATTAAAGGCATCGATCCTGGCGTTGAAACCACTCAAACTATGGGTCATTTTAATTTAAAACTAAAAGTCTCGGATTCTAAGTCAATTAGCCATAAATTTCACATGATCAAAGAAATTAACCTACCTTATGACGGCATTATAGGTAATGATTTCCTGACGGCTAACAGTTGCAACATTGACTACAGTCGTGATGTTCTTAAAATAACTCGCAATGAAATTAAAATCCATTTCCTTGACTCTTGCTACATCATACCACCACGCACAGAGACTGTAATAGAATGTACCGTCACAAATCCAGAATTAAAAGAAGGCGTGATCCTAGATCAACATCTTTCTAGTACTCTTCTAGTTGCTAATTGTATAACAAAAGTTAAAGACAATAATAGAGTCAATATATCCGTTGTTAACACCTCTAATAAACCTGTTAAGATTAAACGCAACCTTAACCTTAAACTAGACCCAATTGTCGCTTATCCTATTCAATCGACTCCTCTTAGTGAAAACGTAGTTGAGCGTACTAGGAAAGTTCTAAATTCCCTGAGAACCTCCCACCTGAATGACGAAGAAGCTCAAGCGCTCTTTAATTTATGTTCAGATTATTCTGATATATTCCACCTACCCGAAGAGGCTCTGTCTTTTACGCCAGCCATTCAACATGAAATCAAAACCACTATTAACACTCCGATACATACAAAATCTTACCGTTTTCCAGAGTGCCATAAAGAGGAAGTGGAAACCCAAATTAGTAAAATGTTGGACCAAGACATCATCAAACCCTCAAATTCCCCATGGTCTTCTCCTATATGGATTGTTCCAAAAAAAGCAGACGCTTCTGGCCAAAAGAAATGGCGCATCGTAATTGACTATAGAAAGTTAAACGATGTCACAATAGGTGAAATTTATCCTATCCCTCAAATTACCGAAATTCTTGACCAATTGGGTAAAAGCCAATATTTCACTACCCTCGACCTTTCATCAGGTTTCCATCAATTAATGATATCACCAGAAGACGCACCTAAAACAGCCTTTTCTGTACCTCAAGGCCACTTTCAATTCAATAGAATGCCGTTTGGCTTAAAAAATGCCCCAAGTACGTTTCAGAGACTTATGAATACCTGCCTTGCTGGGCTACAAGGCTCTCGTTGTTTTGTTTATTTAGACGATATAGTCCAGTATGCATTTGATTTAAATTCAGCAATCCTAAATCTCAAGGCCATTTTCGACAGACTTCGAGAATTCAATTTAAAACTCCAACCAGAAAAATGCGAATTTCTCCGAAAAGAAGTTACTTACCTAGGTCACATTATCACCAAAAACGGTGTAAAACCAAATCCAGATAAAGTGAAAGCTGTAACACAATATCCCGTTCCAAAATCTGCAAGAGACATTAAATCTTTCTTGGGCCTCGTGTCATACTACAGGCGTTTTATCCCTAACTTTTCGAAACTAGCCAAATCCCTTACCTTGCTCCTGAAAAAGGACGCCCCGTTTGATTGGACGAATGAACAACAACTTAGTTTCGAAACCCTAAAAAATAAACTAGTCGAAGCACCTATATTAGCATATCCTGACTTTAATCAAACCTTTTTGTTAACCTGCGATGCATCTAATTACGCTATATCAGCTATCCTGTCTCAAGGTCCCATCGGGCGCGATCTTCCAATTGCCTATGCGTCCCGCACCTTAAATAAAGCCGAATGTAATTACAGTGTTACGGAAAAGGAATGTCTAGCGATAGTATTTGGAACTAAAACCTTCCGACCATATTTATATGGTCGCCGATTTACCATTGTAACAGATCACAAGCCGCTTCAATGGCTATTCAATTGCAAAGATCCCGGATCTAGACTCATTCGATGGAGGTTGAAACTTGAAGAATTTGAATATGATATTCAGTATAAAAAGGGTAAAATAAATGCCAACGCAGACGCTTTGTCTAGATTCCCTGTTAATCCCGTTCAACCTACTGCTGACGAAATAACAACACCTAATCTTCTAAATTCCGAAGCTAATATTACACCTGAAAATATTGACAGTAATTCAGATAGAGATTTTTTCGACTTCATTACATCACCTACTTCCCTTCAGTCGGATGAACTTAATCCGGACCATCTCTTTGACATCCCTACCCCAGACCTTATTAATACAGAATCTCCAAATCCTATCTCTATAAGAGTCCCATCAGAGAGCACTGTAATTCAAGACGCGCACCTCAGTTCCGTCCCTGACTTATCCACCATTGACTATTCCAACTTCCTGAAACAAATAGCGGATAAACATAAATCATTCAATACACACATTATCGAACATAATGCCAGTTTGCTAAAAGCCACATCTAAGGTTGTCTTAGTGCCCACGTCGATTGATTTGGATGAATCAAATCCGTATATTGAAGAAATATTAAATAATTTAGAAAATCAAGACCAAATCCGCAACCAAGAAAAACAATTACATACCTTCTATAAAGTCCAAACAGGAAATAAAGATTACTACTTCCTGTACGTAAAAGTACATCACTTCGACCAGACGTCATATGACGAAATATTTAAAACCCTCAAATATATTCGTAATGAACTTGTGATAACTGATCAAATTAAAGAAATTAGTATATCCGACTTCCGTGACCCTTTTGAAAAACACAGTTATGTTAAAATCTATAATATTATAAACTACCTATTTCATAATACTGGCATACAAATAGATATCTATCATAATAACGTTACTTACCCATCACCGTCTGAAGTTAAGAAAATTCTCTACGACAATCATGACTTACCCATAGCTGGTCACCTTGGTGTCAGTCGTATGTATGATAGATTGAAACAGTTATATTATTGGAAAGGTATGCGCAATGACATAGAGTCGCATGTTAAAAGTTGTAAATCGTGCCAAGAAAACAAAGCTTTACGCAAAATAAATCGCGCACCAATGCAAATTACAAGTTCGTCAACTAAGCCGTGTGAGCGCATATCGCTTGATATAGTAGGACCTCTTCCAGAATCCGGTCCGGCAAACCTTAAATTCATATTAACACTACAAGATGATTTCACTAAATTCTCCACCGCGTACCCCGTCCGCAGCACGACAGCCGAAGAAACATGCGAATGTTTATTACATTTCATATCGGTATTTGGCCTTCCAAAAATGATTTTGACAGACCAAGGCACTAACTTTACAGCAGACCTATTCAAGAAAACGTGTGAATTTCTAAAAATTAAACAGCTATGGTCTACTCCATACCACCCACAAACACAAGGCGCCCTTGAACGGAGCCACTCAACCTTGAAAGAATATTTAAAATCTTTCGTCAATAAAGAACAAACAAATTGGCCCCGTTATGTATATACAGCCATGCTTACTTATAATACTACTGTTCATACCGTAACGCACTACACCCCGTATGAATTAATGTTTGGCAATAAACCGTTTATCCCAAACTCTATATGTAACGAAAGCCTGGACGCCACATACCCCGAATATGTCCGTATGCTACAAAACCGCTTAAAGTATTCTCGCGATAAAGCTCTTGAATACGTCCACAGATCTAAGATAACGTCTAAAACATATTACGATTCCCATAGTCGGCCAGTACAATATAAAATCGGCGATTACGTTTACTTAAAGAACCACCTTAGAATGCGAAAGGCCTTATCTCCCATATGGAAAGGTCCGTATAAAGTCGTAAAAGTTCACGGCAATAACACCTTATCACTATTGATAAACAGACGACACGTCCGTCACCACTATGACCAAGTGAAACTCGCAGAAGTCGCCAACAACCTGTGAAAGAAAACTTTTAAATTAGAATCATAATTAAATTGATATTTTTAGTAGATAGACTATATACCTTTATGTAATCCATATAGACTAGTTAGGTTAGTAGTAATAAGTTATTACATTAAATATTTAGTTAGTATTCATAATACATGCATACCTATGTACTTACAGTGCCTCAGCGGAGCTCCAACCATCTAACGAGTATGTCCACGCGATAACTGCGAGTCCTGGAATATACTTCGATTACATAGGGAAATTAAAAATCAATAATGGCATCCTAAATGTCATTATGCCGTTAGATATTTTACATATTAAACCGCATATAGAAAATATAAATTCAGCATTAGAAACAGTAATTTATACATGTAAACAAACCGGTTACATAAAACACTCAGAATGCCACAATACGGTGGAACCATTAGTAGTTCAACAACGAAATTTAATCAAACTATTTAGTTCCATATCTTACCTTATTGATAATGGTGACCACAGAAACAAACGAGCATGGATTGGAGGAATTGGAATGATTCTAAAACAAGTTTTTGGTACTTTAGATGAAGACGACGCTATTCAATATGATCGAGCTATTGAATCGATGCAAAACAATCAAGATAAACTTATGTCTTTTATAAAAAATAATATTTTAATAACTAAATCTGTTATATCAACATATAATAATACGTTTCACAAGATTCAACAAAACGAAGTAATGTTAAATGACGCTATCAGCAAACTCTCGAGCAGTATTCAAAATATTTCTAAAACTACGCATATTTTAGAACTAGATTTTGTCCGTAATACATTGGAAACTTCCATGGTCACCCTAACATTTCAACTTGAAGATATAACAAGTGCGATAATGCTTTGTAGTCAAAACATACTGCACCCGTCCGTTATGTCGCCTACCGCTATGTACCGAGAATTAGCTGATAACGTAAGGCACCTGCCGAATAATCTAAACTTACCTGTACAATTAGATATAAGTTCAGTTCATACTATTATAAAAGTGTCTACTTTATTGTGTTATTATTTTAACGATAAACTAATATTTCTTTTGCGTGTCCCTTTGATATCCAATCAAGAATATTCTTTGTTTAATAATATTGCATTACCAACACCTCACGATGCCAATCAACTAAACACATTTGGTTTAATTGTACCCAGTGCTAAGTACATAGCTATAACAAAAGATAAATCAAATTACTGTAAATTAGAATCATTGGAAAAATGTAAACTAATACATTTGGCAGAATATTTATGTGAAATTCCTATTATTTACAAAACTGATTCAAGACCAAGTTGTGAAAGCGAACTGTTATCTAAAACTATTAAAGAAATTCCCGCGATATGTAATGTTAAACTTATTCAAGGTAATCTAGATATTTTTAAATCACTCAATAATAATAAATTTATATATGTTCAATCTGAATTAACGAAACTTTCACTAGATTGCCAAGGTCACAATCAGATAAAGGAAATAAATATATTCGGTATTGGCATCTTATCCATACCAACCAATTGTATCGCCTATTGTAGAGGTACCACGCTGTTACCTAGATATAGCAATGTTCTAAACTTAACTTCACCTATTAATCTGCCAGATTTCAATTTAATAAATAGTAGTTGTTGTAAAACAAATAGTATAACAAATAATATGTCCCCTACCCACTTAGAGCAAATTAACTTAGATGATATGAATCATAATAGCAAAGCAATTAACAACCTCTTATCAGACGTTGATAAAATTCAGGAAACACCCCACATAATTAAATATGGGACACATTATTCAATAATTATAAGTTTAATTGTATGTTTTATTTTGTTTTACTTAGTTTATAGAATTGTAGTTTTTTGTAAACCCAATTGCAACCTTCGCAAATATAGTTTCCGCAAATGCGATAAATCTAAATCGGAATCTGTGGAACTGGAGCAAACCATTCAAGAAATTCCAGCTCCAGCCCTAAGAACCTCTTTCTAAGGTTAACTTTGGTTATCATCCCCAAAGTTCACTCTGATAGGGGAGGTGTTATAAGCACACACTGAACCCTAAAATGCTTAATCATTATGGCTTTCAGCCATCTCAGTACAATAGTCGTAGTCAGCAATAATCATTGGTACTAAAATCAGTCTATTTCGAACCTTTACGGTGATCGGTTGCATAAGGGTCCCTTTTTCTTAAATTGTATTAATTAATTAAATAAATAATAATTATCTTTTTAAACAATTTCTTTTTTTTAAAAAGCCTCTTTGAAGGGACCCTATAACAGGTCCATGGCCCTATACGGGGCTCCTGTATGAGCGCGCTCTCTGGCGCTGCGGCCAGCCCGCCGGTTGAGCACGGCCCAAAGGGTCATGGCCATCCGGATGGTCCGAGGATACCGCACGGTCTCCTGTGAGGCAGCGAGCCTCCTTGCCGGATTGCCGCCATGGGATCTGGAGGCAAAAGTCCTCGCGCACGTATGGGAGTGGCGCGAGGAGGCGAAACGCCGGGGCGTGAGTCCGCTGCCGCGAGAAATCGCGGCACAGCGGACGGAGCTCCGGCGGGATCTCATGGCGTCATGGAAAGTACGGTTGTCGCAACCCAGTGCTGGGCACGCCACGATTGCGGCGATAAGTCCCCTCTTTGAGGAGTGGCTGGAGAGGCGCCACGGCGTCCTCACCTTCCGCCTGACGCAGGTCCTCACCGGACACGGCAGCTTCGGGAGGTTCCTGTGTCGGATAAGGCGGGAGGAAACGTCCGGGTGTCACCACTGTGTGGATCGCCCGGAGGACACGGTGGAGCATACGGTGGAGGTCTGCCCGGCTTGGGCAGAGCACCGCCGTGTCCTCTTGGAGGCGATCGGCGGCAGAGACCTCTCGCGTCCGGCCCTGGTTCAGGCCATGGTACGGAGCGAGAGGGCATGGGCAGCCGTCACCTCCTTCTGCGAAGCAGTAATGCTCGCGAAGGAGGAGGCGGGACGGTTGAGGGAAAGGCAAGTTTCGTGCCCTCTCGCTCCTAGCCGCCGCAGGAGACGCCAAGGGCGTCGGGAATCCCGGGCGGATTTCCGGCCACCGTAGGCGCGGGCTTGCGGACGGTGAGCAATGGGTAGCTCACCGTCCGGTAAGGACCAGGCCCGGGTCGACGGCGCGTTGTATTCCACGCGCGCCTCAAAGAGATGTCGTCAGCACATAGTAGGGGTCCACTAGGGCCGATGCCTGCCGGGGTCGCGGGAAGGTACTTATGGGTCACCGAGGCCCCCGCAACACAGGCAACAAGAAGGAATACGGGTGGGTTTTAGTCAGTAAGAGTCTGACACACCCTCCCGCTCCGCCTAGAGCGGGAGAAGTTATTTGATGATTTCCCACCCAAAAAAAAAAAAAAAATTCAACATTTCGATAATCAATTTAATTTCTTAGTTTTAAAAGAATCAAACCGCTTAATCAAAACTGTTTCTCTGAAAACCAAGTATGAGCCGAAAATAAATTAACCGTAAAAACAAGTAGTTCAAGTAAAATCGAGAGTATCTTGGGAAGCCAGAAGAAACTACCGCCTTCGAAAAACAGAAATGTTTTCTAAAAAGATTTTCTGCAAACTTGGCTACTTTGAATCGATATTTTATAGGTGACGAGTTTCTGATAATATTGGAGTTTTACTAAAAGTAAAAATGTTAGTTATTTTTCACAGACTGAAATAACTTGTTTTTCTTCTCATAATTATTTTGGTATACTAAGTGTGTCATAATTTTTGACCGCCCGAAGAGTTGCCAATAAGGCGTGAGGTCATAAAATAGGTCCTTATTGCACAAATATAATTTTATATCATCATTCATTTTATTAATCTAACCTATTAACCATGTATTATTTTGTGATAGTTTTTAAATAAAAATACAGTAGAATCCGGCTATAACGACCCTCAAGGGACCGGCGATATTATGTCGTACTAACCGGATGACGTACAAAACGGCAGGATTATTTCTTAAGTACATATGTACTTAACTTACGAATACATATGTATTATAAATGCGAAAGTTTGATTTTCCTATTTAGGTAAATAAAACATTTTGTAGGAATTACATGTGCTTTATTTTAATGGTTCATGTTAACAGGTAATGAGGTACATAATACAGCCGAGTCTACAGACTGTAGACTATTGAAATAGATTGCCATTTTTGGTTTATTAGTATAAAACAAACATGGAACTGTATTAAGACTATGTATGTATGAATAAATAAAAAGGTACGTTAATCACTTGTAAGTTGACATACCAATGCCCAGCCCTTCGGGACCTATTGGTATGGTGCTATGGCATATCTGGCTTTTTTAGCTTTCTGGAGCGTCGTCTCTATCACTTATAGTGATAGAGATCATAACAGTGAAGCAGTGTGACAGAGGTTTTTTAGAGCTTGATGTACCTTTCAAAATACAATTCCAATCTCCTATATTCAACAAATAGTGTTTTAAAATTCGCTACATTAGTCACTTAAAGCTACTTCAATCAACAACCCCATTCATCTCACTTTACGTCAACACACACACACACAAACCACGTTAGAAAACTATATGTAATCAGCGCACTGACTACATCGCTCCCCGCGGAGGAACCGAGCTGACTTCAATGAATTCTAAATGCTGTTCACCGATTAACTGACAACATTCATCACTGATGAAATGTGATGTTATAATGTTGTTCTTATAGAGTTTATTTGGTTGTTTTTCTCTAGAGACATAGAATTGCTAAGGAATTGGCTCGTAATTTGAGGTCAGTAAAATGAATAAATTAGGTCAATTTTGTGAATTTTCTATAGTGATCAAAAGTGCCAGTACTCTTTTATGTGCAAAAATGAATGGAATACTTTAAATTTCATCCTAACTTGCCTGAGCATCAAGGCTTATCTTGATCCCACCGTGTGGTCTCTTTTAGATCTGTAGCCAGGGATGCTGTGGATGCTTGAACTATAAATCACTATTTACTAACATGAATCACATGAAATTATTGTCTGTTTCGCAAATTATAAGTGTATGTTGTGTGACTTTTATCTACATTGACATACGATTCAATTTGCCAATATTCACATTCATTCGTGAGGTGAAGGTATGCGAGATACTGAGACTATAAAAGTAGTTAGAAGTTCATCAACTCGCATTAAAGACGTTTCATCTTGAAACTGCGAAGTAAAATAAGTTCAATATACTTCAAACGTACGTGTCGTTGTAGTAAATGTTACCTACAACAGTGATCTAAGCGAATATTATACATAAACATGTAAAATTATATGTTTGTTTGTAAGAGGTAATCTCTGTAAATACTGACACGATTTCAAAATATCTGATAGAAAACTATACTATTTCTGAGTGCCATAGGAAATGTTTTATGGTATAATTGAAATCCACGCATACGAAGTCGCGGGCAGAAACTAGTAGATACAATATCAAGAAAAGTTTTATAATGAACCTTGATTTTGCATTGATTGATTGTAATGTAATAAATTGACTGGAGAGTATATTGCCATTTCATCATTTCAACCGAAAGACGACCATTGCTGAACATAGGCTTCCCCCAAGCACCGCCACTTCGACCGGTTCTGTGCTTCCCACATCTAGCGGACTCCTGGCCTGATTACAAGGTCATCGTTCCATCTTGTGGGAGGCACTCGGGCACTCCAGAACCTTTCGGTCCCATCGACCATCTGTTCTGCGAGAAATGTTTCCTGCCTACTGCCAATTAAGTTTGGCAATTCTTCAGGCTATGGCGATTACCTTGGTCCTCGTGCTGAGCTCTTCATTTCTGATTTGATCACTTAAGGAAACTCCAAGCGGGCTATGCTATCTCTATTGTCCTTTGGATTTTACCCTTCTAATAAGGCCCATTATGAGCAACCACGTTTCAGTACCATAGATCATTACTAGCTATACGCACTGGTCAAAAACTTTCGTCATGAGACACTGCGGTATGAGGGAAGAGAAGATATTACGTAGCCTCCCGAACGCTGCCCAAGCGAGTCGAATTCGACGATTGACCTCTTTCTTGAAGTTGGCCGGACAAATCAATGGTCCGGCCACTAATTACCCTTTGTTGAACACGAGAATTAAACCCAGAACCCCAGAATGCTTCGGAGATGCGATTGCAACCACTGAACGAACAAGGCAATCACAACAATGTACCCGAAAATAGGCAAAACATCCATTATAACTCATAAAACATTAAATTACGCATAATGCGTAATAAAATGTTTAAACAATTTCACCTTTCCCCTAAAAAATCATGTCATCAAATCATAATTTTCAATAACCCCAAAATTTCAATACAAAACGTTAAAACTCACACGCAATTTCCACCTTTATGCTCAATATCAAATCAATACCATAATTCCTCAAAATTTTTGCATGAAAGTGCGTAGAATTTCAATTTACTGCATTAAGGATCTTAGTGCTATAGATATTGGGCTTAGTTCAGTACCAAGCTCAACGGAAACTGAACATTTTTGGTAAAGTAGTAAACCCGCAATCTGCTCAGGTGCTTGAAATGGTTATTTTGGAGGAAACAGCTTTTGTATTAAAATTACAATTATGTGCTTAGTTTTAGTTGAATGTTCAAAGTTTTCGTTGGTAGTTTTGTAATATGTGGAAAACGTGTGCTTGAATGGAATTAGAACAATAAATAGGTTTGTAAGAACTTAAGCAAGCATTTTCTTAATGAGAAGCCTGCACAATTTTTTCCTAAATAATGTCTTTCCTGAAAGTTAATAGTATATTTCGGTCTTTGGAAATATTTTCTCAATTCTTTGCTTTTGTGTGGCATTATACAAGCATACAATATAATAATAATTAGTTTGTGTGTCTATGTTTCGTTTGAGTGGACTTTGAGTGCCTGAGGCAGAGTCAAGAGTATTATGTGGCTATATTTACACCGGAATACTATTTCAAACTTGATTCATTTTAGCTCGTCGTTAGTTTCAGGTGTCAGTAGGATATTTTACTGCTTTTATTTTATATTTAGTGTGTACGGTTAGTTAAGTTTACATAATTATGTTAGTACTTGGCATATAAACTGCAAAAAATAAACTAACATCACGAACACTGAAAACCAAAACAGTACCCCATCTGTACTGTTTGGTCAGTTTAAAGTGTTCGTGATGTTAGTTTATTTTTATTTTTTACAATTTACGAAGAAAACAGATAGGTACGGTGTTCATATTTTCCCTAACAAATCTATTCACAAAACCATAAAAAATATTCTACTAAGTACTCCTGACACGAAAAACCTAAGAAAAGAAAAAGTAGAATCCATTTCCACACATCCCATCCCTTTTACCTGAATCCGAACAGATCTACCCGTGAAATATCAGCATCGTGCACCGAATATAAAAGCAGTACTCCTTATACATTACCATATCGTTCCACGTTTGAAAGCCAACTTTATTGCTTTTCCTATCAAAGGGCGCAACGGAATTTAAACTGTCCATTAGCTTCGAGAGCGTATTTAAATTGCGGAGTAATGAATACGGTGTATATTTTGCTTGTGGTTCAGGATTGGGTACGGTGTTCTTTCACGGGGTAATTAGGACTGGTTGGACAGATGGCGTCAATTTGTCGGGACAATATCGAATGGGGAATGTGGTGATTAATGTTATACGAGTAGTTATTTCGATTCTCTGTATGAAGAAATTGTATTTTTAACGCCATTTTGTGCCGGTCCTTGTCATGTTGGAAACCACGGCTTTAAAGTGTCAAATAGCCAGCATGCAGTGAATAAGTTTAGTAAGTAATCAAAGCTGCAAAGTTTCTGAATTGAATGAGAAACAGTCTATGAATGTAAGATTTTATGAACCGTCACATTTACCTATGAAAGTAAGCAGAATCCGCTCACTGATTAACATTATATTGTATCATACACACAAGTTACGAGGATTTCGCATTTTTGTTAAAAATGGAACCTATTAAGGTCAATGATTGCAGTACATAAGCATCTTTTGTGAGAAGCGTTTTGTAAACAAAAATTTAATCCCAAAGAAAAATTCTCGCGCATACTCTTTAATGACCATTCCCCAACGAACCAATACTCTTAAAATGGTACATTTACACAATATACGAGTATAAACTTTAGTAGCAACAACAGGGTATTTGATATGCTCGCAGATTCAAAAACGGAAAGTACGGTAAAAACTGAGGGTAGTCGAAAGCTCGTACCGAAAAAAACACGCTCAACACGAAAATGAGTGCGGACAAAAACGCCCTAGTTTCATTGAATTGTTTGTGACATACTGTTACGAATGTTTGAGTTGAGAATAATTTTGTGCGTTTTGGCATAAAAAAGCTTTTAGGTATAAACTACCAGAATCAATGGCATGGCTGGGTTAGAAGCTAAGTGAATATAAGTTGTACGTTTCTATCTTCTTTTAGAATATAAATGTAAAACTAAAATAATGCTAAAATAAAAGTTGTTCTGGGCTTTGTGCGTGTGAAAACTTGAGACAAACTGTGTCCACGTGTGCAGTGTGTGCAACGCATTAATGACATCGGGTCTCTCGATCGCCACTACCTTTATTTGTGTAAAATGAGAGATTGTATTAGTACTGACAAGTACAGCCAGTGACCTGCATAACCCGATCCCTCTTCCATTCTTCTTATTTATAAGCGGAGTCAGGTAATGCAGTGTACTGACCGTACCTAAACATAAGAAAAAATGTGTTTGATTTTGTAAGAAAAGCGGTAACTTTAGTTGCATTTAGTTTTGAAACGAAAATAAATAAATGATGATGCTGCACAGAACATTATTATACTTCAGTACCTAAATAAGATGCACCATAGGCAGTAATTCCCACTATCAACCATGGCGACTGACTTATCTTTTGACCACAACAGGAGCTATTGCTCTTCAACAAAAAAACATAAGAGAAGATATTACGTATCTTCTCTTATGTTTTTTTGTTGAAGAGCAAATTTGAAGTTTCTCTGTGTTTCTGAATTTTAAATACTCGGAGAGTGTCATTGTTGAAGAGCAATGACACTCTCCGAGTATTTAAAATTCAGAAACACAGAGAAACTTCAAATTTCTTGCACAAGTTAGCCAACTCCCACAGTAGTATGTAACCTCAGAATCACGTCCTCGGTTTAAATAAATCCATCTCAATATTCCCTTTGAAGCCATTACTTTACAACGCTCCAGTTCTGTTCCTAACTCCGAAATAATTTAATTTTCTATTGCACTCCAGTTTCCATGTTCGTGTAACAAGGTGTTAAAAAATTGGAAAATGTACTTACGATATATATATAACATCACTCTAGTTTTTCCCGAAGGGATACGCTTTTTTTTTTGTTAGTTGGTAAATTATCAAATAACTTCTCCCACTCTGTGCGGAGCGGGAGAGTGTGTCAGACTTTTACTGACTTAAACCCACCCGTATTCCTTCGGTTGCCTGTGTAGCCAGGGGCCTCGGTAACCCTTTTGGACTTCCATACGACCCCGGAAGGCATCGCCCCTAGTGGACCCGCGCATTTGTGCTGACATCTCTTTGAGGCACACGTAGGCCACAACGCGCCATCGACCCAGGCCTGGTCCTTATCGGACGGCGAGCTACCCATTGCTTACCGTCCGCAAGACTGCGCCTATGGTGGCCGGAAATCCGCCCGGGGCTTCTCCTGCGGCGGCATGGGGCGAGAGGGCGCGAAATTTGCCTTTCCCTCAACCGTCCCGCCTCCTCCTTCGCGAGCATAACTGCTTCGCAGAAGGAGGTGACGGCTGCCTATGCCATCACACTCCGTACCATGGCCTGAACCAGGGTCGGATGCAAGGAAGTGATACGCTGAGCTGTAACACCTGTTGTTATGTTTAAGTCACAGGCCATAGGCTTGCGCCTTCTGCCATCAACTGTAAACAAATCCAGACTCCCAGAATAATGCCTCTTTTCAACCGACTTAAAAAAAGAGGTTTCTCAATTCGACCGCTTAAATATATTTAGGTGTTCGAGCCTACGCTCGACCCACTGTGAGATTACCCCCTTGAACTTTGCGCGTTTGCAGTGTGTATCTACCCTCTATTTCCCTCACATTTACGATGTGACCGGTGACAGTTACGTGCCTAGGCGCCATCGCCGGTTAGCTTGTCATGTCAGTACGTCTTTGAAAATATCATCGATAGGATGTGCACTTATTGCGAATGCCCGCTCCCAGGACGGCAGACTCGCTATTATATGTGCAATGGGGTAAGCCCCCAATTGTATCCTCACAGCTTGAGGGATTGATAACGGAGAGGTTACATTCTCATTGTTAGAGTTGAGTATGGAGCGGGCTCGCTGGCGGGATATTCCTGAGGAGGTAGTTGAGGGCGCAGTAAACACAGTACTTTCTTCAGAGTGAACACGATGGAGTAAATAAAACACTTCTTTATTTTTCTTCTGTTATTTCTTCTAATACTGCTGGATTCGGAATGCCTGACCATAGAAACTTGTCCCCTTTTTATAGAAAGACCTAACCAATAACAACACTTCAATTTTGCACACGGCACTAACCCTTTTCCTGTCAACCAATCAGAGCGCTTTAAGTTTGCACACGGCACTAATGTGACTTTTGTATGGGAAACTTACTTTGGCAATTTTCTATGGTAAAACGTCCCTTACAATGTTTTTCTTATTTTTCTAATATAGGAATGGACCTATTTTATCTATATACAAAAAACTGTATCAAAAAACCTTAATTTAAACCTTAAAAATAGCGAAATTCTGTAACGGTTCTCGTTACGGTAAAGTTTCTCAGTACTTAAGCTTATGCATTGACATGGTACAAGTGGCGCCTCCTAGCGTTACGAATGCGCAACAATTCAATGTCATTACCACAATTATTTTCTGGCCTATTTTAATACAGTATCAATCTGAAAAGTTAGTAACTTAATAATAGTATTAGTTATCGTCGCTAACATTCTCCCCCACGGTGCGCAGCACGCCATCCTTTGGAAGCGACGATGCCGCAGGAACCAGCACAATGGTCCGTCGAGTTGGTCGGCGAAGTATTCCTCCTGATGTCCGCACGTCCAGTACTCTGGTTCTTCCATCTGGTCCAGGGTACGTCTTAACGACTTCTCCGCGAGGCCATGAATTTCGCGGTAGCGTAGCGTCCACTATTAGCACGATGTCTCCTTCTCTTGGGTCGTTGGTATCTCTGCCTTCAAGTTTCCTTGGCACCGCTTTTATCCAATGCAATACGGTGCTGGAGTCTGTCCAGTAGGTTTTCTTTGTTACTTCAAGCTCCGTCTCTTCTTCAACTGTGGCTGCTAGTCTGCTACCGAGTAAGGCTGCTTGTAGTTCTAACCTTGGAATTGAAACTGGTTTGGTTGGCGTTACTCTTGCTTTGCCGGCGATCATGGAGATGTGCACTCTTCCTCCAGGCTCCGTCCAGACCGTTCTCCAGTAAACCACCGCCGCGTAGGCCTCTTCACTTGCGTCGGTGAACGTATGTAGTTGTCCTTTTCTGTCGCGGGGTGAGATGCACTTAGGAATCTTCAATCTTGTTAACGTCGACACTTCTTCCAAGTACTTCATCCATGCTTCTCTTTGTGATTCATTAATTACTTCGTCCCAGTCTATTTTCTTTCGCCAAATATCTTGAATTAATTTCTTTCCTTGTATTAAGACTGGGGTTGCAAAACTCATTGAGTCAAAGGTAGACATTACGGCGCTCGTAACTTTTCTCTTTGTTGGAGTTCTTCTTCCATCTAGCAGGTTCTTTGTTGTATTACGCAGTCCAACATTGAAGGCTAGCGCGTCTTCCTTTACCAGCCATCTTAGCCCCAGAGTCTTTTCTTCCTTTGTAAGTTGCAGAGAATCTTCTTTACTGGTGTCTTCTACGTCTGGTAGTATCCCCGAATTGTTACTGGCCCAACCTTTCAGATGGAAATCTGCTCTCGCGTGAATTTCTTTTACTTCCTTTGATATCTTCTTTGCTTCAGCTGTAGACGCAAAACTCTGTAGGTAATCATCCATGTAATGGTTTCTTTTTATCGCTTTCACTGCTTGGGGATGAGTCTCCTTGAAATCTTCTGCGTTCTTGTTCATCACATATATCGCTGTTGCTGGTGATGATGCTGCTCCAAAGATGATTGACGACATCCTGTACTGTTCAGGCTTGCCCGTTCTTTGATTTCCGCGCCACAGGAATCTGAGACTGTCTCGGTCATCTTCTCTGATTTTGATCCGAAGGAACATATCTTGGATGTCAGCCATGATGGCCACTGGCTCCTCTCTGAAGCGTAGTAGTACGCCAAATAGGGACTGTAATAAGTCTGGACCTGATAGCAAGGCGTCGTTGAGGCTCTTCCCTTCATACTTGGCAGCTGCGTCGAATACTATCCTTGGCTTCTTCTTGATTGGGTGCACGATAGCAAAGTGGGGTAAGTAAAATATTCTTCCCTTCTTCAAAGTTTCCGGAGCCTTCTCTGCATATCCTTTTTCAATTAAACTCTGGATCTGCTTCTCATAGTTCTCTTTAACTTCTTCATCTTGATCCAACTTCTTTTCAATGTTGATTAGTCGTCGGATTGCTTGACTGTAGTTGTTGGGTAGGCTCTCGTCTTCCTTTTTCCACAAGAGTCCTGTTTCAAACTGACCACTTGGCAATTTCTTCGTAGTTTTCTCAAGGATTTCTAATGCTCTTCTATCGCTGTCATTTGTAGGTGACCGATTTTGAATTCCAAGAGACTCTAACTGAAAATGTTCTCGTACGATTTTTCTATGCTTTCTATGCTTTCAGGTCGTCGATTGTTCTTGCTACGATCGTTTTCTTGTCTCTTCTAAGAGCCCCTTTTATTTTCAACTGGATCTTTTGTGAACTATCCTTTCTTATCATCTTTCCACCGACTGTCTCAATTGTGAGTTGTTCTTTTTGCCCTTCGGCTCCAATCTTCTCAGCTATTGATGCGTCTAAAAGTGTGATTGTTGATCCTTCATCTAGCAATGCTAGTACGCGCGCTTGGCCTTTTGGTCCATAAAGGTCCACTGGGATGATTTTTAGGTATGCCTTCTCTTCCCCTTTAGCGTTGTGGATTGAGGCGACCTTTTCTTCTGACGCGCTTCTCTTGTCTTCTTTGTTCGTTTCCTTTTCTACCGGCACTGGTGGTTTGTCAGAGTGTAGGATAGTATGATGCCATCTTCTACACTGCTTGCAGACTGGAGCTTTGCAGTTGATTCTTGAGTGTTTGAATCGGAGGCACTTGAAACATATCCTTGCTTTCTTGATCATGTCCCATTTTTCATCTAGGTTAGCTTCTTTGAACTTCTTGCATTCTATTACAAAATGTTCCTCTTCACAAATCGGACATGTCTTCTTATATTTTTCTTGCGGCGCTTCTTGTACCGTATGTACGGGTTTCCTTATTCCCTTCTTTTGCTCCGAAGGCACTTCGGGTAGAGCAAAATCTCCGCACATGTCGGCTTCTGTTTCCAGGAATGCTTCGACGAGTAATAGTTCTTGAATCTCTTCATCTCTTCTGCTTCTGTGGTAGGCAAACCAACGGAACTTCATGGATGTTGGCATCTTGTCTACTATGGTTCTTAATGTTTCAGGAGAGCTGAGGTATTGTGGTTTCTTCAAGGCTTTGATTGTCTCGACGGCGTTCTTCACTTTGCTTGCGAATACTCATATGTCACTTGGGTTCTCGCCAACTTTTGACAGCTTTTTCAGCTTCTCTAGTTCTGCCAAAGCCAGCGCTCCAGGTCTTCCGTATCTTGCCTCTAGTCCCTTGATTATTTCGCGTGGGTCTTCAGCAGTAAACAGGAGGCTTTGGACGGCTTCTCTCGCTTTTCCTTGGATTGCTCTTCTAAGGCGCGCTAGGTTTTGTGTGTTACTGAAGGAATCGGCCATGTCTTCATATGATCTTTTGAAAGCTAACCATTCTTCGCAGGTCCCGTTGAAGTGAGGGAGTTCAAGGTACTTCGGTGAAGCGATGTCACGTGACTTTTCGGATAACTTGAGTATGACTGAAGCTAACTCCTGGATGTCACTCTTCTTTTCTTTTGTCTCGATCGGCCTTTGATCCTTATTAGGCCTAGCCCCGGTTTCGATAAACCACTTCTCGACTTCTTGAGTTCGTTCATATAGCTCTTCTCCGGCACCATCTTCTTCTTCTGACTATGCAGCTAAAATTTCTAGTTCAGCTTGAGCCACCTTTGACCGCGCTTCCGCCAATTCCAGTTCCCTTAGTGCTAGGGTCATTCTTGCTTGCGCTTCTGCTTTCTTCCTATGCGACGAGCGAACAGAATGTGTGTCTATATCGCGGGTCGACTTCTTAGGGTAAAGCCGCTGTAGACTCTCTTCCCTTGACGTTGGTGCACTTCCATCGTTCAGGCGCGTTTTCACAGCGATACTTCTTTCTAAATTCTGCAGCGTTGAATGACTTTCTTCATGGCGTGCGGGATTTGACACTTCAATTTCCTCTTTAATGGTGCAGGGTGGGGGAGCGGTGCGAGTTGTTTCCCCCGGTGTTGATTCCTCTCCGGCAGCGTCCTTAGAATGGTGTGTGGGTGGTTGACGTACTTGTGCGCTGCTTGGTGGCGACCTCTTTGTAAGTGTCGATCGATTTGAAATCGACGTATTTGGAGTCGCAGTACTCGTGGATTCACTCGGCGTATTCTGACTCCAATCCGTAGTACTTTCACTCGTAGCCTTTGACTGTGCCGACGCTGCTCTCGTAGTAGGCATCTTCTCAGTTTCTGGAACCCGATCCGGCTCGAAGGACCACTGTTAGAGTTGAGTATGGAGCGGGCTCGCTGGCGGGATATTCCTGAGGAGGTAGTTGAGGGCGCAGTAAGCACAGTACTTTCTTCAGAGTGAACACGATGGAGTAAATAAAACACTTCTTTATTTTTCTTCTGTTATTTCTTCTAATACTGCTGGATTCGGAATGCCTGACCATAGAAACTTGTCCCCTTTTTATAGAAAGACCTAACCAATCACAACACTTCAATTTTGCACACGGCACTAACCCTTTTCCTGTCAACCAATCAGAGCGCTTTAAGTTTGCACACGGCACTAATGTGACTTTTGTATGGGAAACTTACTTTGGCAATTTTCTATGGTAAAACGTCCCTTACAATGTTTTTCTTATTTTTCTAATATAGGAATTGACCTATTTTAACTATATACAAAAAACTGTATCAAAAAACCTTAATTTAAACCTTAAAAATAGCGAAATTCTGTAACGGTTCTCGTTACGGTAAAGTTTCTCAGTACTTAAGCTTATGCATTGACATGGTACAAGTGGCGCCTCCTAGCGTTAGGAATGCGCAACAATTCAATGTCATTACCACAATTATTTTCTGGCCTATTTTAATACAGTATCAATCTGAAAAATTAGTAACTTAATAATAGTATTAGGTATCGTCGCTAACACTCATACTGGCCGAAAGTCGGCTGCGCAGTCAGCAAAACATTAACGAAACGTCGGCTGTACAGCCGACACTTAGACCGAGATTTCGGCTGCGCTGCCTATGAGACGTCGGCTGAACAGCCAACATCTTACTTTGAGACTGCGGTCGTCCAGTTGCATAAAGTATGCTGCGGGCTGTATTCTAAATACTCTTGTCGTCCACAGATCTTGGAACACACAACCATGGGCGAACTCGCCAACTGAGAACCCCCCCCTGATGAGGAAAAAGTATACATGCAATTTGTCAACAAGATTGATAAGATATACCCAGAAGATTGGAGATCCTGGGTTGTAAACTGCGTCGACTACGAGGACCTCTTTGGGAGCAAGATATATTCAGATGATGAGTGTCTACTTCGTTTTGCAATGCCCACAGTTCAGCTTGCCTACGTTTTTTGTGATAGTACCCCAACATCCCTAAGTGAGCGAAAGTATAAGGCTATAAAGAGGAAGCTGATTAACTGGCCTATAGATCGCGCTCTAATTTACGCGCCTCTCGCCACAATGAAAATGATCCACCCAATAGACGCCTTTAACGGGTTTTACGAGTTTCTACCAACAATCAAGCCTCAGTTAATCTCACAAACCGAAGCGTCTAAACTCATTAAATCCTGTGGTCAAAGGTCAGTTTCAACCTCATCGTCTACACAGAGTTATCGCAAAAGGCCTAATAGTCCAAATATGGATCAAAATCCAAGGATAGATAGTCTGGAACGTCTAATGAAGCAGCAAACTGAAATTCTACAGCAGTTTCTGCAAACTACTAGTAAGACTCATCCTCATCAGAATACATTGGTGGATGAGTCAGAGTCTTCAAACGATAGTGACGACGGCAGTTGGGCCGCACCACCATTATCATTCGAGAAAAGGGACCTGCATCAAAATCTCTCGTCTTGTGTGACAACTACAGCAGGGCAAGCAAGTACTTCTGATAGTTTAGAAGAACAACATTTCCACAACTTCAACCCTGAAACCAAAGAATCAGAAGCAAAAGTTGGTGATGCAGACGAATCTCTCGCGAAGCAAGGTATTCAAATTCAGAGATTAAATAGCGAGAAGTGGAGAAACATCCGATATGCTGATGTTCAAAAACAGTTTACCGCAACCCCAGTTTTTACTTTCTTAAAGGTTAATAGCATTCTTGCAAGCACAACACCTCCTTGGCAAATGATTACGTTGTTAGAAAATATGGATCAATGTTTAGCTGGGGTCTCCCACGGCCTCCTTCAACAGAGGCAATGTTTCATGGAAACTTTTAAAAATGCTTCTCTGGAAGTGAAATCTCACATTAGCAAGAATTTCCTGGGACCAGAATGCCATTTCCGGAAATCATCTGATGCACTCCTTCAATACACATGCGGAAAAAGAGCGGAGATAATACAGCATAGGCGAAGTGTTTATAAACCCGCCAATAAGACTTTAAATGAACTATTACACTCAATTCCGCCCTCAGCAACTCACCTTTTTTCGGAACCTCAATTATCGGACCTAATCAAGGAGCAAGGAGGCCCTAACAAGTTTTTTCCTGCAAAACAACGAAACCATACAAACTCCTATAAACCCAGGCCTTTCAAGACGCCGGTCACCCATCAGGAAACCCGGACGAAGATACGAAACGGAGATGAGGCCAGAAGACCTAACTTTAGACAAGAAAGATTCTCGGGCCGATTCTCAGGAAAGCGCCCTTCTACAACACCTACCACGAAAGCAAAGAAAACTAAATTTGAAGGCAGAAAATACTAATTTCATGGCAGGACAGGTAAAGAATAAATTGCTAGTTTGGGAAGACCTAGGCGCCTCAAAAAATCTCCTGTCCATATTATGTGGCTATAAGATTCCTTTCGCATGCACCCCACCATTAAAAGTGTTCAATGCTGATATTTGTACTCGGCTAGCGCCTAAGCCCTCTACAGATATGACGCTAGAAGTCGAAAAAATGTTAAAGTGTGGCGCAATCGAAATATGTAACAGTCCTTCCGGATTCTTATCACCCATGTTTTTAAGAAGGAAATCGGACGGCTCGAACCGGCCAATATTTAATCTAAAGCTGTTAAATGAATATCTGAATCCCCCTAAATTTCGCTTAATAAACTACCACAAAATTCCACTCTGTTTAGACGAATCAGATTATATGATCAAAATAGACCTTTCGCAGGCCTATTTTCACATTCCGATTGTAGAATCTCACCGTAGATTTTTAGCCTTCTATTATAATAGAACAATATTTTAAATGACCTGTCTGCCTTTTGGCCTTGCGACAGCCCCCTATATATTTGCGAAGATAACTAACTGGATTGCAAACATTTTCAGGGAAAGGGGAATCAGAGTGGTAGTATACTTAGACGATTTCATGATAATGCATCACGATCCTGCCATCCTTCTGCAACAGAGCAAACTGGTTCAGGAATATCTCACAAAAATGGGCTGGTGCATAAATTTTCAGAAATCAGTTCTCATCCCCTGTCAGAACGTGGAATACCTTGGAATTCTGTGGAATACAAAAGCAAATATAAAACGGCTTCCAAACCCCAAAATTATAAAAATAACACAATTGATTCGAGGAACCCTACGAAATCAAACGTGGTCTTGGTGGACTGCCAAAGTCTTATTAGGAAATCTAAACTTCGCAACATTTGTCATCCCACTAGGGAGGCTACATTCTCGTCGCATCCAAATAGAAGCCAACCGACTTCGAAGAGAAGACAAACAGACAAAATTTCCGCTCCCGAAAATAGTTGCTCAGAAGCTTCAATGGTGGCTCCGCAACATACGACAACCATCACCAATCCATCAAAAGTCTGCTACAGTCTTTATCACCACCGACGCTGCCTGGGCCGGTTGGGGCGCAACAATCAACAATCGAAAACTACAGGGCCGGTGGGACAATTCTCAGAAATCTTGGCACAGCAACAGAAAAGAGCTCTGGGCTGTGTTGGAGGTACTCCGAAGAACCGGAGTCCAAATGAAAAATCAAACAGTCATGATTCAATCAGACAACCGGTCAGTCGTCGCTTATATCACCAAGGAAGGCGGCACCAAGTCCCCAAAGCTTTTGGAAATCACCGAAGAAATCCTACAGTTGGCCAAACGTCATCGGATAGACTTGATAGCCCGTTATCTCCCCGGAAGATACAATACGATGTCCGACAGCCTGTCAAGGGCGAAGGCAATGCCAGAGTGGACGTTGAACGAATCAATACTTCGGTCAGTATTCCGGAAGTGGGGTTCTCCGACAGTCGACATCTTCGCAAGCGCCCGTTCAGCAATCATGACCAACTATTTGAGCGAGGATGCCAGAGACCCCAATTGCCTATTTGTGGATGCATTCAGCCGGCCATGGAATTTCAAGCTAGGGTGGATATTTCCACCCCCATGTCTCATACCACGCGTTCTACAGCATCTCAAGAAGTGCTCAGGAACCTACTATCTAGTGACGCCACAATGGGAGCGAACCTTTTGGAAAACCGAGGTCAAGAAACGAGCTCTGGGCCAACCATTCAAGATTCCAAATTTGCGCAGGAACCTAGTAGACCTGAGAACGGGACGCCCCCCTCCCGAGATAAAGGACCTGTGTTTGCAGGTCTTGAGGTTACGGGGTGGTCTCATTTAGTGGAATCATGGTCTAGCGAGAGCCGTGAGCTTCTGGAAACGTCGTGGCGGAAATCAACATTAAAAACTTATCGTCCCGCTTGGAACCGCTGGAAATCATGGGCCTTAAGTAATAATTACCAAATGGATAACCCGAAACCTCAAGAGGTAGCGAAATACATCCATTTCCTTCACAAAGAAGTAAAACTAGCAGCTAAAACCATCGCAGTCCACAAATCCGTAGTTACCACGTTCGCAAATCCAGAGATGAGCGATAGACTTAGCTGTCACCCACTTGTCCAACAAATGATGAAAGCAGTCTTCATTGCACGACCACCATCACCAAAACCAAAAACGTGGAATGTCTCGCAATTAGTTGATTTCTTAAAGACATATGAGATTGACAATAATAGTATTTTTCAAATATCGCGGCATGTAGCTGCATTACTTCTTTTATCATCGGGGAGAAGAATTCATGACCTGACGCTTCTGGATATAGGACCAGAACTGTACGAGTCCCATAATAATTATATTGTATTTTGGCCACGGTTCGGCTCTAAAACTGACTCTTCTAAATATAGACAATCCGGCTGGCAGTTATACGATAAAGGTGCTGAAAGATTAAATATAGTATATTGGGTTAATAGACTGATTACCATCAGCAAATCAAGACGAGGTAACCTGACTAGCCTATTCATATCTACCAGGGGTAAAGTAAAGGAAGCCTCCAGAAGTGTTATTGCTGGTTGGATTCGAACATTATTCAAGGATGCACAAATCAACGCCTCTCCTGGAAGCTGTAGGGCAGCAGTTAATTCAGATAATTGGATCAATAGAAACCTTAGTCTTGATGAAGTAATCAAAAGAGGGAACTGGAGATCAAAAGATACCTTTTTAACACATTACTTTAAAGAAATTCCAAATCAATCAAAAGGGAACCTAGATAGTTTAAGTCAATCATTTTCTCCAATCTAAGCTAAATCAACAACAATGGAAGACTGATATTTTTGTTATTTTGATTAAACCTTTTCGTTAGTACTACTTGCAGTCTTACTTCCGTATTATGTACAATATTTCCCTGTTTTATCACAGTACGTCTAGCCATCGCCGGCAGATTATAAACACATCTCACAGTGAGTCGAGCGTAGGCTCGAACACCTAAATAGAACCGTTTTCCCCCCGAAGGGAAGAAAACGAATATTTAGGTTTCAGCCGTAGCTCGACCCACTATTTGCCGTTCTTGCCGGCTTGTGATTGTGAGAGTACTGACATGACAAGTTAACCGGCGATGGCGCCTAGGCACGTAACTGTCACCGGTCACATCGTAAATGTGAGGGAAATAGAGGGTAGATACACACTGCAAACGCGCAAAGTTCAAGGGGGTAATCTCACAGTGGGTCGAGCTACGGCTGAAACCTAAATATTCGTTTTCTTCCCTTCGGGGGGAAAACGGTTCTATTTTTTATGTGTGTTCGCCGATTTCTCCGTCAATTGGGGACCGATTTAAAAAATGTATTTTTTTGTTTGAAAGCGTATGCTCCCGAGGTAGGAGGCTCCCATAGTCACCAAGTCATAATCTCATGAGGGGATCCCATGGAAATCGAGGGAAAGTCTCAAATTTTAAAGGCACACCTATAGCGATTTAGGTATTTTTTATAGTAACTTGTGCATTTTGCTCTCGGAAAGTACCATTTGGTGGAGTGGAATTGATGATGAAGACCACATATGGCCACCGGAAGTACTTAATAATATGTATTTAACGAGTTGCGATTCGATTAGTAGGTACTTTAATATGATTGCTAAGTCATTTATGCTCTTCACAATGCATGTAGTGAGTGGCAGTTTTCCTGGTTCTTACCAGGAGAACTCCTCAACAATTAACGTCGCTGCATCAAGAAAAGAAATATTTTGTAAAAGGTGATGAGCAGTTGACATTAGGCTATTGTAACTTAGATAAATTACAAACTGACCCGCTAAAATGTGAAAATAAAAAACTTTTTACATCAAAAAACAACCGACTTCCAAAAAAACACTACAAAGTGAAAAATAACTTTTTTTTTCGGAAGTCAGTGGCAAAAAACTCAAATACAGATTTAAAGACACCGACTTCCGAAATTATAGTTATTTTTTACTTTGTAGTCTTTTTTTTTTTTTTGTAAAAGGGTTTTTTAACATTGTGATATTGATTTAACTCATTTCATTCTTGTAAATTCTTTGACCTACAACTCTGTGATTAAAGAATTTTAAACTAGTACTAGTAGCAGCAGTGGTTTGTTTTAGTACTAGTTTCACGTGGATGTGACGCATATTTCCTCCATCTTGTTCTTTTTGTGTTTGTGCTTTCTCTGTGTCATGTTAAGTGCAAATAGTCGTATATCCTTTTTTTTTTTTTCTTTAAGTATATCAGTAATGCGAGTTGAAAATAAAAGATAATGCGTATTTACCGATCCGTGATAAAACCTTTTTTGCAAAAAGTACATAAACACTAGTGATTGCCATTTTCGCAAAGAGGAGTTGCACCTGAAACTTATCTTCCTAAAGAGGTAATCTGAACAAATGGTTGAAATATTTAGGTCCGCTTGCACCACATATCGCTAGATACGTAAAAACATCGCTCTGTTTCTGTCAATTTGAAAATGGCAGAGACGAATGATTTTTTTAATTATCTTTAGCGCTAAACGCATTTAGTAACGTGTGGTGCAAGCGGGCCTTAGAGTAACAGAAAATATGGCTTACTGATAAAACATCAGCCATAGCTCTCTATACTCTCAAATTCGTAGCTCTCGTAGCGATACCACTACGGCGGTACCGCGTAGACCCCCAATAATAATAACTGTCCACGCATATATATCTCACAAAATCCATACATCGTTTCTTTCGTCAAGTGTAGTTGTATCCACATCAAATTATTAGGAGAATACCGTGTTTAACAGCAGAAGTTAATTATAAATGATGTTTACTACTAGCTCACTAACTTTTATCTGCCAAGAAAATCAGGAAAACGCCCAGCTATTATTCCAAATCGATCCACCAACTTTTGATGTTGTTTTCCGCGAAACTTCTTAGAGAATCAACTAAATAAATCAAAGTATCCTCTCAAAACAACAGCTTAGTAGTTATTCTGGGAGTATAAATTGAAAATGCCTAACAAGTTGATAAGAAATTGATTTAAGCCGAAGAAACAGCGTTTAAACTTTGTTTTAATAAGGCGTCTAATGACAACAATCCTTAGAATAAAAACATACGCTCTATTAAAGACTTGGAATTTGAAATATCAACATTTTAAGCAATATTGTTATCCTCTCCTTAATACCATTAGAAGATTAAACTAGCAAACTAAGTTCAACAAGTTGTTCAAGTATTGTCTCTCCTCCCCCTTTAATCCATCCAAAGGTTGTCTGTAAAAGATCGCTTTTAGCGATAAGACCGCCCATTGTGTCACCCCTTGTAAAATTTCAACGTTTGTATCTGTAATTTTTATGGTGTACATAATAAAGAGTATTCTATCTATCTATCTATCAACCTTATACCTTGGTAATAAGAATGAATTAAATAGTTTACTAACAGCAAAATATCATTGTGAACGAAATTGAAGTCTACATACATACTTGCATTTGCATCTATCAAAGAAAACCTTGATCTAGTTTAAATCTTATTCAGTTTAGATAAGGTTACAAATCCTCTACGGCGAATTTGATTTGTCTCCTCCTGTCGAAAGGAACAGAGGAACCGTGTGAGCGGTCTTAACTTAATTCTAAATGCAATGGCATCATTTTGAAACATAATTATCTTGAAAACCCAGAGATCCTATACATTTTAACGAAAAAAAATAAAGATTTAAAATGCTTCATTAATTTTACAGCATAATTTAGGCTCATTAGCACCCCTGATTCAGTTAGGGGTGTTTATTTTGCGGGATCTGAAATTATATGAGAAATCCGAAACGGTATACCCGTTGAGCCATTGACCCTTGAAGTGGTTGGGTTGAGAGGTATCCTTGTACACCCACAGTTTGTTAATGACAATTTTAAGGTTTAAAATATTCTATCAGTTGAAAACAAAATGAATTTAAGACTATAATATCATAATTCTGATAGAGGTGGAATAAATAGTGTTTAAGTGACCTTCAGAGGATCAGACTTTATTCCGATCCGGATTTTGATTACGACTGAATTTTTCCAACAAGAAACTAAAGGTTAAAGGAAATCTTTTAAGAGTCGTTTAGATCCAATAGGAGCATTTCTCCTAGTGACAATATTGATGTTCATTCATTCTCTACTTTGGCACTCAAGTTTCGACTTTCTTAATTTAAGAATTGATTTATTTTTTTATATTCTCCGCCAGTTCATCTACTTCTTCATATTTTCTGCAGCTCTCCTTAAACCTTACCTTAGTTCTTCTTTCTCATCGTCCACCTTTCTGTCCCTTTTACCATTCCAAAGAAGCCCGTTTCAAATAACGACCTTTCTAATTTTCCCCTAAATCCATTTTTATCCCTCAATCCCTACATTACGGCCATCACGACCACCTAAATCTAAATAATTATCTAGGTGAATAACTTATTTCGTCTTTACAGTATTCTGCGACACGGCTCATAACGACATGTAGATTAAGCCCACAATATGAAGGCAGGGATATTGGATGTCGGAAAATAAGAGGAGGTAATTTTGTGTTCGTGGAGGTGTTGAAGACGGGTTTGGATAAAAGGGCTGCATGTTAGCATTCTGATAAGTTTTAACTTGAATTATTTATGTCATAGGTACCAGTGCAGAATGATAGTGGAATGCTTATAATACCAGCCAGATTATTGTCCCACAGCAGGGCAAAGGCCTCTCCTCATAAAGAGGAGGCACGAGCATTATTCACCACGCACGCTCAAGGCATATTTGAGATTTCAGACTTATATTAATTATAAGTCCATGATACGATAGTGGAAATTACTATGCAGAAATAGTTCTGGGTTACATGATCGTGCACTTGTGTACAATGTTCTAATTTAACCAGTTTTAAATAGCTTCAAGACTTCTGTTCCTAAAAGTGAACCCCAAATCAAACAATAACATAAAATGGATGACAGTCTTCACCTTTTTTATTGATCAACTTTTACACAAACACTTTACTTCAAAACAAAACAATATTCCCTCACCTGTCCTTCCAGCCGTCCGTAAACGAACTTCCAGCTTCAACCTTCACAAAATTAAACTGTCATATCACTACCAAGTTACCTACTCCAACATACAACATTCTTTCAGGGTGTCTCTACATTAATTTATTCTACCTGCGATCCCAGCACAGTTTGAGTTCTGACTTTGAGCAGATTTATATAATTATGTGGCTATATGACAAATATTGTATAAATCTTGTACTTACATAAATTGGATTTTGACAAATTTTTGATGATGAAGTTTGAAAGCTTTTCGTTAGTATGTAAACATAACTTCACGTCTGAAAATCCCTTTAAGCACAGGCAGACGTGTTTCATGCACTCACATTACAAGTGTTTTTAAATCCAATGTATGTGCCAGAATATTGCCATCAACTGGCCACAAATCCAGACACCGAGCTATTACGGAGAAATTTGTGATTACTACAACTTAGCCCGAACCGGGTATCGAACCCAGAACCTCATTCTCAGCAGTCGCGCTTAGGACCACTTGACCTACTAGGTAGTTCCAGTCTGATTTGTAATTCATGTATTTATGTGGCTATGTATGTTGTTAATATTTGATGTTAAAGTTTGAAAGTTTCGTTATTAATATGTAAATAACTATAAAACGTGGCCTTAGTTTGGTATCTGATCCAAATGGGTATAAATATTATTTTTTGACGTTATTTGTTAAAGTTATGACTCGTGTATTTCATGTCTTTATAGAGAATTTTTGGGTTTCATGTTTACATAATCAGCCTTTAAATGTTCCCACTGCTGGGACACAGGCCTCCTCTCTGTAAGAGGGAGTGGGCCGTAAGCCACCACGCGAGCCCAGTGCGGGTTGGTAGATTATTCCATGTTTCATCATAATCAGCCTATAATGTTCCCACTGCTGGGACACAACCTCCTCTTGGTGAGAGGGAGTGAGCTGTAATCTACCACCCGGGCCCAGTTCGGGTTGGTAGATGTCACATGACTTCGAATTTTTGGCTATAAGACATGCCGGTTTCCTCACGATGTTTTCCTTAACCATTTCGAGAGCAGTGGTGAAGAAATAATTTACACAAAGTAAAACGGCTGTCTGTGTTCGAACGACCTACAACACGTAAGTCGCGGCCGTTACCACTGCTCTCTATGTTTCATGTTTACTAAATACTATTTTCCGATTCAAATATTCCCTAAACAATACAGTTTATTGTTTTAGAACGAGATATTGACACCATATTTTTGGATAGCCGCGGAATTCTATGACAACAATAAATATATTGTTTACATTTTTTATCAAGTATAACACCGAACATATTAGGAGCTACAACAACGGGCCATAACTATGCCAACTCTTGGCAAAGTATTTACGAAAATAGATTAAATTAAAAAAGTGCTCTTGACTATCCCATTTCGTTCACATAACCTTCCACCCACAATTATTACGATTATACCTATTATTTGGAAAAACAAGACTCATTTACGCAAATCCTACTAACAATAGACTTGCAATATCCTGAGTAGCTCTATAAATCTGCCTTTTATCCGCACAACACCAAACTTCTAAGAAACCATGAGAACTAACAATTAGGTTCTTAAAGAAAATTCGCAGTTAATTAATACGAATTGTACGGGCATTAGAGCCAAAGGGAATACCAAATGAAACATAGTAGGTATAGAGATAACAAGATTACTTATTCTGATTGTGCTGGGGTTGTTACGCTCAAATCACAAGCTTCTTAGGATTTGGACCAAGCGGAACTATCCACAAATCAAATCAAAGCAAGCGTGAGCTGAAGTGGCAGTGAGCCCATCATGACTGCAGACGAGTCCTGGAGTGGAGACAACGAATCGGCAAGCATAGCGTGAGATACACCAGCTAGATGTATGGTCAGTGAAATTAATTGTTAATCAAATGGACTGCCAACTTAAATTGCCCGTAAATTCAAATTGCAACGGTAACTCTTCGACAGTTGTATAAAATAGCTTTAACGTAGGGTGTCAATTTGATAAAGAATTATTTTTTCTGTGTGTAACCTTCATAATGACCTTTACAATGCGCCTGAGTAATGTGAATTGCAGAAAGGTTGTGGAAGGCAGAGAACAGGGTGTCGAGAGATATTACTTTAAAGTTGTGAACCTTTACAACTGGAGAATGTTCTACTTCTTCTTTTCCCTAGGTATCTCTTTCAGAGATTTCTTAAGTCTTCACTAGCGATGCTTTTTATATCATTTTCATGAGGTTAGATTTTAATCGCACTAGTCGTCACTTGTTTCTTTAAGCAGTTCTGGCTCTCAACTAGGAAATACTGCTTATCCTAAGCACCATCCCTAAACAATACAAAATACCCCGTTTGCCTTGTGTTCAAACTCGCTTACGTCATTAGTACCTAATTAAAGTAACAAATTAACTATTAGCAAGCAGCTTTACACGATAAAGCGGACGTTAGAAATAATCTGCTGTTCGTAAAGGCATTCGTTTCAAGTTCGAAACGAAGGGAGGCAAGAAGTGGCTTAGTGCTTGGTGGTGTCAGCCTACTTTAAAATGGAGTGTAGAATGATTAATTCTACAATATTTTTTTTTGGTATTTGATGTGCATTGTTAACACTACATATTCAACCTCTTTTGCGGAACCCTGCTGGCACACATGTGTCTAACGTTCGAATTTTAGTATGAAAAATTCTGAATTTTTTTGACAAGGTGATTGGGTGTCATTTTAAATATATTGTCTTTTGGAGATCAAGTCGTGCTATTTTAAAGATTTTTTTTATCAAATGCTTTCTGGAAATTAATAATACCTAAACTTTGTGTTGAAAGGCAAATTAATTAATTAATTAATTAATTAAATCTCTTGTTTTAAATTCAATTTTATTTGGTATGTATTCCCAATTTTTCTTTATTTCGGTTATTATAATATTGGCTATTTACCAATTCTCTTCTTATTTATAGCTGTTTCGTCCTGCTTGCCATTACACACACTCATAATGAGTCGTATAAGTTGATTCCCACGTAACAGTGGTATGTATTACATACGGAATTACAAAGCCGGGGCTTTCCATACCCTTTTTCAACCACAACTTTTTATATAGGGAAATCACTATGGGTTCAGCTTTGGGCGATTCACAAAACACGCTCAGGCTGAACACGACCACAACACTCGCCACCACGCAGCTCCAGCATCGTATCACTCGTCAATACGCAGCGGTGCAGCGTCGTGTCACTCGCCGCTACGCAACAGACCAGCATCGCGTTACTCGCCTCTTCGCGGCGGCCTCCATCTCCACTTCGCCACGGAGCGTCTCAGCGTAGTCTGCGTCTTGGTGACGTGACCTAACTCGGCCGGTCAAGCCGATCAGCTGGTGTATGGTGTTTCCGTTAAAATCTCAGGATTATTCAGTAATTTTTTTCATTTTCATTCTTTTCTATTGCAATCATTGGGTGTCCTCAACGCACCTAGGGGGTAGATTACAATCTTCCGGTTAGGTCGTTAGTATCACACCCAACCCATGATCCACACACCTGAATCTGATCTTTACCTTTTTTTTTTAGTGTTGAATCAAATTGACTTTCATTTAAAATTTTAAAAATATTTTTTTTTGCCTCGCAGAGCGCGTTTCATTTAAAACCACACTACAGGAGGTTCTATTTGTCTTTTGCTCGTATGTTGCCTCACATCCCTGGATTTTTTAAGTCTTTGAGGTTGTTTCTGTTTTGTGCAGAAGGGGAATTTGAGTTAATTTTAATTGTTTTCTTTTGTGAAATTTGTGTGTTCAAACAGCATTTAATTTAATGGTCTATTAAGGAATATACTTTGATAAACATGGATCTAAATGTGTTAAAAGACTGCCTATGTCCACAGGTCTGCTCGCTTAGACTCATAATATTAATAATAAAGGATAATAAAAAATCACGTAAATCATGATTCTCAAGTAGACTGTTTGTCCTGATAGTGTTTAATACGAATAATACGTTAATTATAAATGCGAAAGTAACTCTATCTGTTCCCTTTTCACACCTTAACGGATTTCGATGTAATTTGGCACACATGTAGACCATGGCCCAGGTGAGGATACTTTCTATCCTGGTAGTATGTTCCCGTGGGATAATTTCCAACCAACACGCGGGTGAAGTCACGGGCAAAAGCTAGTATAATATAATTATATTAAAGGATATCATTTTGCACATTCTTTAATTTGACTACCCGTGGAAATGTTGCCTGGCAAAATATAAAAATAAAAGTTGCCGGTTCTAAAAGTACCTACATCCTACATTGAAAACAATAAAAAATTACTATTTCATAATCTTTTTTATTTTCTTTTACCGATAAAGCCCCAATGGCTCCGAATAGGAGCCCTCGCGGCGCGCGATTTGAAAGTAGTTATCGAATAAAAATGTTTTTTTTTGAGATTGAGAGATGACGTTATTGAGCCACGGGCCTGAGCGGTGTATGTTAAGTACTGCAACATGCTCATATTCGTTTATTTTAGTAACAGCTTGCAGTGTTACAGGCGCCATGATCTTAAAAGAACAGTTTGCATGAAAAATGCAATTCGTTTAATGGAAAACCGACTTCAAAAAGAAATTCGTATCTAGAGTTTTCTTATCTTGACCTAAATTAAAAGTATATAGTTTTTTTGCAATCAGTTTCACTTATCTCACGATTTCATGAATTAAATACATATAATGTATTTAATCTCGGATCTTCGGATTTCATTAATTAGACTATAGTTGAATGTGTCAATATCAAAATATTGTGATCAAAAAATTGTTTGCTTGTCTGATAGTCGTAATTAACTTTAGCCTAGCTAGCCTTAATCACGGCTTAAGCTGGTGACGATTTATTACACAACGATGCTCCTCTGTACTTTGAAGATAAGTTAAGCAGTCGTAATTGGAAGTCAGAGGCCCTAAAATCACTCCTTAAACGCTTGAATAATTGAAGTGGGTTGTATAGGTCAAATGTAAGTACCCAATTTTGATAGTCAGTCCCATCAGGCTAGATTGCATTGGTATCAGTTTGATCATAATTGCGAAAATACTAGGCGTATGTTGTGCGAGATCCTTTTGTAAGAATCCTTTAGTCACCTTTTGAGCTACCTGTGGATAAGCTTGGCCATTTCCTCGAAACTACTAACTTATCATACATACATAAACTCGCGCCATCTTCCCATGGACGCAGGCAGAACCTGGAGAACGCCACCGGCTTCAATCCTTACATACCTACTCCTTTTGCTTTTCATACATCTGGTCATTCACGCACGCTGGTTGCAGCAGTTTGGAATTTTCTGTAAATGATAAGTAGTACTCCTACTTATCACTAACAATAAATCCCAAAAACCACCTAATACATATTTAGAAAGGGGTCAATTACCTATCAGTATTTCAGCCATGGCTTCCGATATCCCGTCCATTCCACTTAAAATTCCAACGACTTGTTTCAGTCTACGTTGAACAGGTTTGCTGAATAGCCCCCATAACTACAGTATATTTCTTTACATTAAATCGAGTTTGCTTATGTTTTTAGGATATGAACGCTAAGTGATATTTCCCTTTTTATGTGATTATAACTGTTATGTGAATTTTGTGAGGGTGATTTGGTTAATTATTATACATTTCGTCGAATGCAATGCAGGGAAAGCGCTTGCATAGAGAAGATTTGGAAAGCTATTTGTAAGCAAAGTTAGTGACTACTTAAAACTCTTCCTTCGCCTACTGTAAACTGAAAACTATCTTAGACAAAAAATCTGCGCGACTTTTTCTTGAATGCATCTAGATTGCGGCTTATTTGCATTCAGAAGTGTTTTAAAATGAGTGGCAAAGTTATCATTGAAGTCACAGTAATCTTTATTGTTTGGGACGTAAGGTTGGTTTTTGGAAAAAATGTCGGGTGAGTGGTGGCGCAGTTTCATTCACTTTGAGCCTTTTTAGCAATGCTTGAAATAGTGCTGAGCTTGTTCTTGATTTTCGTTTAAAACCTTGAAGGGGAATACAATATGGTGGAATTGTACTGTTTTCCCTTAAGATATCTAAGTAGATGGAAAATGGAAATGACTGATTCAGTTTTTAAATAACGGTCCATTTCTTTGTTCTAAGTAGATGAACACAGGGCAGCGATCCACTTGATTGTTTGATGTGAATCAATTGTGCAAAAATGTGTTCCAACAAATTGGAATAATATTGGTATATTATTGGTAAAATATTGGTAAATTATATTGGTAAAATGAAAAAAACTAAAACAAAACTTCGACTATGAAAATGAATCTAGGTTTATCATTAGCCCCAAAACTGTGTGCAGTATATTTGCTTTGGTAATACTCCGCATCTATTTTACAGATATCAGACGGCATCAAAAACCCGACCTGTGAAAATATAGAACTGCATTCGACCCCTATTAATTATAAATATCATAATCACAAAACCCTAAAAAGCGTAATATAGGTAACCCATATTTGAAATAACAACAGTAAATTCAGCGAATCATACTTTGTTATAACACATATTAAATTTAATTCAGTAACGCAATCTCACAACGAACGTGTTAATTTCGACGTCATGTTGGTAATGTTCGTGTTACTTTATTCCTTTAGGGTTCCGTAGCTAATGAAAACTGTAGGCAATAATAAATATTGACAGAAGCGTGCCGCATGGGAAATATTTTAGTACATGAGTGGTAAAACATAGTGTTAAAAGAACCGCGGTACCTAACATGTTGGCAGCTGGTTGACCAAAATAAAAACAAGTCAAATAAGCTATCATCAGATTTAATAAAATATACCTAGAATTGAGTACTGAGCTGACTCCAGGTGGGTAGAAGCAAGTCTATATGCCTGTAACTTGCACATAAGTACCTATGCAAGTTACAGACACATGTATGACGTGGTCAAGACTATTATGGATCATAGAATAATGGTACTGGCAACTTTCTCTGAGCTTTGAGCAACTAGAGCTGGTCAAATAACTATATAGGGATGTAAGTTTATGCAATCAAACTTGTTAAAAGACGTCATGATATCTTACTAATCATGACATTACCAGTCTCATATGCTTTTGATTTTATACTGCAGTGAATAGAAGTGCACGTGCCTTAGAATGAACGTAACCTCCAGGCTCCCTGTGCTATTTACGTTATAAGTAGAGATCGGATATTCGGATGCATATTCACCTAAAGTTGAGATGTTGGCTATTATGGAATGCGCTTGTATCGAAAAAATCCCGCGATTCCGGAATTTTGTGTCTTTTCTGACTAGAATCGAATGCATACTACCTACCTAATATTGTAAAGGAGATAGGTAGATAGGTACTAAACTGCAATAGCAAACAACGTCAAGATAAGATAACGGACTATATATGTATATTTAGAATAATTTTATCTAAATAGTTTTGCAATTCTCGTCGATTGTGGATTGCTTAACAACGACACAAAAAAAACCCGGGTTTTTTTTTTAATAAATATATTTTAGAAGTCGCTTCCATACTATACACCCGACTAGTAATGCATTCCGGTTTCCTGGCATCCGCGGATTTCTTTTACAGGAAAAATATTTTAAGAAGCCGCTTCCATACTTTCATAGCTATAAATTCACTTTAGTTAAATATGCATCCGAATATCCGATCTCTAGTTATAAGTCATATATTTTACTTCCACAATCTAGGCTACTAACTATCTAGGTATTGAGATTTTCGTCTAATGGAAAATCTGGTTCGCGCCAATTATAAAAACCGACCAAGTGCGTGTCAGTCTACCCACAATGAAGGGTTCGGTAGTTGGGATGACTTAACCTCAATAGTTGGAAAACATGTTCCCTCATACATTCCAACTGTAAATTATTGTAAGTTTGTACGCACAATATTGAATGATTTACCATGTTATTTTAACACCGTAGACTTCGTATAGGTTTCCTGTAATAATATACGCATTAGAACTATTCTTTGTATTATTTTAACATTTTAGGCTCAGTAGTTTCGGAGATAACGGCCCCCCCGTTATCTCCGAAACTACTGAGCCTACTGGTTAATTCTCTGATTTTTCCTCCAAAAGTGAACCCCATATTCCAAATGCGTTTATTTACATTATACGTTCATGTTTGGGTCACAGAAATTCTTATGTGTACCAAAATTCAAATAAAGTAGTCCAGTAGATTCGGAGCAAATTGGTTGTGACAGACGGACAGACAGGCAGACAGACACACGAGTGTTTCCTCCGTTATTTCCTTTTGAGATATGGAACCTTACAGAATGGTACTTTCTATAACTTGCTACTGCTCATTAATCTGAATGAAAACTCACGCCAAAACTCATACGTGATCAAAAACGCTGAACAAAAACAACGCACGTACAATTTAAACGCAAAAAAATATTTTTTAATAAAGGTACGAAAAATAGTGTTTTGTTTTTATATAAAACAAGCTAAAAAGTTTACTTCTGAGCGTCATTGTGCGTCCGCACAAAAGATCTGCATGTGATGTGCATATGAGATTCACTACTGTTAGGGTCGGGGTCCACGAGGCAACATGTTGGTATGAACATTGCTTTTTTTTGGGACAAGTTAGTAATTAATAGGCCGAATAGCATGGCAAATGGCTGGTGGATGAGAGTAGCTGAGGACCGAGTTACATTGCGTGTGACTGGAGAAGACTTATGACTATGACGAACAGTAGATTGAACTATAAGCTAATTACCTGACTTGGTTTCCGTACGTCGTTTTCGGGTGACCACTGAAAATTAGCGTTCCGCTCTTGATCCCCCATCACAGCATCATGCTAAGTGGAAGCCATCTTGTCATAGTCACGGCGTGAAGCTGCCGATTATATATGTTCTGTGTTCATAAGCATAAATCTGTTTTGTTTTATTATTTATTTAAATTACCATAGCTTTTTATATGCACGTGTTTCTGTTACTAATATTATTATTTCTTTCTTTCTAATTATGACGATGACGATAATAAAACAAGCCGGTGACTCACCTCATGTTACGTTGGGTTGCAGCTATCATAGCTTACAGAACTTTCCATCGTCAAGATTGCCAATTTAAGTTACAAAGTTGAACAGTTAATACGTGTCTGTAATTTCACTGGCCTTCAAAACAGAACGCAGTATTTCTATTTATCGGAAAAATATAGTGCATTAAAAGACTAACACTACGTCTGGAAAACGCAGTGTCAGTACCGTTACGAATATACTTGAAAGATAAATCATTTTATAACTGACGGGATATGGGAAGAATATTCTCAGGGAAATTCTTTAATACGAGTTCTACTGCATAAAACGTCTACAGTAAACACTACATCAACCTCTTGAGTTTGCCCTCTCAAATAAAATAATTTAGAATGCAAAATGACGTGTAACATTGCCTTCTTCATTATTTCTTCATGCAAATTAGTATAATTACTCATCCTTACAGTTTATGCTCTACAGGGTGCAAGTTTTATTATATAACTCATAAGACTATATGAGTACCACGTCAAATTTTATGCCAGTGTACATTGTAGAGAAATATCCCTTATTTTTAGAGAATCTAAAGGTAGGTAATAAACTTATAAAACAAAGGGTTTAGGAGGAAAATAAATCTTATAAGTACTTTGTTTTATGCACGATACCTACTAATTTGGTGTACCTAGTACTAAGTAATAATAATCGTTTTGATTCTGCCTTTTTTTTATGGATATTTCTTATGTTTTTTTTTCGTATTTATCTATTTATTGAAAAAAGAAACAAAGAGAAAATCACAATTATAATAATTTCTAATTTAACGAAAAAGTAATAGGCGATTTATGAGCAACCATCAAAAAGTAAGGTAGTAACCGGATTTTACACTCCAAAATATGTTGTTCTCAATCCCTTCGAGGAATACAGGCATGAAACCCTAGTTATTTCTAACGTCGCCACTGCATCAAAAGTACCAGGACACCATACTGAATAAGAAGTAACATTACCGCTACCTGTCATCCCTTTCACAAGTAGGTACTTTTTTGCCGGCGTACTTTTTATAGCTTATTATATGATAAGCAATACTTATAGTGTGCTAATACAGCAAAAGTACCAGGTTCCCAAATAATTCAAGAAGTAATATTAGCGCTAGCTAGTTCGGACGTCGTGTCGGTAATTACCGCGGAAGACGCGGCGGACAACTAATCTAACTTGGATCAGTACCGACACTAACTGCTTGTAAAGGCGTATTCAACTGGTCACAAAACCCTGATGTACTTTTGAAAGGGTTTGACACGACTTGGTCTTCTGAAATAATGTAGGCAGTATGTCCTTAGCTTGATGAGTAAAAGATAGTTGAGGCAGTGAAGAATGAAACCTCACTATTCCACGTTTAAAAATTAATATTTTTTTTTGTCAAATGTGCAAAAAATGTTAAATTTATTGAAGCAAATACGTAAAACCTTATCAAAAATAACGCTTTTCTTTTTAAATTTTCATTTGTAATCGAGATCGAGACAGTGTTACCATCTACGGTCTAAAAAAAATTCTGTCCGGTTTTATTTCAAAAGTTCACTTTATTGGAATAATATTCAATGGTATTACTAAAACTTCATCAAAATCACATAAAAACAATGAGTAAAGTATATAGGTTCAAAATTTCTAATGGCTGGTCTTTTTCATTTTTTTATCTAGATTTATATTGTGATAAAAAAAAATAATTTAAGTAAGGTTTCATAGCAGTCCCTTCCTTCCCTTTTTTATTTGGTAAATTTTGAAACTTAGCTTTTCCAGAAGTCTATCAAAACCATACTTTTCCAAAAATGTTTAATCAAAACCTCACAATTCTCAATTTCATTTCAAAATATTGGCTAAGATTCTTATCATTTTTATCAGCCATTTGGTACATCAGATCGACTGAAACACTAGTTTAATATGACACCATTAAAACAAATGCACATGTTGCAGTCGGTTATTTATTAACATTTAACTGTTTTCTCCAAAATTAGAAAAAGTGGAAAAGTAAGGTTTTGTTCGTTACCTCCTCAGTTGGTAGTTAAGATTAGCGATTAAAGTTCGTTATCATTAGTAAAACTAAAGAAGAAGCTGCCACCTAACCCGACTGCAAGTTCAAGTAAGTATGTATGGTCTGTAACTAAAGTGTAACAAACCCTGTTAAAGTTAAATTCTTACACAATCACTCACTAAAGGGAATCAATAACACATTCGTCTGTATTTAGGAAGTCTCAACTTTATACAGGTTGAAAATTGAAAACTTGCGACAAACTGAAATGGGACATTGTATACATCATTATTAACAACTTTTACTAAGGGACCAAAGCTGTAATCCCAAAAAAAAAATCTGCTTTTCCTACATTTTGATGAGGTATTGCGAACATAAATGTAGGGGACAGCATTTTTTTTTTTTGGGATTGTAGCTTTGGTCCCTTAGTAAAAGTTGTTCATAATGATGAGTACAATCTCCCATTTCGATTTGTCGCATGTTTTCAATGTCACCCTGTATATCTCACCACTTTTCACCACATAAATATTTGAAGGAAGGGAAAAATTTTATTGAAAATACATCGGCGAAAATTGCGGTTATAAATTTAACCTCAACTGTGTGATTTAAAATAAGAATTTCAGGTTTAAGTATTCAAATAATCAAATCAAAGCATTCAATTTGTAAGTGGCACTATAAGTTCACATCCACGGTTTTTGATTTGGAACAGACCATACACTGTGCGGACATAAGTTGGCCATACAGACTCGCGCCCGTGACGTACTAGCGTAAATCATTCCTTATGCCACTCGTCAAAAATCCAAATTTGTCCAATGCGTGGCTTTGATCAAAGAAATTGGATGTCTATCTACCATAGATTCAACTACTAATGTAGGTCCGGTAGGATGGATGAATGTGTCTAGGAAATTGTGGTGTTGAGTGAAATAAATAATGTTTTAATCGTGGTCAGGTAAATGGTAAAAGTATGTTGATTTTCCAGTAAAACAGTAGGTACGAATCAATCTGCCTCGCCTTTATCCAACTATGTTGGGGTCAGCTTCTTCTCTAACTGGATGTAGCTGAATACCAGTATTTTACATGGAGCGACTGCCTATCTGACCTCCCCAACCCAGTCGGTTACTTGGTTGTGGAGGTCAGATAGGCAGTCGCTACGTCATACGATACCGCTTAGTAATACTGGTGGTCAGACTTTTGGGCTTCTGACGACTCCTAACGACTGTCAAAGATCCACGAATGACAGCCAAGAGACCAACGGCTTAATGTGCTTTCCGAGGCACGGAGGAGTCTCGGTATGTACCCACGAACCAACCCCGGCAAGCGTAGCTTAACCTGATGGATCGACCCGTGTGGCTGTTATTACTTAGCCACGAGCACGAGCACAAAAACAGTAGGTACAAATACACACACAATACTGTTAAGAAGGTGCAGAGGGTTATCAGTTATTACACACAATGTTGGTAAGCACAGTCATGAACAAGCACATAAGCACAGTGAATGAAGTAGTCAATAACAAGCAATACTGAGGGCTTAGCACGAGAACCGTAGAAAAGAGTTTTGTCGACGGACGAGTAGACAAAAATTACATTTCCGTGTAGTTGACAGTTTTCTACCGAGATATGTAGACAAGGGATTTCCATTCTACAGCAGAGTAGAAATATAAAACATCTTGCTAAGTCTGCGGGTGTCCAGTAAATTGTGCGACATACTGCGAATGGTGACAGCGTGGGTCAGTACCCACCAATAGAGCACAATGTCTAGGTAACCTTTTGTTCAAAACATTCAACGTAGAACACCCCTTACATTTTCTATCTCGCTCTTTTCCTACGTGAGTTTTGATAACTCTTCGGAGCCCTTAATCATCATGTCCTTGCAAGTGAGTAAACTATTGATGAGTAAACATTGGCGCTAACTTTAATACCGAGAGGAAACTCATAAATTACTTTCTAAGTCCTTGGTAAAGTGTGGGATTGGATTTATGGACATATTTTTTTTATTTATAGGTTGGTATTTCTTTCCTGTCATCTACCATAATCATAAGTCGTTCATTCTAACTACCAAAGTGGAATACTATGTCTATTTAGCCCGTATGTCCCATTTTTAGGCAAAAGTCTATCTCCCCTTTTGCGCTTCTGTCCTCTGCCATTACGGGCCTGAAAAAATACTATAGTGTAATAAATAATATATAGAAATACTATTAATTATAAAAATATTTTAATTTAAAAGAAATCTTGACATGTAACATGGGTGCTTCTTAATTTTTATAAAACATCCAAAGGTGCTTCTGAATTTTAATAAAACATCCAAATGCAAAACAGTACTCATCCTGGATAAGCATTTATAATTTATGACACTTTTTAGACGTCCGTATAGGACGAGGATGCAAGTGAAACCGCTACCAACAACTCTTTACCAAATAATAATATTAGCCTATTATTGTTCCCCTGCAGAGCAAAGGAGGCCTCATCTCATATAGAGCTGGCATGAGTAGTTACAAAAGAAATAGATATAATGATAACTTAGCAAGACTTAAGTACATGTATTCAAGTAAAGTAAGCGTCAAGAGTAAACCGACAAAGATTCTTGATGCGCGGAGACTCGTTTTTTGTTGATGATGTTTCTGAGCAATTACATCTGTGAGTCGCACATGGACATTTCTGTAAATAAATGAGATTGTTTTAAAATAATACAAGACTTGACTTCGTACTGCGATATCTAACATAATGTAACGCTTGTATTCCCCAAAGGGTAAGGAGTGTACAGTAAACACATGATTTGCCCGAAATTTTGTAAGTCCCATTTTATAGGAAGCGAGCCTATTGCCAAATCCAGACTCAAGACTTCTATAGAGAATGGTCTAATCGAAATACACTATTACTATCTTCACGACTCGGGGATCGAAACCTGGACCCACGACCAGCAGTCGTGCTTTTGCAATCACTGTACCAACAATGCAGTCAAAGAAGGAAGAGAGAGGTTGGAATATTTTCGAAATATTCAGAGAACAGTAACGTTTCAAAATTAATATAATATCTTTTAATGATTATAAAAGCCAAACGGTATGTTCGTTGGTTTGTCCTTCTTTTAACACCGCAGCAAATGAGCAACGTATTGTAGCGAAATAAAAAATAAAAGTCACCAGTTTAACACGTAAAAAAAAAACAAATATTAATTTAATCATATAAAAAAAGAACAAACAATACAAAAAACTACAGTTAAAAACATAATCCTCCCTTCTGGGGCAGACGGGTAAAATGATCCAAAACATTTACTAAACCGAAAATTTGATCTAATTGAAGAGGGATTACGAGAAAACTGAAGGTACATCAGATGGTAAATCTTTGTCACGCATTTGGTGTACGAACGAAAGAATCGATTTAAATCGTTTTTAGGTTCGCGACACCTAAATTACGTAACGACGAATAAATTTTATCTTATAAAGATGAACCTAAGTTATTCCGACCGAAAGAGCTGGTTTAAAAAATATCAACTAGAAATTTTAACTCTAGAAAACCCAGAAAGTACTAGGAACTATAAGAATTAAGTTTGAAGGTTTAAGTAAAAAAACATTCCTGACGGACTGCCACTGCAAGGCGTAGCGTGACTTGACTGAACTGCAGGTGACGCGACGATCATGTGGCGCACACCCATACGGAGAGGCCAGCCTACGAACTCCAAGGATTCTATGCGGCTGGTAGAGACGAATCGATAGCATGCAGATTCTATGCGGTTGGAATAAACGAACTGAGCGCTGGCATGCCTTGGACCACACCAAATTCGAAGAAAAACACACCATTCAAACCTTTGCAGAACTCAACAATGAACAGAAATATGGGTAAATTTTACTTGGTTGATTGCAGATAACACATCGTAACTTGAATAGGGACAAAATAATATACTGGGAAGTATTTAGAATTAACCGCCCAAAATAAATAATCGACTTGATTCAATATATATTTTTCAACGAATTAAATTTTTTTATAGAAAATTGACAGCTTTGTTTGGACTTCTATCAAATTTGAATAAAAACAAATTAAGAATAAAAACTTGATGACCAGCTAGAAATAAAAATGATGCAACCGCAGATGTCACGCTGCAGTATGCACCGTAGCTCAACTGCGGGTAGTTTTAATGTTTTCAAAGACACCAAATACTTGAATTCTAAATTCTCATTTTTTCTCCTGATCTTCAAACAGCTGGGTCCTCTACACCGACACCTGCCCAGTCGTCTGATCCTCGCAGATGACCGCATTCTTGATGTGAAGCGGGACCAGGAACTGCGTTTGTTTTCGCATGAGCATCGCATCGCATGATGGTTGAAATCGATTTGTTTAATGCCTTTTATCTAGTGGTCGCAAGCGCTACTGCTCAGCATTAGGTCCTTGGTTCGGTTCCCAGTCGGACATTGGTCGTTTATTATTTCTCAGTATCAGCCGGAGTTTGGATTTGTGCTCGGTTGATGGAAATAAGCTCGCCCTCTACTACATTGGACGTAAACATAACTGTGGGTGTTCTAATAGGTACACCCTGCCTAATCCTTCAAGAAAACTGGCGTTATCGCAAACAATCATTGTTTGAAATTCGCTGTGAGCAGACGTGCTGTTGATCTGCACGGTCGTGTCGGGGCTATTTTAAAGTATTTTTTGTTGTACTCTCGTTTGATATAATCGGTACCTCTCTTACTATCTTGTGCGGTGTGCCATATAGTGTCTGCGCCATCTTGAAACTTGTAGCGCGGTGTCCCTCTCGCCCAGTGACTACACAAACTGAATTCTAACATTTAGAAAAAGTGACGCGTCCGGTGGGGTTTGAACCTGAGGTCGGCCGTTTCGAGGCGGCGAGTGTAGCGGCTTATATCACTGTGCCACCGCTGCGTGATCTTTCGACCGCGAAATTGTGTACTTATATCTACGGCCATAAAGTTTTTGGCAACGCGTCATACCTGTGTCCTCACTATCAAGTTGCTATACTCTTGTCTGGCTACGAAAATAATATTCATATAGGTATATAATTATATACTATAATGCTTCGCTCACCGAATAAGACACCAAGTAAAAGCCAGTCGAGTCCAGATCTGCATACGGAACAGGATTCTGGTGTCGTTGCTAATGTCACGCAAAGAAAAAGGAAACAACCTGTCTGCGAGCTAACGCTGGCTATTGCTGATCTATCTGCCGAGTTTAAAAAAACAATAGGCGACCTGCGCGCGGACATCAATACCCAGTTTTTGAACATTAGTGTGAATATTGGTAACCTACGAGAAGAGTTTAATACCCTATCGACCACGTGTTCGCAAATACAAGCTGAGCTGAGGGAACTGCGAACAGAATATTCTACGGCAAAATTAGAAATATCGAGTCTAAGTGCAAAACATGATGATCTGTCTCAGGTGGTGACAGAGCTAAAGTCAACAGTAAATTTTAACTCTGCAAACTGCGTTGACAGTGTGAAGCGTATTGCTGATTTGGAGGCGAGTGTCAGGAACTCTGCTGTGACGTCGGTAGCTTTGCTAGAAGGTAAAATAGATGTACTGGAACAGCAGGCGAGGCAATGTAACATTGAACTGGGGAACATTCCTGAGAAACGAGGTGAAAACCTGATTTCTGTGCTGGAGTCAATTGCGTCGGCAATTAATATACCGTTAGCAAAAAATGATGTAGTTGCGATTCACCGTGTTCCTCACGCACACGCGCAGAATAATCGCCCAAAGAACATAATAGTGAAGTTTGCGTCTCGCTTGTTTCGCGATAATGTACTTAGTGCGTACCGTTTGTCCAAGGGGCTGACGTCTGATCGCATTGGCTTCTCTGGAACACCTTGTCGTATCTACATAAATGAGCACTTAACACTTCGAAATAAGGATTTATTTCGCAAATGTCGTGAAGCAGCAAAAGCTAATAAATTTAGATACGTATGGATCAGAAATGCGACCGTCTTGGTCAAAGAAGCGGATGACTCTGCCACTTTTGCGATTCGTACGGAAGCCGACATATCCAGCAAAATCACACCAAAAAAACATTCCGAGAATATCGCCGATAATTAAATCTCTCTTAAACAGTATATTATTTGTTATTAAGGTAGCATTTTCTGTTATTATCACTAATCTAAATATGCTGTTTTCTGCAGGTTCATCTTTTCTTTATTTTATTTGTATAGTACGTAATTATGTAAAAATATCCCTCTTATACAACAGTGTGCACTATGCTAAAAAATTGTCCGCTAATTATAATTATTTTTATAAGCCGATCCATAAATTGTTGCTGTATTATTATAATAATATCTTTGCCTTTCTTGTCTTTACAAACGCCGTATTGAATGTGTCGCTTTTGATTGTTCTGTTTTTAATGTGTCGTTGCTTTAAAATCCTACCAATATTGTTTTTATTTAATACTATTGAATTGACTCATTTAATTAATGGATAATCATATTTCTATATATTACCAAAACTGCCGAGGGATCAGGACAAAGCTGAACACATTGTATTTGAATATTTTGGCGAATGCTTACGACATTATTGTTTTCACCGAGACCTGGCTGACACCTGATATTTCGGATAACGAATTTATTGACCAACGTTACCTTGTATTTAGATGCGATCGTGATCGTAGTGTTACCCAGAAAAAAGACGGTGGTGGTGTCCTTATAGCTGTCTCTCGAGAATTAAAACCGTCTTGCCTCGCATTATCGCCCCCTTTAACTTTACCTGAGCATAAAATAATTAAAATCCCTTCCTGCCGTGATAACTATAATTTAATATGTGCTACTTACATACCACCGAATACGACGGAAGATATTTACATACATTTTCTTAATTCTCTCTCGGCTCTGTTTGATGATCCTCTTGTGGATAATGTTATTTTAGCAGGCGATTTCAACATGCCACAACTTAACTGGGTTAAAAGAACTTCATTCATGGAATGTGCTACAAATACTCCCTCTAATGTAACTCGTCAACTCTTAAACATTTGCTCGCAACTAAATATTAAACAATATAATCATTTAACCAATTGTAACGGTCGTATTTTGGATTTGTTTTTCAGTAATGCACATTCTGTAACTTTTGTTTCTGATATTCCTCTCTTGCCCATCGATACTCATCATCCAGCCTTTTACGTCCACGTATCGTTTGTATGTACACCTAGTATCTCGAAATGCAAAATTGCGAATCCACTCAATTATTACAAAGCTAACTACTGCGAGATAAATAAGGATATTAGTAATATTGACTGGAGTGGTCTACTTGAAGGATTGACACCTGAGGAAGCTGTGTCTGCTTTCTACGAAAAAATGTTCGAAATAATTAGATCACACACGCCCACGTGCAAGCAGAGGAATTTAAACTTTCCCATCTGGTTCACACGTCCACTCATACGTACTTTTAAAAATAAAACTTGTGCTTGGGTAAAGTGGAAGAAATGCGGCAATATAAGTGACTATGAAAAGTTTTCTGTTATTAGAGCAAGGTTCAAAAGGGAAGCTGATAGATGCTATAATAAATATATGACGTCAGTTGAAGATAATATTGCCACCAATACCAAGGCCTTCTGGTCATACATCTCCAACCGTAAAAACGCAAATAAAATTCCTAACACGATACACCACAAACAAAATTATGCCAGTGATCCTACTACAGCGTGTAATTTATTCTCCTCCTTTTTTCATTCTGTGTACGAACCCTCCACATTTAACTCCGATTCATGGGTACCTCCACCTACAACTGCTGATCATGATGTTAATTTATCTAAATTGTACTTCCCCTTAGAAAATATTCGTAGAGAACTAAAAATGCTGGATCCGACAAAAGGACCTGGTCCAGACGGTATACCCGCGGTATTTTTAAAAAACACCTACAGTACAGTATGCTATCCCTTATTTATAATATTTAACAAATGTATTTCGTGTGGAATCTTTCCCGACGTATGGAAACGTGCAAATATCGTGCCAGTACACAAAAGTGGTTCTAAAAATAATGTAGAGATGTATCGTCCGATTTCCATATTACCAGCATTGTCCAAACTCTTTGAAAGGCTTGTCCATGCTGAGATTTATCCAATTATTCGTCATGGTCTAATAAAGGAGCAACATGGCTTCGTCAAAGACAGGTCTTGCATAAGCAATCTCCTAATATTCACAACACAACTTTTTGAAAATATTGATAACAGACAACAAACAGATGCAGTATACACTGATTTTCAAAAGGCATTCGATAAAGTGGATCATAGATTACTGCTCAATAAAATCGCGTACAATGGTATCAGAGGGGATCTCCTGCGTTGGTTTGTCTCCTATATAACCAACAGGACCCAAAAGGTTGTGATCAATGGCTTCGAGTCCTGCTGTATTCAAGTAACATCTGGCGTCCCTCAAGGTTCGATTTTAGGACCTTTATTATTCATACTGTTCATAAATGATATAAAATATTGCTTTCAAAATTCAAAATTTCTCTTATACGCTGACGATTTAAAAGTTTTTAAACAAATTTCAAACGAACAAGACTGTGTTGAATTCCAACGTGATCTTGATCGTTTGTCGGACTATTGCACTTATAATAAATTGTACCTCAGCTTGCCTAAGTGTCATAGTATAACGTTCACTAAAAAGAAAAATATCATAAATTTCAACTATCGACTTGCTAATAGTGTTATTAACAAAGTTAGCAATCTTCGTGATCTTGGTTTGCAGCTGGACTCGAAACTTCATCTTGACATTCATATTGAAAAAATTGTCAATAAGGCATATCAGATGTTTGGCTTTGTGATGAGAGCATCAAGAGATTTCCATCGTCCCTCCACCTTCTTGCACCTGTATAAGTCCATAATTAGGCCGCAATTGGAGTACGCAGTACCGATCTGGAATCCTTACTATGCGAGATATGTCGAAATCATAGAATTAGTCCAACGTAAGTACCTTCGCGCTATGCAAATTAGATGTTTTCGGAAGAAAACATCATACCAATCGCTTCTTAAAGAGTATGACCTGCTTACATTACAGTCAAGGCGCGTCCTTCTTGAGACAATGACGTTATTCAGTGTCTGCCAAAACAAGTTTGATTGCCCTGACTTAGTGGGTGGTTTGTGTTACCTGGTTCCTCGAACAGTACATGAACGGGAGATACGCACTAGGCGACTGTTCGCTACCGGCTTTTGTAGATCTAATGCTGGGGTGCGCTCACCGCTATACCGCTTAGTAGACACATACAATACGCGTTTTGGTGCAATAGACATATTATTCCTAAGCAGATATAAGTTTAAGAATGATATTATTAAAATTCTCAAGGATCGGCAGTAGGCTCCATAGGATTTACACAATATAGGTATCATTGTTAATCGGCTAGGGACCTGTATGGACACATCACGCATTATTATTATTATTTTTTTTAAATTTTGTCTTTGTTTGTAGAATATTGTCTATTATCCTTTTTTTTTAAGTTCTTTGTGATTAAGTTAGCCCTGCTATATAATAGTTAACGTTTGCTAACAGTTTGTATTATATACCATAGTAATCTGTGGAAAATGTTGTGGGTAGTATATTTGTTAAGTTTAATTTTAAGACAACACTGTTTATGCTTAATATACTACTGTTTGTTTTCCCAAATTGAATAAATAAATAAATAAATCACTCACCCATAACTTAATTATTCGGTACATTAAGGTTTCTCAATTTGATTTTAGGTAAGGAAAGTGAATTTCCCAAATATCTAAGCCATCTTGAGTCAGGGTTGAATTTCGTTTCACTTGCACATTTAATTAAAACTTAAAATCCGATATGAATTAAATGATTAAGCTGTAAAGCCTAACGTTGATGTTAGGAGTTTGCACAATCCCTTCAATGACACGAGAGCTGAACCTAACTACAGAATCATATCAGCATTTTTTGTGTAAACACAACTTCTTCATAGATCATTATAGCAGCAGGTCTTTAAAAATACATTCATATTTATTCTCGTTCGAATCCTTTACCTATTGTGAATAATTAGGAGTTTTTTTTTTTTTTTATAGTGGAATAGATGGCTACAGCACAAAAACAAAATCAAAAACTCAAAAACCAACCCCTTAGGGGGTTGGCTTTCGAGTTTTTGATTTTGTTTTTGACCAATTCACCGCATTTACAACCACCAACTACAACATAAATCTGCCTGTTCTTGTGTGAGTTCACGTCGAATAAGACAAACTGCAACAAGTAATTAAACTCTAACCACAGTAGAGTAATTATTTGTTTGGCCAACAAACTCTGCGGGATTGTTGCGGTGTACCAAGGTGAAGGCCGAGACTGTTTTGGCAACGGGAGTTGGTAGGTTCGAGTATCGTTCGAGCTTGTTGGGATGGTAGTAAAATTAGAGTGGGTTTAAGTTTTGAAATTACACAATCGGTGGTGTTAAAAAGAGGGTGAAAAGGATGTGTAGAGATGATAGAAAATAGGGATGTATAAAAAAAAAAATGAACTGGAGAATGATGAAGACATTATGATTGTTCTCCTAAGTATTCTAAAAGTAGTAAAGCTCCTTAAGAAAGAGCTGAATTCGTACGGAAAATATGTGATTGATAAAATTACATATGAGATAGGTATGTCGCAAAATGAAAGCAATATGGATTTAATTCCAAAACTTTAGGCTTTCAATCAATTACAAATATTGAAATCAAGTAATCGTAAAATCTCACCCTATAATTTCGAGTTATGGAAACCAAAGGTACGGACTCGAACAATTTCAAGCACGAACTTTATATTACTATCGAAGTTCGCAAGTTGTTGCGGTCCAACCGAAAGTGTTAGGTAGTTATTGTGCACAGCAATCAGTTTGTTTGTACAATTATTTAGTAGGGAATTATAGTGTTGGTTTTCGGTAAATATTTATAAGGGAGTCTGTGCTTGGCTCTGTAATAGGCTGTCATTTTCTTCTACTTTGTTATGTTTTGATTAAATATGGTATGAAAATTCTATCTGTAAGGTGATTTTTCATCCGTAAGAGTACGTCAGTGGGATGGTAATAGTTTATCCTACTACTAATAATCTTGAAACGTGTGGTGATTACGAAAGTTCCAGTCATGGAAATCATAAAGAGGTTCATTGTCATGTTATCACTAACTTGACAATGAACCTCTTTAGGTTTAACCTGTGGATGTTCACACACCTACAGGTCAAACCTGTCAACGGTCTAGTACTAACGTGACAATGGACCTTATATGATCATCACAAATATTTGGTCCACCAAGGAATGAAATCATGAATTTCTACTATGCCCTTTTACCTTTACCGCAGGGCCTACACAGGCTTTGGAAAGCGTACGACATTCAACAGGATTGACATAAGCTTTTCGGTAGCTCATGTCAGTCTCCCATTCATTATTGATTTTTTTCAACGTCGTTATCGGTTATAGAATGTCGCTTTGTCTAGGGCCTTAGGTTCTCAACGTCCTCGCGTCCAACCTTCCATTGTCTAATTTATTGCCTTGGTATTTGATATGATTATCATTAAACCCATTTTTCATTGACTTTACATTCGACAGATTCTCGTCTCTTCTCATTACCATCGTTTCCAACCATCCTAAACCTACATAACAATATCATGACAAAACACCCATGATATCAACCAAGAAGAAAGTTTCATTGAAACATGTACGAAGCGAACTTACGTCTCCTTAGTCCCACGAGGTCGGAACTCACGAACCGTAAAATTGAATAGCCCTGTCCTGTTTAAATCGATGATCATGAATTTATAACAGTCGAAAGCTAGGATTTTTTTTATATACCACATGGAGCGTGTATCAATCAAGTTTGAAATTGAATTTGAATGTGACAGTGATAATATTGTGTAGTGTCTCTTTGGGATTTGAAAGCTTCAAGGTGGAGTAATTTTAACAACTTTATGATGCAGGAATATTATCTAAATATTCAGATGTAATACTCGCTTAGTTCTTGATTGCACAGTTCGATTGAAATGTTAAGAATAGTAACCTACTATCTGATGAAGCACACGTAAAGCTGATGATAACTGCTCACAACCGTTTGTAATGAAAATCGCCCTACTAAGCGCGGTATCTTAATGAAAGCTAGTTTCGAGATAATTGAAGTTATGTAAAAATAGTTTTTTCTTTACTGTATATTGATTTTTTTGCTTATTAAATAGAATTTATATATTATATTGGATCTATTTGTTACCACAATAGTTAAAATATCAAAAATGTATATGGATATACCTTTTTTATGAGATACTGCTACACCGTTTAGTAATTATAAAATTAAAATTTGAGTTACCTCTTTATCGTTAGCTCTTCTCCTACATGTATGTATACAAAAAAATATGAATTATCAATCGAACAAAAAATGTATTGTTTTAACTGAAAAAAACAATCAAAGTACATTTATAGTCTTTTATTATTCAAATTTATAATGGCTAAAAAAATATTTGAAGATAAAACGGATTCTATGAATTAATCTAGTCAAAAGTAGGCAGTTCTCTTCAAAAGGACATTCTGTTTTGAGGTTCGTTTTTGCTTTTAGAAATGCCTTTCGTTGCAATTTTCTTCTTCGGTGGTGGCAAAACTTGAGTTTTCAAAATTTAATTTCTGATTATGCTCGCAGTGATGGGGCCTTTATTGAATCCAGATCTGTATGTCAAATCAAAACTGCCTCTATTGACTTCTACTTCGACCATTTCATTAATATATGGACGCGATTTAATTCGAGACAGTTTATAAACTGTTTTTAAATTACACAACACAGTATGCTGTGTCGTGTAATCTTCCCAGTCATATAGATCTCTTAGTAGTCATCTCTTTAGTTTTTATTTTTTTCCTGCAGTACTCGTACTAACTGCCTGAGAAAAATCTGAAAAATCATTAATTTTCTTTTTCATGCGTTTCATCGACAACTCCACCCTATGGTGGAAACTCTCGGCCGACATAAAGGTGTGGCCTGGTTCGAAATATTTTATCACAATATCGTCGGCGTTTATGTCATCTGAATTCACAACGTAAAAAATACACACACACACACACACATACACAGAGAGATTCACAGATTCTTACTAATTTACGAGAGCAATTTTAAGATTATGACCTCTTTGCAACGAAAATAAACAAGTTATGACATGAAATTGTAAACAGCAAGGATAAGGAAATTCGATCGTATCAATCAAACCATAAGGACCAATTTGATTTGCCGCTGCAACCGTATCTCATATAGTCAAAATGATTTGCGGATCAATTAAGCATTCAAATACTCAGGCTAAGAACTCACGGAGCGGTTTTGTCCCGTGCCCGCCGCGGTGCTGGAGTTGCGGTTTTATTTCTAAACTCATGAGACCGGTGATTAGCACGGCCAGCCGTCGCGGTTGAGATCATCGCCCGCAAACTTGGCGGGCGATGATCGCAAGACGGGCGGTTATTATACAAGATTTCTGTACCCCCCGCCCCGCCAGCTAATGCGGTCACCCGCCAAGCGATCGCAGAGTGCGCGGGCGCAACCCGCCGAGGCGGTGGGTGACTGCCGCCCGCGCGATTCTACAAGTTGCCCGCCGGTGCCGCGGGACCCGCAAACAACCGCGCGCGCCGCGAGTGTAAAACGCGTCGTGAAATGTGCTCTTACTTTTTGCATATAAATCTAAATCCTACAAAAGCTGCGGGCCCGCAAACGCGGCGGGCGCGGGTGAAAACCGCTCCGTGAGTTCTTAGCCTAAGCGTCATAGCGGTAAGTCAGTACTTCACGCGTTATACATATTTGCCGCTTATCGGCTTAGAAAAGTTACTGTTCTTTTTTTAAAAGATTTGGCGGTATTCAAATATACGGCTGTTTGCCTACGTAATATTGATATACCTCTAATACGCTTAGTGATTTAAAGTAAAACTGAGATAGGGAAATCTTTCTTAAGGTTTTTTTATATGTTTTGAATAAGATACTCGTAGCGCTAAAAGGCTTAGTTCATTAGATGCGTATTTTTTAAAGCTATCCGATGGCATAAAAAACAATTTTACGTTTTTTTTTGAGATACCGCTTTTGCGCATAGTAGGGCAGATAGTATGATGCTGTAATATTGATAGCTCCAAAATTAAGCACAAAAATAGTACGGAAGAAAATAAAAAGAACAATTATATAAAGATGGATCGAGTGAATGACAGAACAGCGACAGAGCTTTGAACAATGAAAACAATGCAAATGAAAGAATTAATTTAACTTTAACCTCTGATGATGCCCAAAATCTAGTAAGTTAATGTTCTATAACAATAAATCGGTTACTTTAATGGTTTGTTGTTACTCAGTCAAGTTCAAACGCCGACGTAATACAAAAACTTCTATATCCTTTCTTAGAGAGTTCCGCACCAATTTTTCAGTTCACTGCACACTCAAAGTAAATTGTTGTTTGGACCTATTTTATACCAAAACTTTTACGTTGAAAGTTGCTAACGTTTTGTTAGTTTAATAGACTTTAGTTTGCTGCTTCAGTATTATTTCCAATAACCTTATTGTTTTGGATAGTTTATGCTTCACTGGGTTCATTTTCTTGGTTGAAAATCGGCTGATCCTTTTTTGTTTTAGTTATGTTGACTGCCTCATTGGTCTAGTAGTACTGCTGAGCATGAAGTCCTGGGTTCGATTCACAGGTCGGGCATAGTAATATTGGGTTTTTTCATCTGGAAATTCTCAGTAGCAGCCCGGAGTATGGCGTTGCGCCCGGTTGATGGCAATTGGCTCATCCCCTATTACATGGCACTTAAACATAACTGGCAAAATGTGGGTGTACTATAGGTGCGTACATACCTACACCCCTGCCCAACCCTTCGGGGAAACAAGGCGTGATGTTGTTTTAATTTGTATCGTGAGAGAAAAGGTTAGGTTTGTTTAGCAGTTTTCATTAAGTAGGTATTATTGACGTTACAGAATAATGTTAAGTGATTTTATTTCTGTAAGTAGGTTAAATACAAACTCTTGACGTCTATAATATTTTGAAGTTAGTCGAGGTGGGTGTTTCCTACATACTTGGTGCATTAAAAAATGCCTTTTATGTGCCTTATTGAAATAAATGATTTGACTTAGAATTTGCTTTTAAATTCGACGACACTCAAATGGACACGCTGTAAGCCCGGAGTTCTTGTTATCCTACACTTTGTCCCAAAGCTTGCTACAGTGTTTTCGGTGAATATCAGGGGATTTAGATATCTGGGCGATTTAAGTGCCTATGTCGATTTTGCTGGTGTAAAATAATTTATGGAAAATACTTTGACCTAGTTTTGGCACCTTTGTTGCGTATACCTACGGTTAGCGACTGTACTGTGTTCTTCAGTACCTATCTTATATTATCTCAACACGGCAACACAATAATTAATTTAGCATCACTTACAATATTTTCGGGATCCTGTCGTTTTGCCGAAAAGATTTTGCCAAAATTTCACTACCCAAACAAATATTAGCAAACTTTTTTTTTACCAATGCAATGTTTGGAACGATTTTAGTATGCACATTTTCATTTGGTAAAATTTTAACTTGGCAGAATATTATAAAGGATAATGTCGTTTAGGCATTTGGTCTTTAATCAAATGATTTATTACAGCAAAAAATCTTTAAACAATAAACGTTAGAGAAGTTTATGTGCTAGAATTTGTCTGAAACAAGTCAAATTTATGGAACTACATAGTTAGAGTAGGTTATTTTTTTTATGGTTAGGTTAGGTTAGGTTAGGTTAGGTTACACTGAAGAAGGCGAGACTATCTTTCGCATCGAGACTATCTAAGACTATCTATCGCAGTGTATCATGATCACTCTGCCTATCGATGCCTACTGCTGGACATAAGCCTCTACCTAAGTGCCCCACAAAATCTGGTATTACGCCCTCCACTTCTAGTCTGCCCCAGTCATATTTAAGTACGGTGGTTCCTTTAAATATGGTATTATAAGGCACTACGCAATAAGTGACTATTGCAAAAATTTAAGAGTGATACAAAAAAAATACCTTACTTAACCGTAATTATCTAAAAAAATTGTGTGAATTTTGTAACAGTACAACATTCACCATATTCCTACGGCCGGGACAAGGCAGGAATATGACGAAGACGACTGCGAAAGGACAGCTCTTCACATTTGTTTTACCGCCGACAGAAGCAACCCAACAGCAACCTTATAGTAACGATAAAAATTCACTGTGATTTTGTGAGAGTTTAAGGCGCAGATATATGATTTTAGTGATCTTTAAACTCAACTCAAACTCAAAGCATTTATTTCAAATAAACCAATTACACGCACTTTTGAATTGTCAAGGGTTCGGTCAGTCAGTCAGAAAGATGAAGCTAGTTGCCCATTCCAAAGCGTAGTACCTACTACGCTTAGGTACCTACCTATGGAGAAGAACGGGCAAGAAACTCCACGGACACTCTTTTAAATCAACGTATTATGGTTACAAAATATTGTTTACATCAAAAATTTGTTTAAATCTGTTATTACGCCTTTATATCATACAAGTAAGTTATGCAAAACAAAAAGTTAAACTACAAGGCATACACATAAATTTTATATGTGAATATTTATAAAGTATTGTAGTAAAATATTAAGTATTGTAGTAAAATACTTCTTGAAATAAATTCAGGAAGTAATGTCTACTCAAAGCATAAAAAGATATTAGGTACTTTCAAACTCCTTAAGATATTTTCATGTTTTTTTTGTATGAACCGACTATTTTACTATCTATATTTTTTCAAATATTCATATTTTCGTTAGTAAAAGTAAATATTCCCTATGAAACCGATAGGCTGCGCGGCGTGAGTGCGACGTGCATTTGTATGGCCAAGGTCAACGGCGATTACCCGACCCTTAAATAATTTGGATAAGAATGTAGTAGAAGAGTTACTTGTGGAAGTGCTTGTGCGGGGAATTCAACCGCCATAACCACGTGAGTATGGGGTTTGAATTCTTCGAAGAAGGACCCGTATGATAATTCTTCAAATCATGTGATTTAAAGGACATCAGGTGAAATTGTTGAAGGCATAATGAGACTCATCCAGTTTGTGTCTAAAATCGGCTATCACTTAGTACGTTTTCCTGTTTGGCAAACTATTAGGTAAAACGTAAAGAATCCAAACAATCGGAAATAAATATGAATAAGCGAATTCGAATCAAAACAACATACCGGATTTAAGATGTCGTTCAATGTTTTAGTAAGTTCATTTTGTTTTTGCTTTAATGCACTCAGGTTGAATAGATACGGCAAATGCAACCACACTTTTTGGCCTCTTTCTAAATACACAGCTGTCAAATCTTCAAATGCTTTTGCGTAGTCTTTGTCTATTAAAGTTTGATCTTGAGCATTTAGGCCCAGCGACGTCCCTGCGAAAATAAATGAAGCAAATAAATGAAAGTCAAATAGGTACCGGTGCTAAGAATGCAAGAAAACGATTGGATGGTAAAGGCCATAGACACAAAGATGTGAAATAAGATGGAGGAGGCCTATACTCATAGAGGTCTTAATTAAAAACAATAATTGAATTGAAAACTGTGACCGCCTACGCTAGAGCCGATCGAGCGAAGCGAGCGGTGCCGCGGCAGCGGCCGGCGAGTGCCAAAAACGATTAGATTATATAAAAAAAAATATGGAAAAAAAGAGATTATTTTTAGCAAGCTATCGAGAACCGAACTAGTTAGACGAGGTAGAAATTTTATTTTGCGTAAAATGAGTTATTCCAACTGGAATATTTGACCACATAAAAATTGGTAAAAGCATTAGTTGGTAAACAAGGTATTGTTTAAACGTTCACTTGCCAAACATTAGGTTTGCGTTACAATTATTTGTGAAGAGATTTTTGCTAAGTAATAATTTGGCATATGAAATTATGCGGAAAATGGTTTGGGAAGTGATAATTTGGCAATTTCTTTTCGATTAAACAAGGGAGACCCAATATTTTCATATCTTCTTTTGTAACGTAGGTACTTATTCAGTTTTTAACCGACTTCATCGTGAATACATTTATTATTTAAAAAAAAATATTTCTAAAGTAAATTGAGGATTACCATTATTAAAAAATAAACAATCAGTTTTTTTGAAGAGAAACATTTTCAATTTTTCCTGATTCTCTGGCTTTAGTACCTAATTTTGTGCTAAAAGTAAAACAAATGAAAATAAAAGTGAAAAGAAAGATTTGACATATTTCCTAATTTTGATTTTCGTAAAAATTATAGTGCTGACATTCTTAGTCTCTGGAATGGAGACATGGACATACAACCATGCGGAAATATATCTCCCGTCGCCTATTACGATGTAAAATATACGAGTAAGTGTCAACCTCACAACACGGGGGACGTTGTACGCCGAGCAATCACAAAGACGAGGCGGCACGGTGCGGAAGCAACTGTTTGCGGTATCTCTAAAAATACTTTCGCAACGACTGCTAACTGCTCCCGAATGTTTTTGCCACAAAACGGAGAAAGTTCACGCATACGAGTAAGAAATAAACCGGCTGTATTACGACCACGTTACACTTAATAGTGATAAAGATGGATGGGATGTAATATTCCCTTCCGCGATGAAAACCAGCTGACGTTGAAAGACGAGACTACAGTATCTTATTTCCTTAGACGAAAAGATGAGTTAAGGCCTCTGTTGAATAACGTTAGTACTAAAGACTACTCATGCAGAATAGGTCATTCTACAAGCCTTAAATTATGCCCGTGAAACGCATTTTGAAAATATCAGGGATGAGCAAAATGTAAACGCCGATGAACATAGGTATTCATCACTATCAGGATGATTACTGTAAAGGTACAAGGTATGTACAAGGTGCAATGATTGATGTTTTTTTTTTTACATAATGCCAGAGGTCTTCTTACAGCAGAATGCTTTGTTTCGAAGAATGACAATAGTCGATGAAATTATTTAAATGGTGGTGTTGAGAAGAAGTTGCTTCTTTTAACTGGAGGAGCAGGTAGTGGAAAATCATTTGTTTTAAATTTACTCGTGGGGCATATCAAGAGGTGCGGTGTGGCTACAGTTGATTCGCTTCTAAAGCCTATTTTTTTGAGATTGGTTCATTGACTTGTGTCACCGCCCACCAAATACTGGGAAAACATTGCATTCTCTTGTTTCCCTTCCCATCGGAAAAGGAAGCTCAATTGCATATAGACGCTTAACTGGTCAAAAGCACAGGAAAGACAAAAATGGCGTAACGTAAGTTAGTTAGTGATTGACGAAATTCCGATGGTATCTTAGGCTCCCGGAGTTGAAAAACAACGATAGGTTATTTTGAGGTGTAAATATTGTTCTCTTTGGCGACATCATGCCCCCTGTAACAGGACATTGGAGCTTTGCACAACCACCTTGGAATGCTGCAGAAGTTAATTTATGGCTTGCTTTTTTATTCTGCGAATTAACTATTAACATGAGGCAATGAAATGTCATCTAATTCGTTGACTTGTTAAAAAATCTACGGGTAGGCGAATTGACAACAGGTTTGACGACTGAAGGACCGCACTTTAAGGGCTGTAGTTTTTAATATATGTATTTGTTTAAAAGTTCGCAGATTTGATCTACAATTGTTTTAAGTCTACTACTAAATCCTACTATTTTTGTTTTGCGAAATACCAATGTGGTCCCTCAGTTCACACGTACATTCATCTGGAACTGCTTTGTCAGAGGAGAAGGGTGGCTTTTTCTTTAGGTGAAGAGTTCAAGTATGGTGCTGCGGTTCGAATATTACCTACCGTCAAACAGGTTGACGAGCACAATAGTGAGATGGCAGCTATGAATTCAGAACACTATCGTGTCGGTCCATAGATAAGTCTCATGGATTAGCTACCTGTGGAAAGCAACTTCCAGATAAAGATGAAAACAATTGTGATGGCCTTTTATCTGAATTAATTAATACGATAGTTGTGTTGCTACACCTCCAGTGGTTGCAACTTTTCAAGGTACGAATGGTTATGGTGATATTGAGCGTAGGATGTTGCCGTTAATCTTGTGCTGGGCCGTCATGGTGCACAAATTACAAGGAACGACCCTTGATAAAGGAGTAATCGACCTCGGAAAAAAGTCTTGCCAAAGGGCAGGCTTTGTGGCACTGAGCACAGTAAAAACACTCGAGGGTATTACTTTATCTGATTTAGACTGAAAAGTCTACTTTCAACTAAATAATAGGCTCGAAGACTGGTTTTTGTTTCAACCCTGAATAATATGTACTAGGTGCGGAGGGACGTCACTCTTTGTGGCTTCGTGTTTCGGCACGCATATTTTTGTCAACCCTTTGAAAATGTTTGGTCACAGTTTTAATTTAAGGCTTGCTTAAAATATGAATGTTATTGCATTCTTCTTATTTATGTCTATCTTTCATTTATACCTATTACTTAGAGTTCTTGTACCTTGTACATAGTTTAGTCTCGTGGTCTCAAGCGCTGTCGCGCTGTCGCGCTGAGCGTGGGGTTCTGGGTTCGATTCCCAGGTTGGGCAAAGTGTTATTGGGTTTTACCATTACAAATTTCCTAGTAACAGCCCGGTTTAGAAGTTCGCAGTGTGAGAGGCACAAGGGACCTTGGAAAGCACATTAAGCCGTTGGTCCTGCGCCTGATCTCTCTCCGGTCGTGTCTGATTGCCGTCCCATCTGACTATGCGAGGGAATAGTCAGTGCACCTGTATCTGCGCACTCACTAATTGTGCACTTTAATATCTCCCGCACCGAAGACTGGTATCCGCTGGTCACCATGTCCGAAATTCGTTCTGGAGGACATAGTTTAGTTTTCTGTTTGTCCATGGTACATTATTATTTTTATCCACTCTCAATACCTATCGTAAAGTTCCTACAATTAATTCAAAATAGGAATTACCTTATACGTTATACCTGCAACTTTGATAAAATTTTAAAGTTTATTTCTACCACACTTACAAAATAATGCTATACGAGTAGATAACTTTTCTTATATTAGAGTAGAGTAATGAGTGAGTGAGATGACTTCTCAATTCATAGGTTTTAGTTGCCGTCGAAGAATAAAATCTTAGTTAAATTACGCAACTGAATAGTGAATAGGTACATACTGAATAATGAGTAACAAGAATGTATACCTATGAATTAAATAGATAAAACAAAAATGACTGCAACAATAAAAACGATTTATGTTTTTCTGCCTATGGTCAATTCCAATATTTGTAAATAATGACATTATTTACAAATATTGGAATTGACATAGGTCTACACATTGTGTAGACTCGACCAACCGCTGTTTCTACATAATCTGTGACGAGCATGGCGGCGTGTCATCGCAACAGCTGATTGGTTGTTGCTGTGGAGCGTATCCGCACTTTTTTTTTTTTTTAGGGTGGGAAATCATCAAATAACTTCTCCCGCTCTGGGCGGAGCGGGAGGATGTGTCAGACTCTTACTGACTAAAACCCACCCGTATTCCTTCCTGTTGCCTGTGTTGCGGGGGCCTCGGTGACCCATAAGTACCTTCCCGCGACCCCGGCAGGCATCGGCCCTAGTGGACCCCTACTTTTGTGCTGACGACATCTCTTTGAGGCGCGCGTGGAATACGACGCGCCGTCGACCCGGGCCTGGTCCTTACCGGACGGTGAGCTACCCATTGCTCACCGTCCGCAAGCCCACGCCTACGGTGGCCGGAAATCCGCCCGGGATTCCCGACGCCCTGGGCGTCTCCTGCGGCGGCTAGGGGCGAGAGGGCGCGAAACTTGCCTTTCCCTCAACCGTCCCGCCTCCTCCTTTGCGAGCATTACTGCTTCGCAGAAGGAGGTGACGGCTGCCCATGCCCTCTCGCTCCGTACCATGGCCTGAACCAGGGCCGGACGCGAGAGGTCTCTGCCGCCGATCGCCTCCAGCGTATCCGCACTACAGTGGAATGTTGGATTTTGGCGCCATGTTATTTACGATTTATTTATTGTGTTTTTGTTGAAATTGCAATCATTTAGATAATGTATTGGGTATTAAAATATCTACTCGTGTAAATACCTATTATAAACACATTCTTGCTCTGATAAGTACCTAACATTTTCATAAACTACTATTATTTTCTTGTGAACACCCATGGAGTATGTTACAGAAACTTTTTAATTTTGACTCCTCGAATCAGCTCTCGCGGTACGCGTCCTAGTCGTCTCGCCAACCCTTCTGGGTCAGCCTCGGCTGCGCCGCGCGCCGTCCTTATTCAGGCACCCGTTGTGTGGAGACTTTGTGACTCGCCCATTCCCATTTAAGCTTAGCAGCCTTCTTGCCTACGTCCATTACACCCGTTTCGGAAGAGATGACCCTCTGCAACTGAGGTGGTAGTCAGTCGGACAAATGCTGTCAAACAAATGCGGCAAATTCTAAAAAAAAATTCAGAAAAATACGTACAAAGGTGATGCTTATTTCTAAAGAAATCTCTTCCAGCATACCTGCGATAGGACAGTAGACAAAGAGACAAAATACATTAAAACAACAAAAAGAAAAACTATTCACTAATTTAAATATACAATATGAGAATAAACTTACATAAATACGTACTTCTAAAATAAATATCACTAAAATAATTAGGTATATATAATTAATAGTATAAAATAATAAATACCATAATATATTATGCAACTATGGCAAAGTGGAAAGATAGTGTTCTTTCACTCTTCTTTTAAAAACAGCAACAGTTTCGCAGTCCCTAATGTCAGGCGGAAGTGAATTCCACAGCCGAACCGCGTGCACAGTGAAGGAATAAGAGTAGAAGTCGGTAGAGTGGGGAGGGGATTTAACTTCTAATTTTGTTAGACGTCACTTCACAAAGACCACCTGTACCTACTTCCAGTGTCTCCCAGACACAACATAAGTAAAATTGTATAAGTACTGCCATAGTACCTCACAGATAGAGGTCATACCTCAGCTTATTATACCTCTGCAGCTTAGATAACTTTATTGTTAACATTCGGCTGAGGTGGAGTCTCACAGACGTCTGCATTTTAAATGGTGTAAATTTCATATATTATATGTTCAATGTTAATTATTATATACATTATATGCATTACTTTTTTCTGTAAATGGTTCATAAATCATCAAAGTATATTTGTTTACTTTTTACTGGATTCATATGAAAACAATATGATATCAGTTATTGAATCACTTTTATTTAGATGAAATTCCTATACATTTGTACCCTCACTAAATAAAATAAAAACTTTTACAAAACATAACTTTTATTAGCTTTTCCTATATTCATTTTAAACATGATACTAAGAAACTTTAACGAAAAACCAACAGCATCGTACGATACGTTTAGGCAAATCAGTCTTAATATAATCAGTCTTAAAGTTTACCTTTATTTCCTAGGTTACAATTTACAATCTGCGCAAATATGAGTGGAACACTGCAGGCAAATAGCTTTTTTACAAACACAGCAAGCGAAGGTTTGTCTGCTTTTTCAGTCTGCTGGGGCATACACTGCATAATCTTATTCCTGATATTATTTATAAAAAAAGTTTGTATTTAAGAGATTAGTCTAGGTAGTCGTCTATCGTTGTCAACGCGCTCTTTCAAACAAGGAAGAACTCACTCTCTTGTTAAAGATATTAAGAAGTCTACTCTTCGTAATTTGGCACCTGGACAGCGTTGGTACAAGACATACGCATTTACATCTACTACATTCAATATTCTGTAAGATATTGCCATGGTCCAGCGACGTATCTTTCGATTGCACGAATAAACCGAACATATTTTGTCAATTTTATCGACTCCAGCCTGTGTGATTATAATCAACAATCAAAATTACAGCTGTATTTCATTCGGCACATGAACTTATATGTATAGTATATGTGCATGCAGACTTAAAATCTGTGTAGCTTTGTTTTTTGACAAAAAAGGAGTTTTTTTGTTTCATTCTCTTTGGCAGTGTCAAGTCTTTCAAATTTGTTTAGTTTCAAGTTGACTTAAATGTTTTGGTGTTACAGAAACCGGTTCTTCAAGAAGATTTCAAAGTTCTTCCTTGTCTAGTTATCTATGGTGTGGGGTTCTGCAGACTTCTGGAAACAGAAAAATAATTCAACTTATTAATTCAAATAACACACATCACATAACATCACAACTGTATTCCCCGAAGGGTTAGGCAGAGGTGTACCTGTAGTACACCCACATTTCGCCAGTTATGTTTAAGTCCCATGTAATAGGGGGCGAGCCTATTGCCATCAACCGGGTACAAATTCAGACTTCGCGTTGCTAATGAGAAATTCCAGATAGGAAAACCCTATAACACTTTGCCCGACCCAGGAATCGAGCCCGAATTTGATTAATAATTATTTATTTATTATCATATTTTTTATACATTCATTCGTAATAACCACTGGGAAAATTTTGCATAATACCAAGCATCGTTATGAGGAGACTAAATATGATTAAAAATACTAAAAAAGATTTTTGTTGAGTTGTGATTTAGACCCGCTTACACCAAAAATACGCTCAGCGCTAAACAAATTAAAAACATCGCTCTATGTCTGTCAATCATTTAAAGATGACAGAGACAGAATTATATTTTATTTAAATATGCTTTGCTCTAAACGCATTCAGTGATTTATGGTGCAAGCGAGCCTGAAAATAATTCTCGTTGCGTCGTAATTTGGAGTATGAGTTTAAAGAGCTTTAAGAATGATCCTTACTTCTTGGAACACTTTTTAGCGAAGATTTTGATATGCTGTCACTATCTTCAGACTCTGAACACGCTTGGAAACTCGTTTCTGAAAGAAAAAAATATAATTTCATTTCATTATCATTGATCTCAGTCATGAAAGTTTTCTCAAGTTTTTTGAAACATAAGAAAATTATTACAAGATCAGAGTCACCATATTGTCACCCTCTTGTACCTTTGTGACACATTTCTTTATACTGTACGCGAGTCTTCCTACTGTATAAGCCAAGCGCACATTACAGCCGCAATGTGCTCAGCGCAACGTATTTTAATAAAAAAAACACAAACGCAAATTAAGGGTTCCGTAGTTGGGATGAATTCATCAAACAAACTTAACACTGTAGTTGAAAAAAAATGTGCTTAAACTACAAATTATCAATTTTCGGACTTTTTCCTTTATTTGTGCTGTGAGACCTTGCTTCTTGCTAAATTTTATTATTCTAGGTCAACGGGAAGTACCTACCCTATAGGTTTTAATTTATTTGCATTATTATTTATTTATTTAACAGTTATGACCACACATATAAACAGACAAGAAGAAAGGAACAGAAAAATACGTACAAAGGTGATGCTTATCAAAGTATGATGTTAAATTTGTCGCATAGACAACGGTTTTTTTTTGCGTTGACTTAGCTTGCTTAGCTTGATTTTTTTAGAGCTCTAAGGGACCGTAGACCTAGGTTTTTGATATTAATTGCAACTTGAAACCTCCACGCGTTCCTGAGAAAAAGGGTCTTGACAGACTGACAGCAGACTGACCGACAGACAGACGGACAACGAAATGATCCTATAAGGGTTCCGTTTTTTTTTTCCGTTTGAGGTACGTTACCCTAAAAGTAGTGTAGTGTGTGTTGATTCATAGAAAATGTACGAATGTGATGAAGGAGGATTTTTGCAATGCGTTGCGTTGCGGCGCGGCACGCTACAGTCCGCGGTAGTCTTTACAGTACGATTGTGTTTTTATTTTCTGTCGTCACGGCCCGGTAGAGAGTGTTAAACGATTAAAATTTGTCTCGTTCACAGTAACAGTGTGCCTCTGACAGCGCCATTATTTTGTAGCTGTAAGGATGGTTTTCGTGGTTCTTTTATAGTCCTAAGAACTACGAACCTAGCTCTGATGCGTTACCTGTGTGTGCGTGTCGCCTAGGCATGTCCTGGTTCTCCACATGACCGAAAGTTCTGAAGCCCACTGCGAATTGTGCGTAAGGACTTATCTCGTACAGCTCTGAAAATAAATAATGACTTTTATTACACACACGTACCTAAACTCGTGCTTATTTTCGGACCGTGGAAGGCAGAAACATCATCAAAAATAAAACTATGTAAGTCCCAACATAAAAAGGAAAGTTATAAGTCGCCTACTTCCAATAAATGTCATAAATAGGTATACTTATTATTACTTAGAGTAATAAGAACATACACAGATCAGGATGAGCACGCAGGCTAGCCAGTGCACTCACTATGTCTCCTGTCTCTCCTCACACGTCCAGGAGCGCTGTATATCCTGTTCTGCACTCACCATGTCTCCTGTCCCTCCTCACACGTCCAGGAGCGCTGTATATCCTGTTCTGCACTCACCATGTCTCCTGTCCCTCCTCACACGTCCAGGAGCGCTGTATATCCTGTTCTGCACTCACCATGTCTCCTGTCCCTCCTCACACGTCCAGGAGCGCTGTATATCCTGTTCTGCACGTTCACGTTCTCTGTAATGTTGTGTAAGTTGGTGTGCGAGGTGTTTGTCGTCAGGTTGCCGCTCTCCGACTTGTTGTGCTCCGTTATTGAGTCGCGGGAGTCTGTTAGGTTGCCGGCTCTGGAGACATACAAGATAATGTTGAGGGTAAGAGTAAACGTAGTTGTGCTCGATTCCTACATAGAACTGTCAGTAATCGGTTTATTTACTCGTAATAACATTTGACTAAATCTTCAGACTGTATAACCATCCTCAGTGAACATAGAAGACTCTTTTTTTTCCTCAAAAGACACCTCTTTTTTCTTCTTTCGTACTTTGATACGCCAAAGGACTACTGATATGCGTGCAAAAATGCTTGCTGTTCTTAATGATCATTGTAGAAGCCTGATAGCTTATTGTTGACAATGTTTTTAAATAAAACTGTCAAATCTATTTATCAAATGGTGGACATACCTCTGTCTCTTCACAAGTATGTAGATACAGCTAAGCAGGCAGATAGTGAGTAGTATTGAACTGCAGATTATTACTAACACGTTCAGGTCGAACAGTTCTGACGGAGGACCCACCTCACCTAGAAACAGTAAACAATTACTTATGACATGTTTAGAAATTAATAGGGAATGTGCTTACCTGTCAAAAAATGCAGTGCTTTTTGTTGTTTTATGGAGAATGGTGCTAGAAGAGAGGTATGGAAGACGAAGACATGTTGCGCCGACCCCAAATAAATTAGGATAAGGACAAGAGAATTATTAAATTTCGTGTCTGTACTGATGACAATTGAGGAGTTCCTTCATCTGGAGCGAATCTTGGGTGTAGAAACAGGTCATGCTTATCATGAAAATGCATTGTCTTCAGAACTAAACCAACATATAAAATGTCAACTCCGTAGGATAAGAGGAAATGGTTTTAATTCAGCTTGCAGGATTCGGCCTAAAAATCAAGCATTGCAAGTTAAATAAATGCTTGCAAAAAACAAGTACATCTATGAACTTACTGCCATCCTCATTCTTCGTGGCATAACTGTAGGTCGCAGTGACACTGCCAGCCTCACTAGTAGCTGTCACTCGCAGCTGGTACCACGTGCCGGGGGAGAGCTCGGAGATCGCGTACGTGGGGGGCTGCGTGGGGGGCAGGGGGGGCAGGCTCCAGGGGGGGAGCGGAGAGGACAGCTATGTGAATGATAATTGTTCATATTATAGTAAAGATAATCTAACTTTTTGTTTGTTCCTTGTTTAATAATTGTTACATTCACATTTAACTTATCTGTATACAAAACTTAGTGGAGGGGCATTTAATTTTAAATGGCGACTTATACTTACAGATAGTAAAGGAAACTGAGGACTAGAAGAAGACTGAGGAGAATAATATAATTATTAGTCCTTAGATTGTGGAAGACATATTTAGTCTCTTAAAACATGGTGTTTGTTTTGGGTCCTAAGAGCCGACTTAGGACAAGTAAATTGGCTGGTGAACCCCACTGGTGGTCTCTGACCTAAATATGTTACCCAACTTACCATATTACTATGAGCTCTAATCCACACCCTCGCACCGAGCTGCTTATACTCCACATCGAGTACTGTAAGCGCACACCCGCCGTGGTCCCAGCCGGCTAGTTGTACGTACATGTGGGACGCGTTGCTCCACAGCCACTCGTTTGTGCTTGGTGGTGTTGGTACTGGACAGATATGAAATATTGTAGGTGTAAGAGTGTTTGTAGAGTTTCTTGCCCATTCTTCTCCATAGTAACATACTATGCTTTTGAATGGGCAACTAGCTTCACCTTTGTGACTGTACTTAATTGAAAGAAATGCTTTGAATTTGTCTTGTATAGTATATGTCACACATAGAAGATTGATTTAATTTATGATAATAAAAAAATAATGGGACCCAATAACGAGAGAGCAGCTTCACATATTTGCTCGAGGTTAGTTTTGTCTTAAAAATGTGTCTTTGTGACACCAAGTGTTTGCAGGCCAGAGAATTTGGCTTTTCAAAGCTTTAAAATTGGTGGCATTATTCATTAATTTTTGAGTTAATAAAATTACTGAAATAATAAAAAAATGTGCGAAGATAATCTTGCCTGTTTATTGCTGGTAAGTAATTGGTATTTTAATGTCCAATTATTAGGTTTGCTGAAACTAGACTATTTTCAACTAAAAGTCCTTACAATAAGAGCTACTCACCTCCACCCAAAGTACTGACATCCAAGTAAGCAGGCTGTGAGGTCCCAACTTTATTAGTGGCAGTGATCCTCAGAGAGTACTTAGTGCCACACTTCAGATCGGTCAAGGCATGTTTCTGGACGCCCAATAAGTTAGGCAAATTATTGGTTGGCCATACTTCTCTCCAGGGACTGTTGGCTTCTTTCCATGTTAGGCTATAACCTGCAGAGTTGCTTGATTAGTATAAAATAGTAACATAGACTGGAGACTTGACTTTTTCTTAATCAGATTAAATTGTTGATGTAGTTTGGTGTTTCATTAGAAATACAACTCAAAAGAAATAATTTACTAAATGAGAATTATTTTTACTTTATCATTATCAATCTGTTCGTCTCCATTAGATTTTAGCAGACTCGAGTCTACGACATCTATGATGTTCTAAGGTTAAGAATATAGCTATATTATAAAAGTATGGTTTCGAAAATATTATGTTGGTATTTCGTAACACCATAAAACTTCTATCAATACTTTAGGAGGAAATTGCTTTTGAATCTTACGTTAGGTATTTATGCTCATGACTGTACCTTGAAGATATTATTATGTACTTAAACTGTATTCATCTTGGACTAGGCAAACATTAGGTTACAGGAGTAACTCCCAAAAACCAAACAAACTTACTAATCTTCTGTCTAGCACTTCTATTGCTGACAGTATAATAAGGCTGCTCCCACTCCACCAGTATCGAGTCTTTGTCTGGTGTTGCTCGAAGTATCGGAGCTTCAGGCAGTGGTAGGACGATGACTGTGTATTCTACCTGGTCCGAACCATACAGGTTCTTGGCTAAGCAGGTGTAATTGCCGCTTAGGGATTGGTCTATATCTGTGAAGAGTGAGGCTTAAAATTACAACTTAAAAATAACTGAAAGCAAAGCAAATAGTTGTTTTTTTTCATCTGTCAAGCAAATGCACTATATATAGGTGGACAAACAGGGTCGACGTCTCAGCCTCATGATAAAAAACGCACTAAATAATATTATGTGAAATTGTGAATCCTCGAAATTAGATAATATTAGTTACCAAGATTGATTAGTAGATAAACATGGCATGGTTGCGAAAGGATTTCCTAGTAATTATTGTAGTGGTTTCCATGGTTGTCCCAATCAGCAATCACATAAATCAAATGAAAATACACTGGTATTTTAATTTCCTGTTTTTTTTACAGAAATGGTCTTCCTCTGCATATTCAAGGCTTCTATCTATTACCAATTTATTCCTATTCCCTCTAGGATAACCATGATATCACAAGTTTTCTATTATATTAAAAAAATAGGTGCCAGTACTTACTGTTAATCAAAAGACTGTCATCGTGGTTCCTTGTGAACCTAGGATGGTGGGTGATGATGTTATTCTTGTGATACCACACTGTGCGAGGTGGCGGCACTCCCACACACTGACACATGAGGAGGAGGGAACTGCCCACTCCTACTGGTACCGTGCCTCCGAGAGATGCTACACCGGCCACAACTGTAAGAATAAGAAAAAAGTTTATGTGTGATAACTGACATGGTATTGAAAAGAGTTGCATTAGAATTTTTGAAGATATACACATACACCATCAATTACCCTGTGTAACAGTTAGTGCGTCCAATTTAATCTGTTGTAAAAAAAATATATACTTATTGAAATCTCCCTTATAATTACTATGTATCATTACAGGTTTGTGTACCTAATACAACAAGTGTGGTCTTCTAAACTTATTTACAATTCAAATAAAAATTAACAAAAACTTTCTAAAAATTAATAAGAACTTGAACACAATAACACAGAAGCTAGACAACACAATACTACCTACATTAAACTATAAAAAGGCAATCGTGTCTGTAGAAGAGCTCTTATTATCTCTTAAGCGTGGGTTCACGGGTGAGGAGATGTAAGTAAATGAAAGTCAATAATATTCTGAATTCTGATTAATCACAAGTCTGTGGGAATTAACAATAATGTAAACAACGTTCCACCGGGTACGTGAGGCGCAAGCGCAAATCAATCAACTCACTGCACTGCAAGGGCTAAGTCACAATTATCACCAATCAATATCACAGTTAAAATAAATCAATGCTTTTCGATCGAATTCCTCGATCGTCATTTGTTTTCTTTCCATTTTTGGCGGGCCGCCGCCTCAGCATCAACAGTTGAGCAGGGTACCCAATTTAGCCCAATTACCCAACTACCCAGCAGGGTTACGTCAAGTTGACAGCTGTCAAATTCGTTCAAATCAACTCTGAAAAGGTTATACATTACGCGTTATTCAGGTTCCTTTCCCTAAATCGTTTGGTTTCCATTGATGGGGATTTGTGTCGTGACGTAGGGGAGAGTTGGATATTATCGTGCCCCAAAGGGAGTAATCCTAAAACTAAATATTCAAATATCAATCTCAATCACTTTTGGAATCAACATAAAATCGGCTCAAAAAGTGATGACAAAAAGTTATGAAAAAGTTCCTATCTACATTGTAATGCCCGTACCCAACAGTTAAATAAAATTCTATTAAAATTCTAGCCATTCTTTTTAACTTTTTTTGGGTTTTGTAGTCGGGGTGAGTCAGTTTAAGGTGAAAGCGTTTTTTTATTGGCATAAACTTTAATAAAACTGTAAAATATAACTAATCACATCATTACGACACCAGAGTTAGAATTCCAATCTCGCCATACTTATCGTATAATTATCGTTCAACTAAACTCTAATCTACCAACCTAACATGAGCCAATCCCCTTGGCCTTTATTGGCGCTTGCTACCCTATTATGCGCATGCGCGAAGGTGCGTTCGAAAACGCAATATGGTAAATATCGTGCTGGCAACTTGCCTCGACCAATGCGTTCAGTTTTTTTTTTTTTTTTTTTTTATGAATGGCATCTCGTAGTTGACCTTGAGAGGTCGTGACTACTTAACCGGACTTTCCTGTGGCTGCCTTAAGCGAACTCAAAGCCTCCAGCCAGGGGCGAATTTCTTATAGTACTAAGCGACTGCACGCTAAGGGCACCCCCTGTGGGGTACGGACCTCGGCTTAGGGCGTCGCTGAGGGGAGGACAGCAAGATGGGACAGGCTGGATCTGGTTAATATTATTATTATTAATCGGGGAATCTAAAGCTACAGGATCAGCTGCGGCGCGGGCTGGCACTTCGTCGAGCAAGGGTCGGGGGGGACAATTACGTCGGGGTTTACGCGAGGGACCTCGGCGGCGAGGTCGGAACGTAGGTCGGTGTGATTTGTGCACTGTACTCGTTGCCCTATTGCTTTCCTGGAGGAGGGTAATGGGGTCATCGGGGTCGGAGAGGGTATGCCTTGGACGGCGAATAGAGCTAATGGTGGAGGGCCTATAACTGGCGGCCTGCACAACCAGAGGGTTGCGGTGGGAGGTGGCGGAGTCGAAGAAGCGCTTCGTGATGCGCTTCATGAACTGCTTGATGGTGGGGATTTTGAGATCGAGATGGAGGATCTCGTTTCGGACGAACCAGGGGGCTCCCGTTGCCTTTCGGAGGAAACGGTTTTGGAGGGACTGCATCCTGTGGATGTGGTGGGGTTTAGCATGTGCGAAGACTGCACAGGCATAAGTCATGATGGGAAGGATGCACGCTGTGTAAATACGCAATTTGCCCTTAAGGGACAATTTGCTGCGCGCATTTAGGACGGAGTATAGTCTACCGAGAGCGAAAGCGGCACGCGAACGCACCTGCTTGATGTGCTCTGAGAACGAGAGGTGGTGGTCAAGGGTCACGCCTAGGTATTTGGCTCGCTTCTCCCAAGGGATAGGCTTGCCGAACATGGTGAGCGGTCGGGGGGCGATGAGGTTTCTACGCTGTTTGGTGAAGAGAACAGCCTGACTTTTGTCGGGATTGACCTCGATTCTCCACTTTCTAAACCAAGCGCCAAGCTTGTTGACCTCGGTCTGGAGAGTGCGAGATATGTGGTCGTGGACTAACCCGGTGTAGTAGATGGCCGTGTCGTCTGCGAACAGAGCCAACTGCGCCTTTCTACTTTTCGGGATGTCGCTGGTGAAGAGAGTAAAAATGAGAGGGGATAGTACAGAGCCCTGAGGGACGCCTGCACGGATAGGGTGAGGGGAGGATAGCGCTCCTTCGATGCGATAGCGGAAGGTGCGGTTTGACAAGAAGTCTCGTAAGATTAGCACGAGACGATCGGGCACACCGAGTTTGTAGAGCTTATATAATAAGCCGTTGTGCCAGACCTTGTCGAACGCTTTCGCTATGTCGAAGAATACAGCACCGGTCGTAAGACCACGTTGAAAGCCGTAGCTTATGTGTTCAACGATGCGGTGGACCTGTTGGACGCAAGAATGTTGGGCTCTAAAGCCGAACTGCTGGTCGGGGATGAGGCCCTTTGTTTCCGCAAAATCTCTGAGGCGCTTTAAGATAAGCCTCTCATAGATTTTGCCGAAGACATTGAGCAGACTGATGGGCCGGTAACTGGTGGGCTCCGTTTTCGGTTTACCGGGCTTCGGTATGCCGATGACGGTGGCCTTCTTCCACTCTTGTGGGAAGATGTTATTGCTCAGGGCTCCATTGAAGATGGTGGACATGAGCATTATGAGGTGAGCGGGGAACAGTTGGAGCACCCTATTGGTGATTCCGTCTGAGCCGGGGGCTTTGCGAGGTTTTAGACCCTTGATGATATCATGCACTTCGTCTGGAGTGACGGGAGGCAGAGGATAGTCAGGGTCTTCAACGGGCGGGGATGCGTTCAGGGAGACGTTTAGTTATATATATTAGTTACCGCTATACACTCCCCCTCGGGTTCGTGAAGTCATCCTCGCTCAGGAACCCGCTCATTGACGACAGAAACAGGCTGAACATGACAAGGGCGGCCTCGGTTAAGCTTCGGCATAACTGGACGAAGAGGCGCATCGTCTCTATTAACAAAAGGCGTAAGTTGGGACGCGTGGAACCTGCCTAGGATCTCGTTGGGATCACTAACATGCGATACAAGGTAAGTAGTAGGACTAACTTTTTTAAACACCGTATAGGGACCGTCTCTCTTTGATACAAACTTAGCTGCCAATCCATAAACAGCGTTACACAATACATGCGACTTTACCAAAATTTGACCACTAACATCAAATTCCTCGGGTTTACGACCCTTATCCGCGTAATCTTTACGACTGTCCTGTTACTTCTCTACTTTATCCCTAATAGAAACTAAATAATCTAAGAACCTCGTAAGGTAGGGCGTGATTTGGGGAACAAAATTGCCTTTTTCCAGGACGGCCCTGATATCGAAATGTGCGTCAACGGGTGAACAGAGCTCCGGTTGTTTGGCATAATGCCGAGTTCATTGCGAACCGAACAGAAGGTAAGTGGTTAGGCCATGACGAATGCTGTGTGTCCACCAATTGGGCTAGCTGCACCTTAAGATCTCTATTTTTCCGCTCGGCCGGGTTTGCCTTAGGGTGATATAAAGGTAACAAGTCCTGTTTAATTCAATATATATGTACATTGTTGCATGACAGAAGACACAAATTGTACGCCATTGTCGGATATTATGTGGTGAGGTAAGCCATACCTCTATCAATGAACGAGCACAGACTACTGACGTGGCGTCATGACCAGCAATGGGAGCGTCATGGCATTCCCGCAAGACATCAAGACGTAAACTCACAGGAAGTACGAGCTGTGGTTCCTCAACGTCGACATCGGGGTTGTACCTATAAAGGACTCCTTGCTGCATGAAGTATCCTCGTTCAAACCAGCGTTTTTCTTCTACTGCATCATTATTTTCGAGACCAGTAATTGACTTCTAGTGGGTAAATCAACGACGACGGAACAAATACCACACTGATCTTTACAGTTTTCCTCGCAGGCTGGACGACTTAGTGTGTCGGCGACCACGTTGATCTTGCCTGGAGTGTACTCGAACTGTATATTGAACTCCTGTAACTTCAGTGCCCACCGACCTAATCTACCTGTCGGCGACTTCAAGCTCAATAACCATTTAAGAGGTTGATGGTCGCTACCTACAATGATTTGTTGACCTTCAATATATCCTCTAAATCGATCAACTGACCATACTACGGCAAGAGATTCCCTCTCGGTAGTGCTGTAATGACGCTCGGTAGGGCTCAGGAGGCGGCTTGCATATTCAATCGGGCGTTAGTCCTTGCCTTCACCCTGTAACAATTCTGCACCGAGAGCATAGTTGCTTGCGTCTGTACGCAAGATAAATGGTTTACTGTAACAGCTTGGACAAGTATGGACGCAGACGTTAAGCGATTTTTAAGCTGAAACGCCTGATTTTGCTCAGGGCCCCATACCCAAGTCTGATTCTTTTTTAACAGACGAGTTAGGGGTTCAGCTACATCTGAAAAGTTCAATATGAACTTTCTGAACCACGAACAGGTCTGAAGAAACGTTCTGAGGTGACATAGCGAACTTGGTGCCTTCATGCCCGCCACAGCGCGAAATTTGTCATGATCAGGCGAAATCCCATCCTGAGTGATGACATGACCCAAGTATTTCACTTCTTCGCGCGCAAAAACACACTTTTCGCGATTGGCGCGAAGATTGATGCGCAACCTCTCAAAAACTGCACGTAAGTCAGCGATGTGCTGATCGAAAAATCAAAATCACAAGTCATTTATTCAAACTAGGCTGAAAATCAGCACTTTTCGAACGTCAAAGTTACATAAGACAGTCCCCCAAAAATGCCCGCCCTTCACCACTTCCTAGTGCTTTAGCTGGGAAGAAGAAGTGATGGAACAAACTCCCCAGCAGCACATCTGTCTGTTTAGTTATATAAACTTGATTCTATACAAATCGTATGCAAAGTAATTAAAATACCAACAAAACAATGAACAAACTGTACTCAAGCAGATAAAAATTACGACATAAAAAAACGTAAATAGAACTTAACACCTAAATAAAAGCCTCCAGCAATAAAGGGCGTGCCCGCTTACATAAGGCTATTGCTGCAGCTCGAAGTGAGAAATGATAAACTAGCCCCATCGAAGTAAAATAAGTAAACAATTACTAATAACAATTAAAACCGTGATCAGCAAGACGACCAGTCACCACAAGCAGCACCCGTTCACGAGCATAACGCAAAGATCAGCCATCACCCCCCTCGCCATATTGGAGGGAAGGAAGCAACCCGACCCCCGACGCTACCGCAGGCAGTGACATCTAAGGGAGCATGACGAGTTTGCTGCTGGTTGCTCAGGCAAGAATAGTATAATCAATAGTCGAGGACGCCAGCTAGCCACTTATTGCAATACAACTCATAAAACACACATTGTAATGAGTAGATTATGTCACTAATAAATTAAAATTTAACTAAATTAAATTACCTTTACTTATACATTAAATAAAAAAAATAATCAATTATATGAACTCATATAACCTGTCAGTAGGTAAGCTAATTCTGGAGAAAGAACATAAACATTGTCTTGAGTTATTCACAGCGACCAACTATTCTTAACGTTTAAGTAGTCATTGATACAATAGTATGCCTTTGAACTAAGGGTGGATTTTACTTTAGTTTTAAACGTTATAAAAAGTTATACCAAGCCCAACAAATGAGTTATGTACCTTGTGAAGCCAGTGAACTGGAGCTCGTAATTTATCCTTATTTCTGGTGTTAATATTGTGAATATCACTATTTTTAGTGTATAAGTGTATATTTTGCCTAATATATAAGATGTTGGCGAAGATGAATTGTGATGCCACCGTGAGAATACCAACATCTTTAAAAAAATCTCTCAGAGAAACTCTGGCACCAAGCTGGTAAATAGCTCGAACTGCTCGTTTTTGTAGAACGAATATATTTTGAATGTCAGCGGCTTTGCCCCACAGCAGAATACCGTAGGACATAACGCTATGAAAATAACTAAAATAAACTAATCGAGCTGTATCAACGTCAGTGTATTGTCTTACTTTTCTGACGGCGTAGGCGGCCGAACTGAGCCTGCTCGCTAGGCTTGATATATGAGGGCCCCACTGAAGTTTGGCATCTACTGTTATACCAAGAAAAACTGCCGAGTCTACAGTTTCAAGCACCCCATTATCTAAGACGATGTTGAGACCTAGATTCCTAACATTTGGCAAGGCAAACTTTATACATTTCGTTTTCTTGGCATTGAGAACTAGGTTATTCGTCGTAAACCAATCCGTAACCATTGAGAGTGCACTGTTTACGTCATCAAAATCTTGTCTATTCCTGTTTACTTTAAAAAGACGTGAGGTGTCATCTGCAAACAATACAACGTCACAGATACCCTTTAAATAAAATGGTAAGTCATTAATATACACTTAGAATAAGAATGGACCCAGTATTGAGCCTTGAGGTACACCTAACTGAACTGGTAACCCGGAAGATTTTACACCATTCACATCTACACATTGGAACCTATTATGTAAATAAGAATTTATTACTTTGAGAGCTTCATTTTGGACACCATAATGACATAGTTTACGCAAAAGCGTGTCATGGTCCACGCAATCAAAGGCTTTGGAGAGATCACAGAAAACTCCAATAGCATTTTGCGAGCTCTCCCATTTTTCAAATATGTGTTTCAGTGCAACACCCGCATCTGTAGTCGAACGACCTTTTGTAAAGCCATATTATGAAACCTTTTGATATCACGAGTAAGTCATTTTGGTAAGCTAATAAAGTGACATTCTTAAGTGAGGCGCCAGAGCGTAACCTGTCTATAAGCCGTTGAAGGGTGGACGGAGCGTTTTCCAATCTAAACGGCATCCTTTTAAATCGGTATGTACCACAAGGAGTCAAAAAGGCCGTTTTATCTTTGTCGCATTCCCTGACCGACACATTCCAAAGTCCACTTCTCATATCTAAGGTACTCATGGTGCAATTGCGCTCGCACTGCACTAACTCGTCTATAAGTGGCATCAGGTATACATCGGTGTTTGTTACCGCGTTAAGTTTTCGATAATCTACACAGAAACGAATTTGACTTTAGGCACTAAAAATGCTGGAGAGCCCCATGCTGATTCGCACTCTTCTATGATGTCGTCAGCCAACATATTTTCTATTTCCACCTGCATAATCTCTTTTTTTGCAGGAGTGAGCCTATACGGAGAAACCGCGATAGGTACGTGATCGTCGGTGTCAATGACATGTTCTGCGAAAGTCGTCGCTTCCTCGGCATCCGTAAAACGTTTTCCTCGAAGTTTTTCTTTTATTTACGGAAATAAATAAAAATCGCAAGGTGCGAGGTCGGGCTATAGGGCTGGTGACCCAGTAATTCCACGTCTGACCTCGCCAAGTAGTCAATTCTTTAAAACTAGACACGGCCTTTCAAAGTACTTAATCAAAACTATACATTCTAGTTACCTCTTTGTGTCGGCGTATGCGCCACCCTCCTGGTCGCAGTCCCCTCTCCAGCCGGCGTGCTGGCAGTGAGCCAGGCTTCATACGTCCTGCCGGACACCAGCTCCTTGACCTCAGTCGCGGAGCGACCGAGCGAGTCAATGCGGAGTGTCTGTGGCGGACCATTGCTGCGGTAAAGTGGAATGCTGTACTAGGTGTAGTTGGAGTATTGATGGAAATTTGGGCAAGAGTTGAGAGAGAGTGTGCACGCATCCGCTTCGACGCGCTGCACCACACTCGCCGGCGCGGCCCGCCCGGGACACTTGTACTGCGCGACTGACTGGACCAATTTTTAGCAAGCCTTGAATGACTGTGGTATCTAAAGGATGATGACCATTCAGAAATTAAAACTGACCTGGACGTAGGCTTGATATAGACTGTGTAATGCAGCAGTTCTCCGTTAGGATGAAGAGGTTTCTTCCAACTGACGAGGAGTGATGATGATGACAGTACTAGGACTTTGATGTCTGCTGGTGGACCGGGCACTGCAACACAATATGGTTTACAGGTTATGATAGCACCGTCCCACATTTTATTAATTATGTCCATAGGACATAATATTATTATCCTCACGCCTTTTTCCCATGGCGTACTGTAGTTTCTGCCTACCCCCATGAGATAAAGGTTTTATGTATGTATGTATGTATGTATAATTATTTTCCCTCGAGTAGAAGTCTGGAAAATTAATTACTCAGCAAATTGACTAATACCAAATTAAACGTTCCGTATATTCAAATCACAACTGTCATTCTTTGCAGTTGTAAGAAATGGGTATAACACGAAAAATTAGCACAGGGTATCAATTACTTTACTAATTAATTTCCCTGGCTACATACCATCCAAAGACTTGAAAAGAAGAAGTCTATCAAAAATATTTTGAACTAGCTGACCCGACAGACGTCCTGTCCAAACAATAATTCATACAAAAATCCCATAAAGGTAGTTCAGTTTTTCTAGAATTTGGAAATTTTTGGGGAAGTTTTCCATTTTTTTCCCCTATAAAATCTGGTTAGAATTAAAGGTTTTTATATACCTGCAGATGTTCTGAGACCTTCGGATTCAGTCAGTAAAAGGTGTTACATGAAAACTTCTTTAACTGCTTTAACTTCTCCATTCTTCAAGGGCAACTCCGTGAGGGCAACCCAAAATCTGATTTTTAAATGATTTTTGGACTAGTAAGTAAAGAAGTAGACAAAGCGTAAGCTTATCATAATATTTTTAATAAATTTATATATACTCACCATCTTGTAACGTAGCACACACAATGGGATAAGAATAAGGGCCAGCTCCAAAGTTTGAGAATCCAGCGACCTTCACTGTGTAATTGGTGTACTTCAGTAGACCTTGCAAGTAAAGCTCTAAGTGTAACGATGTCTGGTTCTGCCAGGCCGCTTCTGAAAGATATACAGAAATTGATTTATTAAAAATGTAAAGTAGCCTAGATTAAACCTAAAAAGTTGCGATCAATTACGCAATCCGTAAATTCTGCACCAGGTTTTAGATAATATTTTTACTATGTTTTTACAGATAATTTGCATTCAAATATTGTTAAATATAACAAGTATTGCATCTAGTTAGAATAAAATAAATAACTATACACCTAGCGACCTTATATTTTACTACAACTCGATGATTTACAATGAGTCGCTAAAATAGCTAGTAGGTACAAGTCTCCCAAAGTGATAATGCGCATAGAAATCTTCATCACTGTTCGGCAACGGTCGTATTCCCCGAGCGTCGGAAGACGATATGTGTATAGAGTGGTTAGTGCATTTTCTTCATGCTTAATTTAGTAGAATTATTATTTTTAATAATTAAGTTTCCGGGAATACGACAATTAGCGAAGATCTGCATGCGCATTATTAATTTGGGAATACTGTACTTCTAGTTTCATCGCTTTTAAAATATTATAGTAACCAGACGTATTAAAATTACATTCAGAGTTTTTTTTCTTGTTTCAATGGCTATCCATACTTAATAGTAAAAACGTTTGAAGTGCTCCACTCGAGCAGTCATAAATTAAGTTTTTAGTAACGGTGGCGGTTCGAACGCACGGAACGCAGTCCAAAGCACATGGCAAAGTAAGCTACCTTTTTGGCGGAAGCAAATGTCTCATGATACACCATTAGTTCATAAAAAAAAACCTCGAAATGTCTTATGAATACCATTGGTGCATAAAAACTGTCACGGTCGCACTCGCCATTGGACGATGGAATTTTACGTTTATTTACAATTGTAACCTGGCTGTATAATTCGACTAATCGATTCATACTTATCTGTGGTTGTGTACCAGGACGACGCCATAAATAATGTCAAGAAGACGTGAACGACTTGTTTTTTTTTAATAATTCACAATGAATGCAAGAAGAAATCGGTGAGTAATCTTAGAAGAATTTTATACAGAATTACTGAGAAATAAGTGTAGACTTCGTATTGAGTGTTAGTTTATCGAAAAGTGATATTTCAGTGAAAAAGTAACGAATAGTTTGTAATGCACAAATTATGACACTGCGGCCGCCGTGTTTTTAAGATAAATATTCTTGTATACTGTTTTTAATACATATAAATAGCTAGCTTATTTATCTACGAACAACAATCATTTGAAATGAAATGATTGTTGTTCGTTTTTTCAATTTGGGGTTTGACTAGTCTCCGAGATTAAAAAACAGACTTCAGGTACCTACCAAAATTCAAAATTACGTACCGGACGTCATTTTTATTTATTTTATTTTGTTTTAATAAAAATGATAAATAAAAATGACGTCCGTACAAGCTTACTTCGTTAAGGCGCTGACAAGACCCAATTGACAAAAATAGGCTTAACTTAAGAAAAAAAATTGCCAAATCTCAAAGTAAGAGGTTAGTATAACGTTAGTTTATATCGAGATTTTGTTTTCAAAACGTGTTTTGGTAACAACCAGGTTCTGGGAAATATGTTCAAATTTGTTTTCTTAAGAGAAGCCTATTTTGGTCAATTGGGTCTTGTCAGCGCCTTAAAGTGCTAATTTTTGTTAGAGTCAAGAGTCCCCCCCCCTCTGCCAGCTAAATGGTTGTTTATGGAGATGATGTCAAAAAATTCATGGCAGTAGTAAATATAATGAAATTAAAAAGAAAACTATCACAGCTAAGTAGGCTTTACAAGTTAACGAGTTATAGTCGACCAACTTAAATTTGTAGTTGAAGAATTGACCGTGGATATGCCACTATGGTCAATTCTCGATTGATGTATGGGAAAACAGGTTTTTCAACTACAATGTTAAGTTTGTTTTTGGAATAAATTCATCCCAAGTAATCCCAACTACGGAACCCTTCATTGTGCATGGTCCGACACACACTTCGCTGGTTTTTAACTGTCATATCATAATTTTTGCAGTCTTACAACGCAACTAGGCATTTTTATGACAGCTCTCACGCGCGCGGACCGCGTTCGACTGAGTCGTGTTAGCCCTAAACTGACATTTTAGGGCCAGCGCACTAGTGCCCATAGATTAATATACTGATACTAGTGCCATTTCGTCGCGCGGTTAGCCTGGTCCTTATGCAGTACCTAATATATAATGACTTATATATTAGGTACTGCATAAGGACCAGGCTAACCAAAAAAGGCTAACAAAAATTTTTGTTACTCATTATATTTTATAATATTTTTGTGCTTATTGGAATTTTATTATTTCATGTAGTTTTTTAGGCTGACATATTATCTAAGACAAATGAATAACGAGATTATTGTTTTTTTTTTACCAACTTCATAAAAGGTGGATGTCCTCAAACAGAATTAATCTTTTTTTAGGATCATGGTATTTACAGGTAGGCCATTACTTTAGATGATTGTTTTATGATATTTTTAGCATGGCGAGGCTGTCGTCGACCTCAAGGTCGCGGAGCATGTCCCCCGCTCCGTCCGAAAGGGGGCCGCACAGACAGAGCGCCGCTTGTCGCGCCATCATCATGGGGTACCTCACCGCTGACCCGCGCCCCGATCCTGAACTATCCCCATCCCCACCGCCGCGGCAAGTATTTTCTATATAGCGTATTAGGTACTATATTTATTTAGTTTCAATGGAGTAATTTGTATTTCTTATCTTTTTAGCCGTCTCCATTATATCCCCGTACAAGCGACCCCGGGTGGTTCTCTGAACATTCAGGGCGAGGCTGTGCCCGTGAAGCAGACCCCCGGTGATCGTATCCGACATGTCCAAACCAAGCCGGCCGTGCCTCTCTGGTAAGTTAGCTATCTTTCATAGAGTAACTACTTGGTACATGTTTATATTTACGTTATATTTTTACAATATTGTACTTGCTTGCAGTATCGATGTAGTCGAGCGGGTGGAGGCGTTGGACATGTCGGAGGAAGAAGCTGAGGAATTGATGGAGGAGGCCCCCTGGCATGTCAGGCGGTGGGTGCAGTATCTGCCAGAGCCAGCTGAAGGAAGCCTCGTCGCGAAGCCTTCGTCTCCTGCATCACTCACGCCTAGCGTTACTTCTGACATAACCGTCGCCAACTCCGAAGTTGAAGTTCGTCCATCAACTTCAGGAGTGACGGCACTGTCAAGAAGGGCGCCTAGGCGTGAGGTGTTGGATGGCAGCGAATTTGACGAAGAATTCGACGACGAGTACGACGACCTAGACGGTGAAGGTGCATCAAGGAAGGACATTCCCGACACTGAAGAGTTAGAAGAACCCGTGCAGGAAATTGTAAACGAGATTGATACGGGGATGGACGACGCAGCTGATCGCCTACTGGGTACGTCGCCTAGTTTTACGTGGGTGTCGGACTTTGAATCGTTCAGGGGTGTTCGTGAGGATTTTTCAGGACCTACCCCTGGGCCACTCAAAGATTACGATTCGCCTTATGAGGCCTTTATCGACATATGGGATAAAGATATCATAGGGTTGATAGCCCAAGAAACTAACCGATACGCCCAGCAGACGATTGAGACTAAGCATAGTAGAGGGACTTTGAAACCATCATCTCGCTTTCGTTCGTGGACTGACACAAATGCAGACGAGATAATGCTTCTTTTCGCGATGTACATGTATATGGCCATCGACCCGCGGACGTCGATAACCGAATATTGGACACAAAACGAGGTTCTCCAACTACCGGGGTTCAGGCGTCTTATGTCCTATAATCGATACGTTTTGCTGAGTAAGTTTCTGCATTTTGTAGACAATACCACTGTTGCAAGTCAGCAATTGCTGCAAACTGGAGATGCTTACTCAGTAAGACTGTCGGCTAAGCTGGGTAAGCTGGCACCTATAGTTGAACATCTCGGAAAGAAGTTCAAAACCCTTTATAACCTCGGGCCTGACATATCCATGGACGAGTCTTTGACCTTATTCAACGGCCGCTTGTCTTGGGTCCAAACAATAAGTTCAAAGGCTACCCGATTTGGAATAAAGTCATATGAACTGTGTGAGTCTAGCACTGGTTATATGGCTGGATTCCAGATCTACACGGGCAAGTCTGACGGGTCTGGCGGGTCCGGTGGTGCTCCTTCCCTTGGTGTCAATTTGGGGTGGAAAAGCACGATAGTGGTTCTTGAGCTTTTGCAAGGTCTTGAACATCGGGGACATTGTGTAGTGATGGACAATTTTTACAATTGTCCATCATTAGCACGATATCTCAAGAGTTTGGGCTTTGATTGCTTAGGAACCCTTCGTGTATGCCGTCGAAACGTCCCTAGTGACATTGCTAAAGTGCCGAAGAAAGTGAGTAAGGGGACAATAATATCTCGCCATTGTGGAGACGTATCCATCATTGCATGGAAGGACTCCAAAATGGTGAATATTATATCTACCTATCATGGACCCGACACTTGCAATGGAACTAAGGCCGGTAAAATGCTTGTGTGTGTAAGGCATTACAACAAATCCATGAGGGGGATTGATCTCAAAGATCAAAAACTCTCCATGTATCTGTTAGAGCGAAAGAGAGGCGTGAAATGGTACATAAAGATGTTTAAAAGGTTGCTGAATGTGAGCATTCACAATGCTCTGATTATGTATGTGAGTTCGCTGAACCGGCGCGATAAACTGCCTGTGACGCATCGTGAGTTTCGTTATGAGCTTGCTGAAGCTCTGGTTAGACGGCATCGCCCCTCTCCACCAGAGATCAGCCGGCCAGTAGGGGATCTCACGAGGCTGAGGCGAGATATCGTGCACGAGCCAGAATATTTGAAAGGGCGACAGTCTAGAAGAAGATGTGTGATTTGTTATCGAAAGAAGGAAACCAAGATGATTCACACTAAGTGCGCTCAGTGTGACGTATATCTTTGCTTTGTGGATTGCTGGAGAATTTGGCATTCTGCAGCAGAGCTCTCAGGCGAAGATATACGTGGGCGAAAAAGGAGGCGTAATGAATGAATCTTTGTGGTGTGGATGTGGAGTATTAGGGAATGCGTTTGAATGTGATGGTGGATGTGGAATATGAACGGGATCCGGACTCTCGCATGAGGGCCGCGTTTTGACGGTATGGGACGCCTACCATTTATAAGATCCTGAATGGGTTCTTCTAACTTCTCATGTCTACCTGATGGTGGCTGGTGTGTTGGATCATTTAGCTTCTTTGAAAATGGTTGAGCTGAATGGTGTTGATCCATGCGTCATGTTCGTCAGCGGGCGGCGTCAGTTGGGACTGGTCATTCTCACATATTATTATAAATTCAGCATAAATGATGTGCCTAACTAATATTTTGTAACAATATAATATAAATAATAATGTCCATGGAGTTTCTTGTCTCCTGCAGCATATGCTTTGGAATGGGCAACTAGCTTCATATTTCTGACTGACCGACTCCTTGATAGTTCACAAGAGCTTGTAAATGGTTTAATTGAAACAAATGCTTAGAGTTTGAGTTCAGTGTCGGGAATGTCCTGAAGTTGAGAGTGAGCAATCCCTAGCATTAGGTGGAATGATAGTTCACCTCGAGCTCACTTTACCTAAATTCAGTGTGGGAGATAGCACCATCCCTCGTAAATGTAGTAAACATCATGACGGTACTTTGTCAATATATTGTCTATGAAAACATGTACGTAAGGAAAAATCTACATTTTTTTAGTAAAAGAGGTAAAAGACGCAATTATATCACTAGAAGTAAGGACCAATTACTCGTAGTTCATCCAGGTTACAGCCTGGCTAGAGTGGACTCATCTTTCATCCACCTTTGCATTGTATAAATTTAATATCTTATTATTGTATAATTACATAATACATGTATGAGTACTATGTATCTACTGTAAAGTACTGGGTATGTCTTTCATTGACGTGAATGTGCCCTGGTGGCTGAAAGTATGTCATGCTCAGTCTGTCTAGCTGATGGTGGCGCGTGTGTTGGATCATTTAGCACCCTTCAAAATGGACTGCCTCGTTGGTCTAGTGGTCGCAAGCTCCACTGCTGAACATGAAGTTCTGGGTTTGATTCCCGGGTCGGGCAGTGTTATTGGTTTTGCTACCTGGAATTTCTCAGTAGCAGTCCGGAGTCTGGATTCGTGCCCGGTTGATGGCAATATGCCCTATTACATGGGACTTAAACATAACTTGCGAAATGTGCGTGTACCAACTACAGGTAGGTACACCTCTGCCCAACCCTACGGGGAAGAAGGGGTGATGTTATGTATGTATTTAATTTATAAAATTGTTTTTTTTATTTTTTTATTACTGACGCTTGTAACGTTTTGCATCGTTCTCACATGTATAATTTCAGCATGAATAATGTAACCAATATTTTGTAAACATATTTTGATCGTGGAGTTTCTGGCCTGTTCTTCTCCATAGGTGCACACGACGACTTATCAAACTATGTAATGTATTTATTGTATAAGCTAACTTCTCATTGTACGAAAATCCTATACAATACGAGGTCAGCTAAAAAGGAAATGTATGGCTCAATGCTCATGTATGTCATGTGTACCGAACTAAATTTTGAAATGGGCAACTAGATTCATCTTTCTAACTGACCGTCTCCTTGAAAATTCAATAGTGCCTGTAATTGGTTTATTTGAAATAAACGCGTTGGACTTTTGTGTTTTTTTATTGTAATATATTTTTTGAAAACAAAATGTATTTTATTTCAAACTTTTCCTAGCTTTCTCTCTTACATGAAATTGGGATAACTATCCGTAAGTATATCGGGTCATTAACAGCACCGCAGGAGGATTGAAGGCAGTAACACTTTCCACTGGAATGGTATAAAATATACTAAAAACAGACGTAATTGACACTGGCATAGATAGTCACGAGATTTGAATACTGATAAAAAAATAGTGTCTAATTAGTCGAAATTAGTCGCCAAAAATCAGAATTAGTCGGTCACTGGTTCAAACGTTTATAGGTGGTGTTTTTTCAAGGGTTTATAGGTGGCCAATCTGGAGAGACCTACCCCAGCTTGGCTCATTTTAATCTCAAAAGCTAGGGTACCTAGCGAAGATCTGTATTCTCCCAACTACGCCAATTAGTCTGAATCAGTCGCCAAATATCAGAATCGTCGATCACTGCACTGGTTCAAAAGTTATAAGCGTTTCTATGAGGGCGACACTAAAAGTTTTTAGTACTGGCCACTTGTAAACGATATATAAAAAAAAAACAGTTCAAGTTTTGAAAATAGAACTCTGCCAATATTATTGTGTTGTATTCTATTCATTTGTCATTATTGTTTACGATTTGGCGGCAAATTGAAATTTGTCTGTGTCACATCAACATGAATTTAACGCGAGAAAATTTTCGTACAATGATTTTTCATGACTCGATGTCATTTAACTCTACAAGAAAGTTATAATACACTTCGATTGGCCTTTCATAATTAAGCCCCATCTCGTGTCTGTTTACAACTGGTTTAATGAGTTTAAACGTGGTCGCACTAATCTCACCGATGATCTGCGTGAGGGACGGCCTTCTACGGCGACGACTGAAGATAACATCAGTGTTGTGCGGCGTATGATAGAGACTGACAAAAGAGTGACTTATCAGCAGATTTGGACAAGCTTAAACATCGGTATGAGTCAAGTGCACAAAATCCTCCATGAACATTTAGCGGTCAGGAAGCTTTGTGCCCAGTGAATACCTTATAATTTGACAGAGGCCCAACAATTCCGTCAGGTTGATTGGTGTCGTGAAATGGTTCAAAGATTAAACGGAGGTGACTCAAATGCTGTGTTCGACATACCTACCTACTTACAGGTGACGAAAGCTGGATTTATTGTTATGATCCTGAAACTAAGAGACAGTCTGCTGTCTGGGTGTTTCCTTCCGAGGAGTTGCCAACTAAAGTGAAGAGAGGTCGAAGCGTGGGAAAAATGATGGTGGCCTCGTTCTTCGGAAGGACAGGTCATTACGCAACAATTGTTTTAGAGGCTCAAAAAACAGTTATTGCAGAATGGTACACTAACAATTGTTTGTCTTGGAAAAAGTTCGGGCGAAACGACCTCGCAGTAGGATCCTCCTTCACCACGATAACGCCACGTCGCACACCGCCAAGCAAACAATCGACTACTTGGCGAGGTCAGAGGTGGAATTACTGGGTCACCCGCCCTATAGCCCCGACCTCGCACCTTGCGATTTTTATTTATTTCCGAAAATAAAAGAAAAACTTCGAGGAAAACGTTTTATGGACGTCGAGGAAGCAGTGACTGCGTTTCAAAATGCCGTCGAAGAGACCCCTAAGGACGAGTGGGTAAATAGCTTTTCTCAGTTCCATCGGATGCAGCGATATATTGATGTAAATGGACACTATTTTGAAAAGATATAATTAAACTAATAACTTGTTAGTTTGTTCAGCTTTTGATTTTCTAAGAACTTTCAGTGTCACCCTCGTAGGTGGCCGACCTGGAGAGAATCTCCCCAGCTTAGCCACATTTAGTCGCTAATTAGTCGTAATTTTTCGCCAAGCCACAGATTTAGTCGGTGTGTAATTAAATAGATATTAAAGAATTCAATTTCTCTATACATTGGTACAACCAAGTACAAAATACTTTAAGTAGTGTCTAGACCTAGATGGCGCAAGCGAAAATTTGCAAAATGTTCATCATAGGTATAATTTTTATGAGTTTCGAGGGTGGTGACAACGATAGTGGAGTCAAAATCAAAATTCAAGATGGCGCCATCTTGGGTATCATTTTTATGGTTTTCAAGGGCGGGAATTACTTACAATATGTCAAAGTCATAATGCACGATGGCGTTACCGAAAATTTGCACATTTTTTAACATGGGTGACGTTTACTCGGCACGTAGCACTCAGGAATAATGTAGCTTTCTACCAGTGAAAAAAAAAATGAATTGCATCATTAGTTCCCGAGATCACTACATACAGACTTACAAACAAATTTTTCCTATTTATAACGTTAGTATAGATAGATAATAATAAAATAAAGTACTATCGGGCTTATTGTATTATTATCATAAGTATAAAGTAGTAAGGCGCGCTTGCACCACAAATCACTAAATACGTTCAACACTAAACGAAATTAAAACATCGTTCGTCAATCCTTTGATGATTACAGAGACTGAATTACGTTTTAGATGTATTTTAGCGCATGCAGTGATTTGTGATGCAAGCAGACCTAAGAATATTACTTACCATCAGTAGCAAACAGCACAGTGTATCCTACAAGGGAGCTGCCCTGTCCAGGTTGAGCGATGGGCTGCCAACCGATACGAACTGATGTAGAGGACACTGCTGTACATTCCACTGATGACGGGGATTGTTCTGGAGCTGGAGATAGAAATGGTTAAATTAAATACAACGTTATAGCGACTATAGCTAGCCATAAGCAGAAAAGATGCTGCAGAATGACATCTCGAAATATGAAGACATAAATGTGTTTCATTGACCCTATTAAAAACTCAGTTCAGCAAATCTGCTGTCCAATTTCATGAGAACCGTCATGTTTGGTTTTACTTTAACCGCTCATTCCCCTAGGTAATCACGGTTAAAGTGTCAACAGCGCGAAGCACTTTTAGGCCCACTTGCACCACTAATCACTATATGCATTTAGTAATAGATGAATTTAAAACATCGTTCTATTCCTGTCAACCATATGAAGGTGACAGACACAGAATGATGTTTTAAATACGTTCAGCAAATGCATTAAGTGATTTGTGATGCACGTGGACTTTACTGTTAATGTGCATCCAAAATAATTTGTTGGTACCTTAATGTTGGGATCCTGCCGTTTTGCCGAAAAGATTTTGCCGAAATTTCACTTCCCAAACAAATTTAAGCAACCTTTTTTTATACCAATGCAATCTTTGGAATGATTTTAGTACGCACATTTTCATTTGGTCAAATTTTTACTTGGCAGAATATTATCAATGATAATGTCATTTAGGCATTTGGTCAATAATCAAATGATTTATTACAGCAAACAATCTTTAGAAAATAAACGTTAGAGAATGTGTTGTGTGAATGAGATGTGCTTGAATTTGTCTGAAACAAGTCAAATTTATGGTTGCTTATGGAACTAGTTAGAGTAGGTTAATTATTTTAAATAATGGTTTGGTTAGATTAGGTTAAAACTGTGACCTCCGACGCACGAACCGAGCGAGCGAAGCGAGCGGTGCCGTGGCATCGGCCGGAGAGTGCCAGAAGCGAAAAGATTATATAGAAAAAAATATGGATAAAAACAGATTATTTTTAGCACGCTATCGAGAACCGAACTAGTCAGAAAAGGTAGAAATTTTATTTTGCGTAAAATTAATAAATGTAATAATAAATGAATTCCAACTGAAATATTTGACTACATAAAAATTGGTAAAAGTACTAGTTGGTAAACAAGTTATTGTTTAAACGTTCACTTGCCAAACATTAGGTTTACGTTACAGTTATTTGTGAAAAAATTATTTGCTAAGTAATAATTTGGCAAATGAAATTATGCGAAAAATTGTTTGGGAAGTGATAATTTGGCAATATCTTTTCGATGAAACAAGAGAGACCCCTTAATGTTATTGATGATGTCTATAAGGAAAATGATTACCTACCTCCTTCTCTTGTATCTTGAAACACAGGCAGTGAAAATGGACCCGCACCCGCATTAGTAAAGGCTGATACCGATACAGCATACCTAGAAATATAAGATCAAGTTATTACCTAGATACCTTCTCGAACGCCAGGCAATAGATGCACATTATTAAAACATACAAATAAATAAATAAATAAATAAAAGTGAAGTGTCTGTTTTTAATGTCCAAATAACAGCTTTTTACTAAATGCGAAAGTATATTTATTACAAAAAAAAACAAATTATAACATTTCTGTCCGTCTATTTGTTCCGGCTTATCTCCTAAACGGCTGGACTGATTTTGACAGGACTTTCACTGGCAAATAGTTGATGTTAGAAAAAGCCACGTGGGTAAAGCCGTGAGCAGCTGTTAGTCCTCTATAAAGTACCTTGTGTTCTTCATCAAGTCACTCAGCAAAGTTTCTTGCTTGCCCGACAGTTGCGACACTTTGACTGTTTTCGTATCGGCTTCATCTGAAACTAGATTATGGAGACAAATAAGTTTTAAGTGCTATTGGAATCTTGGGACCGATGTTTATTTGAAGATATGGCTTGAGTTACGTCTTAGACTTTGGGTGAATATTTTTAATTTTTTTATTCTCGAATGAAAACGAATAAAAGTTAAATTTTTATATTTTCTATCAAAATAGAAAGAGATTTTCTGACACTGGTCCTAACCAATGAGTTAGGAACAGTGCCAGAAGATCTTGCATTAACAAGATCTCAATTAAACATCCCGCCCTATCAAATTCTGACACAATCGTCTTGTTCAACCATCTTTAAACTGTTTAATGAAACGATTACCTCAATTCTTAGTCAATTGCAGGCCCAGGTTGGCCGCTGTAGAAATTATCTTGCAAAATAGGTTATTCTCGACTCACCTTCCAAACACAGAGCCAGTCCCATCATGCACAACCACCTGCACCTTTCAGGATTGAAATGAAGCCAATGATAGAGCCAGATAGTAACGAGTAGAATTGACACGTAAAGAACAAGCCCAGCCCACCTGCTCCCCCGGCCTGCGCCACAGCCCGCACACGGTACCCCACGATGACTCCGTTGTGTGTCTCCTGCAGCGGCGCCGACCACGACACGCGCAGCTCGCCGGGACTAGAGGTCTGCTCTACTAGCACGCTCACTGGAGCCACAGACGGCGCTGGGGACAGGGTTTAGAAAAGCGGTTGTATAGAATATTGATTAAAGTTAATAGTTAAACTTGTCCATACACTTGCACAAGTTTTAGATTCCGGAGTTATGGTCAGCATGGGACTGTGGTAAATACCATTGTGAGATTCTTATCTAGAGCGTAATTTTGAAACCCATAGCAATTATTTGTTTTTTCAACCAGAATCAGTGATCGAACCCAACGTTGAAGAAAAACATTTCCCGATTACTCTAAGAAAATTGGGTACTTATAGCAAAGTGAATGATTTGTTCACGCTGGGTTTATTAATAAGTCGGATTGGAAACTTAAAACTACCAATAAGATTACAAAATTACAGTCCAAACGTTATTTTTAACTGTAACTGTATTGTAGGTACTGTGTGTGTCTATCATGCCGGCTATATAGTGAAAAAGATGTCTAAATCTTGTGGAATCACCTTTACACAGTGACCATGAATATATAAATCAATTATGGTTCTTACACTGAATATAAAAATACCTCTGCTTGTACACACGGTTACATATCAAGCTATACTATATCCAATATAAGCTGATCTCTCATTGTACGGGAATCTTATAGAATGCGATATCAGCTTATACTGGAAATGTATAGTTAGATATGTAACCGTGTGTACCTAGTAGGTCAGTAACAGAAGACCAGTTTAAGTCGCAATCACGAGTTTCACTGTCTACAATATATTTTGGTTAATTTAACCAATTAATCAGGAGCCTAATTGCGTAACACATCTGTAATGCCTTTCATATGTATAAATCAACAATGGTGCCGATTCCCTTGTTCACAAACTAAACTAAATTTAAGTTTGTGCATCCTTTTCTTTCTATTTCATTAAGAAAAGGACAGAAGATCATTTTTAGTTTAGTCCTGTCAAATTAATCAGCGCTTGACGTAAATTGACGTAATTTTAGTAGACAAGTTTTTAATCACGTCTAAACTTGTATGGAGTAGTGACAGGCGCTGATTAATTTGACAGGACTAAACTAAAATTTATCTTCTGTCCTCTTTTTAATGAAATAGAAAGAAAAAGATGCACTGAACTTAAATTTAGTTTAGTTTGTGAACAAGGGAATCGGCGCCAATATCTATTACGTTGCTTACGTCGTTGAGTAGACGACCTATCCAAACAAATGAAGTTTGACATACCTTCTTCATGTGTAGTAAAGTGCACGGGCGCTGTATACAGTGACACGCCGACTTGGTTGCCCGTAGCGACGCGCGCGGCGTACGGCGTGGCTGGGCGGAGGTTCTGTAGCTCTACCGACTGACGGAGCTCAAGATCTTTTCTGAAATTGGAAAGATAGTTTGAATAAGGGAGATAAATAAAAGTTTCACGGAAGAATGATATCAGGTGTCCTGCGTTGTGGATTTACATATACTGATAAAATCATAGGATGGAATCAATATGCGTGAACAAATATAATTTACAGCCGTTATTGACATATGTTTTAAGTTTTTTTTTAGATAGCTTAATCTGTTTGACTCCTAGATAAAGCCAATGTTTATTTGATTGGTTTGGATGGATAATACCTTAAGAACTTAAGGAGAGACGAGGCGAAGGATCGCGAAAAGTGGAAGATTATTATAATTATTACGAAAAGTTTAATACCAAGTCGTTCGTTGAATGAAAGGTGAAAGGCATACTGAACGTTTCTGGAAGTGGCCACTGATAATAAAAATAAATAAAAAGCAATTACGGAATTTGAAAATGGATCTCTCTTGGAACATGTCACTTTTTCATGTGTGAGACTGTCATTTGTTTTTTTCACTGTGGCGTCCTTTAGAAAATAGTGTGTCGCTATTACAATGAATAACTCGTGAACATTTTCGCTCAATGATTTTTTACGATTTTTGCTGTGGCTTAAGTCAACAAGAGAGGTGCCAGACTTCAATTGGCATTTGGTGATGAAGCCCCATGTAGCAGTTCTGTGTATTCGTGGTTCGGAGAATTTAGATGTAGACGTGATCATCTCCATGACGATGTACGTGAAGGTCGGCCGGCGACGGCGGTTACAGAATCCAATATTGATACCGTACGACAACTGATTGAAACTGACAAAAAAATACTTGTCAGCAAATTCGTACTGTATTAGGCATTGCAATGAGCCAAGTGCAAAATATTTTGCATGTGCATCTGAAGGTTCGGAAGGTTTGATCTTGATGGATACCGCATGATTTAACGGAAGACCAGAAACGACTGCGTATCGAGTGGAGCCGTAAAATGATAAAGAAGTTTAATGGAGGACAGTTATTGGCTGTCTATAATATCGTGGCAAGTGAAGAATTGGTAAGAAAATGATTGCTTCTCTTTTCGGCAAATCAGGACATTACACAACAGTGTCGTCTGCTTTTTATAAAGGTTCTAGCTAATGCAAAAATGTGAAATATATTTTGAAAAACAATAAATGTATCATAAGTCTAATATCTGGTCTAATTTATCAGAATCCATAAACTCTCAGTACCTACGAGAGGAGAATACCTTAAGTACTAAATACTTAGGGTATTTAGTACTTAAGGTATGCTCCGGGGTCAGTTCACTTTAGGCATAAATATGCTCATTGAAACAAAAATCTCCAATATTTTGTATACATTATTAGTACCTTGTAACATTCATAGTAGTAGCATGTTCCCACACAGCGTCGCCGTAGTGCACGTGTGAGTACTGCATCGTGTAGTGTCGCGCGTGTGCTCGGAGCGTGTCGCGCCACGATACTGTGGCGGTGCGCGAGCGGACTGACGACGTGCGGAGCTCGGAGGGCGGCCAGGGGGGCTCTGGGGTAGGGAAACAAATATTGCAATAAATAGAGACAAGATTCTTAACCCTAGATCCCCCCCGACCGCTCGGCAAGCCTATCCCTTGGGAGAAGCGAGCCAAATACCTAGGCGTGACCCTTGACCACCATCTCTACTTCTCAGAGCACATTAAGCAGGCGCGTTCGCATGCCGCTTTTGCTCTCGGTAGACTACACACCGTCTTAAATGCGCGCAGCAAATTGTCCCTTAAGGGCAAATTGCGTATTTACACAGCGTGCATCCGTCCCGTTATGACATATGCCTGTGCAGTCTTCGCACATGCTAGGCCCCACCACATCCACAGGATGCAGTGCCTCCAAAACCGTTTCCTCCGAAAGGCAACGGGAGCCCCCTGAATCGTCCGAAACGAGATCCTCCATCTCGATCTTAAAATCCCTACCAACAAGCAGTTCATGAAGCGCATCACAAAGCGATTCTTCGACTCTGCCGCCACCCACCGCAACCCTCTGGTTGTGCAGGCCGCCAGTTATAGGCCCTCCACCATTAGCTCTATTCGCCGTCCAAGGCAAACTCTCACCGACCCCGATGACCCCATTACCCTCCTCCAGGAAAGCAGTAGGGCCACGAGTACAGTGCACAAAACACACCGACCTACGTTCCGACCTCGCCGCCGAGGTCCCTCGCGTAAACCCCGACGTAATAGTCCCCCCCGACCCTTGCTCGTCCTAGTATATTAATAATACAGTTCAGGTCCAGCCTGTCCCACCTTGCTGTCTTCCCCCCAGCGACGCCCTATGCCGAGGTCCGTACCCCACAGGGGGTGCCCTTAGCGTGCAGTCGCTTAGTAAAGTAAGTAATTCGCCCCTGGCTGGAGGCGGACTCAAACCGCTTAAGGCAGCCACAGGATAGTCCGGTTGAGTAGTCACGACCTCTCAAGGTCAACTACGAAATGCCATACATAAAAAAAAATTAAAAGAGTACATGGAGGATAACTTACCTTAGTACTCCTGCATGAATTCTCACACTGAAGTAATATTAAAATAATACTGTTATAAGAGATGGTGGTACAGTCACAGCGCTTTCGGTAACTCCGTTTTTAAAAAAAAATAGCACAGGCACTCGCTTTATTTTAGTGCACGCGGGAACCAAGGATGGTTTTATTGAAAATGCTTCCTTGGTTTATAAGGCCAACTCAACAGCTGGTGATTATCATTCAAATATGAGCTATGATAACTATGTAAAATGGCTAAATGAAAAGTTGCTACCCAATTTACTTCCGCGCTCTGTCATTGTCTTAGACAATGCATCTTATCACAACACACGGGCTGAACGACTACCGACGCAATCTACAAAGAAAGCCGATATGCAGCAATGGCTCAGGGATAAGGGTATAGCATTTGATGAATCTCTTCTTAAATTGGAATTGTACGATACAATAAAGAAGTACAAAGCCCAACACGTAATCTACAAGATTGACGATTTTATAAAAAGCAAGGGTTTTCTCTAGCTTATCTCTAGCCCATTATACTCTCTAGTGGCATTATACTAGCACGAAAATGGCAATTTAGAAGAAACAGTAATCATTGCTCACCCAATATACTAAGATGCACACTAAAGACAGCAGTTCCATGAGGGTTGGTGGCTCTGCACTGATACAGTCCCGCGTCACCTGTCTCTGAGTACTGCAGGCTGATGGTGCTCACTACGCCGAGAGCTGTTTTTGATTCTGATATCATTGCTCTGAAACCAGAAAATGGTATTTTGGAAATATGGTTAAGTAATTTAAAAGGAGTTTGTTAGGTTCTGTAGATCTACAATGGTGCCGATTCCCTTGTTCACAAACTAAACTAAATTTAAGTTCAGTGCATCTTTTTCTGTCTATTTCATTAAAAAAAGGACAGAAGATAAATTTTAGTTTAGTCCTGTCAAATTAATCAGCGCTTGACGTAAATTGACGTAATTTTAGTAGACAAGTTTTTAATCTTCTCTAAACTTGTATGGAGTAGTGACAGGCGCTGATTAATTTGACAGGACTAAACTAAAATTTATCTTCTGTCCTTTTCTTAATGAAACACAAAGAAGAGATGCACTGAACTTAAATTTAGTTTAGTTTGTGAACAAGGGAATCGGCACCAATGACTAACTCTGACATGTAATTAATTTGGCCGTTGCTATTTTGGTCTTCCAATCACGGCTTGTGAGAGAATTGGTATCAGATTGAACGACCATTGTAAATGTGGATTATAGAAGCCGTGAGTATGTTGATGCATGATTTGTCTTTTCTCCTATTTATTTTGGTAAACCGGAAACCTGCAGCACCAAGGATCTTGACGGTGCGATGCGAGGTTTTATTTCATATACACCCATTAAACCAGAATGCTGCTTGGTGACACTTCCAAGAACAACTGCAATGCTACCAAAATAATACTAACCTTTGATTTATAATATCCAACACGTTTCCATCATGAGTCCAAGTGACTCTGATGGGTTCGTCTCCAAGTGGCCGACACTCTAGCTTGACAGGATGACCGAGCCGTGACGTCACGTTAGATGACGAGGATTCGAAGTGAACTGGTTCTGGAATGAGAAAAATACAAAATTAATTGATGACTTTAAAAATAATCGTCATCGAATATCTCTATGAGAATGTTCTCTATCAGGTGATACATTTTGCCTTTTGAAATGGCTTTTAATGTAAACTGGAACCCATTGTAATCATGAATGTGATGGCTTCTTGTGCTATGAGTATATTGGGCTAAGTTCAGCGCGACTAAGACCGTACGAATAAAATTCCCGCCTATTTTGACAAAATGTTCAAAACTGAGAATATTGTGCTGCACAAAATTTGATTTTTACGGGTCTTATCCAAGCACCGAACTTACCGTAACATACCCTAATTGGTTCAACACCTGTTCACTGTTGCTGTGTACTGTTGTACTTTTCATTTTGTATTACTTTGTATGATTCTCGTAAACATATTGTAACTACCTAGATTATTCTAGTGAATGATGTAGTCTCCTATAATTGGAAGCACACACTTGTATTTTTCCCTGTTCTTGTAAACATGCATGTCATTGTGTAGCCTCTGTTGGAGATCAAATAAATGAATACATAAACAGAGCCGAATAAGTCAGAAAAAAAAAACATATCTTCTTCCAAGGTCTGACACAATCTACAGAAAGTCATGCACAACATAGGTATAATCTTGCCTACTTTATTTTTTTTTTATCTGCTTTTTTACACCTTGCCTGTACCTGTGGGGCTAGCAGAAACGTGCGGAGTAAATTAGAACTAACGTAAATTATAACCATTTAAAAATTGAACGTACTCGTTTCGCACATAATATTTACCAAGTATCAAGACTTTGTTCTATGGGTGATACCTAATTGTGCTAGTCGCAAAAAAAATAAAATGCTATGTTACATTAACGTTCGTGCTAGGGCCTCTGACCTTTGATCGTAATACTTACTATTTACGCTCATCCACACAGTTCTACTCAAAGGCTGTCCTACTCCATTTTCCACATTACAGGAGTACAGCCCCTCATCAGTAAGAGACACTTCCTCAATGATGAGGGTCCCGTTAGGCGAGCTGAGGATCCCACCGCCAGCCAGCTCTAGGACTGGTTGCCATGTGCCGAGAAGAGCTGAAATATATTGAACAATCTTATATTATTTAATAGCTATTTCTTTTACTAACTATCGCGTGGTTTAGACCATGTTTATTATGATGTACATAGTATATTTGCAAGTCGTCCATTTAAATTTTCCTTTTTTCAAAACGTGGTTTTGCTGACAGTCTTGGTTTCAGCATGCAGTTCAGAGCAGGAGAAGTTATTTGATGATTTCCCACACTAAAAAAAAAAAAAAGACTTATCTCGTGTCCTAATTGTGTAACACAATGACAGTACCTTTCATTTTGATAGTTCAACAACATTCATTGCGTTATTAACGTTGTCTAATAAACGAATTTTTTAACCATATGAAGCAATGGATTACCAATTTTCCATAAAATCTTTCGGATTGTGATTGAAAGTTTTACGCAATTAGGGTGCTAGTTTAATATGTGTGAAACACAAGAGACGAAACAGCAGACGATCACTTAATGACGTGTTATATACCAACACCATACCATCTTTCTTCATCCAATGCACTTGCGGCTGCGGGTAGCCGCTTGCACTGCACGACACTGTACCTCTTCTGCCGAGGAGGAGCGACGAGTTGTTTGGTTCCTCCAGCCATTTTGGTTCAACTGTAATGAAATAATACATTTGTACTGAGGATTTGAGTAGTAGGTATCTCAACTATTATTGGGATTATTGAGACTTATAAAGTACTTGACTTTGTGGAAAAGGTGAAATTAGCAGTGGGAGAGGTCATTGTTATATTCCAGTATAGACATTTTGGATGCTGGTATAACCAGAAAGATGATAACACATTGTTTCATTGCCCTAATGTTGGCAGCCAATCTGCGATTATCTACCTACTTTTTTCCGTCAAGTCGGTTGTCGGTCTTTTTAATGACCTATCGCATTATTTGTACTTTGAACTTATATCCACGTTTCTAAAGTTGAATATTGCTTGCAAATATTGGTAGTTACTCGTAGCTACCTTTAATATACAGCTCAGTAGATCTATTGACTTTCGCCACGTGGTTGGAAGCGACGCATGTGTAAGTACCACAATGTTCTAAGGACACTTTCTTGATCACTAATGCACTGAATAGCTCCGAGTTTCTTTCGGCCACCTGTAATTTAATAAACCGTAAATTATGATTTCGCCTTAGTTAAATGGTTGAATTTCTAGGCTGAAAGTTTAAACTTTAGAATTATTGAGGTTCATTATTTTGATTCCGTCATAGTTTCTGGCACAATGTGAGGAGTGAAGTGAGACAGCAGATCACATAAAGGCCGATACGATAAAATAAATCAGAAGCAGCGCTGCACACTAATATTAAGGACCTGAAAAAAATCTTCACGACCACAGCCGCTGTTCAGCTCTAATTTCATACTCTGTCCACAAATAATAAAAACTAAATGACAAACTCATCTCACCTTCAAACCATTAGGAATCCTCTTCCCATCTTTCAGCCACTCAAAATGAATCGGTAGATCCCCAGTCCTTATATTGCAATAAATATTCACAATCTGTCCTTCCTGAAGATTCGTTCCTAAAAACAGATCATCTAATACTGGAGCTTCTATAACTTGGATCTCGAAGGCTCTTCTAGCCATTTCTCCTGAAGGACTGGTCACTATGCATGTGTATACTGCACCGTTGGACTCTTTAGATATTTCTGGTATGGAAAGAATTCCGTTTATGTTGACGCTTGGGGCGTTTCGTCTAGTTTTGCGTTTTTGTTGCGATCTCTTGTACCGGGATTGGAAGATCGCGTTCGATGTTAGTAATTTGCCTTTGAATTCCCAGTCGATTTTGCTGAAATGTGAAGTGAATTTGTTATAGGAAATTTTTAGGGATATATCAATTCGGCTCTCGACGGTTCCAGAAAATGATCAAGATAATTTTACCAATAAACGAAAAAAATTATAAGAATATTTTTTGCTTAGTTTTGATGACTACACTTCAAAACTGGCAAAATACCGGAGTGTTCATTTTCAACAAACGAGGGCTAAAACCCTTAGAAATCCTGGAATAGTTTAATTAAATTCTTTTGCATTGCGATGAGTATTATTTTGTTGGCACTTCAATAATAAGCATAAATACAAAGTTACCTTATCGGATATCCATAAAACGGACACCTCAAGTTGACTGACTCCCCACTTTTCACTTTGACTAGTGGGAGAGATCTGATGTATGGTGGTCCTGAAAACAGAAATAATAGAAAATATATTTTGTCACAGAAATGTAGTAACTTTGTGTGACATATTTGCTTGTCAATTTTAACTCAACCAATCGATAATCGCAATCTAATTTTAGCCAAATTGATATTTGGTTGTAATGTAGAATGAGTTCGATAAGATCATGCGAGCGCACACAAAAGTTGCCTCAGCAATGTCTCAATAACTAAAAGGATACACCACACAGCAAACTAAAATTGCGCAATTCCTGGCAATTCCTAAACCAACTTATGATGACAGCATATTATTTGGAGCTGCCTAGACGTCATTGTTAACCAAAATTGTCAAGTATTGCGCAATTTAGTTGCCTGTGTGGTGTATCCTTTTAGTTATTGAGACATTGCTGAGAGTTCCACATTTTGGCTATTCAAATAATACATGTTTATATATATATATATATATATATATATATAGGATAAGCACTGAGTTCTACATGTTAAGATTGATTGATATCCTAAGATGCATTATGATAGACTCACCATACACATTCAGCCTATTTTCATGTGATGCCATATGATCACCTTCTCTGGCCGTGCAGGAGTACAGGCCTCCATCTTCGACCCTCACTCGAGTGATGTTCAGCTGTGAGGTCACTGAGTTGTCTGATGTCATCAGTTGGCCGAGGGCGTATCTGGATACGAACGGTATCGTGGTTAAAGTACCTATGCTGGTTAAGTCGAACAAATAAAAGTAAAAGTTATAGTATAAGACTAATAAATTCAAATTCGTAAATTATTAAGCAAGCCATTGTCCCTTTATTAAATTTTTGGGGACTAAATCTTTTGATCGAATTTTGTCCAACTAAATGTTTCCTTTGGAGCAAAGTTTTCTCCTTAACTAAAAGTAAACGCTGAGCATGTATTTGCCTGTTCCTAATATACATGTGACTGTTCCTAACTTATCCTAGGTTGATAAAGTTTTAGTTTTTTGCAAATTAAGTTAATATTAATGTTAAGGTCGGCTTTCACATGGGGTACTTCGAGAAGCACTTGGCGAGAGGCTTCTGAACATTATTTTGTACCATTGGCAACGGGCTACCCTGTATAATAATTATGATATTAATATTTATATGTTATTTCTACTTAACTTCAAAAATAATTTTATCGTGATGTTCTTGTTGGTGGTCACCTTTGTAAGTTTTTATCGTCAGTAATGTAAAGCTCATGATGCTCTAGCGAACCTTTTTCCTTAAAAATAAACAACATATAACATTACGCCTGTTTTTTCCCTGAAGGGTTAGGCAGAGGTGACCAAATAGTACACTAAGATGTAATAGAGTCACACAGTCTCATGTAATAGAAGGCGAGCCTATTGCCATCAGCCGGGCATACCTAAATTCAGACATTGGAATTCCTTGAAAATCATGCTGATAAATACCTTGGATCAGTATTACTCGACACAATAATGCCATCTCTTTCCCACACAAAATGTGGAGGTCTGTCACCGCTCGCTGCACATTGCATGCTGATCTAAAAACGTTAAAAAACATGGATTAACACCGATTCTTAGGTCGGACAGAGTGTTATTGGGTTTACCATTAGGATTTCTAAGTAACAGCCCGGAATTTGGAAGTTGGCGGTGTGATACCCCCGTGCCTCGAAAAGTACGTTCAGCCGTTGGTCCTGCGTCGGATCTCCCTCCAGTCGTATCGAATTGCCGTTTCATCGGACTATGAGAGTGAGGGAAGGGTGAGTGCACCTGTGTCTGCGCACACACTAGTACACTATAATACCTCCCGCGTATATGGCTAATCCCCTCTGAGATTGGCTGCCACGGCCGAAATTCGGTCTGGAGGACTATAAATACAGGGTTATTTTAAATTGGCTGGCTAAACTCCGCAGACGCGATGGGATCAATATCTAAAAATGACAAAACAAAAAATAAATTAATTTGATGATTATTTTTGTGGGGTCATCGACCGCAGTTATTGTAGTCACAGGAAATATCAGTTTAAGAAATCTGTTGCTTTTTTGTGTAAACTTCACAGACGTGGGTATCGATTTCTAAACACGATAAAACATAATAAAACAGTTTTTCTCCAATCATACTTCAAGTAACAACAATAATAGCGGTAGTAGTACCAAAAAAATGTAATATTTTAAATATCGATACCCACCGCGCCTGCGGAATTTAGCTAGCCAATTAAAAATAACCTTGTATGTACATAAGATTGGATGACAAAACCTTATCGAAATGATGAATTGTATTATTTAAATAAATGCTTGATTTTACTGAAGTCGATTTTTTTTTTTCATTATCGGTTCCTTGCCATTTGGCCATTTTCTAAAAGTAAACTTATTTAAGATTATAAATACTTACATCACCCCCTGATGTGACTGTTCTTTCCGTGAAGTATTGTGTGATAATCACCCGCATATCTGCTAGCCTTTTTCTTCTGTCAAGACCTGAAAGAGAGAGAAAAAATATTTGTGTCATCAATATTATTAAGTTTCTTGTGTTCTTTCTTTGTACGTATAAAAAATATGTTGGTTTGATATTAAACAAAAGCCAGCTAATATTCAAATTCCAATTTTAAACAAATAGATTTCTCCTAAATCTAAAATCCAAATCCTTGATGGAATATCACGGTGAAAACACCAATTATGTTCCTATTAAATTGGAAACCTCAAAGGGTAGCGTCGTTAATAGCCTTTTAGTGACGTCACGAACTACCTAATTTACTTAAATTGGTGTCTAGTTTAAGCGTTGCTAGGCAACGGTTACGTCATCAATATGGCACTGAAGTACAGGTGCCGTAAAACGTTGATTAGAAGCTCTCGCGCTGGTAAGTGGGCTAGGTCTATTATATACACTGCAGGACAGGAATATTTGTGCAGTTATTAAATGGTTACTTATTTTATAGTGTTATCGTTTTACTGAGCTGTTTATTTAAGTGCATAATATGGGCGAGTAAAGTAAATTAGAATGAATACTGCAAAATACTATTTCACAGATTTGCTAGAGCTCTTCATACACCACTATAATGAATGACGTGAGAGAATAGTGCTATAATCTCTTACTCTTACTTATTAGGCGGTTTATAGATTGTGTGCTTAATATCAACGTAAATATTTGTCTGTTCACTGTTGAGAACTTTATAGTAAAATAAAACAAACCGAAAGATTTTACGTTGTTTAGATTGAATTATGGCTTTTACACTGGTCTTAGTCATTTTGAATAGTAGGTATCAACTCAAAATGCTTCAATCAAAATTCATCTTGAAAAACGAATTCATTTTTACTAAAATTCACTTCCCTACCTTCCCTAAATAAGCTACCCAACTAACTCGATCCTAAACTGTATCTAAATATAGTTGAACCGAACATTAATTGCCATCAAATTTGTCTTCGACCATAGACATAAAATATATATGTCTTCGACTAATCAAACGCGGAAGCGAACGTTGCCGACTGCGATAGGTAAGTAAGTATCAAATCAGTTTCCATACGATGTATACGGTTGATAGAATTACCAAATGGTATTCCTGATGAAATTTAGAAACGAACTATTAGAATCATTCATTTTCACACAAGAGTTCCTTTTATAACCAAGGTGAGCACAAAGGAAAGATTTTTGAAAATTCATCCCCTAAAGATTGTATGGGATTTCGTCATTTTTACCGATGACGAAACTAATCGGGCACACGGCTTATTTTGCGATAAATTGGAAGGTCGTAGAAAATTTTCCGGCGACATTATAAATAGTTTCAAGTGGATGGTGGAGTGGAGTGACGACCGGTCAGTCCGCCAACCGTGGTGACTGTTTAGGTATAACAAAATAATAACCCCGCTTAGCAGACGAATCGGTGATTTAATTACCTTAGGTATCCATATTATTAAGAAGAATATCTCTTTATGTATGTAAAATGAATTATGTCGAGGAAATAATTCAAGCAAAGGCATTCTAGTCTATGCAGATCCATATTTCCATACTTTGACAATGAAGACAAGGCAATAAACTATAATAGTCCAATCAATTAGCACATACATAGCGCCTTACTGTACTATTCTCAAGCAATCTACTACTATCCGACTATTGGAGACTGCGGCTGCGGATTCGGCTCAATACAACGAGCGAGCGCACGCACAAATTGTGTATAGAGACGCGATCTTGCGGCAATCAAACAATTGCCAATGGAGAGTTTGCACTCGCTATACGTAGACCGTGTCCTTTAGTCTGTTCCAATATTACCTGATGAAAATGTAAACAAATGGATCAGGAAACGTACCTGTCGATGCCCATTTGCAATTTGATTATTTTAATACCCGTATTTGTGACTTTAAATCAACTTATAGTTGTTTTTTTATGCTGGCAGTTGAGGTGAATTCTGTAACCACAATTTTCGTCAATGATTTTTAATTTACAATTTAATAATGTTGGAAAAAGTGAGATATAAAGTTAAAACCTTCTAAATGCAGACTAATGTGATACTAATTTTCTTTAGTGAGTGCTTGTGTAAGAATTTCACCCAAACACACACAGGTTTGTTTACACTTTCATTAGATGATTTTGGAACACACAATAATTATGTAAGCGTGCGTTATCTTACCTTCTGTATCTTTCTATTTGTGCCTATAATATGCGTATTGCAATTTCAGACGGATACTGGAGCCTTTGATATGGGCACTCGGAATAGAAACTGATAGGGTTTTAATTGGTAAAGATAAAATCATGGTAAGTAGAGCAACATTGATTATTATGAGGACGTTTTTGACGTGAAATGTGTACTGATGATAAGTTCAATATTTCTGAAAAAAATTCAATCGCGTAGAGACGTTCAAATATACTTTACGAGTTTAATGTATTTCAAAACCAAACAAAAGACAGCTCAGTTCTCTACCAATTTCGTGATACGACACCTTCTTCTTCATTCGTATCGGCACGAACGGAATAAAAAAGTTCATGCTGCAAGCAGTAGACTTGAATAAGAAGGTATTGAATAAGAAGGTCATGTTAATGCGCTTTATATTATTTTCTCCTGTGAAAACATAACCAGTAAAAATTATTGGCCTCTTACTACGCTCGGCCAGCTCAAGGTCAAGGCGTTGCCACGGATGTGCGGTCGGCTGTACCTACGAAAGTTAAAAGTTCGTTTTTTTTTTTAAAACCGTAACATAACCTTAAAAACTTTGAGTTATGAAAATTAACATACAAGATCCCTATCAACTATTTCAGTGATACATGTGACGACACAACCAACCTCATCTTTAGCACAACCGTATATTCACCCACCTACCTCCAAAAAAATATCAGTCAAATCCATCTCAAACACCTATAATTTCGGCTGACAGTTCTCGACAGAGCACGACATTTCCGACACATCTATCCACATTTGAGTCTATGCCGCGCCGTCCATTTAGCCGCTGGACCGCAAACTTCAATTATCGTAAACGATTACCTACCTGTCGGTAACGGTGTGACTTCGCTCTTGCTAAATGTTATACGTCTACCGAATATGCAGGTAGGCGTTCATGTTGCAATGAATATAGCTCTCCCGTAATTTGACGAGATGTTGGTTGGAGTTCCTAAACCTTTAGAAAACTAATCGTTCTACCTCCTGATAGCAATACGGCCCAGGATGGTTTTTCGAGAATTTTTAGCTAATTCTACCAATTTTAAGATTCTTATTAAAAGATATCACGTACAGTCTGTTCCAAAAGTATCTCATGAATGTGTAAACAAACCCTGTTCAAGTTAAATTCTTGGGTTCGTGGTTGAGGGCCCCGGTCCCACAGGTACACGTCCGGGACGGCCATAATTTTACGCAATCATTCACCTGAGGGAATTAATTAACACATTAATTTGTATTAAGAAGAAACTAATTACGTCTCGTATTAGTACCTGTCATAAATCGTCATAACGACTTTTCCCAATAGTTAAATAAGGTAATGACTTGTTCAGCAAGCTACCTACAACCCGGTAACTTAAAATATTATTATTCCATCACTGTTGAAATACGGTTGAGGAAATAGTCCACACTCAAACAACATACACGTGCGACATTTTACACCCTTTTTTTTTTTTGAGGGTGGGAAATCATCACATAACTTCTCCCGCTCTGGGCGGAGCGGGAGGGTGTGTCAGACTCTTACTGACTAAAACCCACCCGTATTCCTTCCTGTTGCCTGTGTTGCGGGGGCCTCGGTGACCCATAAGTACCTTCCCGCGACCCCGGCAGGCATCGGCCCTAGTGGACCTCTACTATATGTGCTGACGACATCTCTTTGAGGCGCGCGTGGAATACAACGCGCCGTCGACCCGGGCCTGGTCCTTACCGGACGGTGAGCTACCCATTGCTCACCGTCAGCAAGCCCGCGCCTACGGTGGCCGGAAATCCGCCCGGGATTCCCGACGCCCTGGGCGTCTCCTGCGGCGGCTAGGGGCGAGAGGGCGCAAAACTTGCCACATTTTACACCCTCACACAACAAAAACCACACAAACAAAAAAAGAGAAAAACGTTTTCTGAACAAAACTCGTTCTACATACAAACTATACGAGAGTTAGGCCAGCTTCACACGGTCGTGCTCAATTCAGACATTTGAGTCGGCTTCCGGAGATAAATAATGGCAATAAATAATCTGCTCGTGACACCGGTCGTGTGGAGTTGGCTTTACTCCGCGTCACCGATTGTGAGTGGATGCTTGTTACACGGTAGGCGAAATATTTTTGAATACATTTACTTTTTTTTCTGGGCACATGTTTTACGAAAAATATGGCCCTTTTTGCCGGGAAATCCATTGAATTTTTTGCTATATGGGTAACAAAAAACCTAACGATGGTCTCTCTGAAAGGAAAATGCTTATTGTCGCTTTTCAATAGCGTTTGGACACCTGCACAACCTTTTCGGGAGTTACATTTTAACGTAGCAACATAAGATTTTACTACATTATAGTGAAGTTGCTCGTTATATTATCAGTCTAATCTTAATTACCTTACCCTCCCATACACTCCAAAATAAATACAACAATCATAATGATTAAGAACAGGCAGCTACCTTCTGTGTAGTCATTAATTGAGTCATACTGGGATTAACAAAACATTTCCTAAGCTTTGTTTTTAATATGTATCACTAGCTGTTGCCCGCTACTATGCTACATACGTGTATTATTTTATACAAATACATACCCAGGATGATAAGTAACGTGTGTCCTCCTCCAGATTCCAGGTTACCTATCTCTCAAATTTCAGAATGATCGGTTCTGTAGTTTAGGTGGGAAAAGGTAACAAAAAGATACAGAGAGTTACTTTCGCATTAATAATATTTAGTAAATAGAATATATATTATGGAAATATGGATAAATAATAGTTATTTGTTACACAAAAGTGCAAAGTTGCTTTTTAAACGCGTGCTCAATTTTGATGATCGAGCAAGCGAAGGAGTCTAAAATTAAGGTAAGGTAAGTATTGGAAAAGAAAATGGGAGAATCAAAAAGTCTTTGATGCCCTCGCTAACACCCAGGATTCTAATATTCAAATCACTCGCTGCGGTTGTGGTTCAATTTAAGAATCCTTCGCTTGTTCGGTCATCAAAATTGAGCACGCGGTTAAAAAGCAACTTTGCACTCTTGTATAACAAATAACTATTGTCGAGTTTCGAAGAAACAGTCAGAGTATGTGATACTAACAACCCGAATTATTTATTCACAACAGTCTTTTGTTTTGTCTTTAAGGGCCTTATCACACTAGCGAGTTGCGAGCGAGTGGAAGCGGGACGAGTGCACAGCGAACGAGTTCGTAACGTGATCGCCACGAGTGCACAATGTGTTTGCCGCGTTTGCGGAACGAGATCGCTTTCCACTCGCTCGCAACTCGCTAGTGTGTTAAGGCCCTTAATCCTACTTCACTCGTGCACTTCGGTGTGACAGAAGCCCCTATTTATTGGAACGCCTTTTGTTGTTGTTCGGTAGATGGTCGTTTGTTTTGTTTTACGTATAACAATAATGATTCAGTAATGATTCATGGCGCACGCTCCGACGCCCCTTTGAGTTGCGTAACTTGCTCTGTTATGGTTGGTTAGGGGTATACCATTGTTGATTCCTTGACGTGCTTTGATCCCATCGTTTTGTATACGGCCTGTATTCCTATTTACAGCCAGTGATTTGGATGCAGATGAAGAGCCAAAGTGTTTGGTAAAGCATGCTATGCAAGGGTATCTAATTTATTTTTAATGTCAGTGTGGGTTGATAACATAAGCGTGTCTGGGCAAGAGAGAACCGAAAAAAAATGGCATTAAATAAAGGAAGGAGGCATTATGTAGCAGATAAGCTGCAAAAGTCTGTGAAAAATTACGATGATTCGGTGTAACTGATGTGTCTTATAATTATAACAGCGACATAATTATATATTATTCTTTAGACCTGAATGTTTTGTTAATCCAAATTACGCCTAGAGACATGATCAACATAATTGTTGCAACAAAAGTTGAACATCATAATTATGTTGCTTATTAATTATTGGCTTTGTAAAATAGTGGTTCATTTGATGAATGCCTTGCTTTTAGACTTACTATGTTCGTAAGGCCAGATACAGCAAAGCATTGTGGTATCCCATCTTGTAAAGCCACCATTATCAAATATTGTGTGCGCATGTTTAATTCTATGTCGTATGCTATGCATATTACTAATGCTGGAGTGCAAAGATCATTGTTAAATGTCATATTGCACAAAAGAAAGTCAACATTCAAGTACCATTTTCCACTTCAATAATTTTCCAGCAGGGCTATTGGCTATCTTTTTCATTGCCAGTGACTAACTAGCTTCAGTTGTACACCGAACTTTGATGACAACTGAGAATTTCAAAACATTGGTATTACGTATCACAGTAAGTGGACATCACGTTACGGTGACCAACAGACCGGGATCGGTGCTCATCGTCCCAACACTTGACGCCTCTATTTTTTATCGACTATTATGCGGCTAAGTTAAGTAGCGCCTTTTGAGCGCTAGAATACTTTATTTTAGGGAACATTTTGTATTAAGCGGTTTATATATACTTGAAACGTGAAACTGGCGGTAAATTCAATCTTTTGCAGTTTTAACTCGACAGCCTAGCGAAATTAAATAGTATGTTTTTACTTGTGCTAATAAAGTGTAACTTAGTGAAAATAAATCCTCAAAGGAAAGGTAGGTAAATAAAACCACGAAATAGATAAACAAAACCACGATAAATAATGTACAAGTCTAAATGTAAAAAAATGTAATGTAATGTAAAAAATCTGTCTGTAATTTGGCACAGGTATTACATATTAATACCCAGCCCAGTCCCTCTCTCAGAGAGGAGGCCTGTGTCCCAGCAGTGGGAACATTATAGGCTCATTATGATGATTACATATTAATCAAGCCGTAAAAGTGGTAAAATAATATTTAAAAAAAAATGTTTTTAGGTTAAGTACCTCTCTTGCATCAAATGTGGGGATGTTTTTTTTTTTCTCATCTATCCCATGGTGTGGGGTATCGTTGGATAGGCCGTTCAAAACTATTGCGGGTCTGTGAATACCACTTTTTACTCAGGGATCCGTTTGCGTAATATTAAAGTGCAAATTTTTGTTAGAGTCAAGTGTCCCCCTGCCGGCTAAATGGTTGTTTATGGAGATGTGAAAAAAAATCGTGGCAGTAGTACATAAAATGAAATTAAAAAGAAAACTATCACAGTTACAGCTACAAGTTAACGAGTAATAGTCAACCAACTTAAATGTGCAGTTGTAGAATGAACCGTGACGTATAGCGATGTATGGGAGAACATGTTTCTCAACTACAAGTTTGCTATTCGGATAAATTCATCCCAACATTCCCAACTACGGAACCCTTCAGTGTGCGTGACACGCACTTGGCCGTGCCATACTTCTGCCACGACCAAGAATCACAATAAAACAACATAAGAAGTAATATTTACACGCTTAACTTACTATCGGCTTCGGTGTTAATCACTATAATTTATAAAACACTACCTTTGAGTAGTGTCTTTCACGAAAGCCACCACAAACTAAATGATCATCAGTTTGATGTCCACTAAGCTTACACAATCGCAATCTTAGCAATATCGATACAAAAACATCTGTCAAAATGTGTTACGGTGGCTATCAGCGGTACTGGGTGCCTATGACGTCATCCTAGTTAGTCACTGAAGTTAGCCAATACGAAACTAACTGTTTGACAGTTAATCGTTAAACACTTTGCCAAGTGATCATCATTATGAATTGTCAACAGAGATACGCAATAGCCCTGCAGATCACCTATAAATAAATAAAAAACATCCGTGATCCAGATTGATGAATATCCAATATTCCTTTCTTATCCATTGATTTCTTACATCCCATCATGTAGATACACGAATATGACAGAAGTTTAATAATCAGTATCTAAACAGAATGTGTTTATCTTGCTACATTTGGCAAAGGAACTGTTAAAAAACTAAAAAGGTGCGATGCAAGAAGGTTAGTTCTGTACAAAATGGTGAAATCATGGTACATAAGATATTAATTTCAACTATATGTTTGTCTATGGTTGGCACTGTATAGTGTTGCAGTGTCTTGGAACAGCAGGTGTTTTGAGATGGCGGCAACCACTTTCGTCAGCCTATTTGCCAACCCAAAATAATTTGTCAGGGTCTCCCCTCCTATCCTGTTGCCTTAATCTATTATTTATTTTCTAGGTAATATGACAAAAAATTAAATTCTAAATGGCGGAATATGCGCTACGTTACCACACGCTACAGCACTACGAGCTACGACGCTACGTCGCTACGTCGCTACGCGCCTTGTCACGAGGCATAAATAGTTATATTTTTTCTAAGCCATTAGTTAATTAAGTTTTGCGACTGATACAGTAAGCCCTGGGACTTGATATGCTGCCTTGATTAGTTAGATTGTTACTAAATAATTAAGACATTTGTCTAATAAAACAAATTTGATTCTCAGAAAGCGTTTAATTTTTACAAACACCTTTGTGTATGAAATCTGCGTTAATCCTCTGTGTAGTAGACGAAATGATATAGGTTGAATCGTACAGATTCTTAAGTTAATGAAAAACTCGTAAGTCCATTTTTATAACTACCCACAAAATTCTGAAAATTATTAGTAAAATATCAATCTATACCTAATATACGAGTATACTCAAATTTAGAACGCCATTTTAAAAATCTCTATAAAATTTAAAAATCGAATCCCACAGGATTCGAGAGATTTTTAAAATGGCGTTTTGTAATGTTTTGTGGCGTATGACAGGAGAAAAAAAAAACTGATTTTTTTACAAGAAAATCAGTTTTTTGTTGCTTCTGTAAAATTTCCTCAAATGAACTTTTGAAGTCTGATAATTAGACCAACGATAATTATCATACTTTTAGATGTTATTTTCTGTTATTTTATTTAATGTGATATTTCTGCTTGATATTTCTCAGTGGGCAGAGTCAAATGTCAAAGCTCATAACTTCGCAACCGATTGAACACGCTCGTACAGTTTGACGCATAAATACGAGGTTCTTGTGTTTGCAGGCTTTACAGGGTGAAATTATACTGCGATATGAAATCATATTGATATGTTGTAACTCTTTGCAGGGGACTAGTGCGGTAGAGAGAGGAGTCTTTAAGCTGAGGGATTGAGCTGCGCTTGGTGGTGTCAGACTGTGGATGACCATGTTTCTTCGGTCCCAGTTGCGGTTGGTTTGAGTTGCTACTGTTTCGAAAGATGACCGTAGATTCAGTACCGCCCGGGTAAATAGGTATATTCTACACTAACTTTAATGGCTGAAGTTTAATATGAAATTATTATTAAGTTGACTGTACGGTTGACTTACGAAAACCTTATTACTTAGAACCGTTTCATATTCTACGGTGCAAACGGAGACAGCGCGTGCGACGTCAAAAATGTGATGTATTATGGCAAATGACAAGTTATTAGTATAATGTGAAAAGTACAAAAGTGATCAATGTTTTCGTGGGTGAACGTGCCTACCTATCATTCGACCAGTATGTTATGTGGAAAAAACACTTTCTGATAAACTTATTTAGTTGTATTACGAGAAGTTTATCATTAAAACAAACCTTTAATATGTACGTCTCTCAAATTAGAATTCAATTCTCTCGTAGGTATAATTAAAATGAAAACACCCTTCTGTTTTCATATATATTCTATTTTATTATTTTTTCAGTGCGTATCAGGCAACTCAATATCTATTATTTCCAACCAGTGAATTGTCAAAATATTGAAAATGTGTATTGTGAAAGCTCCAATTTAGAAGAACTCTTATAAAATTCAATCTCTCTTTGACGAGGAGTCAAGATACATTGGCTAGAAAAATCACAAACTCCGCTATAACTGTGTTTTGTAACACACTTAATTTCTTTAGCAGAAAAATGTTTAATTTTCTGAACTTATTTCAACTATAAATATATATTTCAGGGTCATAGTTAACACACGAGTATAATGAGCCTCAGAAAGATTACTCTTATCTTTAAACGCTTTAGAAATGTAATGTGTCCTTATCATTTTATAGTCATTAAAGTGAGATTAAAACATCACGCTTGTATTCTTCAAAGGTTACCCCTTTGAAGAATACAAGCGTGATGTTTATATGCAGTATTAAAATATACACACTTCTCCAGTTCAAGTCTCAAGTAATAAGGGCAATCTTTTTGCCACGTACAGACTAGGACTAGGCTCCTACTGAGAATTTCCTCCTCCTGAGAATAAAACAGCTGGGCGGCAAAATGGAATTTATATGTATTTTGCCAAAATTTGCATTCAGCAGTCTCGGTACTAGACCAACAAGGAAGTCAGCACCAATTTTAACGACTTCAAAAAGGAGGAGTTCATGTATTCGACGCGTATTTGTAGATCCCTTTCCTTGATAAAAGTGTTCTATTCATCATGAAGTATTAAAAGTCAATTCACACATAATCGGTCATGCACGAACTCGGCACATAGAATCTTTCCACACATTGTGTGAAAAGCGAACGTTACCCGAATACTGACGAGTTTGTCCGAATGGCATCGTGAAAATATGATGTATGAAATACATTTTATCTTTGGTCATTATTATTTCAATCTGATTATGTGCGAATACTGTTTAATTAGTACAAAATAATATTATAACAGCACTTTTAAGATAAGATATTCAAAATATAAGATATTTAAGATATTGTTAAGATATTCAAAAGTAAATTATTATAAGATATATATTGTTTATTATTAATTTTACAGGTGACATGAAGATCTTAATATTGGTAGGTGCTGAGGAAAGCGTGTAGGAATGATCAATGTTTGTTCTTTCTCCATACAGGTTGAAATTGAAAACTTGCGACAAACTGAAATGGGACATTGTATACATCATTATTAACAACTTTTACTAAGGGACCAAAGTTGTAATCCCAAAAAAAAAATTTGCTTTTCCTACATTTTGATGAGGTATTGCGAACATAAATGTAGGGGACAGCAGTTTTTTTTTTTGGGATTGTAGCTTTGGTCCCTTAGTAAAAGTTGTTCATAATGATGAGTACAATCTCCCATTTCGATTTGTCGCATGTTTTCAATGTCACCCTGTATAAGAAGCGGCTCTGCTCAAACGTCTAGCTGATAAAGTTGTAACGGTTAACTATTGTACTGCAAAAGATTCAAAATCACCAAAAACAATTCTGTGTAATATAAAATATAACGTTGCACCCAAAATACCATCATATAATTTCGAAATAAGCACACATTTCATATACAATAGACTTGAAAGGACAAAATTATGGGAGATGCCAGCAGTCACCGCGTGAGGGCGCCACAGAGCCGGCGGCTTGAATAATTCATAATTCAGTGCATCTTCGGGTTTGTGCAAGGTATAAGTGCAACACAGAGTAAAGTATAGAAGAGTAAGTCGGAATATTAGTATTTTATGTTATGCAGAGGAATATTTTAAGCCTTTTTTATGTGGCTTGTAGAATTTGTAGCTCGTTGCTCGGAAATAATTCTTTCGGAAATGCTATAGTTACTGTGTTCTTTTCATGAATTTTGATATTATGATTTATGTGCTATGTTTGTTATTTAGAGCTGCCGTGGAATGGCATTTGAAGGAACTTTGTTCCGATGCCACTTTAGTGCACTTTTAAAGATACCAATTTCAATTCATTTAAAATTTCTAAATGCTACTTTAAACTCGTTGATAACGAACTGCGAATCCCTGTGTAGCCCGACCTAAATGACAAAAAAAAATCGTCAAAAAATGTCATTACTTTTTTTGCAAATGGGGGAATCCAATAGGTATTATTAATTGTTATTCATTTACTTGTATAAAAACCTAATATAAAAAAAACTACTTAAGCTACTATAAACGAAATGTACCTACCTACCTATTCTACTCGAACTCAATGACAAAAAAAATAGCTTGGTAGACATATTTTTTTGGCAAAAGTGGACTAGGTACCTATAGGTTTTATTAAAATCTGGGTTATGCATTTCCCGGTAAGTGTTGGCGGATGTGAACTGACAGCTTCTAGTTCAATAGAGTGGAAACTCCACGGCTCGTATCGGCCCATTTTTTTCCATATTTATCAAATATGTATTGTTTACGTTTCATTGCGAAGAGCCATATTGGGAAATAGGATAGTTATTAAAATATTTCAATCATTTTGTTTTATGGTTCTAAAATTAAAATTTAGTTTAGTGTTTTAAAAATGAAAAGGGTTTTTATGCTTATACTCGTATTATATACTTATAGGGATTCGTTTAATTTGTTTTTTATTGGATCATCATTAGGATATTTTTAGTAGCTGC